>OY856344.1:625000-1250000 GCA_963693475.1 Ectropis crepuscularia | reverse complement strand
TTGACTCTACTTTTGTGATAAGAACGTCTCGACTGTGGAATGAGTTGCCTGAGTGGGTTTTTCCCGATGGTTATAATCTTGGTGTCTTCAAATCGAGAGTGAATCGGTTTCTTCTAGGTAAGCACGCTCCATCTTAGACCGCATCGTCGCTTAACATCAGGCGAGATGGTGGTCAAGTGTAAACCTATAAATGTTAAAAAAAAAAAAAAAAAAAAAAATCCACAACATCAATTGGTGGATTATGTATGTCCTCAAAATATGTAATATTTTTTATGGCCTGTATTTAAAACTTTAATTATTATAAACTTTTTTTTTTAAATAATCTATTTTCTACAAAACAAAAAAAAACACAAACAAACTTGAATTTCAAATTATACCCCGAATTCAAACTAAGTTCATAAGAATCTATCACTATATTGCCTAAATATGAATCTGCATGTGCAAGCAAATTTTTGTTCATATTTCAAAACCAGCCACAACAAATTCGAAAAAATTAATATGGGACTACCTCTGAACTATGACCTATCAAACCAAAAAACAAACCAACAAAATTGATTCACAATTAGCGGCGCAATCGCGTAACATACATATAAAAATAAAAAAAACACCCAAATTGGTGACATCCTCTTTTTTTTAATGTCCGTTAAAAAATCCAACAATAACTATAATTTAATTCGAAATACTAGTGACATTTATATTTTCCTACTCATAAATATGAGCAGCATTTGGTTTTTAGTAACTATGCGATGTGCACCATCACAGCGGGAACCACATGGACAAGAAAAGCAGATAACAGAGAAGTGCGATGAGTGCACTAACTCTGTAGCCAGAATCTCGTACTACAGGTATACTTTTGCTCAAAATGAGACTCCAGTGTTTTGTGAGTTCATTCTTAGTAAGTAATGTGAGATCAACGTACCGGGTGCGAGAGCAGGTCGGGGAAGTGCGAGAGCGCGTCGCAGTTGAGCACAACCTGCGTCTGGTCGTCGGTGCCGGTGACGATGTTGCCCACGGCCCGCAGCGCGGCCGTCTGAACCTTCACCTCCTTGTGTGACAGCAGCGGGATCAGTTTGGGCACGATGCCCGACTCGATCACCATCTGGATCTGCTCGTTGCCCCCGTCCGTGAGGTAGCTGATGGCCCACACTGTGTCCACTAGCACCTGCACAACACAAATACAAATGTTTATTTGATAAAACACCTAATACAGAGAGGCACAAAATATTTTGTTGAACTGAAAACTTCTTTTGGCACACCGCAGTGATTTTGTTGTGGTCTGTGAATTTAGCATCACACTCGTAAATGAC
This sequence comes from Ectropis crepuscularia, assembly GCA_963693475.1. Taxonomy (NCBI): domain Eukaryota; kingdom Metazoa; phylum Arthropoda; class Insecta; order Lepidoptera; family Geometridae; genus Ectropis; species Ectropis crepuscularia. The sequence continues at coordinate 1,248,693 of OY856344.1, read as the reverse complement.
AGAAATCAAGATGACGATGTTTATGAGACTTACTTAGACAATGCTTGAAGATTTATGCTTAGTTAAATAGTCCTCCGGTTTCACCTGCATGGTTTCCAAAGTGAGCTATCAAATTCTGAGTTACATATTTTCACTTTTATCAGTAGTCCCTATGACTGCCATTTTTTTTTCTAGTATAGTGTGATAAGACAAGCAGGAAATGTGCCTGATGGTAAGCAACAAACCTTCCCACAACAACGCAGTGACACAGCTATTGAAACAAAGAGTCCAAATCATTACCTAGCACCATCATAGCAATTACAGGGCATGCTGTAATTTCTCTGTAAACATTGCCCTTCAAACCACAGTGATGTTTGATAGTTTGAACATTACTGACTGATGGTAGAATAGCTGGCAACGGCAATCATAGAATAATAGCTAGGTTTAGGTGATACATAAGATACAATTTAAAGTCTCTCCCTGTACAGAAAAGCTGTTTATCTAAGCAACCTGTATCTAGGGGCTCAAGTGTGGGTTAGCTACTTGACTTACATAAAATTACAGCAACTTACTAATCCATTATCATCACCTACTGACCCTAACAGTGTGAGATTATTACAATATGAATATCTTTCACCTCTAAATTACAACAAATCTTCAAACTGAGCTCCATCTTGAATTAACAAGTATAATAGTTATTTATTTAATTTAACCTGATGTTTTTATATTTATAGCATAGTATCAAAAACTATAATGTACAACTGTATCCAATTGTTTGTTTTAAAAGGGTTTAACAATATTAAAATAACATCTGCTATCTAGCCATGGTACAAGCTTTGCTGAGTTTGGGGTCAGATGATGTTGTGTGAATTGTCCACCAATATTTATATTTATCTTCAGGCAACCTGTTCCCATTGTGTACATCTAGCCCCTAGCTTAGTTAGGGGCTAGATGCTTGGTTAAAAGTGTACACCTGAATCAAATTCTGCAATGTACAATTGCTAACAAATTAAACACTGTTTTTTGAGAACCCCTTTGCCAATGTAGATTTTAATTAGAGATTAATCTGTGCGGCTACACAGATGTGACCCCGACAGATTAGTTAACAGTAACCAATACTCATTAATTTATCAGTTACATGTGTCCAAGGTCCTTGTCAAACTTTAAGGATGCCGGCTATTACTGGTATTCTGATTCATGCTTTAATCAGCAGGGATTATTATTATTATAGCCAGATACATTGTTCATTTATATTGCTAAATAATATAATTACACTTTTGCAAACACACACTGTTTGTTTAACAACCACAAATAGTTTAAATGAGTTTGATCTGAGTCAGCTAACTCACCAATAGACAAAACCCAGCTGGATGTTGACAATGGAGGAATGTTGTTTGAATTAAATACCACTTAGTCAATCTAGAAGAGGGTGAAATTGAGTTAAGTCTACTAATTAAAGTTATACCCTCTTATTTTCAACTGATTGATATGAAATTTATTTATCAACTCGTCAAACTTTGTGAACTGATGTATGCTTTCCAGAATATTAATTTGACTAACAAGTTCATTTGGATGTTTTAGCAGTGTTAAAAAGTAAACTTCACTTTGAGTATTACAACGAGACCTATGTAATTTCAATCTTAACCACAAGATATCTCGACACTTATTCCAAAACTAAGATTTCACTGGTTTCTGTAGTTTTCATTTACCTATTTCAATAGAGGTTGTAGTGGCCTGGTGACTAGAATGGAACTTTGACAATTGTAAGGTCGGAGGTTAAAATACTGCACTTCTTGAGTATGTGTATTCTAGTAAAAGTTTGTCATCACTGGCTTTAGCAGCAAAGAAACCATTGTGAGTAAACTAGCATGCATCAAGAAAGACATCCTTCGAGGCCATGTATAACCCTTATCCCACACTTTGCCAATATGGTGGTAAGAGATAATAATAATTATAAAATATTGATCAATTTTGCTCTATCACTAAACTGAGGAATGCTTGTATTATGGGACCAGAGAGCAAGTATAATACTCATAATACTGTAGTAACATACTCATCATACATAGATTTAGATGACATTAAGATGGCCCTACAACCCAGTAGTGGGAATATTTTGTGGGCTCCTAATAAGATCTCACAAAAAATTCAATATACTTTTAAATTTCATCAAAACTAAACCAAAATAATAATCAATATTTGTTATTTAGGTCTTTGCCTGATAATGAGATGACTTTGCATACACTCATACAAAAACATTGGTTATCTTTTATCATTGAAGACTGAGATATACAGAAATGAAAGGATTTAACACAATAGGACGATTTCACAAAATTGATATGCATCATGTCTTAATCACTGATGACAAACAGGCCTGACAACACTACTAAAACTGGTAATTTATGAATCATGTTAAGTTAATTTTTTTTTGCAAAAATGAGGTAGAAATTATTAAATATTTTTGTGGGGCTAAGCCCTATTCTGTTTCTAGCCTTTTTAACATGTTGGAGTACATAATGGTTGGCGATTTTAATAAAAAAAAACCTGACAGCAGTATTATTTTGTACTTCTAGAATTACTTTATCATATCTTTCGGTCATTTATTAGGTAATTAGAATCATTACAATAACTTTTAGTGTTCACCCTGAATCTATGAAATCATCTATTCTTTTAAATAATTTATTTTTAAACAATTAAAACGTCTTTTGAACTCAGAAAATGTTTAGAGTATAAGTTTTTATTACTGACTTCAAAAACTATTCTTTAAAACCCAATTATGGGTTTTCTACTTAGTACACATAGTAAGTATGTCTATAAAACTTTACACTTAATTATCCATCAACAGAAAAGTTTGATAAACAAAAAAAACTGTACTCACATTAATATCTACATGTGTGATGAGCACGTTGAGTGCCGGGAGTATTTCATGGATAGTCTTGACGGGCGGTGGGGGATCCTTACTCCTGCACAGGTTAACGATCACCCATGTGACATTACGGAGGAATGAGATGGGGATGTCAGGCTTGATAAAACTCAATAGTGGCTTCACAACTCCCAGCTCGATGACCAGGTCTCTTAAGACCGGGCCGTCTCCGATTATGTTCCCTAGTGCCCACACTGCTTGCTCGCACACATTCTCGTGAGGGGACATGAGGAGCTGCAGGAACACGGGGACGGCGCCCGCGTGGACCACCTTGTTGGTCTGTGCAGATGTGCCTGAAGCTATGTTGGTGAGAGCCCACGCCGTCTCAAACTGTACAAAAAAAAATACAATGTTTGATTATTTTAGCATATTTCAACCTCTATCACTAATTGTTTACTGAACCAGTCCTTTTTTTTTAGTAAATGTCAATAGTAAAACATAAACAGTCATTTTGTTTGGATAATGATCACTAAACAAGTTTATGTCATTATTTATATATCACCCACATAATTCTGAACTACACAAAATATTGTTGTCTTGTAAACATTTCTTAGGAACATAACAAGTAATTTATTCTAGAAGAGTTTGTTTAGAATTCCAACAATTTTCAAGTGTTTGAATGAATCCCAACAAGCAGAAGTAAAATAGTATAAAGGAAAACATGTAGTATGATCACTTACTTGGAGCGTGGGATTATCGGCGCGCGCGAGGCAGCCAACAAGGATGGGCAGGATGCCGGTTGCGATGAGGTCGTCGATGGGCGGGTTCTTGTCGGAGGAGAGCAGCTTACGGCACTGTTGCACCGCCAGGAGCTGCGCCGCGGGGTCCGCGGCGTTGGCCGCCGCCGCCACCAGCGCCTTCAGGTCTGTGGTGGCCAGCGTCCGCTCTGTCTCCTCCTCGTCCGTCGAGTATGCCGCCGGCACATTACGCCGCTTCTGGAGTGTCTCTTCTCGTTTATTTTTCCTCAGTTCCACTGTCACTTCGTTCCTCCGTCTGCGCATTTCCTGAAAATAGCGCACATAACCAGTCAGCCGGTCATTCCGAAACACGATCGCGTCGATCCCGGGATGTGGTGTTTTTGATACTTACATCGACATCTTTGCCTGTATTCTTGAAGACATGCATGCGGTTTTTCGCTTGATCAGTCGCCATTTTATTTTCGTTCTGTCCGTGGAAGTATAAGACGCAATTATTACGTTACGAAACAAAGGATTAACATAAAGTAATTCACAAACTAACTAATCGTACATGATTTAACGACACTGCAAACGTTGCTGATTCATTAACCTCGATTTTCACAGAATTTTAACACAAAATAGTCCGTTTCTCCCTTCGTCTACTTTTCTTTCTTTTCAATTTTTTTTTCGTTTGACGGAAGCTCATAGACAATTTTGGAGATGTCATTGGTAATTTCAAAGTTAGTCGATTAAATCGACCTTTCAAGAACATTATTCGATTCATAAATAAAAATTGCCAGATAAATAAACTATTCATAAAATATTAACTTATTCAAGTGTGGCAAACCTAAATTTATTGACGAGCTTTTCGCTTTTCCTAGTTTTCTTCACTTGGCCGCATTCGTCGCAGTAGTTTCTACAGTTTGTAAATTGGTGAAAAATAAACAATTCTCCAAATCTGCGGTACAGTGTGATACTACCTAAACGATCAGAATGACTTTCTTGACGAATCCCAGTTTCATCGCAAAGAAAACACCGTTAATTGATGGAAAATGCGACGAGGTGCGTATTTTTTTTTCCAAAAATAATTGATTTTATTTTCTAAATATAGCAACCTAATATTAAATTATGTTAAGTCTTTAGCGCAAAGCAAACAAAGCTTAATCACCCTATGTTTCTTATTTGCTTGTAATTGCTACTGATAATAATATTTTTTATCCTTACATTATTGATTGATTAAAAATGCGTCATTAGCTCTATCGTCTGTTACGCTTTTAAAAAAGTCCTTACGACTGAACCGATTTAAAATTTTTAATGAATTTTTGTAATAGAGATTGTGTCTATAGCTAGAGAAACGACAGAAGCTAGTTTTTATAGCGAAAAAAAAAGCTTGAAAAAGGGTTGTAAGTTATATAGATAGTAAAGAAGCTTTGTCATTGAAGCTTTACCTTTTCAAGTCATTTTTTAAATATTTTCTCTAATGATGGGTAGGTAGGTAGGTACTACGCATAAAAATCAATAAGTATCTACTTGATTTCTATGCTACTGCGTTTGCTTGTTAGTGTCATTATTCTCAATTTTATTTTCTTATAACTTATTACTAATATAGAGCGATGGGGCAGAGATATGAGCCTAATTGTAAAAACACGCCGGCATATAACAGTACAATGCCACGTAGCTATAATATGAATGATGTCGTGTCTCGCCCGGTGCAGCGTCCCGACCCTAGCGGCTGATCGATAGTTCTCACCGCCCTAGGCTGTTTGTGAGGACGCGACAGATGTGTTAAAAATAGGGGACTCCTAAGCTTTTTCGGTTCGTAGCATTTAGTTTTAGTGTTTTGTCTCGGTCTAATTGAAATATGCAGGGTAGATGCAATGATAGTAGATTAAATAGTGAATGCGAAGATAGGATTTTACGGCGGGTCCCGTATAATGATTTGTTTGGGCACTTACGACGGGTAAAGATTTCGCACAAAAGAAAAAAAAACATAAAATTAAAATAAATATTTATTCGTCACAATTATCTATCTGTGTCTTTTTCCAATATTTTAACAAACAATTTAAATTACACATATTTACACACACATTACGGTATATGTCGATCCGGTGAGGGGCCATCACTGAGATTTGACTCTGGGTAGGCTCCCGCCTACCCAGAAGCCCTGCGGTCAGCCCTGAGTGTCGCTTCTCCATATTGAGCTCCACTACGGAGGTCGCCGACTCGCTTCGCTCGCCACCTCCCCCCTACGCTTCGCTAGGCCTCGTATAGCTCGCTCCACTCAGAACCTCCCTTGAGCTTCTGGCTCCCGCATTTTTTATATTTATACACTCTAGGGGTTGTAGCGACAAGACTAGGTGGAGTCGGGGTGCTCCGAGTCGGATATGGGAAACCAACATCTACAATAAATCAATCAAGAGAGGTCAATAAATCAAAATGGCGAGCATGCAACTGCTCACGTACAAATTGTAAAGCTGCCTATACACACTGGGCCAGTGCAGGTCAACGCCAGTGTGTGGAGGGTCGTTTTGTGATGACTCGCGTCGCTCGCCTCGCTGGCCGAGTGACGGCAAGTGGTCAGTGTGTATAGGGCTGTTTTGTCTCGACTCGTATCTCGTGACCGGTGTCGGTTTTTGTGCACAAAACAAAGGCGCTCGGCGAGTAGCGTCCTGTTCTCCTATTGGCCTAGCGCGCTTATGCCAGCGCTGGGCCAGTGTGTGATGCTACGTTTTGTCTCGTGCCGTTTTATCGGCGCTCGCGTTGGGCTGCGCTGGGCCAGTGTGTGGATGCTACGTTTTGTCTCGTGCCGTTTTGTCGACACTAGCGTTGGCCTCCACTGGCCCAGTGTGTATAGGCAGCTTAATGTTACTAGTTTCGCGCGCTTATTCCAAAACATACACGATTAGTCCGTATGCATACTGGCGCTGTATATTATGGAACACCATAATACTTCTACGTTACTACAAAGCATACGCGAGTATTTGCGTACTGCTCTTGTATGGTTTTGGAAGAGCTTAGTAAAAAACTTATTTCCAATCTATGCGTGATTAGTTTCATACCCTTATGTTCTGGCCTTGTATGGAATGAAAAGACGCTGCTGCGCTTGTCACCTCCAGCTGACGTTTATATTAGTTTGTAGTGGTAGGACTCTTGACAGAGTCCGCCTGGGGAAGTACCACACCTTTGCCAGTTATTCTACCGCCAAGCAGTAATGTGCACACATTACTGTGGTCCGGTTTGAAGGGCAATGTTTCCAGATAAATTACTGGGCTTAGAGATATAACATCTTAGATCTCTGGGTGACGAGCGCAGTACAGTACTAGGTAATGATTTAGAAACTCATGTTCCAATAGCTACGTGTCACTGTGCTGTTATGTGGCAGGTATACATCAGGCACATGTCCTGCCCGTCTCGTCACTCTTTATATAGGTAAAAAAAAAGTTTGAAGCCAAAAATTTGCTGTCCCAACTGTGGGAAAGGCCTTCTTACCCTCTCCCCTTTCACCCGGAATATAGAATTATTTATCTGTAGGCCTGTAATTTGTCTGGGAAACCCAATTTTACTTATTTATTCATTAAGCAGTTTTACGGTGACTTGTACCTACATTATTAAATGATTTTTCCGGTTTTCATGATTCAGTCACATTCAGTTGAATATGGTGTTAAATTAAAACTTTATCTATTGTTTGTTTTGACAACTTCTGTTTTTTTTCAACTTCAAATAATATTAGGAGATCCCGCTATACAACGCCCTTCACCGAGATGTTTATTTGATGAAACGTATTTTAATTAATTCCACTTCCAATAACTTCCACTTCCGGTAATTCCACTGATGTAGAAACGACATTTATATTGCAAAATAAATGTATAAGATCTATATTCAACCTAAGTAAGACAGATACCTTCCGTAATATTTTCAAAGAGTACAAGTTTTTGACTCTTATTACGTTTACGAAATTTGCTTGTTCGTCAAACAAAATCGGAGTGACTTCTTTAACTCCCCATTATGAGCTGACATTACTCGCACTAAATACAAAAATAATGTTTTTGTTCCACAAGCAAATAATTCTATGTATCATAGAAATTCGTACTTCACTGCTATCAAAATATTTAATAGTTTACCCTCAGACATCAAAAGTCTGGACAATACTCGCTTTAAGAGGAAATTAAAGAACTGGCTATTAGCGCAAGGATTTTACAATCTAAAAGAATATTTCAATCATGGAAATGATGAATATTTATTATTTTATTATTCGTTCAAATTCAATTTCAGTATTATATTAATATGTTACTATACACTGGTTTATACTTTATTTTTTGAAGGTTTTTTTTTTATTTGTAACAAAAGTTATAGTAAAGCTCGATTTTTTTAAATGTACTTTGTAGGCAAGCTTAATTTACTAACTTATTTTTATTTGTAACTAAATTATGTATTTGACATGATAATGTTTGTGTTAATAATAAGTCAAGTAGTCAAGTACTATGTGACACATATCGCACGCCTGTAATTGGGCACACTGTTTGTACCTATACCTAAGCTACTTTAAGATCTTTGTGAACACAGTATGGCAATAAAATATAGTTTTTTAAATCTATACTATGCCCTAGTACGGAGTGTTCTAGAATATAATTCTGTTGTATGGTCACCACATTACGAAGTGCATAAGAGGCGTATAGAACGAGTACAGAGCAAGTGCTTAACCATACTGTGCTACAGGCAGGGGCTGCGGCGCCAATTGCAATCTTATCCCGACAAACTTGCTAAATTTAAAATGCAAACTCTTGAATCTAGACGTGCTTATAATGAATTTGTCTGCCTCTTTAAGATATTGCATGCTCATATAGACTCCCCCACTCTTCTCTCCAGTATCAACATTAACATCACCCCTAGAGCCCGCGACTATCATGCTAGGATTTTTTCGTTGCAGGTTTACACCAATAATACGTCATTTTATAACCCTATAGTGAGAATGTGTCGCCAATATAACGAAATTCATAAAAAATACCACGACACAATTGATGTTTTTCATAACAAAATGTATAAATTTAAAAATGAACTTAGGAAGATAGTATTTACGTCATATGTTCGCTAAAGTTGATTTTCATTATTATAAAGTATTCAAATTATAAAGTATTTCTTGGTTGCGTTTACATATTTTAGTTATGTTATAGTTTTAGTTGCATGTAGGTATGAGTTAAGTTAAAGTTATTGATTTATATTGTATGTATTTAATTTAGAGACTGCTGTGTGTGCATGCTTTGGATAACAGTTTAGAACATCACAATATTATAATTTATCTGTTATTTAACATCAACTGTAATCTGTTATGTACGCCTAATTAAATAAATAAATCAATTCTTATTCTTATTCTTTATATGTAATTTAATAGGTCAATAAATATATTGCATATGGGTTGCCTAACAAATTTTGGCCCAGAGTATGATTAATAAATAAATGAAAAATATTTTTTTCACCGTTTTGATTATTATACAAATTATATACCAATCGAAAGTATGAAGCCCATATAATATGCAAACCTCTCTACTTAGTCTGTAGGCCGATTTACATCAGACGAGCGAATGCTCACTGTATCAAATTCATTTTGACTGGCCTCGTGGCTTAGTTGGTAGTAGCTCTGCCTGCGAAGCCGAGGGTCGTGGGTTCGATCCCCACCCAGTGCAAATATTTGTGTGATGAATTCAAATGTTTGCACTGTGTCTGGGTGTTTCTATGTATAATAAGTATGTATTTAAAACTATATAAGTATTATATCAGCTATCTGGCCGCCATCACACAAGCTTTGCTTAGTTTGGGGTCAGATGGTGTTGTGTGTGAATTGTCCACCAATATTTGTTTATTTATTTATTTGGTGTAAACAAACGTAGAACATTCTTTCGTTGTTTTGTTTGCGTTCGCAAAGATTCTATGGAATATCTAATATGGAAAACGCTAAGAACGATCTTTCGTTTAGACTAAAAGATCGAGAAAGAATGCTGTTGTTCCAGCTCTAGCTCTATGTTCGTTCAGTTTAAATCGGCCTTTAGATGCAAAGGTTAGGTTGCCTCAGGGGGGCACAATAAGTGACGTCACGACTTGCGGAAATGAGATAGTCTAATTATCTATCACTTGTGAAAAAAAGAGAAAGAGATACTGATTTTCCGTCCTTATCACCGTGGCCGGCTTTTTCTCTGGCTAAATTACAAATCTGACATGGCGTTGCCATACAAAAGTCTGTTCAAAGCTCAGACTCGGATTTTTTATGTTTTATTAAATATTGTGTGTATTTAAAGAAGATTTAAAGCTTGTTTGTGAAAGACTGTTAAGAGATTGGTGATATTTATGCCAAACAATGTGCGTTGTGTAGTGTTATAAGCTGCAATAGCCTCTGTGAAAGAAAAATCAGTGGAATCTCATTTTACACGTAAGTAGACAATATTTGTTATGACGACTTGATAGAAATTCATATTAATGCCTTCTAGATATCTACGTGAATTAAATTTATACAATAACGGCAGTATCTAATCCAAAATTTGCAAAATATGTAAAATGTAAACATAACCTAAATAACAAAACAAACAAAAAAGTGTGACCAGTTATTTCTTACAAAATTACCCATGAAATATACAAGTCGGTACATAATTGACAGTTTATTTACTGACCGTTTACTAATAATACGTACTAGATTTTGCCTGCGGATTCGCATTTGTTAGTTTTTTAAGTGAAAACTTTCTTTGGCGCACTACATACAGATTTCTCGTGAGCCGTGAATTGAACTCAAACATCACGCTTGGGAATGAAATAAATCTTCGGGTGAACTCGGAGCTATGGCCACAAATGCGTAAACATTTTTAGATGGTCATGGCGTGTTACCATGGTTACCATTATACATATCTAGTCTAGATGGTCATGACGCTTCTGTTTCTACTCTACCACTGCCATTCCAACTCTTGTTTTCTGGAGTAGGAATTGCATCAAACTCCCATTAACTTACACTATCTCATCTCGCTAACAAGATAACATCATGCTTTTAGTATAAACCCTACTCACTACACCTACTTCATACCCACTCACACAAGAGACCTATCTATTGTGTGAGTAGATATGAAACTCTAAGCTTTCAAAATAAAAGATTATTCATACACATTTTCACCTCTGATTTAACCCTTTTGTTTGAACTTTTACAGAAATAATTATGCAACTTAAATGTATCACTAGATTTCTGGTAATAATTTGGGTTGTTTTATTTATTCAAATTAATTATTATTTCGCAGATGTGCCGTTCCGAAGAAGAGGATAAAATATTGTGTGAATAATAAAGCAATATTTTTCATGAAGTACAGATTGTCAAATAAATCAATCATTCTGAATTACCACAACATCTAAATAATAGTAGCCTGTCTACTACAACAAGGTCTACTAACATCATAGAATAGATAATATTATTATAGATAGAACGGACACTCCCCACCCCCCGCCAATTTCAAGCTTCCTCCCCCTCGCGGACGCGAGGCGGACTCAACGAAGGGTTATTATATCGGACGATAATTTTCTATGAGAATACGACCATGATGCTGTATTATTTAACAAAATGGTACCAAATTTTTCGTCTATTTATACGAAACAAGAATAAGAGATTTTTAATTTCATAAGAATTTCTACAAAGATTGAATCATTTTTATAAACTGTGTTAAGCTATTCTGGTTAGAAGTAGGTACGCACCAACACTCGTTACCATAAGTTATTGGCGCCACTGACATATTTCACAACGATTAATTAATATATTGTCAGAATAAAGTTCTCTTTGGGTAAGTGTACTTAACTAAAAATCGATTCGTACATGGTACCTTTATTATCTCCTATTTTGTTTTAAATCTTCTCCCTTCTGATTGTTGATGAAAGTTATATTTAGCTACATTAAAGATCGAACACTAACTAGGTAAGATTGTAAGCCACTTCTTAACACAGGCAGGTGAACTCACGGGTCACAGCTATTCCATAAAATAATTTAGTAACCCTAGATGACACGCACACATGCGTAAATGTGTTCGAACGACATATGCGTAGTTGTGTGAGTGTAGGTATGTCGACTTCACCGTTTGTTTGGAGTTTAGGCCGAGTGTCCGGGGTGTGCTAACATTGAAATGTTTTATACCTAAGTTCCGAGTTGCCCCGTGCGAAGCCTGGGCGAGCTGCTACTATGATATAAATATGACAGGCAAACTATATTTTTATAACGTTGAATGTAAAGTACAATTTGAAATAAATGTTTTATTGCCCTGTTTTTGATTAGGTATTTATTTAAGTACCTCCTATTTTAGTTATATTATATTAAACCCCTTTTTAAAATGTAATTTTAGAATGCATAGAACACAGGCTGAATTCATCGAACTATCACAGCACTACCCTTACCTAGTGGAATATTTTCTTTATGGCAATACTTTTTGAGTATTGAATTGAAAATTGAATTGAAATTGAATTGTAATTGAGAGAACGAGAAGCACTATAGTAGTCAGGAACTTTGTAACTCTATATTGTATTCCATACTCTAAGGGTTGCCTGCTCTTTTCCTGTCACAACTCTCGGGTTGCCAGTTAGGTGTTATAGGAGGGTTGCCTGTGATCAGTCCGGTTGCCTAATTTTTTAAAGTAAAATATTGCTGCAACGTTGTCTAATATCTCGGAAACTATATATACTTTAGGGCAAACATTATTGAGGTCGTTATTGTAGAAAATACAATTTTGCATCTTTTGTGGCATGAAAACTTTTCTGTGACATGTAGCGTTTACGATTCAATAAAATAAAATTTTTCATTTATTAATTAGTCATACTCTGGACTAAAATTTGTTAGGCAACCCATATGCAATATATTTATAGACATATTAAATTACATATAAAATACGTTTCATCAAATTAACATCTCGGTAAAGGTCGTTGTATAGCGGGATCTTAATAATATCTAAGTATTTTTGTTGATATTGTGTCATTAGGTATATTTAGATTAATATTACGGCATTACTGAACTGCATTTGTGGAGCGTAGTAAGTAGGTTTCTACAATATTCCATCGGCGTTTTTTCCTTGTTTGAATATTAATTATAAAACAATTTAATTATGGACCTACCTCAGTAGATTCATGTACTGAGATCACTTTCAGCCTTTGGTAAGTAATTTATTTTTTAGTAGTAGTAGGTAGGACTCTTTGCAGAGTTCGCCTCGGGAAGTATGTTACCAGTTCTTCTACCGCCGACCAGTAATGAGCAAACATCACTGTGTTAGATAGATAGATAGATTAACTCTTTATTGCATTTCACAAGTAAACAAAGTTACAAAAATATACAAAAACTTAAAAAAAAAATTAAAGTAACAATTGGCGACCTTATCGCTAAAAGCGATCTCTTCCAGGCAACCGCTGGATGGAAAAGGAGAAAAGAAGAATGAGAAGACGGGGAAGTACAAACAATACGTGAAAGATATCTAGAAGTCTATAAATATGAAAATTTACTTTTAAGTATACTAATATGATATGAATACACTACACTGTGTTCCGGTTAGAAGGGCAATGTTTCTAGATAAATTACAGGGTATAGAGATAAATCATCTTAAATCTCTAGGTGACGAGCGCAGTGCAGTGTTAGGAAAGGATTTGGACTCTTCATATTCCAATAGCTGCGTGATACCGTGATGTTTTGGATAGGCGTGTTGCTTACCATCAGGCACAAGTCCTGCTCCTCCTGTCACTCTAGACTTTGAAAAAGTTTTACTTGTGTTACCAAATAAATATTTAAATGAGGAAAACCCGCCGATGCAACATTAAACTCTTGTACAACCTACAACGAACAACAAATGATATTAGGTACATAGTTATGACTGAGATTAGGAGACTTGGGTTTGCGTCGAAAGTACCTACAGCAGGCCTACTACGAAGTCCGATAAACGAAATATCGGCCGAACCTAAGGACGTTTCCTACCTCGAAAGACAATCTGTCGGTTGATAGGATCGGTCGTTTCGTTCGATCCGACCTCCATCCGACCTAAGTCTATAACTTCCGACCGAGATATATCGATCCGAATGTTTTTCGTGTTAGGCTACAATCCGATTCAGCTGTCGGTCGGACCCGATCATTCGGAGTTTGTTTTCGTAGTAGACCTGCAGATTCGCGGCGTGTTATGCCCGAGCTACACGAGGCTAGGATAGCAAGCTAGTGTTATCAATTGAGTAAAAGTAAACCAATTAAATAACTGTAAGAATTTATATTGACAACTGTTCGATCTTTCTCATATAAAATTTCAAAAAGGAATGCTCTTCAACGGCTTTGCTCCATCTACTTATAGCACCCCTCTAAAACTCTTTTGAGATGGCGAGTAGAAGTGAATGGTATCCCACCGGCGCCCTCTACGCTAAATTTTATCAGTCATACCCATTCCTTTAAATAATCAGATACTTGTTCTTTTTCGATTCAAATCCTAGTATTAAAAATAATAAGTACTATAGTGAAATATACTACAAAGAAATACAGGTGACAACACTAATACTTCTAGTTTCGTGTATACAACGCTACGCAACGCTTGTATTGTCTACACGAAGCTAGAAGTACTAGCTTGTTAGCTTACTAACACTAGCTTGCTATCCTAGCTCGAAAAACTGACCTCGTGTAGCTCGGGCATATTAGGAAAGGCTCTTATTTGGTACTTGGGTGCGTTCCACTGGGATATTGGACTGTACTGGATCAGGACAAAGATTTTGTAGTTCTGGTCATTTTAAATCGCATAAATATTATTATTGATTATTAATCAATTTAATCACTTTCTACCTACCCTGTTATCAAATAAATGAAAAATATAAAGTGAACACAACTGAAGTTACGGGTGAACGGTAACTGCCGATCCGCCGGTAACGCCGCAAACTTATGTAAACGGTGAACGAAAACATGTGAAGGAAAACATCGTGAGGAAACCGATATGTTCCTAGAAACCAATCCTCACTGGGCCAACGCAGTGGGTGCTTCGTTATGGCCTTGACTCTCACCTTGCGAGAAAAGAAAATTTAGTGGGCTGCTTATGGATAACATAGTTATCCTAGATGAGGCTATAAATATAATATACTATTCAGCTCGTACGTTCTGGCTAATAGCGTCACCTCTGCTACTGCCGGATTACTCAGGGACGGACCATGACCTTAGGGGGCCCTGGGCTAATACTACATAGGGGCCCACCCTATTACTCAAAATAAGAGAAAAAACAACAATGAATATTTTATTTTCATCATCATCATCAGCCTATACTAGTCCATTACTGAACATAAGCCTCTCTCATGGTTCGCCACTCAGTCCTATAATCAGCTTTACGTCCACTGGGTGCTGTCTTCTGTATATATCGTCATTCCATCAAATCCCAGGGTGTCGGTCCTACACTACGTTTGCCGTTTCGCGGTCTCCATTCAAAAACAAAAACACGTCTACTCCAACGGTTATAGGTTCTGCGACTGTTATGGCTGGCCCATTGCCACTTCAGTTTGCTATTACGTTGAGCTATGTTGGTAACCATAGATGTCTGGATCACTTCGTTCCGAATTCGATCTCTTAGAAAAACTCCAAGCATAGCTCGTTCCATAGCTCGCTGTGGGACTTTGAATTCGTGGACCACCTTAACTCTCAGCTTCCACGTTTCGTCACCGTAGGGCATGACAGATAAGACAATATGTTGATGACAGGACTGACTGAAAACTTTTGTCTTTATCCTTTGTGGGATAGACGACGAAAGACACGACGTAGTTTGCCTCACTTTCGAAATTGTGCTTCTCTAGTTCCAGCGTCTACCCTAGGTACACAATACATTCTGAATAATTTCTAGAGTGACGTCATATATAGCAACTGGTCCCAGAATTACGCGGTCGTTAACCATGATCTTGATTTTATCTAAGTTTGTCCGGAGACCTATACGTTGAGAAGCATCACCTAGGCTGTTCAGCAACAACTGTAAGTCCTCCAACGAAGAATAGAAGTTGCACGCGAGCGTGCCCATGCGGTTATCGCAACTTCGCTACACACAGGGAACTTTACATACGTCAGCACTACGCTGACGACACCGACGAGCTTTGGCTGCATCACCGAAGATCATCCGAGAGTTAAACCTACAGATGGCCATCAGGGACCGAAATGCGGCCGTAGTGGAAGCTCTGGGCTGGGAGGAAGTGGCTTAGAAATAGACTCACTAGAACAAGGATACAAATTTTGCCTACGCTCCCATAACTTCTTTTACTTCTCCCAATCCAAAATTAATGTAAAAATAAAGAACCCAAATGACAAAGGTCGCGGACCCTGGAGTCTGTGGAGTTGCTAATAATAAAAAAGTCTTCCAACGATTGCTATTAAGACGATGTTGTCAGCAAATCGTAGGTGAGAGATTGTAGTATAAGCCAACCTATTCGCCACAGTACAAGCTTTGTTTCGTTTGGCATCAGATGTTGTTGTGTGCGAATTGTCAACCAATATTTATAATTTATATTTATGCCACGTCCAGCCCAATTCAGTGTCTTAAACATATCTTCGAGAGCGTTAGAGAATTATTTTGGGAAAATCGCGACCCCTTGCCTCAGAACCTCGACGAAGATGGATATGTTTCGTCTGCTGGTTTTGAACTTGGACTGTCATCGTTGCGGCGTCATACAGATATCTCAGCACTTAGAAATATCGGCAGTCGACTTGACACCGTTGTGAAGACTCCAGATTAGGCCAGATTTCGATCGAGTCAAATGCTTTCTACTAAACAAGGAGGCCGATTGTACTGTACCCGCTCCAAAATCCAGCCTATTAGAGGGGTCGGAACTCGTCGAGTCTTCGTACCAGACGATTCGTGACCCTTAAAAACAGCTTAAAGACATGCTTCAACAAAAATATCGGCCGATAGTTCTTCCACATAGTTTTTTCGCCTTTTTTGAAAAACAAAATGACCACGCTTTCATGGCATACAACGACTCTCCCCGTCTGGCTTCTACCTAGTGACTTGGCGAACACTTTTGACCCCCGATTTTGCTCAATTGATTTTTCAATCAATAGCGTGTTAGCTAATCGGAGGTCACGTCGTACAAGTTTGGTAATCTTCTTGTTTAGAGCCCCTTGTGCTGACGAAGTCAACGTGGGATTTCGTCGTTCCTCCATGAGATGCAGAGTTTCCGTCGAAAGCTTTGACTTTCTGCCTTTGCGCCGCATTTTGCAGAATTTTATAACACTCATCCCAAAATAGTTATATCTGCCCCAAGTTTCGCCAGCTTCAAAAACAAATTTAAGTGCTGGCTTATCGATCAAACTTTTTATAGTTACACCGAATTTTTAGAGAGTGATGGCAAAGTCCTATAAAATGTATACAAAAATTTGACATGGGTCAGTACAATTGTTATAAAAACATATTATACTCATATAATGCTTGACAGTTTGCTGTACAATAATTATTATAATTTATAATACAGTAAAGTAGTCACTGTGTCTGGGTGTTCCTATGTATAATAAGTATGTATTTAAAATTATATAAGTATTATATCAGCTATCTGGCCGCCATCACACAAGCTTTGCTTAGTTTGGGGTCAGATGGTGTTGTGTGTGAATTGTCCACCAATATTTATTTATTTATTTATTATTTCAAACTTTGAAAATGTGTACAATTTGTATGCTCTTTCTTTTGTTTTTATTTTTTATTTATTGACATGTAAATTATACATTTATGAATAAAGGGTACGACAATTTATTTATAAAGTACTTTGACTTTGCAAATTTTAGTTTTTTTGTTCAATTTTTTTTTTAATGAAACTGAAAATTTTATTTCACACACAGTGAAACTAACATACACACATAACATACATTATAAAAAAAAATTAAGTCTAACTTACATAAGTATACCTAGTCCGTCCGTACGTGTGGTACAAATTTCAAAAACTACAACACCGATCGATAAAATGTATATGGGACCACCTCTAAACTATGATCTACCAAACAAAAAAATAAACCTATTAAAATTGATTCATAATTGGTGGCGCAATTGCGAAACATATCTACATTAAAAAAAACTGGCTTGAAAAACTTCCTATTGGCTGATGCGTTTCTAGATGGCCATGCCATGATGGCCTGTCCACGCCCTTTCAGCATTTCCCATTGGCTGACGTATTACTAGGTGGCTAATAGCGATGGTCCCGGGGTTACCCGAAGCTTTCTTATCATACCCGAGCGTGACGAATGAATTCAATTCACAGCCCACGAAAAATCTGTCTAGGCGCGCCTAAAGAAGTTTTCACTTCAAAAATATACAGCCGAGTTGATAACCTCCTCCTATTTTGAAGTCGGTTAATAAAATATAACTAAACTAAATAATGGATGGCGCTTCCCTGACATCATATTAGGTATACCATTGACTCGCGATAGTATAGAGTGCATGGTCGTCCCCAGGAGGTGATCGAGATATCCGAGGCCGATGAATTTGCTTTTAAAGCCTTGGGAGCAAATTCTTCTATTCTATAGAACGCTTCCTTCATCAACCATAGCTTTGTCCTCATTTTAAAACAACAACTATTAAACAACTATTACAAGATGGCGCTTCCCTGACTTCTCATATAGGTACTATATTATACAGTCTATTAAATCATACAGTCGTTCGACGAAGCCGTCTAGACGGGGCAATCGTGCGGGGCGTGCGGGGTGAGACGCGGGAAGCGCGCTCCTGTATTGCCTACATTATAATGTTAGTATTGCAGGAGCGCGGCTCAGGGCTGACGTTTTCCGTATGTTTTAATTTTATTTTGGTGCCACGTTTTGAAAATTGCGACAACCTTACCCGTGGCTAGACATTATCGGCGAAGAAGTACTGGTAGCATTTGTTTGTATTGTGCCATAGTGTTGAGTGGATGGTCTTCCCCAGGTGATCGAGATATCGGAGGCCCAGCCGCCGTGGGCGGGCGGCGGCTCGCGGCTGTCGCTGCTGTGCCTGACGCTGGTCGCGTTCCTGGTGACGATGGCGAGCGTGGTCACCGGGCTCATGCTGTACCGGCAGTACCTGCGCACCGGCGTCGCGCCCCGCTACCAGGGGTTCTGCACCATACCCATCACTATTAAGGTACATAAGAGCTTCAAATTGTCTATATTGTTTGCTACTAGGGGTTCTGCACCATATCCGTCACTATTAAGGTACATAAGAGCTTCAAATTGTCTATATTGTTTGCTACTAGGGGTTCTGCACCATACCCATCACTATTAAGGTAAATAAGAGCTTCAAATTGTCTATATTGTTCGCTACCAGGGGTTCTGCACCATACCCATCACTATTAAGGCACAAAAGAGCTTCAAATTGTCTATATTGTTTGCTACTAGGGGTTCTGCACCATACCCATCACTATTAAGGTAAATAAGAGCTTCAAATTGTCTATATTGTTCGCTACCAGGGGTTCTGCACCATACCCATCACTATTAAGGCACAAAAGAGCTTCAAATTGTCTATATTGTTTGCTACTAGGGGTTCTGCACCATACCCATCACTATTAAGGTACATAAGAGCTTCAAATTGTCTATATTGTTTGCTACTAGGGGTTCTGCACCATATCCGTCACTATTAAGGTACATAAGAGCTTCAAATTGTCTATATTGTTTGCTACTAGGGGTTCTGCACCATACCCATCACTATTAAGGTAAATAAGAGCTTCAAATTGTCTATATTGTTCGCTACCAGGGGTTCTGCACCATACCCATCACTATTAAGGCACAAAAGAGCTTCAAATTGTCTATATTGTTTGCTACTAGGGGTTCTGCACCATACCCATCACTATTAAGGTAAATAAGAGCTTCAAATTGTCTATATTGTTCGCTACCAGGGGTTCTGCACCATACCCATCACTATTAAGGTACAAAAGAGCTTCAAATTGTCTATATTGTTTGCTACTAGGGGTTCTGCACCATACCCATCACTATTAAGGTAAATAAGAGCTTCAAATTGTCTATATTGTTCGCTACCAGGGGTTCTGCACCATACCCATCACTATTAAGGTAAATAAGAGCTTCAAATTGTCTCTATTGTTTGCTACTAGGGGTTCTGCACCATACCCATCACTATTAAGGTACATATTCGCTTCAAATTGTCTATATTGTTCGCTACCAGGGGTTCTGCACCATACCCGTCACTATTAAGGTACATAAGAGCTTCAAATTGGCTATATTGTCTATATTGTTTCCTTTGGTCCGTGTTTCAAGAGTCGATTTCCTGGTTTTGTTGATGGGTTGGTCGATGTACTGGAATTGAGGCGATGATTGCGTCAAAAATATACCATCCGAATTAGTCCGTCAGGTAGATTATGAAAAATGTCGGACACGTATCTTTTGTTTTATAAAATAATTATACATCTACAAAGATATAGGTAGCCCATAAAAATTCCGGTTGTGAGTTGTGACGTCACGTCTGCATAAAAACTGTATATATCTTAGAGGTGCATGTCTTAGACCGAGCTAGGCAGGAAATGGGAGGAGATATCTCAGTGGAAGACCTTTGAATTTCGAATCCAGCGGAGTCCGTACGGAGTCTATGCAACTCTTTCACCTCTTTTGTAACTCATTGTACTCTCTTGCGTTCAGTCCGCTCATTTACAGTGGAAGCACTTCTATCAAAATTTGAATTTCGAATCGAGCTTAGTCCTTACGAAGTCCGCTCCTGTCGCAGTGGAAGGTGGATTTCCAGAATACTTTAAAGTAATTAATTCAGTTTCATTAGGTATGTACCGTTGTACCAAGCGACATTTGAGGCAATAATGAGATGTGTATAGAGGAGCACATCATTGGGGCTGCCCCGTCGTTTGACCCGACCCGCGACCTCATGGCCCTCTGCTCCAATTAGGCCTCCTGAGCCCGTACTCTCAACTCCGCAGCGATTTAATTCAGGTTACAACTTCTACTACGAGTACTACGATCATCAACCGTACAGCAGGGAGATAAGGTTTACATTCGAGAAAAATCATGCTGGATCTGGTTTTGATCGCAATATGTTTCACCGCCAACCCAATATCTAGCTTAATAACCCTAGATAAAATATTAAATTTTAATACGAGTCTACCAGGAAATGATTGAGTTATAGAAGCTGCCATGATGTACAGAATGTTATTACATAGAAGTTTTAAAGTGAAAACTTCTTTTGGCGCAACTCAGACAGATTTTTCGTGGGCTGTGAATTAAATTCTAGCGTCACGCTCGGGAATCATAAGACATTTTCGGGTGAACTCGGGCCATGGCCATTGGCTATCTAGAAATGTGTCGGCATTTCCTATTGTTCATCTAGAATTGCGTCAGCATTTCCCATTGGCTAGCAGGCCATTGGCTAGAATGGCCAATGGCCTTCCATCATTCCAAATTGATTGGATTGGAAATGCTGACGCATTTCTAGATGGCCACGCCCTCCGGTTTCATCCGCGTAGTTTCCAAAGTGAGCTATCAAATTCTGAGTTACAAGTTTTCAATTCTATCGGCAGTTCCTATGACTGCCAATTTTTTTTATAGCATAGTACGAGTAGGACTTTTGCCTGATGGTAAGCAATACGGCTTTAACACGTTAACAGTTCCCGTACAAAATGTTTTAATTTCGTTGTAAGTCCCGCATATTACCTCAGTCTTAAAATGCGCCCTGTTGAAGACGTAAATAATAAGACATGTAATCGAAACACTTCTAAATACTTATTGAGTGCAATAGGAAGTAAACCATATCTTTTAGTATCATGAAAAAACAGAACTTTCAAGAGCCGTACTCAGGACTGGCACTTTATCGATGTATAAATACTTTTTGTTATTAGTAGATTTTGAAGTATCAGGTAATAGAACGTCAACTTAAGTCAATGTAGGTAATTCTTTTGTTTATTTTACCACATTTGTTCACTTCACGAAGTTGAAAATGGTTGAACGTTTACAAAGAATATTAGAAGATTCTGATTTCGACGACGATTTGTTGGATTCTGACGAGGAAAACGAAGATGCAGCTTGTTTTTTGGAAATGGATGACATAGTAGAAAGTATCCAAGCCATACAAGCTGAAATTCAAAATAGTCTTCCTACAAATCGACGAAGCCGCAGTCTTCATCGTGAACAGGTACGACGACGTGCACGTAATCGATCTGCAAGCCCATTCGCATGGCAGTCAAATGTTTCTAACTTATCAAGGAAACTTTTTACGGGTCGTATGGAGCCTACACGACACACAAGATTATTTGGTAATGATGAACAAATTTCTATGATATTCCGTCACTCCGTAGGCAATCTGTATAATGCAGGCATTCTATACAATACCTAGGAAATGTATAGAATGCCGGAGTCGTTCAGGCAATGTATAAAATTATATTCAACTAGCGGCCCGCTCCGGCTTCGCTCGAATAATAACCTAGATATCAACTGCAGCGCCATCTGCCGTAGCCTATGTTACTCGGGAATAATGTAGCTTTCCAAAGGTGAAAGAATTTTTGAAATCGGTCCAGTAGTTTCGGAGCCTATTCATTACAAACAAACAAACAAATCTTTCCTCTTTATAATATTAGTATAGATAGTTCAACTATTTTACACTTTACCTAGGAAATGTATAGAATACCTAGGCATTGTATAGAATGCCGGTTGAAGCATAGGTAATTTATGTAATCGATTTTTCATAATCGATTTCACATAAAAAAAAACAACCAGTTTTTATATTGGTAAGTACTTTAAATCATCTATTGGTATCATAATTATAATTTGAAAGGAAATAAAATCTTAGGTAACATCTTCAAAATTGTAATCTAGTAACCTTGCAGGTACCTAATTAAAAACAAAAAGAAATATCTAGTAACCTTAAACTTTAATTTAACTCAAACATTACTCTGAATAAATAGAAATTAAGAATCTTCTAATAACATAATTATAATTTGAAATGAAATAAAATCTTAGGTAACATCTTTGAACAAACTAAAATTAAAATTTCAGTCTAGTTGTCAGTCTACTTGTAGTTACTTAATAACAAAAACTATCATTTTCCTAAGTATCTTCATTCTACATGTGGAGTAATCATATTATTTCTTACAATAATAAATTCTAAAAAGTCAAATTGTCTTATCAAACTCTTCCTTTAAGACATATTTTTTTTTAAGATACAAAGTTTCAATAGTAAAACATCTTGTAAGTAGGTAAGTATATTAAAAGCAGTTACTTATTCTTACAAGATGAACTATTGTGACACTTTGAAGTACACAGCAATTTATTCTTAAAGCATGAACACTTTTTGGTTTCACAGTTTACTTTGCAAGTACATTTGAAAAAACCCTGACCTGTTCCAGTCGATTGCAAAGTAGCAACGGAGCGCACTGTTGTATCCTGATTAGCGACATCTTCCACGCTTATTAATTTCTGTTGACAAACAGTAAATTGTTGTCTAGAAAACAGTGTTTTTATGATACCTTGCTTTGTGCCAAGTTGATAAAGCTCATCTTCTGTCTTTTTCAAGACAACTGCAAGTATATTACGGGCGTCACCACGACCTCTGTCGACTTCTGGAACAGGAATCCTAACCGTGGTACCAGGTATCACAGGAGGAAATTTATTTCCTGAAGTTTTGAGCATTTTCTTGGCTTGTTCCTCTAAATTATCTTTTGAACTGTTGCGGTTTTCTAAAGTTAATGCTGTTTTCATGCATAAAGGGCAAATCACTTTAGATCCATAGCCTTCTGGTACGTTTGTTTCTGGGGCAGCACAAATAGTATGTATAGGACTTTTGCATGTTCTACACGAATGAGCACCGGTGGTCTCTCCAGAGCAAACACAGCATTTGAGTACGGACGAAGGTGATTGGGGGGAAGGTTGATTTGGAACATTGTCAGGTTCAGCATCGACGTTTTCAAAATTCGCATGTTTGTTCTTGGCACTTAAAGTTTCTGTGTGGATTTCGTGATTTTCTTGTATAACGACATGTTTTTCCAAAGGATGGTTTTCAATCTGTTCATTTCTTTCATTTTCAGACTCAACAGGATTACTCTGTGCTAAATTAATTACTTTTTCAAGTTGCTCTTCGGTCTCTACATTAGCATCATCAAACGGCAAAGAAATGCCAACCTTGATTTTTGAACCGAATAGAGCTTCGTATGGTGTTCTTTTTATACCTTGGTGAAAAGCCCTATTTTTCATAAGCTGAACAAATCGTAGTCCGTCACTCCAGCGATCAGTATTATTATCTTGAAGCCAAGTTGTTAACATATTTTCGACATCCTGGTTTGCTCTTTCTACACTACCCTGGCTCTGGGAGTGTCTAGGCTTACCATGGACTATTTTTAAAGTCGGCCAGTATGTTTTTAGGTTACTAACTATTTGGTTTGAAAACTCTCTTCCATTGTCGGATTGCAGTATTGCTGGTGCACCAATCAATGTGAAAATGTCTAGTAAATTGTATGCTACTTCTTCTGCACGTTTTGTTTTGAGTGCTCTGAGGATGACAAATTTGGTCAGGTGATCTTGGTAAACCATTATAAACTTATATTCTTGATCAGGGTGTGACTGAAAGTCAATTAAATCAACTTGACACCGGGAATTAAACTCAGATGACAGTATGGGCTTCACGACAATTCCCTTTTTTATTCCTTTTTGTTTTTGCTGGCACGGTTCACAAAGCTGCAAGTATAGCTCAATATCATGTCGGGTTATATTTTTGTAACGCTGGCTAAGTTCTTTTAACATCCGGTCTCGTCCTCCATGACCAATATCCGTGTGTGCATCGTGAATCACTTGAAATAATTCATCATCAGAGACATAGTACTTGATAACAGCGTTCGGAGCATTTACAGGAAAGATCAACTTACGGGTTTGTCCAAGAGTGATCACATCGTAATGTTTCAGCAACCAATAATCACGCGGAGTTTTCTTGTCTAACGTTTTTGCTATACTTATTTCCTTCAACAATTGTGTGTAACGTAAATCATCAATGAACACTCGATTTTTTGTAGAAGCCGATTCTCTTTTAGTACGCAGTCCTGAGTAAAACCTTTCTTTCATTTGTAAGTACCGCTGATCTGTAGCCATTTTCCATTAAATAATCACACACACGAACACAATCAATGATCACACTTAATAATTTAGTTTAGAACCAATGCATAAACTAATAAAATACGTTTGCATAGAACAAAGGAGTGTTGCGTACTAACGCACCGAACAAGTTGCAACTTGTTTACGAGGTAGTCCCGCACCCCGCGCACGCGTCTCCTTCCCGTGGTCGTTCGTTATACACATTGCCTGATGCGCTTCTGGCATTTTATACAATACCTAGGCAATGTATAAAATGAATCGTATTATACACATTGCCTGAACGTTTTTGGCAATGTATATAATGCCTAGGCATTCTATACAATGCCGGATTATACAGATTGCCTATAACATATATACACAAATATATATGGTTCTCGTATGAAAGTAGCAAATGATCTACCGTCTGCTCGAATTAAACGTTGGAAAGATGTTGACGCGTCCGAAATGCTCAAATTTATTGGAGTAATAATACTGACTGGATTGATAAAGTTTCCAACAGTTGAATCATATTGGAAAATGGACGAAATATATTATCACCCATTACTCCATAAGATAGGCATGTCCTATAATAGATTTGTTTTGTTATTGAAATGTTGGCATTTTTGCGACAACGACACTCCAAGAGACGAAGATGATAGATTGTACAAGATTGGTCCATTAATAAATCTCATTATACGAAATTGTCGATCTATTTACACACCAGGAGAGGTAATAGTTGTGGACGAGTCTATGGTCCCTTTTAGAGGTCGACTTTTATTTAGACAGTACTTGCCATCTAAAGCACATAAATATGGCATAAAAATATACAAAATATGCACAGTCGATGGTTATACTTGGGGATACAAGATTTACTGTGGTCAAAGTAATAATTTACATGGATTAGACAAACCTGGAAGCATTGTCGTGGAGTTATCAGAAGACTTGCTGGATGAAGGACGATGCATAGTAACAGATAACTATTACACAAGTATCCCCTTAGCGGAATATCTGCTATCAAGAAATACAGATTTGTTAGGCACTTTAAAATTGAATAGAAAATATGTACCTCGTGACATTGTAAATGCAAATTTAGATCCAGGACAAATAGCTGCGATGCAAAAACAGAATGAGATGACTGTATTAAAATGGAAAGATAAAAGAGCTGTTACAATGTTATCAACCTGTCATGGTCATGAGATGTCTTTGTCTGGAGGAAGAGTACCAAAAATTAAGCCAAAAATGGTAATTGACTATAATTTACGAAAAAAAGGTATAGACATTGCGGACCAACTGTCATCATACCATGGACCCATTCGCAAAAGTATAAGATGGTATAAAAAAATTGCCATAGACCTTATCACCATTGCGGTGGTAAATTCGACCATAATTTATAATGAGCTGCATCCTAC
The DNA here is from genome assembly GCA_963693475.1 of Ectropis crepuscularia. Classification (NCBI taxonomy): domain Eukaryota; kingdom Metazoa; phylum Arthropoda; class Insecta; order Lepidoptera; family Geometridae; genus Ectropis; species Ectropis crepuscularia. The sequence continues at coordinate 1,222,683 of OY856344.1, read as the reverse complement.
AAGTAACAAAAAAATGACGATTTTAAAAGCCCAAGAGGAAATAGTTAGTGCTATTATACGTAGTGATCTAGTCCTCCACACATCGTCTTCAATAGATACAAATTCAACTCGGGAACAACACCTTTCTGGTCAAAGTTCCGCACATAGATTAGAACATATAACTAAAGTACGCAACCGGGATGTACGCCGACGATGTGCCTCCTGTTATAAGAAATTATTTCAAGAAGGGAAATCCGTACCTTATGCCAGAAATAAAGTGGCCAAGTGCGAGTTGGACTCGCCCATGAAGGGTTCCGTTGCAGCATGTAACATAATATACATAGTACACATAGTTCTTGTAGTTCGTTGTAACTTTGATCGAAGTATCAATAATACTGTATTTATGACGTACTAAAAAAAAACTACTCATCAGATCGAGTTCAAACTAATTTTCGTTGGTAGTTTACATCGTAATGGACATCATATATTTTTTTTAGGTTTTTCATTCTCTTACTTTAGAAGTTAGAGGGGGGGGGACACACATTTTACCACTTTGGAAGTGTCTCTCGCGCAAATTATTCAGTGTAGACGAAAATGATTTCAGAAACCTCAAAATCATTTTTGAAGACCTATCGATAGACACCCCCCACGTGTAGGTATGATGAAAAAAAATTTTTTGAGTTTCAGTTCTCAGTATGGGGAGCAACCCTAATTTATCTTTTTTAGGGTTCCGTAAAACGTAAAAACGGAACCCTTATAGATTCGTCATGTCTGTCTGTCTGTCTGTCTGTCTGTCCGTCCGTATGTCACAGCCACTTTTTGCCGAAACTATGAGAACTACACTGTTAAAACTTGGTAAGTAGATGTATTCTGTGAACCGCATTAAGATTTTTACAAAAGTTTTTTTAAAAAACAAAAATTAGGGGTGCCCCCCATACTGAGAACTGAAACTCAAAATTTTTTTTTCATCAAACCTACACTTTTGGGGTGTCTATCGATAGGTCTTCAAAAATGATGTTGAGGTTTTTAACATAATTTTTGTCTACACTGAATAATTTGCGCGAGAGACGCTTCCAAAGTGGTAAAATGTGTGTCCCCCCCCTCTAACTTCTAAAGTAAGAGAATGAAAAAACTAAAAAAAATATATGATGTACATTACCATAAAAACTACCAACGAAAATTAGTTTGAACTCGATCTGATGAGTAGTTTTTTTTAAGTACGTCATAAATACACTATTATTAAAACTTCGATCAAAGTTACAACGAACTACAAGAACTATGTGTACTATGTATATTATGTTACTTGCTGCAACGGAACCCTTCATGAGCGAGTCCAACTCGCACTTGGCTACTTTATTTTTAATTTGTTTGTTCAAATCTTAATGCGGTTCACAGAATACATCTATTTACCAAGTTTCAACAGTGTAGTTCTCATAGTTTCGGCAAAAAGTGGCTGTGACATACGGACGGACAGACAGACAGACAGACAGACAGACAGACAGACAGACATGACGAATCTATAAGGGTTCCGTTTTTACGTTTTACGGAACCCTAAAAAGGCGAAAAAAGTCATGTCGGAATGCAAAAAATGTGACAAAGCGTTATGCTTGCCATGTTTTAATGATTTACATAAATAAGAATATTACATCCGTCTCTTACATCGTTCTAAAAAGTATTTAATATTGCCAACTTTTTGTTGTCAACTGCAATGACATAATAATATTGTCCATGGTATGGTACGTTGCGGGAAAGTCAAAAGTAAAGAAATAAAAAATTATAAATAAAAATGTCAATATGTTATTTAATTCTCAGAAATTATACGATTTAAGTATTGATAAAGTACTAACTATTCTGAAAAAAAATTTGGAGGAATATTTACCGGATGACGAAATTGTTTCTCTTTTCGAGGTAATAGTAATAATAGTGTGAATGTTTTATTCTTTTTTTTTAAATGAAATAAATTTAAGTATTATGTTATAGATTGAATCTGTGAAGAGAAAATTGAAACAGTTACATGTACCGTTAACTATTTTCTGTGATATATTTTTCAAAATTTTACCGGACTGTGAAGTAATGATTGAGGACGAAGAAATTATTTTAACAGCCAAATGCACTAATTGTATGAAGCCATGCAAATACCTCAATTATACCATAGAGCTACAAGATGTTTATTGTAAATTTTGTACAGGTGAATGTTTCATTAAATGTGGACACTACGGTTGCAATTGTATGGCATACGTCCAAGCCAAGTATGGCCTTGGCAACCGATATTTTTGATGATATAATGTAATGAAATAAAATATAAAAAATATATGTATAATGTTTTATTAATCATACAGATAGGGTTAAAAGTTAAGTGACCGCAACCATTTTGAAAAAAATATTTCGAAACATGTCTGGCAAGAACAAGAAATGTTTTGCAAACTTCGTTGAAACCATTTTACCAAACCACCTTAGTACCCCTTACCCCTTAAGTACCCTTAGTGCGTACCTGGTCGTTCTGTAGTGACCCGTATGTGGGACACGGACGTGTAGAGCCAGTTCATAGTGACCCATATATGGGGCACTGGACGTTGAACGTGTTAAGCCTGCCCATAACAGCAAAGTGTCACGCATCTATTGAGGCATAAAAAGTTTGGATCATTACCTAGCACTGCACTGCGCTCGTCACTCAGAGATATCACATGATTTAGCTCTATACCCTTATGTAATTTCTGTGTTCTATGTAAAGACGTCATATGTTAGCAAAAAAAATTGAAATTTGTGTTTCTATGTATAATAAATGTGCATTTACAACTATAATATAAGTATTATATCAGCTATCTGGCCGCTATAGTACAAGCTTTGCTTACTTTGGGGTCAGATGGTGTTATGTGTGAGTTGTCCACCAATATTTATTTATTTCTTCGATAACACTACTGTGTTGTTGAAGGAGTCATTAAATGAAGGGTAGGTAATACTGCAACAGTATGCAAGTGATATCTTGTGTTTTATTGCTTCCTAATTATGTTCGTATCTTTGGAATGGATCGGCTGAGCACTAGCTGGAGGTTCTAGAATCGATCGCGAGACGTGCCAAAGGGTTTATAGGCAACGACACGATAGTGCTAAAAAGAGCCCAGAGTGAACCCTTAATTTTTTTAAATAATCAGCTCTTTTTCGGAGAGTATGCAATTGACTTGCATGATCTAATTCCATTTTGCCCTTTTTTCTGTCGTATAGTCGTATCTCAAAAAGAGTGACATAGTTTCATGGTTGACGTACCAAATACTCGAACGAAGCGACTTGACTCTACATTTGCGATAAGAACGTCTAGACTAGGTTGTAGAATGCTTTGTCTGAGTGAGATTTTTCCGATAGTTATATCTTGATGTCTTTAAATCGAGAGTAAATTATGGGCTGTTTTTAGGTAACTACGTTCCGTTGTAGACTACATCATCATAGGGCGCCTAGTGCCAGAAAACGAAAAAAGGACATTTTCGACGCCGCTCACTAAACGAGACGCGACGTAAAGAAACTAAAAACTAGGACAAAAAAAATATTAACGTGTGGGTACAATCAAGAAGAAACACAATAACCGAATAGAATTTCAAAAATAGATCAGAGTTTTTTACAATAAAAAAATAAAAATGACACCGAAAAAACCCGTTTTAATTCGAGTACTCGAAATTATCAGCGATGGATGACCCCACATTATTTTTTGGTAATAAAATTCCTAATTGTACCTTCTAGTAAAGTAACCGAACACTTTTTTAAATTTATGTTTAACTAGCTGTTACCCGCGACTTCGTCCGCGCGAAATAAATACTGAGGTAACTCAGGCAATAATTAATTTTACACCCAGACACATTTAATAAAACCAGCTTATAATAAAACAATTTGATCAAAATCGGTTCAGTTGTTTAGGTGTGAAAGCGTAAGAGACATTCGTCCCCCATTTCAACTTCAATTTCATCCCCATAAAGTTCGAAATTAAAAAAAATCTAGAAGAACAAACATTTATTGGCTTCGTGTCAAGTGCCTATATAAAGAGTTTCATAGTTTTATCTTCAACGAATGGAAACTTCCATGTATACTTTCATGCCCCATTTCAATCCCAATTTCATCCCTGTATAGTCACAAAATTGCTAGTAAAAATATTCGTTTGCTTTGTGTCAAGTGTCTATATTCAGAGTTTCATGGTTTTATCTTTAACAGTTGAAATCTTCCATGTTGACATTCATCCCCCATTTCAACCTCAATTTCATCCCCGTACAGTTCAAAATTACAAAATTGATGGAACACACATTCTTTTGCTTCGTGTCAAGTGTCTATATACAGAGTTTCATTATTTTATCTTCAACGGTTGGGAATTTCCAGATTGACATTCATCCCTCATGTCAACCCCAATTTCACCCTCGTACAGTTCAAAATTACAAAATTGATGAAACAAACATACGTTTGCTTCGTGTCAAGTGTCTATATACAGAGTTTCATGGTTTTATCTTCAACGGTTGGGACCTTCCATATTGACATTCATCCCTCATTTCAACCCCGATTTCACCCCCGTACAGTTCGAAATTACGAAATTGATGGAACAAACATTCGTTGGCTTCGTGTCAAGTGTCTATGTACAGAGTTTCATGGTTTTATCTCCAACAGTTGGGAATTTCCATATTGACATTCATCCTTGATTTCAACCCCAATTTTACCCCCGTACAGTTCGAAATTACGAAATTGATGGAACAAACATTAATTTGCTTCGTGTCAAGTGTCTATATACAGAGTTTCATGGTTTTATCTCCAACCGTTGGGAATTTCCATATCGACATTCATCCCTCATTTCAACCCCAATTTCACCCCCGTACAGTTCGAAATTACACAATTTATAGAACATGCATTTAATTGCTTCGTGTCAAGTGTCTAGATACAAAATTTGATAACTTTGAAAATCACGTTTCATACAAAATTTTCATACAACCGTTCATCCCTTGTTTCACCCTCTTAGGGGTTGAATTTCGCAAAACCCCGTCTTAGCGAGCGCCTACGTGCTAAAAGGGACCTCCATGCAAAATTTCAGATTCCTAGCATTTGTAGTTTCTGAGATTCCTTTCGCTTTTATATATATAGATTATTGAGTAGTTTAATAAAACTTGGTCAAAAATGGACTCCTGATTTAATATTGATTTTTCCTCCAAACTGTGTCATGCTATTCTCGACTTTATGTATATCGTATTAAGAAACGCGTCGTGCGGGTGAAAACTGATTTTTCCCTGGCATTAGGCGCACTCTTAACACAGTCGTCGTAAGCCACATACACCGGGGTCCGAGACCTTTGCCATTTGGGTTCTTTTTATTAACATTTGTATAAGTACTCGCATGTTGGACTAGCAGTGTCCCGCAGTTTTACCCGCGTAATTCCCGTTCCAGTTTGTTCCAGTGATTTTCCAGGATAAAAAGTAGCCTATGTCTGCGTCCAGATTATAATCTACCCGTGTTTCAAATTTCAGTCCGATCCGTTCAGACGTTACGACGTGATTGAGCAACAAACATCCAAACATAGACATTTATAAAATTACTAGCATCGCCCCGCGATGTTACCCGCGTAGTTCCCGTTCCCGTTGTTTTTCCGGGATAAAAAGTGTGCATAAGTGTTTTTCTAGACTATAATCTATCTGTGTTCCAAATTTCAGCCCGATCCGTTCATACGTTAGGACGTGATTGAGCAACAAACATCCAAACATCCATACATTGACATTCCACTAATATTATAAACTAGCAGCGCCCCGCGGTGTTACCCGCGTAGTTCCCGTTCCTGTCGTTCCCGTTATTTCCCCGGGATAGCCTATGTGTTCTTCCAGACTGTAATCTAATTGTATTTGTAGGTGTTACTGGTACTGGAGAGGAAATGAAACCACGTCACTGTATAAACTGCTGACTATATTGTTCTTAATACACAAGTGACGCGGGGCGAGAGACTCATCGCTCTACCGCTGTCATCTGCTTATATACTAAATCTTACCACATAAGTACGTGCTCTTAGCCCCTATATACACCCCTTTCTTAAAAAAGGAGAAAAACATAAGCTAATAACATAAGATAACAACCCAAAAAAAATTACTTATATCACAAATTGTTTACATTATAAAATTACGATCACCACTGTATGGTGTTACTGGTACTGGAGAGGAAATGAAACCACGTCACTGTATAAACTGCTGACTATATTGATGTTAATTATACACAAGTGACGCGGGGCGAGAGACTCATCGCTTGACCGCTGTCATCTTCTTATATACTAAATCTGAAACGTACAAACGTGCCCCCACATATTCCAAATGTCAGCCTAATCCGTTCATGCGTTACTGCGTGATTGAGCAACAAACATCCATACCTTCACATATTAATATTAGTGGGACTAGCAGCGTCCCACGGTGTTGTTCCCGTTCCCGTTATTTTCTCGAGATAAAAAACCTATGATCTACCTGTAATCCAAATTTCAACTGGATCCGCTCATGTGCTACTTTTGCGTTCTCCCGACTCGGAGTTTCCACGACAACCGCATCTGTCCCTGACTGGCGTCTGTAAGCGACTGCGTTGTATTCCAGGACCCGGCAGCCGCCGACCCGCAGTACCAGTCGATGATGCTGCACTGGTCGCCGGAGCCCGAGATGCAAGTCATGGCCATCGGGGACGACGAGAGCGGAGCCGCGGCGCGCGCGCTCAGGGAACAGCTAGACATCGGGGACTCGGTGGAACGGATCTCCATCATGGACAACGGACGCAACGTCGACTTTATACACGACTTTAATATTAATCTCACAGGTCAGTTGCCGAGTATTCTGAGAGTTGTGAAGAACCGTTTAGTGATAGCGCTACACCACTACACACACAATACAGCATCACGTCACACCCTTACCCTTCCTTGCCCAAGAGCCGCGCGGGCCTCGCGGGACGTCACGCGACGTCCTAAGGTCTAATTAAAGTCGCGGGCACATATTGCCGGTTGGACAAAAATTTAAAAATGCGGCGGCTTGGAGACAGAGGCCGCAGACCGGGACAAGTGTCTCGGTTTCCAGTCGCGGTCGCGTTATGAACAGTGACTGGCGCCCATATAAATACAACAAATAGAAGGTTATAATGTCAAGTGTCTGTCGCGGTCTCGCAGCTAACTCTCCTGCATTCTGCTGTGCTTTGATTTGCGGCGTCATCAACCAATGAAAGCAAACAACTACATCTGCTATCCGTATGCAGCGGAACGGAAAGTAGGTGTAGTTGTCAGATTTTATCGGCGTTACCAAATTGGCCGATGACGTCGCAAATCAAAGCCTAGCAGAAAGCAGGAGAGTTAGGCGGCCGAGCTGCCGGTCTCCTGTCGCGGTTGCGGCGCGAACCACCGTGTTTACTCATACATGACTTCGAAACTAACTTTGCAGGTCAGTTGCTGACTATACTGCGTCTTCTTAAGAACCATTGTGGACTCCGTAGTTGTAGTCAAAGTCAGATACACTCTGTAGTGATAGTAGTGGCAGGACTTGTGGCAGAGTGCACCTGGGGAAGTACTACAAGTTTGCTAGATATTTATTTGAAGTTATTTAATTTTATTAGGGCTTTTGAAGGGCAATGTTTTGAACTTACAGTGCAGATTTGAATATGATTCAAAGTAGTTCTATCATTGTTTAACGTCAATTCATAATATTCTCTGTTTCAACATGACCATAAACTACGTGACAATAGGCGTTTTCACACTGCAATTGCACATCATCGACGTATGAAAACAAATATCGTTGCTGTCAAGCATAATAATGCCGTTATTCAGGAGCGACTGCTCTGCCATTCCCCCCGCGATCGCTTCACCCCCCTGTGTCGTCGAAGGAAAACGTGATAAAGTCTGCAGTATTTGACGCCCAATGTCACATCGTTACAGGCATAATAGACGCGGACCGTTGCTTCTTCATGGACCTGGACCCGGAGACGGTGCTGGCCCCGGAGGCGTTCGTGCTGAGCATCGAGGCGGGCGGGGAGTTCGACGTGTCGCACGTGCGGTCCACGCTGCGCGCGGCGCTGCCGGCCTTGGAGCAGCTGGGCGCGGCGGCGCGCGACCTGCGGGCCGGCTGCGAGGACAAGCCCGCCTACCGCCTGCTGCGGGAGGAGGAGCCCGTCAGTGAGTACACACACGGCACCCTTGTCAGACACAACTCGCTGAATGTAAGTGGTACCCATGACACGTACTAAAAAGTATGACGTAATCTCGCTAAAAGAAAAACTCTGTCTAGCACGAAGAGGCCAAATTTGGCCGCCAGGTCGGACGCTTCCGAGAAGGGACGCCCCAGCGCTTCCGAGAAAGGACGTGCAGAACGTTTAGCTATAGAGCTATAGAGTCAGCCACAGAATTTGCACGTGTGCGCTGTCACATACAGGCTACATATACACATCAGTGTGTCAGCCTGTCAGTGGTAAAGCACACGTGCATATTATGTAGCCGACTCTTATGACACAGTTTTTGTTTTAGCGAGACTACGTCCGACTTTTTTATACGTCCACGGTGGTCCCCTAATCTGCTCAAGGACGAAGGAATCTTTTGTGAGTATACTCTAGACCAGCCTTGCCAGTGAGGAATAGAAGCGAAGAATGACAGTTTAGGACAATACATACTGACCACACCTAAAGGTAGATTTTGTCAGTATGTATTGGCCTAAACTGCACAAAGCAGGACCCATCAGGCAGTTATGATACTAGATACTTTAGTGTGGATACAAGCTGCTGAAGGTAGGTCTCGACAGAATATGATATCTTAAGCTCCAGGAAGAAGGAGTCGTCATTGAGTAATGATATCTAGATTACTCTAGGACAGCCTTGTTGGTGAGACTGGACACACGCTGCAGGTACCAAGGTTTTGTTACCAGGTATAGGTCAAAGCTGCGGTCAGTATGTGTTGACATAAGGGAATATAGGAAAGCCTTGTCAGCAAGAGTGGACATAAGCTGCTGGAAGAACGCTTTGTCAGTATGTTATCCCCCAAGCTGCACAAAGAAGAAAGAATCATCGGTGATTGCTCTAAGAACAAGATATTCTAGGATCGTCTTTTCAATAAATAACCTGCTGAAGGAAGAAGGCTTTATCAGTGTATACTGGCCAATCTGTTAAAGGAAGAAGGACGAATCAGTAAGTAATTACGCGAACTGCTGAAGTCCATCTTTCTGCACCAGTTCATGTAATCACTTATTGATCCTTTCCTTTACCTCTGCTGATTTAACCACCGGGTTTGAAGGTGAATGAATACATCGTGAGGACACCAGGATGTTCCAAGATAGGTATGCATGTTTCGAGCACATGTGGCATTCCCCAACACACACTGGGCCAGGGTGGTGGATTATGGCTTTTGACTCTCTCCTTGTGAGAGAACTCCCACCAGTGTGAACATAAAGTGGACTGCTTATGCTATTATCACAGATAGGTTTACTATTTCATATAAGTACAGTTGCAATACAATTCCACAGTAATACCACAGTCTATTAAATCGTACAGTCGTTCAACGAAGCGCGGTTCAGTTTTCGGCTTTACCAACCCGTGTCTAGACATTATCGACGATACTTCTAAGATCGAAGGCGATGATCTACTGGTAGTATTTATTGTTTTTGTGGTAATACCATGGGCACACATATACTTTGTAAATGGCGGAACATAATCGTTGCTACGTATCGAATGTCTGTTGTTGCCGTTGTAACAATGTGTTGTTGTTGTGAGTCACGAGTCACAAAGTCTGATAGGACTCGGCCTCGATGCTGTGATGTGGTTTCACATTACTGCATTGACAACGGCTTTCAGTGTTATTCACTCCCGACGCAAAAATGATAAGGTTAAAAGTTTAATGTGTCTTTCTTTCTCTTTCTGTCTCTCTATCTGTGTGTTTGTCTGTGGCATCGTAGCTTCCGACCGGATGAACCAATTTTGATTTTATTCTTTTTGTTTGAGAGGAGCATTATAGATAGATACCCTTTATTGTACACACCAAAACAAAATAATATAGTAAAAGAAAAAACTATAAAAAACTAGAGTTACAATCGTCGGCCTTATCGCTAAAAGCGATCTGTTCCAAGCAATCTTAGGATGGAAATAATATAGAATTAGGTGGAATTAATATAGTTCGGAAATGATAAGAAATCTTCGGGTAAACTCGGGACCATGGCCGTTGCCCATCCAAAAATGCTTTGGTATTTCTAGATGGCTTATGGCCACGCCTTCCTGTTTCACCCCCGTAGTTTCCAAAGTAAGCTATAAAATTCTGAGTTAAAAGTATTAACTTCTGTCGGCAGTTCCTATGGCTGCCAATTTTTTGTTTTGTATGTATGTTACGCGATAGCACCGCAACTTGTCAACATACTTTGATGGTCCTTTTTTTTGTTTGGTAGAGCATACTCCAGAGGTGGTCCCATATACATTTTATCGAAATCGGTGAGGCGGTTTTCGAATTTGAACAATAAATTAAATTTTGCTTTACTGTACGATATAGTGACAGATTCTTATGAAATTTGGTCGAGTGTCTCAATTTCATTTTAAACTCAAGTCGGATTTTGCTTTTTCGCAAAAACTCTTTGAGGATTTATGCAGGTCTAAGCAGGAAATAAATTATGCTGTTTTAAATGCAACATTGTTAAATGGAGGATGGTATTACATGAGGAAAGTTAACAACGCTTATATCATCTCACATACTTTTACGTCATTATTACGAGTACCTACGTATATTCAGCCCATGAGCAACTCGGGTATCTTCTCCCTTACTGAGGAATAATAAGAATAATAATTTTATTATAAGCCAAGTTTACGTCCCCACTGCTGGGACTCGGGGACTTTCTCTCAGGAGAGAGGACATGCGACACTGACCAAGGGCGAGTTGGCGGATGAAACGTGTCTATTTGAAACAAGCCGGCTTCCTCACGATGTTTTCAATCATCATTGAACCCAGTGGCAAGGTCTAAGGTGCAGGTGGGATTCAAACCTATGACAAGACGATTGTGACGTCCTAGCAAATACGCCACCACAGCCTCTTGACAAGAGAAAGGTGCAAATGAAATCACCTTAGAAGGCATTTGCTGGACGTTTGGAGCAAGATCAAACAACAAAAGCATGCTTGCTTTGTATAAGAGCATGTTTACTTAATAATTTAGAACAACAAAATACACATTCTACATTTCACCCTGTGCAAATATTTGTGTGATGAATACAAGTACCAAGTACCTATTTGTTCTGCGCCTGTGTGTTTCTATGTACTTATAATGATGTACTTAAAATGATATTAAGTATGGTATTAGTTTGGCTTGCATAGTACAAGCATTGCTTAGTTTGGGATCAGATGGTGTTGTATGTGAAGTGTCCACCAATATTTATTATAATATACTCTGATTACCGACATGCGAACCCTGTGAATAGAACATTAGACTACTTTCCATAGCAGCAAAATCACGAAAACGGGAACAAGGCGGGTGAAACAGCGGGTGATGCTAGTATTGTATTATTTTGTCGAATGGTGTGAACAATAACTTATTGTCTTCGTTTTCTCAGGTAATTAAATTCAGACACTCGACTAAATTTCATCAAAAGCTTTTACTAAATCGTACAGAAAAATAAAAGTAAAATTTAGTTATTTTTGTTAAAATTTCAAAAACTGACAACGATTTCGATAAAATTTATATTACAGCCCTGAAGTATTTTCTACCGAACAAAAAAATAACAATTAGTACACATATCGATGATGTAGAAATTGGCTGGCGTCGTGGCTTAGTTGGTAGCACAAACTAAGTGGACAGCGGTTGGTAGTAAGTTTGCCTGCGAAGCCGAGGATTAGATTCCCACCCACCCAGTGCAAATATTTGTGTGATAGAAATTTTTGTACTGTGTCTTGGTGTTTCTATTTATGATAAGTATGTATTTACAACTTTATAAGTATTATATCAGCTATCATGCTTCCATGGTACAAGCTTTGCTTAGTTTGGGGTCAGATGGTGTTGTGTGTGAAATGTACAGCCATTATTTAATTATTATTTACCTTAGTCGGAACTAGATGGTACTATTTACATGTTAACTTGAATGCATGAGCTAAGTTGAACTAGTGACCATTGGCTTTTATATCGACACCCTTAGTGGCCTATACTTGGTCGTCGAACCGGATTTATCGACGGATGTTGCGACAGCAATCTGGTGGACAGCGGATTCATCAGACTTCGCCGAGCTTTAGCCAGTGGGTTGAGGCTACTGCAAGGAGTTCCCGCATACCAGGCGTGGGTGCGTGCCCCGTGGCACTTGCCCCTGGAGGTAAAAGTGATTAAATAGTGCAAGTGGACCATCCTAGTGGAGCGTCGGCTGACGTCACGTGCTGAGGTGTTGCGGCGGAGTTGCGGCCCAACGAAGTTGGTCACCAGTTCTAGAAGCGGCGACCAACTTCGTTGGGTCCAAACTCCGCGGCGCTTCCGCAGACTACGCAGGAAGAAGCTCATGTCCTCGTCGCGAGAAGGAAATGAAGGAAAGAAAACATGCGAAGTGAAGCGGATTTGGTAAAAGTGAGACTGAGTGAGTACTTACAATAATAGTAATAAAAAAAAAACTAATGAATTTAAAATTGAAACTTAAACGACATTGTTCATTTACATGGGACTTTGACCCAAACGTGGACATATATATTATTATATACTAGCAGTGCCCCGCGGTTTTACCCGCGTAGTTCCCGTATTTCCCCGGGATAAACCTATGTGTTCTTCCAGACTATAATCTAACTGTACTGTAGCCCGATCCGTTCATATGTTACGGCGTGATTGAGCAACAAACATCCATACTTTGACATTTATAATATTAGTGGGATATTTTCCATATTATGATATATATTTTCAAAAGTTTTCGAAAAGGTGATCTATAACGCAATGTACAATTTCTTCGAGTGACGTAATGTATTCGCAAAGGAAAACACTACGGCTACAGAAAGGGTAAAACGATCAACATGGCCACATCTAACTTCCTTAATATAGTTATGACGAAAATGGACAAAAAATTTAAGATATCAATCAGCATTATATATGGATATGTCTAAGGCCTTTGATAATGTGGATCATGACCAACTGCTGGCCAAACTGTATACATTTGGGGTTAAGGGAAATTCGTAGAAACTAATCGAATCATATCTGATAAATAGAGTACCGATTATGCAACCACAACCACAAGGAAGACTTATTGATCGGAAAACATGTTGGTTAAATTTGGAGTGCCACAAGGCCGCGTTTTGGGACAGCGTTTTACTCTTTTTATTATAACATATTAACGACTTTCCTAGTATCTACAACCATCACATGACATTGTTCGCAGACGATAGCACTATTTTATTCGTAAACGACAATCATAAAGAGCTACATTTTGACATACAAAAACCACTGACATATTTTATTAATTGGTTAGTATAAACAGCCCACTAAATGTTCCCACTGGTGGGACTCGGGCCTTCTCTGGCAAGGAGAGAGACAAGACCATAATCCACCACGCTGGCCCAGTGCGAGTTGGTGGATGACACATGACTTCGAAAGATTCTAGGTACATGTCGGTTTCCTCACGATGTTTTCCTTCACCGTTTAAAATTAGCGCACATGACTTCGAAAAGACAGTGATGCGCGTGGTTTTGAACCCGGGGTCTCCGGATCGGCAGTAGCCGTTCTCCTGACTAGACCAGCCGTAACTTGCTAGACCAGCCGTAACTTGCTTGTATTAATTGGTTAAATTACATTAATTTGAAGATAAATATTGATAAAACTCACCTAATGAATTTCAGAATGAAAATGGAGTTTTATCGTAACTTACGAGTTTTATCGTACCTTACTTAATAATTTAGAACAATAAACTACACGTTTTAAATTTTACCCAGTGCAAATATTTGTGCGATGAATACAAGTATTTGTTCTGTGTCTGTGTGGTTCTATGTATGAACCTATAATAAGTATGTATTTCATAATCTATAAGTAATCAGTTATCTGGTTTGCACAGTACAAGCTTTGCTTAGTTTTAGATCAGAGGGTGTTGTATGTGAAGTGTACACAGATATTTATTATAATACTAGCTGTGCTTGCGGTTTCACCCGCGTTTAAAGTGTTTCCATTTATTCATGGAGCCCTAATTATTTTCTTCAAGTACAAGTAGCCTATGTTATGCCTCAGAAGATCAGCTATCTGGTAGTGAAAGTCCCGTCAAAATTGGTGCAGCCGTTGCGGAAATTAGCCGGAACAAACAAACAGACAAACAAAAAATAAATAAATAGTGTTTTGGAAATAGGAACCTTGTATTCTTTCATTTGAACTTAGTAAAAAGCTGTTACTTTGATATTACATTCAGACACTCCAATTTTATTTATTTGTATAAAAATTCTGATAACCGATATGCAGCCTGTCAATAGAATATTAGACTACTTTTCACAGCAGCAAAATCACGAAAACAGAAACAAGGCGTGAACAATAACTTATTGTTTTAGTTTTCTTCGAAAAACCAAAAACTGTCTTAAAATTTCAAATTAAATTCAGACAGACATTCATTAAAAGAATTATGTGTGTATGTACACATATTTGGTCTGTGTTTGGGTATTTCTATGTATAATAAGGATGTCTTTAAAACTATATCAGTGTTATATCAGCTATCATGCTTCCATGGTACAAGCTTTGCTTAGTTTAGGGTCAGATGGTGTTGTGTGTGAAATGTACAGCCATTATTAATTTATTACAAGCTGAACTGTGCACGCATTGCTACGCCATCTATCGAAAATTGGTCGTACCACGTAAAATTTTGAACAAATTTGGTTCACTTAGGTTCAAATTTGGTTCACCTTTAAAAGATAGACACATGCTGTCACGCAACGAAAGCTCTCTAAAAGCAATATTTATTCCCGTTTTTGTTACATTTTTCATTCCTGCTCTGCTCCTGTTAATAGTAGCGTTATGCTATATAGCCTTTCTCGATAAATGGACTATCCAACAGAGAAAAATCTTTAAATTCGGATCAGTAGTTCCCGAGATCCTTGCGTTTAAACAAACAAACCAACCATCTCTTCAGCTTTACAATATTAGTATAGATTTACCTTAGTCGGAACTAGATGGCGCTGGTTACACGTTAACTTGTAAATATGAGCTAAGGTAAACTAGTGACCATTGGCTTTTATATTGACACTTTTAGTGGCCTATGGATGGTTCTTCGAGCCGGATTTATCCCAAAGGATTTGAATCACGTAGTAAGCTGTTAGACAGCAGATTGCTGTTCCAACATCGCTGAGTTTTAGCCGGTAGATTGAGGCTGCTGCAAGGAGTTCCCACATACTAGGTTTGGGTGACCCGTTGCACATGCCCCACCCAGGAGGTCAACAGTGCAAGTGGACCATCTCAGCGGGGCGTCGGGTGACTTCATCTGCTGAGGTGTTGCGGCGGAGTTGAGGCCCAACGAAGTTGGTCACCAGTTCCTGAAGCGGTGACCAACTTCGTTGGGTCTAAACTCCGCGGCGCTTCCGCAGAGACTACGCAGGAAGAAGTTCGTGTCCCTGTCGCAAGAAGGAAATTAAAGAAAGAAATCATGCGAAGTGAAGCGGATTTAGTAAAAGTGAGACTGAGTGAGTACTTACAATAATAGTAATAAAAAAGTAAAACTAATCAATTTAAAAGTGGGAATTTACTGTTACTTATTTCATAAATTAAACTTGATAGCAGTAGATCAGAATGGCATCATTTGGTAAAAGGAGGTGTACGGGGACTTCAACATCAACATCTAAGTATCCCCAAAACTATCAACCTCACCTGCTTGTGGTGCTCCCTGCCGATCAACCAACGAGGCTCTGACGACCGACCGATGGCGGGGTATCCATCCAAATAACCGTCCTGTAAATATAGCTATGACAGGCAGTAGCGTCACATGCGTCAGACGGCACGGCACTGCGCTCGCCAATCCGCACTTGGCCAGCGTGGTGAGTACGGGCAAATCTTTCAATGATGAGTAGCACAAGAATAAGGCCCTCAGTTCCCGTTGATCCCGCTAATCCCGGCCATCGTGGTGACGGCCGGAGTTCTCGCCAGACGGAGGGTGAGAAAAATCCCCGGGCGTGGACTGGTCACCACTCACAACTACTTTTTCTGGCGACGCGACGTATGATGTTTTGCTACTATGTTACGCTGAATTCGAGTCAGAGCTAGGACACATAAATTGGCATGTTCTGGAATTATCCGAAGCCCGAAGACAGGAGGAGGACACTGTTACTTTGAAATCAGACTGACTGACTGACTTCAAGTAAAAGTAGCATATGTTGTGCCTTAGAAGTTCAACTATCTGGTAGTGAAAGTCCCGTCAAAATTGGTCCAGCCGTTGCGGAGATTAGCCGGAACAAACAAACAGACAGACAGACAAAAAATATAAATAGTGTTTTAGAAATAGGAACCGTGTATTCTTTCATTTGAATTTAGTAAAAAGCTGTTACTTTGATATTACATTTAGGCACTCCAATTTTATTTATTTGTATAAATATTCTGATAACCGATATGCGAACCCTGTCAACAGAATATTAGACTACTTTACTTTTATATAGTAGCAAAATCATGGAAACAGGAACAAAGCGGGTGAAATAGCGGGGTGCTGCTAGTATTGTATTTTCTTGTTGAATGGTGTGAACATTAACTTATTGTTTTAGTTTTCTTCCAAAACCAAATCCTGTCTTCAATATCAAATTAAATTCAGACAGAGATTCATTTAAAGAATTATGTATGTATGTAAATGTACAAATATTTGTATTTTGTTTGGGTATTTCTATGTAATAAGTATGTATTTAAAACTATATAAGTATTATATGAGCTATCATGCTTCCATAGTTCAAGCTTTGCTTAGTTTGGGGTCAGATTATGTTGCGTGTGAAATATACAGCCATTATTTATTTATTATTTACCTTAGTCGGAACTAGATGGCGCTAGTTACATGTTAACTTAAATAAATTATGAGTTAAGTTAAACCAGTGACCACTGGCTTTTATATCGACAACCTTAGTGGCCTATACATGGTCCTTCGAGCCGGATTTAGCCTAGTGGATTTTGGATTACGTAGTAATCTGATTGCTGTTCCAACATCGCTGAGCTTTAGCCGGTGGATTGAGGCTACTGCAAGGAGTTCCAGCATACCAGGTGTGGGTGTCCCGTAGCACATGCACCCGGAGGTGAAAAGTGATTGAAAAGTGCAATTGGACCAATCCAGCGGGGCGTCGGGTGCAGTCATCTACTGAGTGCGGCGGCGGAGTTGCGGCCCAACGAAGTTGGTCACCAGTTCCAGAAGCGGCGACCATCTTCGTTGGGTCCAAACTCCGCGGCGCTTCCGCAGACTACGGAGGAAAAAACTCGTGTCCCCGTCGCCAGAAGGAAATTAAGCAAAGAAAACTTGCAAAGTGAACCGGATTTGGTAAAAGTGAGACTGAGTGAGTACTTACAATAATAGTAGTAAAAAAGTAAAACTAATAAATTTTAAATTAAAACGTGGGAATCGACTGATTTCATAAATTAAACTTGATAGCTTCTAGCAGTAGATATCAGAATATTATCATTTGGTAAAAGGAAGTGTAAGGGGACTTCAACATCAATTTCTAAATATCGCCAAAACTATCAACCTCACCTGCCCGTGGTACACTGCCGATCAACAAACAAGGCTCTGACGACCGACCGACGGTGGGATATCCATCCATATAGCCGTGCTGTAAATGTAGCTATGACGGCCAGCAGCGTCATATGCGTAAGACGTCACGGCACTGCGCTCGCCAATCTGCACTTGTGGAGCGTGGCAAATATGGGCAAATCTTCCAATTATGAGTACCACAAGAATAAGGCCCTCAGTTCCCAGTGGTCCTAATCTCGGGCACCGTGGTGACGGCCGGAGTTCTCGCGGGACAGAGGGTGCGAAGAATCCCTGGTTGCGAACTGGTCACCACCCACAACGACTTTTTCTGGCGAAGCATGATAATCATTCGTTGTAGGAAGACGTCTGAACTCGAGTTAGAGCTAGGACACATAAATTGGCATGTGCTGGGATTACCCGAAGCCCGAAGACAGGGAGAGGACACGGTTGCCCTGAAATCAGGCAAACTACTTTACTATCGCTATCGGGCGGGCGATAAGACGTTGCAGGGCGGGGTTGGCATTATGATCAACAAAGTTCTTTGTAACAACGTAATGGAAGTTGGTAGTGTGTCTACGCGGGTATCATACCTCATACTCAGACTGACTTCGAGTACGTGACAGTAGCCTATATTATGCATTAGAAGATCACCTATCTGGTAGTGAAAGGCCCGTTAAAATTGGTCCAGCCATTATGGAGATTAGCCGGAACAAACAGACAGACAGACGGACAGACAGACAAATAAAATATAAATAGTGTTTTAGAGATAGACACCGTATATACTTTCATTTGAATTCAGTAAAAACTGTTACTTTGATATTACATTCAGACACTTAATTTTTATGTATTTGTATAAATATTCTGATAACCGATATGTGAACCCTGTTAATAGAACTTTAGCCAACTTTTCATATCAGCAAAATCACGGAAACGAGAACAAGGCGGGTGAAACAGCGGGGTGCTGCTAGTATTGTATTTTCTTGTTGAATGGTGTGAACAATAACTTATTGTTTTAGTTTTCTTCGAAAAACCAAAACCTGTCTTCAATTTCAAATTAAATTCAGACATTCGACACTCGACTATATTTCATAACAAGCTATGACTAAATCGACCAGAAAAATGAATGTAAAATTAATAAATGTTCAAATTTTTTTTTTAATTCCAAAAATGGGTAATTAGAATACGTTCTTAAATGTTTACATTGAGAACTCCTCAACCTTACGGTGGTATGCAAATATTAGGTTGTCTATGGCAATCTGATAAAAAACTTTACAATTCACCTTATAATTCACCACTTTAAGCTGCCTATTCAAGGACTACCAATGTCACATTATTATTGTTTACATTACATAACTATATAACATTGATTAGTCATTTATAACAATCCCATGATAATGGAAGCAAAGTGATAAAGTAAACGAGTAATGAAAAATAATTATACCAAATACCAATGGCCAAAGTAAAAGCTCAAAAATCATGTTTAGTAACATACGTTACTAGGTACTGTAGAGTTGCTCATTTTTTTTTGCAATGCCAATGCAATTGCAATTTGTTGCCCATGTTGCAAATTTAGTTTTTTGTTACTTTTTCAAAAACTGACTTAACGATTTTTGATAAAATTTATATGGGTGTCATATAAATTTTATTAAACACCCCCTGAAAAAAACAAAAAAGAATAATTAGTACTACGAGCAAGGACGTTTAAAAAAAGTCGGACAGAGCCCACCCTGAGACAAGACTGAGGCACTCAAATGACCCAAAATGGCGGCGGATATTCATGTGTGGAATGAATTCTGGGTTGCCACGTTAACCAAATTTACACCACAAAAAACAAGTACCTAATCAGTAAATTATTTCATTTCTTAATCATTTTGCTGGTCCATCCTAGAGAATTAGAGCATTTAGGCATTGTCATTAACTTCGAAATGCTTACTGCACTTCGAACGACACACTGACACTGATATTTGGGATCCAATTGTTTTCACAATAACAATTTTTAACCGTTTCGATCCAGTCGTTTCTTCGTCGGCGTTTTCGTTTGCTTCATTTTCTTTTGGAAATCTAGCACACAGAATATTAAAATACGTAGTGACAATGGCAACCAAAATGTGCGCTATAGAAAATAAGAAACAACTAGTAGAGAAAACCATTTAATAATTTTAATAGTTAAAAATAAAAATGTAATATAGTAAACTTATTCCCATTTCACCTAAACGAATCTTTTACTTCCAAACGTGACGATGAGCTTCATTTACATCTCTGACGAAAAATTCTGTGTGGTGCGCTAAAACAAGTTTTCACTTCAATAATATAATTATATATCAACTATCTCAATACAGAAATGTGCCCTCCCAAACTTCAGGGCGCACGGAATCATGTTATCGTTGGGAAGAGTGAGCTCACTTTTTCCGTTCTAGTCGGTTGCAGGAAGCGGTGGACGCCGGACGTTTTTGAAGTGAAAACTTCTTTAGGCGCGCCTAGACAGATTTTTCGTGGGCTGTGAATTGAATTAATTCGTCACGCTTGGGTATGATAAGAAAGCTTCGGGTAAACTCGGGACCATGGCTATTGGCCATCTAGAAATACGTCAGCCTGTGGGAAATGATGAAAGAGTGTGGACAGGTCATCATGGAATGGCCATCTAGAAACGCCGACGCATGGGGCAATGGGAAATGCTGGCGCATTTCTAGATGGCCATGCCAAGATGACGAGGCCACGCCCTTCGTTTACACCCGTGTAGTTTTCAAGGTATGCGATCAAATTCTGAGTTATAAGTTTTCACTTCTATCGGCAGTTCCTATGACTGCCAATTTTTTTTTTCTATCACTATACGTTATCCACAACCAAAATAAGTAGAACCACAGCATATCTTGCCGCTAGCGATTCTAGGGGTCAAGTAAGTAGGTTGTTTGTAAACTACTTACGATACACACAGAGACGCAGTTTATTACCAATTTCAAGGTGCTCAGGGCACATCTGCTGGTTTATATCGATGTTATATGGATTATTAAGTTACGGCTGGTCTAGACGGGAGAACGGCGACTGCCGATCCGAAGTTCAAATCCTAGGCGCACCACTGTATTTGCGAATTCGTATGCATAATGCCGCTTACTTAAAAAACGCCGAACGAAAACATCGTGAGGAAAACGACATGTACTTATCTAGATGGCCTTGACTTTCTACTTGCGAGAGAATACCCCAAGTGAACATTTAGTGGGCTGCTTATAATATGCTATTGATATAATTTACGAGTACTTACCACATATTTTGGGTAATTATCACGCGGTAATATTGGCAACACTGTTCTTGGGATTCCCTATTTTGTGTTAGGAAATAAAGATTTGTTTTAATATTGAAAATGGGGAAATAGGTAAGTGATTAAATTATTTATTCAATCACATAAGAAACATGATTCCTGGAGGTTTATTGCGTTGGTCACTACGGCTTTTACAGGATTTCAAGGCGCAGGACGTTCTGTGTGTCAAGATTTGTTTTTATCGCGAAACGTGTTGGCTGCCCGAGTTTTGCGCGCATAATGGCCGACTAGTGTGCGAATGTGTGCGTGTTAGCCTGTATGTGACAGAGCTCTGGCCGACTCAATATGACACAACTTGTTCGTTAGCCAGACTCTGTCCGACTTTTTTTAAACGTCCTTGACTACGAGTAATATCGATACTGTAGATATTGGCTGGTCTCGGCGCGTAGCTTAGTTGGTAGTTAGTCTGCCTGCGAAGCCGAGGGTTAGATTCCCACCCACCCAGTGCAAATATTTGTGTGATACAAATATTTGTACTGTGTCTGGATGTTTCTATGTATAACAAGAATGTATTTACAACTATAAAAGCAATTACGTCATCTATCTTGCTTCTGTTCTCAATTGGATAAAAGTAAACCAATTAAATTAATGTAAGAATTTATATTAACAACTGTTCGATCTTTCTCATATAAAATTTCAAATAGGAATGCTCTTCAACGGCTTAGCTCCATCTACTTATAGCGCCAACCCCTCTAAAACTCTTTTTAGATGGCGGGTAGAAGTGAATGGTATCCCACCAGCGGCCTGTACACTAAATTTTATCAGTCATACCCATTCCTTTAAATAATCAGATACTTGTTCTTTAATATGACACATATTTAGACTCAAATCCCAGTATTAAAAATAATACTATAGTGAAATATACTACAAACAAATACAGGCGACAACACTTCCATAGTACTAGTTTTGCTTAGTTTGGGGTCAGATGGTGTTGTGTGCGAAATATCCATTATTTATTTATGTTTAGCCTTAGTCAAAACTAGATGGAGAATAGAATGTTCAATTTGAACTTTAAAAATGTATACTCTTTGTTTTTTATAGCTCTTTTTTGTTTGAAATTGACGTGTAAATTGTACATTTATGAATAAACAACTTCGATTTTGACTTTGATGGCGCTGTTTAGTTGACTTGAATGTATGACCACAGTTTAATCCACTGCCCACTAGCTTACTATAATCCAATTATGTAGTAAGCTGGTGGACAGTGGATTGCTGTCGCAATATCGCCGAGCTTTCGTTCGGCCGTGGATTGAGGCTACTGCTAGGAGTTCCCAGGAGAGAGCATACCAGGTGAGAGTGCCCCGTAGCACATGCCCCACCCTGGAGGTCAACAGTGAGTGAATCGTGCAAGTGGACCATCCCAGCGGGGCGTCGGGTGACGTCATCTGCTGAGGTGCGGCGGCGGAGTTGAGGCCCAACGAAGTTGGTCACCAGTTCCAGAAGCGGCGACCAACTTCGTTGGGTCCAAACTCCGCGGCGCTTCCGCAGACTACGCAGGAAGAAGCTCGTGTCCTTGTCGCGAGAAGTCAATTAAGGAAAGAAAACTTGCGAAGTGAAGTGGATTTGCTAAAAGTGAGACTGAGTGAGTACTTATAGTAACAGAATAATTAATTAATAAAAAAGTTGAACTATTAAATTTAAAATTGAAACTTAAAGGACATTGTCAATTTATTAGGGATTTTGGGCTAAACGTAGACATTAACCCTCACTGATATCAGAATATTATCATTTGGTTATGGCAGGTGTTAGGGGACCTCAACATCTAAGTATCCCCAAAACTGTCAATCTCATCTTCCCGTGGTGCACCCTACCGATCAACAAACGAGGCTCTGACTACCGACCGATGGCGGGATATCCACCCAAATAGCCGTGCTGTAAGTATAGCTATGACGGGTAGCAACGTCACATGCGTAATACGGCACGGCAATGCGCTCGCCAATCTACACTTGCCCAGCGTGGCGAGTATGAGCACAAGAATAAGACCCTCCGTTCCCGGTGGTCCTACTAATCCTGGCCATCGTGGTGATGGCCGGAGTTCTCGCGGAACAGAGGGCGCGAAGAATCCCCGGGAGCGGACTGGTCACCACCTATAATGACTTTTTCTGGCGAAGTATGATGCTCGTTCGTTGAAGGAAGATGTCTCCCTTGCTGAACTCGAGTCAGAGCTAGGACACGTACATTAGCATGTTCTGGGGTTATCCGAAGCCCGAAGACAGGGAGAGGACACGGTTACCCTGAAATCAGGCCACCTACTTTACTATCGTATTATTGTATTTTCTTGTTGAACGGTGTGAACAATAACTATTTCTTTTTAGTTTTCTTTGAAAAACTAAAAACTGTCTTCAATTTCAAATTAAATTCAGACACTCGACACTCGGCTTCTTATATATCATAAGAAGCTATGACTAAATTGTCCAGAAAAATAAAAGTAAAATTTAGTTTTTTGTTAATATTTCAAAAACTGACTCAACGATTTCGATGAAACGTTTATAGAACTACCCCTGAAGTATTTTCTACCAAACAAAATAAATAACAATTAGTACTAATATCGACACTGTAGATATTGGGCTGATCTCGTCGCTTAGTTGGTAGTAATCTGCCTGCGAAGCCGAGGGTTGGATTCTCACCCACCCAGTTCAAATATTTGTGTGATACAAATATTAGTACTGTGTCTGGCTGTTTCTATGTATAATAAGTATGTATTTACAGCTATATAAGCATTAAATCGGCTATATTGCCTCCACAGTGCAAGCTTTACATAGTTTAGGGTCAGATGTTGTGTGCGAAATGTCCACCATTATTTATTTATTTTTACCTTAATTGGAACTAGATGGCGCTGTTGTGTTGACTTGAATATATGAGCACAGTTGAACCTGACCTTTGCATTTGGCCTGGATGTGAACTTTGGCTTTCATTTTGACAGCCGTAGTGGGCTAAAGATGACCCTTCTAGCCGCATTTATTCTAGTGAATTTTGGATGACATAGTAAGCTGGTGGACAGCGGATTGCTGTCGCAACATCGCCGAGCTTTAGCCGGTGGATTGAGGTTACTGCAAGGAGTTCCTGCATGGTGAGGGTGCCCCGTAGCACACGCCCTACCCTGGAGGTCAACAGTGAGGGAATCGTGCAAGTGGACCATTCCAGTGAGGCGTTGGGTGACGTCATTTGCTGAGGTGCGGCGGTGGAGTTGAGGCCCAACGAAGTTGGTCACCAGTTCCAGAAGCGGCGACCAACTTCGTTGGGTCCAAACTCCGCGGCGTTACTTCGGACTACGCAGGAAGAAGTTCGTGTCCCCGTCTCGAAAAGGAAATTAAGAAAAGAAAACTTGCGAAGTGAAGCGGATTTGGTAAAAGTGAGACTGAGTGAGTACTTACACTAATAGTAAAAAAAAAAGAATGCATTTAAAACTGAAACTTAAAGGACATTGTTCGTTTATAAGGGACTTTCGGCTATGCGTGGACATTGACTGTCAATGATATCATAAATTAAACTTGATAGCTGCTAGCAGTTGATATCAGAATTTTATCATTTGGTAATAGCAGGTGTAAGGGGACCTCAACATGTCAGCACCCCCAAAACTGTCAACCTCACCTGCCCGTGGTGCACCCTGCCGATCAACAAACGAGACTCTGACGACCGACCGATGGCGGGATATCCATCCATATAGCCGCGCTGTAAATATAGCTGTGACGCGCAGCAGCGTCGCATGCGTAACACGGCACTACACGTACTGGCTTAGCGTTGTGAGTTTGAGAAAATCTTCAGATGATAAGTTTCACAAGAATAAGGCCCTCAATTCCCGGTGATCCCGCTAATCCCGGCCATCGTGGTGACGGCTGGAGTTCTCGCGGGACAGAGGGTGCGAAAAATCCCCGGGCGCGGACTGGTCACCATTCACAACGACTTTTTCTGGCGACCGACGTATCATACTCGTTCGTTGAAGGAAGACGTCTACCTTGCTGAACTCGAGTCAGAGCTCGGACACATAGATTGATATATTTTGGGATTATCGCAGGGCGGGGTTGGTATTATGATCAACATAGTTCTCTGTAACAACGTGATGGAAGTTGGTAGTGTATTGGTAGTGTGTGTTGTTTGCGCGGGTAGCATAGCTCATACTCAGGCTGACTTCAAGTAAGAGTAGCCTATGTTATGCCTTAGAAGATCAGCTATCTGGTAGTGAAAGCCCCGTCAAAATTGGTCCGACAGATGTACGGCAGACAGACAGACCGACAGACAGACAAATAAAATGTAAATAATGATTTAGAAATAGACACCGTGTATACTTTCATTTCAACTTAGTAAAAAGCTGTTACTTTGATATTACATTCAGACACTCTAATTTTATTTATTTGTATAAATATTCTGATAACCGATATGCGAATCCTGTCAATAGAATATTAGACTACTTTTCATAGCAGCAAAACCACGGAAACGGGAACAAAGCGGATGAAATAGCGGGTGATGCTAGTATCTTGCTGAATGGTATGAACAATAACTTAAACCAAAACCTGTTTTCAATTTCAAATTAAATTCAGACATTCGACACTCGACTATATTTCATCAAAAGCTACGACTAAATCGTCCAGAAAAATAAAAGTAAAATTAATTATTAAATTTATTTATTTGCGAAACTGGGTAACTACAATAAGATCTTAAATGTTGTAAACATTTGAGAACTCCTTATTTAACCTTACGGTATGCAACGGATGTCTAAGACAATCTGATAAAAAACTTTACAATTCACTTTATAATTCACCACTTTAAGCTGCCTATTCAAGGACTACCAATTTCACATTATTATTGTTTACATTACATAACTATATAAAATTGATCAGTCATTTATAACAATCCAATGATAATGGAAGCAAAGTAATAAAGTAAATGTCTAATGAAAAATAATTATACTAAATACCAATGGCCAAAGTAAAAGCTCAATAATCGTGTTTAACCGAATTTATCCTAGTGGATTATGGATTACGTAGTAAGCTGGTGGACAGCGGTTTGCCGTCGCAACGTCGCCGAGCTTTAGCAGGTGGGTTGAAGCTATTGCAAGGAGTTCCCGCATACCAGGTGTGTGTGTCCCGTAGCACCCTGGAGGTCAACAGTGAGTGAATCGTGCAAGCGGACCATCCCAGCGGGGCGTCAGGCGATGTCATCTGCTGAAGTGTTGCGGCGGAGTTGAGGCCCAACGAAGTTGGTCACCAGTTCCAGAAGCGGCGACCAACTTCGTTGGGTCCAAACTCCGCGGTGCTTCCTCAGACTACGCAGGAAGAAACTCCTGTCCTTGTCGCGAGAAGGAAATTAAGGCAACTGGGTAACTACAATAAGATCTTAAATGTTGTAACTTCTTATTTAACTTTACGGTATGCAACGGTTGTCTATGACAATCTGATAAAAAACTTTACAATTTACTTTATAATTCACCACTTTAAGCTGCCTATTCAAGGATTACCAAATTCACATTATTATTGTTTACATTACATAACTATATAAAATTGATCAGTCATTTATAACAATCCAATGATAATGGAAGCATAGTAATAAAGTAAAAATCTCTAATGAGAAATAATTATACTAAATACTAATGGCCAAAGTAAAAGCTCAATAATCGTGTTACTCTAGGTACTGTAGAGTTGCCAATTTTTTTTTTGCAATGCCAATGCAATTGCAGTTAGTATTAATATCAATACTGTAGAAGATATTAGCTGGTCTCGTCGCTTAGTTGGTAGTATGTCTGCCTGCGAAGCCGAGGTTTGGATTCCCACCCAGTGCAAATATTTGGGTGGTAGGTACAAATATATTTGTACTGTGTCTGGCTGTTTCTATGTACAATGTAAATTGTACATTTATGAATAAAGAACTTCGACTTTGACTTTGATGGCGCTGTTGTGTTGACTTGAATATATGAGCATAGTTGAACCTGGCCTTTGCTTTTGGCCTGAATGTGACCTTTGGCTTTTATTTCGACAGCCGTAGTGGCCTAAAGATGGTCCTTCGAGCCGAATTTATCCTAGTGGATTATGGATTACGTAGTAAGCTGGTGGACAGCGGTTTGCCGTCGCAACGTCGCCGAGCTTTATCAGGTGGGTTGAAGCTTTTGCAAGGAGTTCCCGCATACCAGGTGTGTGTGTCCCGTAGCACCCTGGAGGTCAACAGTGAGTGAATCGTGCAAGCGGACCATCCCAGCGGGGCGTCAGGCGATGTCATCTGCTGAAGTGTTGCAGCGGAGTTGCGGCCCAACGAAGTTGGTCACCAGTTCCAGAAGCGGCGACCAACTTCGTTGGGTCCAAACTCCGCGGCGCTTCCTCAGACTACGCAGGAAGCTGTCCTTGTCGCGAGAAGGAAATTAAGGAAAGAAAACTTGCGAAGTGAAGCGGATTTAAGTAAAAGTGAGACTGAGTGAGTACCTACTTACAATAATATTGGTAAAAAGGAAACTTGATAAATTTAAAATTCAATGAAATTTTGAATTTTAATGGTGTGCATGGTAATTATAAGGATTTACAATAGTTTTGGAAAACGAAGGTACGATAAAACCTACCGCCAATCTATTTGTGTTAATATACACAAGACATATTCACACAAATTATTCAACCTGTACCATCGCATCGACTCGTATTTTTTTTGAATTGGTGTTTTTAGCTTAGAATGTTTTTGTATATATGTGTGTATACGTACGGACTTTCAGTGATTTATTTAAAGGATTTCAAAGGCAAAAGTTTATTTCAAAAAACCACCGAAAGAGAGACTGACTAAGGCAAAGAAAGAACTCATGAAGCGATTTTCAGCTGCAACCGCCGCGGTTGCGGGGCCGTAGCTTCTGTAGAATGCAGATTTATGTGTATGTAAAATTGTAAAAATTGAAAGTACAAATCACGACGCGTTTAACGCCCACGGTCGCCCGCAGAATCGGCGGGTGGCGCCCGCGCGCTCAGCGGTTGGACCCTTGGACCTCAAGTAGTCGTTAACCACCCGTCGCCCGCTATTTTCGTGTCGATGGCGGCTACCCGAAACCGAGAAAATGTGCAGTCTCATGAGGTTTGAAATAAAACCGTAGGTAGTTCCGCGGCGGGCGCGGGTGAAAATCGCTCCATGAGTTCTTAGCCTTAGGAGTATGTAGAAAGAATAAGGTTAAAATCAATCGATGAACTATGGTTCGAGTTCTTGGGAGGCCATAAGGAGTTGTTGCGTACTAATACCTCACAAGAACTAAATACCAGCGCGTAGTTTAAATTAGACCTGTGTGATTAATGTCGAGATTTATTTTGAGAACTATTGTAATAATGCGAATTAAAAGCAATGTTTGCTCAAATTGAACATAGTAACGGGAAAAATTAAATATAAATAAATATTGGTGGACAATTCACACACAACACCATTTGACCCCAAACTAAGCAAAGCTTGTACTATAGTGGCCAGATAGCTGGAATAATACTTATATAGTTCTAAATACATACTTATTATACATAGAAACACCCAGACACAGTACAAATATTTGAATTCATCACACAAATATTTGCACTGGGTGGGAATCGGACCCACGATCCACTAAGTCACGAGGCCAGGCAAAATACTCAAAAAACAAACGCCTAACTTTTCGGGGCTGTGAACTGAATGGTGTACGTTCAGAGATATATTTGAGTCATTGATCGGTAATTCGTTAATAACGAGCCATTGGACAGTGTTCAAAAACTATATTATCTAAAAGGGTACCTCAGCGGTAAATGAGAACAGCTTATCAGGCACATAACAATCCAAAACTCTAACTTCGAATGATGTTGAAACTTGTTGGAGGACAGGTACAATAACAAAAAAAAAATGTGTGCTTAAAACCACACGGCAGAAGTGACGACTAGATATTATTAGAACTAAAATAAGAAATGTTTTTAAGAACTTTTGAATTATATTAAAAATTAAAAATAAAAATTATTGCAAATACCTAAATTTTAAACAAAGTAAGTTAATAGTTCATAAACGTGCTAAATAGAAATAAAGCACCTAGAAATATGTCCGAAATAATCCGAATCAAATGAGGTACATTCGATTCGGATGAAGTGTAGAATTTTTTAAGGTTATATTTATGAGCACATAAAAAATTACGATAGTAATAACTAAGATAAGTAATAACAAAATAAGATAACAAAAAGAAGGTATTTAGTTATTCCTTAATAATGTCTTAACCAATGTTACTTAAGAAACTTTGAAAGAAGAGGATATTTGCAATATAAAGTTTAAGCTCCTAGAACCCTATCGTTATTATTTATACACTTTTACACGCTCCGCGAGGTCGCTACGGCATAGACGCGGCGTCTAAAAAACCGGCATTTCATCTAAAATATTGATTGTACAGTATTCAATAATAAAATAATGTGTTATCTAGATACTTAAACGTACGTAACCTCGGTAAAAGAAATAAAATATGTCGATTTTTCATAAAGTTATACCAATGTTAAGTAACTAATCTTTTTCCGTTATCTATTTTTATAACTTACGGCATAAAGGGTGAAATAGTTGGTCTATAAAATTTTCGCTTCGTAGAGGTCTTCATAAAATAACGCAAAAAAATATATGAAAGTTTTACACACACACAGATAATATATTATATTCTATTTACCGTTAAGTTTCAAGCTCCTTTAACATGCTTACAGTACCCGGCGATAACTATTGCACATCGACACCTGGAAAGAGACAATCGGCCAACTTCGGCTTCGTAGAGCGTCATCTCTGTAGCACGAAATACAAACAGTGCGGTATCTATTAGGAGCTGATAAAACAATTTTAATTTGCTTCTTTTAATAATTATTTTTATTCTTTGTATAAAATACACCAATAAGTGTTCTATAAGTGATGGCTTTAGGTTCGAGTAAAATAAAATAAAAAAGTAGCCAAGTGCGAGTTGGACTCGCCCATGAAGGGTTCCGTTGCAGCAAGTAACATAATATACATAGTACACATAGTTCTTGTAGTTCGTTGTAACTTTCCCTTTAGTGTGGGATGTATGTATGTAAGACTCATCCATGTAGACGATATTTTTTCCTCTTTCGCGAAATTTGCGTATTTTATCGAGATATTCCATTCGTTTGAGGCTTACATCGTGCTTTTCCATTAAAACTTTTCGATTGTCTTCCATTTTAGTGAACCGAAATCCCATCTCGTGAAGTATTTTTCTCAACGTCTTTTCAGACCCATTGTAATTAATAGCTTCACATAATTTAGCTTTTAATGACTTTATTGTTGGCAGTTCATTAAATCGTAAGTGAAAATCATACACCATTCTTTGAACAACATCATAATCAAAATCGTCCATATCCAAACGAAATTGCTTTTTTGGTCTCCCTTTTTTTGGAGTGCTAAACTTAATTTCAGTAGAATGTGTTTCAGAAAAATTCTTGAAATTCCAGTGGCATTTGCAACTCACGCTTGAACCTTCTTAAAATAACAACTTACAGTTTTATCTTCATTTTTTTTTTAATCTGTCAGCTTAAAAATATTAAAAAGGTTAGAAAATATTTATAAACATTGTAGATAATTTGGCGTGACTGACCTCGTAAAGGTTTCCCTTTTTTTCCTAAAGATGCCTAGTACAACTTTAAATTATTTAAATTTGGGGGTGTTAACAACTCTATATATTTTTTTTTAACTGGACGCGACCGCACTCTATCGCACTTGAACAACGACTGACAAAACGTCACATAGGTAGTGTGTGACGGAGATAATGCTCTACGAAGCCGAAATCAGCCGACTGTCTCCCTCCAAAGGCCGATGTGCAATACTTATCGCCGGGTACTGTACATGTTTACTCTCGCCTCGTCTAATACTGCTTTCATTAGACTTACATAGTATCTGTTTCTTTCTTACAAAAACAGAGTTTTCGTCGTCTAATAACCCATCTATACTTTTTTTTTATTTTTTATTATAGCATAGAGTGACGAGACGAGCATGTCATGTGCCTGATGGTAAGCAACATGCCTGCCACATAACAGCACAGTAACACGCAGCTATTGGAACATGATAGTCCAAATCATTACCTAGCACTGCACTGCGCTCGTCACCCAGAGATCTAAGATATTATGTCTCTAAGCCCTGTAATTTCTCTGGAATCATTGCCCTTCAAACCGGAACACAGTAATGTTTGCACATTACTGCTTGGCGGTAGAATATTTAACACGTTGGCTGTCCGTGCACTATATGTAGGGCATTGTGAAGTTAGCCATGGCGTCCGTGCACTATATATAGGACACCACTCCGCTCAAACTAAACGCGATTTCTTGAACTGGACGTACGAATAACAGTTTTGAATTTGAGATGGACGTGTGGATTAGGAAGTGTATAAAAAAACCCACGAAGGACATACGGGAATTTATTAATAATTTGTACGGCAGTTGATGTGGGTAGAAAACAAAAAGTAAAATAACAGGCCAAATCAAAATTATTTATGTTTTATTGCAAAATTAGTAATGAAAACAAACAAAACTTGTTGTAATTATAATGAAAAATAAAACACTTTACACAGTTTTAATGGCATTCGTTATAATAGGGCAAACAGAAGCCTATCCCACATAGGAGAATACCCACAATTTTTACCTACAGTAAAACTTTTTGACGGCTGTTAGTTGAGTCTGACACTTTTTTGTCTATGCCCCACGCAAAAAAAATACCAAAAACACAGGTACCCTCAAAAATAGTGCACTAAATGAAAGCTGCAGAGTCCGTGCACTACATACAGTGCACAAAAATTAAGCCGAGGAGTCCGTGCACTACATATAGGGCATGCGGAAATTCAGCCTGTAATATATTTTCAAAAACCCTGGAGGTAAAAACGTTATTTCAAGAAGCTAGTAGCATCATTTTTATTCATTTAGTCTAAAAAAAAAATTGGACGTAGCGTGTCACTTGACTGAATCAACGTGGACAGCCAACGTGTTAATATTATAAAGCTGAAGAGTTTGTTTGTTTGTTTGTTTGTTTGTATGTTTGTTTGTTTGAACGGAAGGATCTCTGGAACTACTGGTCCGAATTGAAAGATTCTTTCTTTGTAGGATAGTCCATTTATCGAGGAAGGCTATAGGGTATTTAACATTACGCTACTATTAACAGGAGCCGAGCATGAATGAAAAATGTAACAAAAACGGGGAAAAAAATATTGCTTTTAGAGAGCTTTCGTTGCGTGACAGCATTTGTCATAAATATGTTAAAGGTTGCGTCATTAGAACCTAAAGTAACCGAATTTGAACAAAATTTGAATTGGTCCGACCAATTTTGCGATAGATGGCGTAGCAACGCGCGCGCGTTCAGCTAGTAATAAATAAAACAATTGTTCACTTTAATACAATTCATTAATTTATAATATTTTTGGCAGAACAACAGAACTTAAACGTCTTATAAGTAACTCAAAACTTATTAACATTAGAAAAAAAAGATTGAGGCAAAAGTTGTAGAAAATTAACTGATCTTTAAAAAAGTGTGGATGCGTTTTATTGATTAATCAAATATTTCAAGAATTATTATCGGCCGCGATAGTAAAACTGGTTCATTAAATAAGCCATAAAACGTAAACGGTGCATTTTACAGAAAAGTTTTTTGAGATCAAAAAATGCCAAATTGTATTTTCTACAATAACAATATCAATAGTTTTAGCCTTATAGTGCATAGTTTTCGAGATATCGGCCAAAAACGTTTTATCATGATGGCGCTTGAAGCTCAACCTGAATCTGTCAGCATTTTGTGATTTTATGCTCAGTAAGTGATCCTAAACCGCATTAAAAAGGAAATTTGGATCAAAAATTTATTGCAAAGATGACAAAAAAAACGTCTATTTTTACTGGTCTAGTTCTAATCATTGTATTATGATTTGTGAAGGGTAAAAATAAAAATCGAGGCACCCACGCGCATGTTTCGTAATCGTAACGCGTATAATAACATAGCGAGCAGTGGCTCGCTGTGTTATTCGAGTACGCTTCATAGCACTTGACAGAGTGCTTGCACTCGGTATGTATGTATGAATGAGTCAGATAGTTCGATCTTAGCTAGGGCTTAGTTCTATTTTCTTTTCAAGTTTCAGGTTATATGCTAATCACGTTAGGGTTAAGTTAAGTTTAGAAGGGACCTGCGCTTCCGCGTTAACCCAAAAGTCCGTTAGGCGGTAGAGGCACCCAACGCCAGCTACTATAGGACCATTTAAGAAAAATAAGGTTGGCTAGTCAGTCGAGTACGAGCCGTACAATAGAGGGAGTACAATAATTGCAATAGAATTGTGAAAACAAGTAAATAAACATCTTCAATAAGAAAGTTTGCTTTCCTACCTCTCGATCATGAGTGACCCATAATAATGAAAGCGGTAACGTCAGCAACGGTGACGTCACGCCCTTTGGAAATAATTAAGGCACTGGTACTCCGTTTTACAAATTAGTTAAATTTTCGTATAAAAAAGTGTCAAGTACAAAATATTTGTTATAATCGTAATACCCAATGTTATTTATTTACTATATATACGTTTTGCAGTCCGCAAGCGCGGCGTGGACGCCCCGCCGCACGACTACATCCAGTTCGCGGGCCGCCACGTGCAGGAGATCCAGATCTCCAACCTCGCCGACCTGCTGCAGCGCGAGCAAGCCGACAGGAAGTAAACTCCACCTCTCCGCCTGGGCCATCTCTGCACCTCTCTCCAGGATCCACTACACCGACTTCAGGATCGACGACAACCGCAGCAGATCTCGAAATCACTCTCAATCAGGACTCTATCCATTGGGACCTTCCAATACCACCGCAGAGGTTGTCATCAATCTCATTCAGGACTCTATCCTGATAGTAACTGATACGTGAATGCCTGATGATACCTGAATTTTCAACTAGTTCAGCAGATTAATCAACACTTTCTGCATTTCGATCTCCGTACAGTCCAGTAGGTGTCTTTACGACTCGGAACATACAATCGACAAACTCAGTAAACTCATGCATCAGCGTCTTTAAGCTACTCCTCACGACCCTCAATCTTCTCTGCAAAAACTTGTGCTGATGACATTTTAGCACCTTCTCCTATTGGCCCATCTCAGCAGGTCAGTGTTCAGTGTGGCTGTTGTCTCTTAATAACTTTCCATCTAAACCCTGAATACAGACTGTGGGATTCCAAATCTTAAATTAAATATTTGTAAAAAATAGTCTAGGGGTGAATGTCATCAATGTTCCATTCAGCATCATCATCTCTTCTTCAATAAAGATATCATTGATGATGAAATAGGAGAACAGATAGAGAAATACTACTTTAGTATCCCTAGACTGCTAAGTCAACTCTTCATACCGGCTGAGTGCGAGTTAGCGAGATGTCACATCTCCTTCTTCACGTTGAACACGGCGGTTTACTCACACATTTTCCTCGATAAATTTAGTAATGACAAAACTGTACATCTGATCTCGGAATATACAATACCAACACAGAAAACTATCACAAAATGATTCCACTGCTGAAGTGGTGTCGATTTAAAAGAACGAGGTAAAAAGAGATGGCTTCCCCCCACATTATAGGGATATCCAACTCAATGTGTAAATGTTAACTTTAGTCCAGTTCGTAGGGTACATAAGCACCTTATTATAGACTGTTCTTCATTCATAAACGTCTAAATGGGACGTTTTAGTTAACTTTATGTGTTGCTGCCATAGATATAGAATGTAAAAAGTACACAATGAAAGCTCAATGACAGATTCACAATTTTTGCGGAGCGAAAAATATGTTAAATCTATGGTTGCATTTAAAATGCAAAAAAATATGTCAAATGCGTGCCAATGTGAGAATTTCGAAAAGCATTTGCCAATTATCTGTTGACATTGACGTACTTACGTACGGCATTTGACGTATATTTTCACTCATTTGTCATAGGTATATATCTGTCTGTATCTGTCAATCAGATGACGTTTCATTGACGATTTGGCAGTAAAACTTAATATTATCATTTGTATGTATTAAAAATACAAATAATTCAAATAAAAAACATCAATTAATCAATTAGATACTGTCAGATAAAGAGCATTCCAACTAGGCGTTTACAATATGACAGATGAATGAAAAAAACCTGTCATAAATAATTCTCAATGGCGCTACAGGTGACGGTAATGAAAGACAAATTTTTAAGCTTATTTTTCATCCATCTGTTACTCATAGGTATCTGTTATGATGAAAACGCGTAATTACAATGAGTTTAGACGTTTATAAATAAGGAGTTACTGATATTCATACTCACTAGATAAGATCTGATCACCATAGTTTTTATTAATTGAAAAAGATATATGAATCGTAGAATGTTAGTTGATCTGTCTTTTGATGCCATTTTGAGGCTCGTCTTATAAGAATTATGTTATAGAAATAAGTTATGTACTTCAAATATGAGTATTGTCTGTTGCATTTACGTTATGTTTACTAAAAATAACGGTTAAAATTACTCGAAACTTAATCATATATAGTTAATCTAAACGATCTCTTATTGGAGTGTTTTTCGTGTGAAGTTAGGTACGTATAATATTATCTTCACTTTTACCTAACTTAAAAAAAACATCGTGTCGTGTTACCAGTCACTATAATTTTATTCTTAACGGAAATATTTTACAGAACTTCTGAGTATTTTATGTCGTCCCGTGTGTTTTCAAAAAACATGTAGACATAAAAATGTTTAGTTAAAATTCTATTTATTGATATCAATTTGAGTCAAACTGTTTATTAGTAATTATAAATTAATTCTAAGTTTAAAATGATATTACCAAAGTATAATTTATTTTGTATTAGTTTAAACATACTCGTAGTATTAGGTCATTACATTATGAAATTGGTAGTTTGTCGTAGGTACTGGCCAGTTTGATCTCAAATATCTCCTCTTTGGTTAAGAAACCTAATTTCAAATTAATACAGATACTAGCTGTTACCCGCGACTTCGTCAGCTCACTAAAAAAACAATAAAAGATAAATAAAATTACGGGTTTCAGAACAAAAAAGCATGAATAAATAGCTGCATAAAATTTAAATTAGAATTCCTAACTAAATATATATAACCAAATATAGGAGATCAAAGTGGCCAGTACCTACGACAAAACACCAATTTCATACTTATGTGAGGACCTAACATATTCATAATGCAAGCATAATCTACGTTTCAGTCTTGCTCTAACTGTAATTCGTATGTTCGTTATTACCTTAAAAAAAATGCAGACATATCGAAATATTAGTCAAACCTAGTTAAGTGAGAACTGGGAACTTACACAAATGAGAAATAATATTATAATTGGCTGGTGTTGCTGGTTTTAGTTTCTCAAACCTCTATTTTTGAGAAATGTTAGTCTTCGTGGGAGAATGCCACTAAAGTAACTCGAAAAATACAAAAAAAAATGCAGGGGTTAGTGAGAATATTCCATAAGCAAGAAAGACATTGCTGTCCTTTCAGTTCTCTCTTAGCTAGGTTCGAATGCAATGAGGCGTTCTCAAAATACAAATACATTTGCCTGTCAAAGATAGAAAGTTCAGGTGATTTTTTTGAGAAATTGTACAGAATAAAATACGTGGCACCACATCTGGCGAAATTGAGAACTGTACAAATTACACCAGAAGACTTTTAATTAACTAGAACAGTGATATTTTATATTAACTAATAGGCTTTATCATATTTGGTTCAATTTAGTCGCGAATGCTTTAACACTTCACTGAATTCAGTGAAGGTTAATAGCATTTAGTAAGCTAGCATGGCTAGTACCTACTAAATCCAGGAGCGAGAATTGCTTGTTTCTAACGTTGTTCTGAATTCAGTGACTAAATTTAGCCAAGTGTAGGTAGTAAATCTTTAACTTGGAACATAAAAGGGTGTTACGTTAGAGAACATTGAAACAAGTTCCATAATTTTCAGTTAGATGGTGCTGACTCGAGTCACCAACCTAACAAATATTTGCTTCATACAACATTTTTGAAACTTTAAAATGAAATTAGATACATTTGTTATCTCTGC
This sequence comes from Ectropis crepuscularia, assembly GCA_963693475.1. NCBI lineage: Eukaryota > Metazoa > Arthropoda > Insecta > Lepidoptera > Geometridae > Ectropis > Ectropis crepuscularia. The sequence continues at coordinate 1,185,770 of OY856344.1, read as the reverse complement.
ATAGTGCCAACTATCGAACGCTATAAAATGTGATTTTCTTAACTTTTTCTTTTAAATTTCTTCGTTGTAATTAATTCTATTCCAATAATTTGTAAGACTATTTTCGTTAATTAATTGTTTTATTGTCAAGTTCGTATTATCTTGAATAAAGTGTCTATTGTCACAAATGTTGTTTTAATGAGCATAAGGAATAATCCTATCATATCTTTCCTTTTGTGTATTTTCTGGTTGGCGTGCATCACATTTAACCTAACCAATACTTACAACCAAAACAAAGCATTATCTAAATAAGGTTGGTAAGTTTTTTTTATAGTTTAGAGCGATAGGACGAGCAGGACCTGTGCCTGATGGTATACAACACGCCTGATCTTAAGAGTACAACGTCATGCAGCTAGTGTACACGTAGAGTCTAAGTCATTACTAAAATTGCCCTTACACCAGAACACCAGAGAACACCAGAGCAATTCAAACATTACTGCTTGACGGTAGAATAACGGTGATGACAGTGTGGTTCTTCCACAAGCGGGCTCTGGAATCCTATCACTACAAAAGGTTACGCTCCAAGGTGAAAGCTATCAAATACAATAATGCTACTTACGAGATATTACCTACGTTGTAAAACTTCAGTAATGAGCGTCCCTCGATCCTCGATGTCGCCTGTTTAGTTCCCGTTCCGTTACATTATCGTACTAAGTACCTTGCGTATGTACCTATATGTGCTATAATTCTAGACTAATTACCTATTTATAATCTGTTCCAAATTTCAACTCGATCTGTTCGAGTGTTCCGACGTGATTGAGCACCGCGCATACAAAGTTTCTCATTTATATTAGTATTGTTGCCAGTGAAATTGCAGGGTTTATAGATAATAGTACATTATGATATAGGTAAGTGCGGTAAGTTGATAATTACAGCTTAGGCCATAGGCTACAAATATTACTAGCTAGAACCGTAGGCGACAGCTACAAGAAAGCAAAGGCTGTAGGTAATTATCAAAGCGCACGTATGTCATACGACGTTTTATAACATATTTGCGAGGAAATAAATAAAACCCTGACGACACTTTCAAATAAAAACAATACAGCGCAAAGAAAAAGCGCGCGGAATATTTTTTACTAGTTCACAAATTAGCGATGGGCGCGCATCAGCGTTTTTTTAAAGCAAAGGCAACAAAACCTGTCAATATTAGCATATCTATACTAATATTATAAAGCTGAAGAGTTTGTTTGTTTGAACGCAAGGATCTCTGGAACTACTGGTCCGAATTGAAAGATTCTTTCTTTGTAGGATAGTCCATTTATCGAGGAAGGCTATAGGGTATTTAACATTAGGCTACTATCAACAGGAGCCGAGCATGAATGAAAAATGTAACAAAAACGGGGAAAAAATATTGCTTTTAGAGAGCTTTCGTTGCGCGACAGCATTTGTCATACGTTAAAGGTTGCGTCATTAGAACCTAAAGTAACCGAATTTGAACAAAATTTGAATTGGTACGACCAATTTTCGATAGATGGCGTAGAAACGCGCGCGCGTTCAGTTAGTTACTCATAAAGTAAATTAATATTTTTGTGTTTTGTTACAGATACATTGTTGTATTTTATGGTCAAAATTAATTGAATTTAATTTTAATTGAAATTAAATATTTCTTTATTACATTTTATCTCCCGAAGTTAGTTTTGATCATAAAATGTTGACCACTTTTCTGACTTAAAAACTTTTTTGTGACGCGCGAAGTGCAGTGCTATGTGATGATTTGGACTCTTCACGTTCCAATACCTGCGTGTCACTGTGCTGTTATAAGCAGAAATGTTGCTTACCATCAGGCAGACGTCCTGCTCACTCTGAAGATACAGAAAGTAGCCAGTCAACTTTATCATGTCGTTTTTTGAGTGTCGAAATGCGCCCATCGCGGCATCTATCAGCAGATCCGGTGGATTCGCTCCAATAATAAGTGCCGGCACGCCGGCAGTAACTCAATCCCCGCAGACGGGACACCCGCCGAATCTTCACCAGAACGATCCGATAACAGTCAGTCAGCCGACATCCCAAGTAACTGTAATAATAAATAATAATAATCAGTCACACAGCAGATATTGCCCCCTGCTAACAGTCAACCAGATGACATCTGCTCGACATATCTACTCAGTCAGCCGACAAAGTGCTCCTTTCGTTTTTTTTGGTTAACTCCCAAATAATAAGTTAGTCGACATAGCTATCAAGCGTCAGTACCGAGTTCGATACCAACTCAAGTACCGTATGGTAGTGGAGGCATCTCGCAGCCAGCTATCATAGGTCAATTAAAAACAAAGCTGGCTAGACAGCCGAATGCGAGCTGCCAATGCAAATGTCAATCCAGTGAAAAAACAAGCAAATAAGCGACTTCAATAAGAAAGTTTGATTTCTACTCCACGAGCATGAAATGGACACCTAATGATGGAGGCGGCAACATCAGCAATGGTGGCGCCATGCCCCTTGGAAATAATCAATGCATCGATATTTCGTGACATATATTGAGAAATATGACGTCACAAAATTATTGCCCTCTCCCTGTCCCTTGTCGCACTTTGTCACACTTCATCGACTCCTCTCTCATTTAATGTATGACGTAATTTATGGATGGCCCCTTACTTAAAACTATTAAATGTTTATGTTGCCTCTATTACTCTAACAAGGGCATGGTATTGACGGAACAGTAGATATGAAGTTAAGGTATACGGTATACATAAAATCGGACAAACGAGAGCCACACCCCCGGCTAACGGCTTAATCGCACGGCTCAGCCTCAATTTAGATAAATGAATGTAGGCCCTTCTTTATGGCATCGTAATCGGTATCTAAACAGAGCGATAGACCCGCCACACGGCCACACGGCCACACGTCGCCCGCGAGGGAACGAGGGAAAACTTTTTGATCGCTCCGGGTGGGTCCGACATGTACCTGTCGCCAATCCGTAGGATAACTAGATATCCTGCTGATTGGGACAGATAGGCATTTTATCTACAGGCCTTTGCCCTTTCAATTGACCTTTCAAACGTGTGCGCAACCCCCTTGCTCTAATGCTCCAGTTATGCTTTTGTAGTTACTCCCATGATCCTACCTTAATTTGGCATTAATTCCGTTTTCAAAAGAAAAATCTAATCATTAAGCTTAACTAGCCGTTATAGGAACTACCGATAGCAGTGCACTCTTATAACTTAGAATTTTAGTATCAAATAGCACTAATGTTACATCATACGTCACCTGTATAGCTAAAGATGTACTTCTGTTACGTATATCGGTGATGCGAACCCATAAGTTTTACCAAAAAGTGATCAATCCTACCGAAGGTTTTTAATTAAAAAAAATAGGAAACTGAAAAATCTTTCGTTTTTATTTTTATAAAGTTTATATCGTAATACCCTGTGACGGAAATTGGAGGTGGGAAAGAAGTGGCGAAGAGTTCTCGTGCGTGTTTATGAAAATGGAAACGGAAGTAATAAACTGTTTGATCGATAAACCTGCGGTTTGCGAGCCGAAGGCTGCGCTGTGGCCACATTACGGACTTTGATGTAGTTTTAAGTTTTTAAAGTTATACTTCTATTGGTGTTGTGTTTTTAAAGTTATACTTCTCTTGGTGTGTGAGCAGAAAGACGCTAGTTTCTGGTCGTTCCTTGATCTGATAGGGATCAGCGACAGTCAAGCCGAGGTCGTACCGTCTGAGGTGCCCTTACTCCAGCCGTCGTACGAGATGTAGTGGGTACTTAGTAGGATCCTGCACCTTTTGCGCTGGGCTAGCGCAAAAAGTTTCGGTAGACAGGTCACTAAAAAAAAGAGAGTGGTGACCACCACTTACAATACTTTACCATTTTCAATATTTTGTAGCAGATGTTATCAACCGGTCGCCGTTATTTTAAATATTGCAAAAATATAAAGTAAACTTAATTCGATTAAAACTCATTTTCTACAATTTTCTAATCATTGCCCAGAACCAAAATTTTAATCGTAAATTTATTTTCGTACTCTATGTAGAGAATATGTCTACTTTGTGATACGTGTCAATTATTTTGTCCTGATTGTCCTGACTGCAAATTATTTATTTTATTTTGTCAAATTGTTTTAGTAACAAGATACATTTATCTTTTGAAACAATTAGCCAGTAGCATTGCTCTTTGAATCAGAATACAACAATGTTAAAATATAACTGGTTTTTAGCGGAATAACACCGCTGTTGCCTGTGTTTTCGGCAACAGCAGCCGAGTGCCATAAACAGTGTCGTGCGCTGTACTCCGCTCGGTATTTATCGGGCCGGAACGTCGGACAGAATGTAATAAAATGCGCGTTCGCTCTCAGAATTAGGAATCCGATTAATTCGAAGGCTCGAATCCAGTAATATGGATCAGAGTGGAGCTCGCATGAAGCCTGTCTACCTACATGTACTTATGAGTGTTCGATATAGACGGGAAACCATCATTACTTATAAGTATATTTGCGTCTAACTAATTGGCCTTGTGGCATAGAATAGATAATCTTGATGCTGAGTTGGTAATAAGCCTACAAACAGAGCTTCTTGGTTGAATTCAGGTAATTATCCTATGTTTCTTTAATCTCAAATGGCCTTTCATTCTACCTCCTCCTACCAAGTAATATAATGTCAAGGCTCAATCCACCACGCTGGTCCAGAGTGGTTTGGTAGATAACGAATGGCTTCGAAAGATCCTAGGAATTTGTCGGTTTTCTCACGATGTTTTTCTTCACTGTTAAAGTCATCAAACTGTCATCACCGTCCAAGCCAAGTGACGTAGATATACTTGTACATTGCACTTGCAAAATAGGTACTTATTCAGAGCAGGCGGGATCCGAACCCACGGCCCTACGATTGCGAATCGACCATTGTAGCCACCAAGGCACAAAACTTACAAGAAACAAAGAATGGAACTGTTACAATAAGCACAGGACTGAGGCTGATGACAGAGTAAGAAAGAGGCCTATATTCCATCAGTGGGATAGAGAAGGCTGTGGATGATGATGATAACAATGTTTGGATATATGTTTGAGGAGAAAACTTTTTTATTCGCAGTGTTTTCGGTGGGCGAAAATCTTATGGTTAAAGCATCACCGACATGCTAAAATGGGCAGCGGCGGCGGAGCATCGAACGGTGGCGGAACGGAACGTGCGCGTTAGACGCTTGGTGGGTGGATGAAATCTTCTGAGTTTGCGTCATCGATAAGTAATTAAGTATGCGTAACAGCACTATATCAGATCTCTAGATAATGCTACAGTACAGCTGCTGTAAAGGTGCTAATGATGCACACATTAGTGCCGTTTCATACTAAAATTCTAAGTTGCCATTTTTTTTAAAGCATGAGTGAAATTTAAAATGAATACGGTAAAAAGCATAGGCACATCTGCCTGTTGCTAAACGCTAGACGTCGCTTATAGTCATCTGCAACAAAACATCAGAAATCCCTTAGAAAGCTTGTCAACTAACGCAGACTTATTTAGTAAGCCGTGAAAGGTGAGTAAACCGTTTTAATTTGCAATAAACTAAATTACAATGAGCGAAGTGTCTCCTCCGATTCCACATTTCTGCCTCAACCTGTACGTTATAGCGTGTCTTCTTTCCTAATGTCTTCCCCACGGAGTAGTTCAGGACGGCTAATTGCGCGGTTTTAACTTTAATGTCTAATTTGTAACGATTTCCTGAAAACGGAGAGAATAGTCAAGGTCGTAGTGAGACGAGGCACTTCACAAGGCGGGGAGGCTCATTAACCGTGGCCTAGTGGCTCACTGTGAGACTTAGAGGAGCCTGATGCGACCACACAGGTTGTGTGGTGTGTGGACACCGGCGCACTTGACCTAAGCATGCACTGTGGTAAAGTAACACGCATGAGACACATCCGCAGACAACACCCGGGATACACGTCTTAGCGCAAAGCCGCCGCAATACGGTGCGTCGCTCTTACTACCCGCCCCGGCCTTGTCGGGGTCGCCACTGTTAAATGGTGAACGTGGTGGGGTTGCAGGGCAAGAGGAGTACCGATAATGCAGTGCACCACTTTTCCTGTTCTATGCATCCGAAGAGTGGTAGGTGGTGACACCATAGATCTGACCCATCACAGGTACGGGTTGCATTGAGGGTTGACTTACTGGTTGGTCCTCTAGGTGGTCAGGGAGTATATTTAGTTCAGATGTATGCCCAAGAGTTTGTGGAAGAATGCGAAAGCATCCCCACGTTGTCACTGTAAGCGCCAAAGGTGGATCCCCGTGAAGGTTTTACTCGGCAGGGGCACCATTCATGTTGTCGAGACTGAAAAAGCCTGCCCGTCTCCTAGGCAGACCATTTGCCTATATTTAAACCCATCTGCCAGGGGTATAATAGTAGAGGTATGTGACAAGATTTCAGCTTGCCTTAAAGAACTACCCAAAAATTGGTGCCGGCTGCGAAATATGTTGTCGAAATACACAATCAATTTTTTGGAAATAAAATGTAGAGTTAGGTAAACTAACAACAAAATTTCTACCCGTAGATGTGCTCTTCAATAACACGTAGACATAATTTTGACAAAATATTGTTCTCGTATGAAAACGCGGAATGTATCCAGACTTAAATAATAAATGAGTGCTGGGAGAAAGCTGGGCCTGAGGTGCATTTAGCTTTAAATATTAGGAATGTCGAGAGCGAAGGAAGACTCCACTAAAGTTGTACTTTTGTGATAAGAACGTCCAGGCTATGGAATGCCTGGATTTGCTAATAGGCCGTATAGGCCACACTCTAGGGACGGCAGCGTCCTAGGGGCAGCAGATTTCGCAGAACCCTTACTCGATTTCAGCGAATAAAAGTCAAACCAGTTTAAAAGATTATTTGTCATCGTTTGTTTACACTGAAACGTTAAAAACATTCCTGTCGATAATGGAAAATTACTATTTTAGATGTCATCTCGCTCGATGTTAAGTTTACGATGCAGTGTGCTTACCTAGAAGAAACCAATACACTCTCGATTTGATGCTATCAAGAGCGTAACCATAGGGATAAACCTACGCAGGCAACACTTTCCACAGCCTAAATGTTTTTTCACAAATTAGAGTCAAACCTTATATCTCATAAGTCTAATCGTGCTGCTTTTAAACTTCTACGATCTGTAATAATTGAAATTTAGATAGCACTTAGGTAATACCTACCTGTTTTAATACGTTATATTATTTCTATAAAAAAAGCTTTACTAATATTTGTAAGTGCACATGTAGATAATGTGGGTACATGCATGCAGTGATCCACTACCATTTCATCTTAAGTTCAGCGCACCTGCTCGCGCGTTCCGTCGCTGCATTCTGCTGCATGCATTGTGCCCGCCGTGAATGGGACGCTTTTCATGCTTCGTGAATTTCTCGATGCACTTTTTGTGGCAAATTTTATAATACATGTCGCGAGGGAACGTATGACGGGATTGGGGTCGCGGCGACGTTACTTCCTTTATAATTTTTGTAATAAATATTTGTTTTTATTTTTTCTCATAATGACACCATCTAGCCTCAAGTAAAGCGTTTTACAGAGATAGATTGCTGATTTTGCATTCATTTCTTTCGAAACGCATCTGATATTGGTAGAGTTAACAATTTACAAACAGCCAAATACAAATATAATTTATTGTACATGTGAATTACACCCTTCCAAATAAAAGAGAAACATCAAAATTGGTTTATTCCGTCAAAAGTTGCAAGGTAATAAAAAATACAGTCGAATTTAGAAAATTAAGATGATAGTACTATTTTTGTAATTTTTTTGTTTATACTAAATCAGTAATGAATTCGGGTAATGAGTAGTAATTATCCCGTGCCGGTCCGTCCCGGGCCGGGCCGGGTGTCTCCCCGGATCAGGCGTCAAATCCCGCAGTAAACAGTAACGCGCCGAGAGCCGTCATTTACATATTTCAACAATTACACAGCTCCGGATCCATTATAATTAATCTGTAATTGCGATTCCCGTCCTTATCCCGGCTTGTTTGGGTTAGGCGGAGGCCATATAGCTGCCGCGCCCGGCGCCGCCGCCGGCCGGGGCTGAACCGCCGGCGCCGCCGCCGGGGTGAGAAACAGCATACAAGAAAAACTATTCGTCACCTTTCCCTATTATTTGTGTGTGTACGTATGTACAAGCTGTTAGGTCGGACTTCACTGTCTTTATCAAAACACAATTTTTATTTTCGATCTAAGTTTATTTGTCCAAAAATATTTTTATGAGCTGTCCGAGATATTTCTTAGAAATTGGAAAATTCATTCCTCGACCAAACGGAGAAGAACTTCTGTTGGGATTTCTAGTCTCAGGTCCGACGGACATATAAAACAGTTTTGTAGGCTGAGGGCTGAGGCAATATCGAAATCGAGGAATTGGATTTCTGCAGTGTCAACTGTACTAAGGTTGTAACAATACGCAAAAAGTTATGCTTATTTAACTTTTGACAAGTATTAACAACACTATTGAGCAACTAGCATCCCTGAAAGAGCACTGTTTGCTAAACTTAAATTTAAAAGGCCCGCAGACACCTGGTTAGGGCTGATGTAGGTATTTGTGGCCGCTATATGGTCGAACACTTTTTTTTATCGTCTGAGCGCATCGGTACACATCAAAAAGGAGCCATAATTACATCCTTCTATCCTATCCTTCTAATGTTATCAATGCTAAACCTTTTTGGATGTTTGTTTCTCAATCACGTCGGTACACCTCAACGGATCTAGTTGCAATTTGGAGCACATATAGTTTATAAGTTAATAGTATGGAATAACATATAAGCCACCTCACACGTGACCTACCCGTTAATTAATTAAACATCTACACATATCTGTTCCTCGCCTAAGTTGAGATCTATGTCTCATTGTTTATCCTCCGGTGCCGGTGGTAGGTATCGGAAGCTCGGTACTCGGTGACTCGCACACGGTCGGAGTGCTCCCGCATTAAGATATGCAAATGTTATTAGTCTGTATTATCTTTTAACCGGTGCTGCGATACGATGTTTTCGAGTTTATAAGCCGTTGTATCGGAGATCATTGGAGATAATGCTCCCATTAACGTTTGGAGGCGCGCGACGCTTCCTACTTACCTGACACTTACTTGCTGCTTGCTTGCAGCTTAGCGACACTTACTCGCTGCTCACCGACTAACTACTGTGTGTAATGACGCCGCGGCTTCTTGCATAGGGTATGTATGTAATTCAAATGATAAAATGCTTTACAAAAAAAAACGGTAGTCATAACAACTGCCGATAGAAGTGAAAACTTAAAACTCAGAATTTGATAGCTTAACTTGGAAACTACACGGGTGTAAACGGAGGGCATGGCCTCGCCATCTTGGCATGGCCATCTAGAAATGCGTCAGCATTTCCGCTATGATGGCCTGTTCACGCCCTTTCAGCATTTCCCATTGGCTGACGTATTTCTAGATGGCCAATAGTCATGATCCCGAGTTTACCCGAAGCTTTCTTATCATACCCGAGCTTGGCGAATTCACAGTCCACAAAAAATCTGTCTAGGCGCAGCTAAAGAAGTTTTCACTTCAAAAATGTAATATTTCTCAACACATTTGCTCATAAAGTGCCTCTAATTTCACCGCAATTAGGCATATAATAACACCTTTAATGATTTAATGATAATCAAACTGTGACTTTCTCATTCCCACAAGCATGTTATAGAGTTTCTTTTATTGGTTGAATTGCTTTGTTCTTAAAAAAGTTTCGATACAAATAAGATCGTGTTCAATAGAACTAATTCGTTTAATTAAAATCGTGTGCTAATTACGCGGGCATTTTTTGACTACTGATTATTTTTTTCCGCCAAAACGAAACATTTTTAACAAGTCATTTGCATTGTGGAAATATTTTTTTAATTATTATTTTATTCACCAGTGTGTTAAAAAACGTCGTATGATACACGTGTGTATTGATCTACTACATATTAGGTATATGTACAAACCGTCCTCGGCTATCTTAAGACTCTCGCCAAGGCTCACGTCTCAATAGCGCCTCAGCGGTAATCACCAACACTACACACTTGCCATAATCTACTATTGTATTTACAAAATAAAATAAAAAACCAGTTACACCCGACGTAACTGAGAATTATCTTGATCACGAAAAATTTGCAAGTTTTCATTTAGTTACTTACTGTTCCTCTTTCGCTTTCAATGTAGGTAGTGTACATTATTCTGTTAGTAAAGTTTCTTTTGAGACCCATATTCAGAGTTTCGGTTATCCAGCACTGTTTTAAATCCCTACTAACGAGATAAGTGAGAGGAGTTAGCTGTGAGATCACTTCATTATAGGTCCAATTACTCGTATGTGCAGCGATAACATCGTGCGCAAATTACCTCGGAACTATCGCCCTGGGGCGGAGCTCCTGAAACCGACTAAGTCACTAAGCTTACTAAGTGAATGACTGTAAACAAAATAACGGTTTAGGATTAAATTGTACCACTTTATGAGACATTTAATTTCTTTCGGTTAATTTTTTATTGATTATTTTTTGTGTAGTATAGAGTGACGGGACAAGCACGACAGGTGAGTGGATGGTAAGCAAAACACGCCTGCTCATAACAGCAGTGTCACGCGGCTGTTGCAACATTAAGAGACATGAGTCCTTAACATTAGGAGTCCAAATCATTACCTAGCAGTGCATAACACTCGTCACCCAGAGATATAACACTTATATCTATGTCTTGTAATTTTACTGGAAACGCGTTCTTCAAACTGGAATATATTGATGACGATGATGATAGTTTCAGGATATATTCGTTTCGTTATCAGCTCGCTGAATATTCCCACTGCTGGGACTCGGGAGCTTCTTTCACAAGAACAGAGTCAGGGTAATCGCTGACATAGTGCGAGTGTGCGGATAACGCATGACTTCGAATAATTCTAAGAACATACCGTTACCTCACGTTGTGTTATCTTCATCGTTATAGCCCGTGGTGATGACAAACGTGTACATTCAGCGAAATACACAGAGGGGCAGACGGGTTTCGAACCTACGACCTCACGGTGAGGAATCCCACGTTCTACCTACTAGCTTTGAGCTACTATGACTACACGTAGTAATAACAAGAATAACAAAACTCAAATATCAAGACCAAATCCGAGCTCCTAATGTTTACTACATTTCGAAAAGTGTGAACTGGGGCGCAATGTATTAACATCAAACTGTTCCCCACACCACAACATCAATATGTTACCTCTTAGGTATATCATTTATTAATAAAGTAGCAATACCCCGCGGTTTCACTGGCGTAATTCCCGATCCCCTTATTAAAAATGTATTCTAGCACAAAAAGACCTATGCGTTTACCAAATTTGACCAGCCCCTGTACCGCCTAACTAAATCTGTGCTACTGCTGTCTCTATAGTTTCAAGCGAAAACAAAAGAAAGAGCTATACTGCAACTATAACTGCATTAGCTTTGATATTCAAGCTCAAGCTAAGGCAGTTTTAGGAGGAGTGTCGTGACTGAGCCACAAACAACCTAACACCTAAATATCCGAAGTTTTGCATTTATAATTTTAGTAGGATATTTGTTTCTAAATATTCATGCATTAGAACATAATATATTGTGTATCCCGAGTACACTCGCAGTAAACTCCGTGCGGCGCTGACAGCCCCCACCGCACGCCACACACCCTAACTCCCAGCTAATCTTCACCGACACTGCGCCCAGTATCTTAGCCTAATTCGAGTAAACCCAGGTGTACTCGTGTGTGTTTAACTTCCATATAACTCAGACGCCACGTACAGACGTACACTACCGAATTTTGGCAACGTACACGCTTCCACCGGCACACAGGCATGTCTAAATGAAAACCGTTCGTTATTTGTGTCGCCTGAGATATACTGGTCAGGAGCAACGGAGTGAGTTATGTTTCTGGACCGTTAAAACAAAAATAAGTAGTTTTTGTGTGGACTGGGGAAGTATCACGCCTTTGCCAGTTATTCTACCGCACGACAGTAAATTGCAAACATTACTAAGACACGGTTTGGAAAGCAAACACCCAAATACCGAACAATTATGTTTATTGGTAGAACTACTCATAAAAACAAATTGAAATAAAAGAAAACTAAATCGAACAAACACGAGCAACTCTGCTTATAACGTATACAAAGGAAAACAGAGAGCTTGTATCGTGAGCCTCAATTATGTATCCGAAATTCGTTTCATTTCACGACAAAACGAAAAGGCGCTTCAGAAAAATAACATTGTATTGAGAGAGCAGCCTTGTGACTAGATAAGTGAGTATTGTGCTCGGCAGGGTTGCCTGCGATCTAATTTCTGGAGGGGCATCAAAGGGCGGCTCAATCAGATCTAAGTTATGCAAATCCGTTGATCGCCAGCCCTGCTGTGCGCAGGGCTGCCCGGTTCCCGCTTGTTTTGATCTACGAGATGAAAGCTAACGGTCGCTTATGAATAAGAAACTACCCTCGCTTCGGAGTAGTTTTTCTATATTTTCTGATATGTTATTTCTTGCTAGTTTTGATGAGTAATTGAGATGAATATGAATTAAAGTTGATCAGGAATTAGGACGTTGTTCCTTTAAGTCTAGTTAATCATAGAGCGAAGTAAAATGACGCGTCATTTTACTTCGCTTGTTTTATTATCGAGCGTGGTTACGTTACGACTTATACAGTGTATATTAATTAATAGGAATAGAATCATAGTAAACTGAAATATTTACTAGTCGATTTTGGATAATAGATTTTAGTAAACACCGGTGTTATAGTTTCGAATGTCAATTTGCTAGGAACAAGTTTCAAAATTTGAAATTCGAAGGAAATCATGTCAAATTTCAAAACGTTACGTCCTGCGAGTTTAACTGGGCATTAATTATCTTTAAGTGTTTCTACTAGTTAAGTACCTACCTATTTAAGAACTAATCCATTTAATAAAATAAAATTTTCCTTTGTAAAGCTTTGTCATGTATTTTATCCAATAAAAATATTGTTTTATTATTTTATATTGTAATTACATTTTTGGAATGAAATTCCTTATGCGATTGAACTGAAAAAAATGTGAGACTAAAGCCGTACGAAAAATATATAACGGAAAAGATGGGAGATAAACGTTTTTATTCGTTGTAGAATAAACTAAATTTGAATTTAGAATATCGTGTGAACTGAGTTAATGAATTGAAAACAACATAAAACCTATTTACTTCTCATGCAACTTTTTTATTATTATAAAAACTCAGACTAGACACTAGGAACTGAAACTGATAATAATTATAGCACAAAGCATTTGGTCATTTCCTCGCTGAGATGGGATGAAAAGCTACGCACTCATGTGCAAAGATTTTTCATCTCGTGTTCTTTTGATTCTTTCGCTAACGCTCAGGATTTAAAAAAGCCCTCTCTCATTAAAATTGACATCGCGGTTAAAAAGCAACTTTGCACTCTTATGTAATAAATACTTAACTATTGTTATATGTGTAGCTTCTTACTACCCGAAAGAATTTCGTCACTACCTGGTATCCCATAGTCCATTGACACACCACACCTTTTTTATTTGGGCTATCCAGGACCTTCGATAGCTAAACAGCTAATATTTCTTAATTTGACGTTCAAAAGTATACCCATATTCCAAAAATTTATGAAAAAATGATTGAATTAAATTAGATTGTAGGTATAGTACATTAACAGAGTTTAATTTTAATTAGTGACATACGCCTGCGATAATCCCGCAATCACAGCGGCTGTAATAATTCCATAGAGACATGATACGGTCGGATCGCGTCCACGGAGCCACGACACGGGTAATCCCGCAAGCGCGCGTTTAGCGAAACTAATCAGCGCGTGTTCCGTGCAAACACGGAGGTGGTTATTACGTGCAAACATTTGGGCACGGAAGTGATAACATGAGCAATACAGCCTGCGCCGCGCCGCCGCCGCCGGCCTATCTACATTATACCTACTCTTTGGTTAGTACCTGCGATCGCGGCTGTTTTGCTATAATTGATAGACGCTGATAGTTTTAATGAAATATAGACCGGCACATGGATTATTGTAGTGGTAGGACTCTTGGCAGAGTCCGCCTGAGGAAGTACCACACCTTTGCCAGTCATTCTACCGCCAAGCAGTAATGTGCAAACATTACTGTGTTCCGGTTTGAAGGGCAATGTTTCCAAAGAAATTACAGGGCTTAGATATAACATCTTAGATCTCTGGGTGACGAGCGCAGTGCAGTGCTAGGTAATGATTTGGACTCTTCATGTTCCAATAGGTACGTGTCACTGTGCTGTTATGTGGCAGGCATGTTGCTTACCATCAAGCACATGACCTGCTCGTCTCGTCACTCTTAATCTTCTTAATATATATAAATCTCCTGTCACGATGTTTGTCCGCGATGGATTCCTAAACTACTTAACAGATTTAAAATTAAATTGGCACACCGCGAGCAGTCTGGTCCAACTTGAGAGATAGGATAGTTTTTATTTCGATTAATAGTCTTTAAATGACAATATCCGAGCGCAGCCGGAATGAGCCGCTAGTATTATATAAAAATAAAACATTTCCACCCTATAGAGCAGAAACGTGGGCGTATTTTTAACCGACTTAAAAAATGGAGGAAGTTCTTAATTCAGTTGTATGTTTTTTTGTACGTATATTAGGTACGCAATCGCTCCGCCATTTGTGAATCGCCATTTTGTCGAAATCGGTGTGGCGGTGTAATGTAAGTGCAGATCTGTCAATACTAATATTATAAAGCTGAAGATTATATTAGTTTGAACGCATTCATCTCTGGAACTACTGGACTTATTTCAACAACTCTTTCACCGTTGGATACCTATTTGCGTTATCCTTGAGTGCTATCTTTGTTGCACGGGCGAAGCCGGTCTGAATCGCTAGTTATTACGCTAGTTGTTACCTTTTTCTCTGACTTCGTGCACCAAGCACCACTTAAACTTGAGAATTCAAATGAACCAGTTAAGCGGAACTTCCAGCTGATACCTGTAATACTACCAGCATAGTTCCGGTGCCAACTTGCTATGATTGCAATCTGCTGACACAATCTCGGTTATTTAGCGCCGACTTGACAGCACACCGCTTAGTTCATAAGTACTTAGTGCTTAAATACAAAGACACTAAGTACTAAGCAAGTTAAGCAAATGAATATTCAAACCAGAAAGTTGAAAATCTAAACAGCAGTGGCTTTAGTAACCGCTCAAAAGAACCTTAACAAGTATTTTTCAAAGGTTCCTTTTAATTTGAGAAACCGGAAGACTCGTTTCGTGTATTTTGTAGATTTTGTTAAAATGTTTCACGGAAATATTTATATTGTATCTAGGAACAAAAAGAATAATTTTGTATCCGAGTAAGATTTTAGAATAGGGTTTGAGAGGTTAGAATCATATTAATGTTGTTTTATAGGTTAGAAACTTTGAAACGTCTTGGAATAAAACAAATGGAAACCAGAAATACATCTTTGTGGGTCATCTGCTAACCAGCAACCGCGAATTAAAGCAAGTGATGACGAGAAGTGAATTTACTACTGCTCTAGTCGGGAGAACGGCGCCTGCCGATCCGGAGACCCCGGGTTCAAACCCCACACGCACCACTGCCTTTTCGAAGTCATGTGCGTAATGCCGCTAACTTAAAAACGGTGAAGGAAAACATCGTGAGGAAACCGACATGTACCTAGAATCTTTCGAACTCATGTGTCATCCACCAACCCGCACTGGGCCAGCGTGGTGGATTATGGCCTTAACTCTTTTCTTGCGAGAGAAGGCCCCGAGTCCCAGCCGTGGGAACGTTTAGTGGGCTGTTGATGATGATGACGAGAAACTCGTACATCTATCACGAGTCCCCCTGGGGAAGTACCATACCTTTGCCAGTTATTCTACCTACTAGCAGTAATGTGAAAATATCACTGTGTTCCGGTTTGAACGGACTTTTTTCCATTGAATTTACAGGGCATAGAGATAAAACATCTTACATCTTATGGTGACGAGCGCAGTGCAGTGCTAGATTTAAACTTTTCGTATTCCAATAGTTGCGTGTCACTATGCTGTTACGGGCAGGCATGTTGCTTACCTTCAGGTACATGTCCTTCTCGCCACTCTGTGTTATCAAAAAATGTCTGAATAAATATCATATTTGTGTCTTTTGGGTCTGGGACATATTGGGCCCGTGGGGGCCAGGAACTTACTCATCTTCAAAAGCCTTGCCGAGCGCTTGATCGACGCGACGCGTGACCAACATGCTGGCGTTTATTTGGCCCAACGCATAAGCATTGCCATTCAGCGTGGTAATGCCGCCAGTATGCTGGGTACGCTTCCAACCGTACCGTACGTAGTGGGCTTGAACAACTTGATTATCTGTAGACCTTAATTATTGGTCTATGGATAATTCAGGTGTGCTTAGTGTAAGTAGTTAGTTAGGCATGCAGCGTAGTGTAGTTCTGTGTTAAGGTGCTTCCCCCAGCAAAACGATTTTTTTGTCCAGTTTTCAGTGCTATCTACTAATGAGCCAAAACAAATAAGTTTCAAGAAATATTTTTTTCAAAAGACTAAAATCTGATTTTATAAAGAGTTTATTCTAAAATTTGAGCGTCAAACAGCGACAAATCCTACTCTTTCTCTCTTGCTCTGTCTTGTGGTGTGCGATGAGGTAAGAAATACTCAAGGTCATTTGCTCGGGGTACGCCCTTAATAAAGGCTCTGCCAGTAAAAAAGTTACTGTAGGTACTTGGGAATGTACAAAGAGTTTCTGGCACACTCGACGGTCCCGAGTTCACCCGAACATTTCTTTAATTTCCGAGCGTGACGCTGCGCTTCATTCACAGCTCACGAAAAACCTGTTTTCCAAAATAAGTTTTCACTTCAAAAACTATATTTTCTTGAACTTTTCAAGGAAACAAGGAACTTTTCACTTCCACACCTTTGCCAAATATTCTACTGCCAAGCAGTAATGTGCAAACTTTACTGTGTTCCGGTCTGAAGGGCAATGTTTCGAGTGAAATTACAGGGCTTAGAGATATAACAACTTAGATCTCTGGGTGACGAGCGCAGTGCAGTGCTAGGTAATGATTTGGAATCTTCTTGTTCCAATAGCTGCGTGTCACTGTGTTGTTATGTGGCAGGCATGTTGCTTACCATCAGGCACATGACCTGCTCGTCTCGTCACTATATATTAAAAAAAAAAAAAAACTTAGCACGGCGGATATCATATAGCCCCAGTTCCTCGTCTCCGTTCAAGTTACCCGATGTCTAATTTAGTCAGAAATGCCGCCTCCCGTGTACGGTGACGGAAATGTAAGTCGACGGCGTCGGAGGAAACCCGTCTATCTCGTGTTTCTTTATATTTGTCTTATTCTGAGGGAGCAATGACACACATTCCCTCAAAACATGACGACACGACATGCTATGTGCGGAGAGAGAGGGATGCCGGGGCACACAGAAACACTGGTAAACGGAGAGGAACACCGTCTATAAGACCTATTTTTAAGATCGATTTTTTGATGTGACAACTTCTTCAGCTGCGATGAGTATTTTTTGGTAGGAAAATCTTATGGGTAAGCATCATCGACACGCTAAAGGTAGCGGTTCGCGCGGAGACCGCGACAGGAAACCGCGACCGGAGACTGCGACACGTGTCTCGGTCTCCGGTCGCGGCGCGATCTGGCGCCCATACAAATCTATGATGTCAAGTGCCTGTCACGGTCTCCGATCACGGTCTCCTGTTGCGGTCTCAGCGCGAACCTGGACGTCTACTCTCATTCTACGAAAACGTAATTCCGTATTAAAATCGCGCCTTTCCTTCTCCTATTCTACTTCGATCCGTCGTTTTGTCCGTTTAAAACTTCTAAGCCTACTCTAATTAGAGTAAGCTTAGAACATTTAAACGTCAAATAATGTTCTATCGGACGAAACGAAGTAGAACGAGAGCAGGAAAGTCGCGAGTTTTTTTTTCGAAATTACGTTTTCGTAGAAAGAGAGTAGACATCCTGTACCTTTATGTAGCTTCGTAGAGTCGGAGCGGCGGCAGAGTAGTGGAACGGGACGTGCTCGTTAGATGCGTTTTGGTTGGGTGTAATCTTGTGAGTTCGCGTCATCGACACGCATAATAGCAGTATATATATATCTATATCTATAGCCATACGGGTAACGTATTGTGTAACATTACTCATCCTGGTTGATATCCTGCTACCTAATATTATAAATGTCAAAATATGGATGTTTGGATGTCAAAGTCAAAGTTCTTTATGTTTGTTGCTCAATCACATCATAACATATGAGCTGATCAGGCTGAAATTTGGAGTACAGGTAGACTATGGTCTGTCACAACACATAGAGTGCTTTTTATTCAGACTATAATCTAACTGTGTTCCAAATTTCAGCCCAATCCGTTCATACGTTAGGACGTGATTGAGCAACAAACATCCAAACATCTTCTTATATTATAATATATATAAATCTCCTGTCACGATGTTTGTCCGCGATGGATTCCTAAACTACTTAACCGATTTTAAATTAAATTGGCACACCACGAGCAGTCTGGTCCAACTTGAGAGATTTAAGATTAATAGTCTTGAAATGACAATATCCGAGCGCAGCCGGAATGGGCCGCTAGTAGACATATATAATATTAATACTCATACTCATACTCGTTTATTGCATACTCTCTGTACATGTCAATAGGAAGTAGGATACTTTTAAACGAACAATTATTGTTTGAGTAGGTATTTGTATTTACATACATAAATATATGTGTAGAATCTGAATTTTGGAAACGGCTCCAACGATTTTCATGAAATTTAGTATGCAGGAGTTTCGGGGGTGACAAATCGACCTAGCCAGCTACCTTAAATAATATCATATAGTTTCTGCGTAAGGCAGCGGTGCAGTCCCGGATGGCACGTGCGGGCCGCGGAGTCGCGTGTCGATTTCATTTACATATCTTAATCCGGCGAGTCTCCTCGCGCGCAGATTACACTACCTGCCACTACCTACGAGATCATCTCCACCTACCGCCGTGCCAACACGTAATGGAATCACAACAGACAGTCATGTATGTAAGATTCAACGCTCCTTCTACTAATCTTAATAATATTGTAAATGTCAAACTTTGAATGTTGAACGTAGTCGGAACTACTGAACGGATCGGGTTGAAATTTAATACACACAAGAAGCAAGCGAGAGCCGCTGAGCTTGCGTGCGCGCCGCACCGCAGCCCGCAGTGCCAAACAGGCAGCCATCGCGCGCATGGACTCTTCTTGAAAAAGGCCGGCGGACGCGGCCGAAACTTGAGTCGGATTGACCGACCATATTACACGTGAGTTTACCCAATAAATATATTAGCACACATACCAGGTAACTCAGAAAGTTTTGCGCAAAAAAAGTTTTTATGTATAAGACACTGGCCACTTGTTATTATTTTGAAAACTTCGATTATTTAAAAGTAAAAATACATTTGTTCGATTTTCAAATTTCCCTCCGCATTTTTTTGAGAGAGATTTTTTTGTTTCATTAAAAAATGGATCTGCGTCGAGAATCTTTTCGTGCTATGATTTTTTACGATTAAAACCTGACGAGTCATTTGATCGACTTCGAATTGGTTTTATGGATGAAGGACCTTCAAATATAACCATCTACCGCTGGTATAGCGAGTTCAAACGCGGTCGTTTTACTTTGGAGGATGAACAAAGGGGTGGTCGTCCTACGACGGCTGTCACCGAAGAAAGTGTGCTGACAGTAAAAAAAAAAATTCAAGAAAACAGACGCATTACGTACGAAGAGATTCAGCATACTCTGCAGATTGGTTCAGGAAGTGTTCATAAGATTTTGCACGAGGATAGTTTAGGGTGCCGCACAACCTCACCGAAGCTTAGAAGCAGGCCCGTGTGGATTAGTGCCGTGATATGAAAAAAAAATTTAATGCAGGCTCGTCGCGGCGCGTTTACGATATTGTGACAGGTGACGAATCCTGGATTTATCAATACGACCCCAAAACAAAGCGTCTGTCGACAGTTTGGCTGTTTTAAAATGAACCAACACCTACGAAAGTGAAGCGATCGCGGAGCGCAAGGAAAATTTTGATCGCTAGTTTCTTTACTTTGATGGGGTACCTAATTTCAATTCCACTTCGAGACCAAAGCAGTATCAACGCCGAATGGTTCAGCATACAATGCTTGCCAGAAGTTTTTTCTGCAATGAGAAACAAGCGACCGAACACCGGGCTCCGCGGGGTCCTTTTTCACCACGACAACGCGCTCGTGCACTATGCGATCAAAACGAGGGACTTCCTGGACTCCACACCGGTCAGAGTCTTGGGGCACCCTCCTTACAGTCCTGATTTGGCTCCGTGTGACTTCTTTTTATTGCCTAAAATTAAAAATCAGCTCAAAGGGATATACAGTGTTTATCGCCGGAAGACGCGCTAACAGCGTTTGAGAAGGCCGTGGAAGAGATGTCTGCGAAGGACTGGAAAAAATGTTTTGAACATTGGTTCAGACGCATGAAACTTTGTATAGAGGCTAGTGGGGAGTTCTTTGAAAAGATTTAGTAAAATATTTTTTTCATACAAGTTAGTTTTTTAGTTTCTCAAAACTTTCTGAGTGTCCCACGTATTTATCTCATTTTAGACTCGGAGTCTGGAAGAACTATAATGTGTGTGAATCTCTATCTGTCTAGAACTCTAAAAGAATAATACAGTCATAGCCTAACCCACGAAGATAACGGAACGGGAACTACGCGGTTAAAACCACGGGGCGGTGCTAGCATTTATTATGAACGTCAAAGTTTGGATGGTTAGATATTTGCATGTGTATTGTTCAGTCGCGTCGGAACGCCTGAACAGATTGGTTGAGATTTAGAACATATGTACCTATATTATCGTCTTGAATAACACATGTGACACTTTTCACCTCGAAAAAATAACGAGAATGGGAACTATGCGAGTAAAGCCGCGAGGTGCGATTAGTATCATTAATGTGAAAGTTTGGATGGTTAGATGTCCGTTGCTCAATCACATCGGATCGTCCGAACGGATCGAGTTGATATTTAGAACATATATAGATTATAATATTCTGCGGTAACAGATAGACTAATCATAATGTTTTTATCTTTAAACCATCCTAGCATCAAAGTCCACGTAAATCATTTCGCTTTGGCTGGCCGATGGTCGTGGGTTCGATTCCCACCCGCGACAAATATTTATGAATTAAATAATAAATGTCTTTAGGTATTTCTGTGGATCATAAGAATGTAGGCATTTACAATTATTTAAGTATTTTATCAGCTATCTGGCTCCCATAAAACAAACTCGACTTAATTTGGGCTCAGTTAGTATCGTATGAAGAATGTCCAAGCAGCGAGACTCGTGACTCTGAACCCAGGCCATGCCGGAGAAACCTGCGGGGGTTTTTAGTTGGTAAGTTAGGTTAGATGTCCATCCATGGCATCGAGCCATGACCCTGCATGGCTGTCATGCGTAAAAGTATTTCGTGTGGGTACATGAAAAAAAAATGTCCAGGCAATTCCGATATTTCGATGACTGCAGGTTTTCGCATAAAAAGTTGAAGAATTATTAGCTAATAAATGTGAAGTCTTCTTACATAAAAGACGCAAACTTTAGAGAGAGGTCACTAGGCCATTGCTGTATAAGCAGCGGCAGGAGACGGTAAACATTGTTTACGTGCAAGCGTTTCCTCGCACCTGTGCCGTCGCAGTCTCATAAGAGCTGAATGCTGAAGTTTCCGCAGGGCTAATAGACATGTCCGCTCGCTGTCATACCAGACTCGACGCGCAACTATTTTAATCTAACTTGCCCTTTCGGCCCTCTTGTAAAATTCGCGAGCGCGCTTTAGCCTTTCTTAATAAATACCCAACTTTATCCTCTAGTAAAGCTGTAGGTAGATATGTACGCTGTAAAGCCTATATTCCTTCGCAGTTTGCCTACTGAAGACTTGAAGATTCTCGTTATTGAATTTTGCTACTTGTGAATAAGTTGTATGATGATCGCTGTAGCACGGAAGGTGGTGTTTCAAAGCGTGTTACCTGAAGTTCAGCTAAGCAGGTAAACTGGAAAAGTTAGCGTTAGTTGAAAAGGACGTTCTACAAGTTTATGGTATGCTTACATAATGGTTTGTTCTAGCTTATCGGTAAATTAGGTGAGGTTTGTACTTTGTATTGATCTTTTGGCAAAGTCCGTCTGGGGAACCACCACAACTACGCTAGTTGAAATCTCGCCAATCAGTCATGTGCAAATCAGTCATTTCGTTTTAAAGGGCAATGTGCAAAGAGATCTTTTGTAGTAAGAAAATTTAAGTTGTGGAATGCGTTATCGGAGTGGATATTCCCTATGGATATAATATGGGTGTCTTCAACTCGACACATCATCAGTTTTACTTTGGGTAAACGCACTTCATCGTAGATTGCATCGTCGCTTAACGTCAGGAGAGATGGTGATCAAACGCATACCTATTTTCGATAAAAAACGGTGTAATATGTTTTTTTTATAGAGTGCGATGGAAGGAACAGGACTTGTGCCTGATGGTAAGCAACACGCCAAGTCCATAACAGCATATTATCACGCGGTTACGGTAACATGAAGAGTTAAATTAGCTAGCACCGTACTGCGCTCGTCACCCAGATAAGTACGATTATTCTATGTCTTGTTTAGATTTCTTATTTTTCCAGAAACATTGACCTTCAAACCGGAACATAGTGATGTTAGCAGAAAACTAGTAAAGATGTGGTATCTCCCTAGGCTGACTCTGCAAAGAGTGCTACCCTAACAGAAGGAACGTTTTTATGTGTCGTTTTTGTACGAAACCCTGAAAATTTAAATTTACCATTTTGAGCCGGCAATTCGTTATCTCAGTGGGCTTGATTTCGACTGCTAGGCTTCTCTCTCATCTTCAAAACTCGTCATAAGGTATGTTTCCAAGAAAAACTTTTTCTACTAACTCAAGATGAAAGACGCTACTTATGTAGTTTTCCAGGAAGAGAGGTAAGGATAACTGTTTATCTGACTAACTGAATAAATCCCTAATTTGCCGCTGTTTTTATAAACTATTTAGTTTACTATGAAACTATCTAAACTATAGTAAATCACACTGAAAATTGTTGTTAGACATAGTTTTTTTTGCCGCGATTTCGTTTGCGTGTAAGAAAACAGCTATTTTCTCGGGAACTATGCGTTTTATTGAGATAAAAAATAGCACGTGGATCTACTATTCTGGACTATTAAAATATACCTAAGTTGTGTAGTTATCATTCTAATTAAATTTTGTTTAAAATCTCACCTCATTAAAAAATAATCTACCTCAGTTCATAATTATATTTCCAACTGATACGTTCAGTACTTATAACGTGATGGATTAAAAAAAATTGGCAGTCATAAGAACTGCCGATAGAAGTGAATAAGTTATAACTCAGAATTTGATAGCTTACCTTGGAAACTACACGCGTGTAACCGGAGGGTGTGGCCTAGTCATCATGGCATGACCATCTAGAAATGCGTCAGCATTTCCCATTGGCTGATGCATTTCTAGATGGCCATGCCATGATGGGCAGGCCACGCCCTTTTATCATTTCCCGATTTCCCGATCATTTCCTGATTCACTTCTAGATGGCCAATGGCTATGGTCCCGAGTTTACCCGAAGATTTCTTATCATACCCGAGCGTGACGCTAGAATTCAATTCACAGCCCACGAAAAATCTGTCTAGGCGCTCCAAAAGAAGTTTTCACTTCAAAAAAATCTAAACTTACACATTTATAGTATTGCTAGCATATTACCCTACCATCTATCTACCCACGATTTCGTCGTCGGAAAAAATTGAAAATTGCGGAACTGACATTTTCGGGGTAAAAAGTAATATGCAGACTACTAAACTTATAACTTACCTAAGTTTCCATTTTTAACCGACTTCCAAACTTTTGCATTTATAATACTAGTAGCTTACTTATTAGATAAATATGTAGAAATGGAGCAGCCTACTTTATACTCCCACTGCTAGGGCATAGGGCCTTTTCTCATAAAGAGAGTGTTGAGGAGATAAGAGACTATCTTGCCCAAATGTTGCCGA
Source organism: Ectropis crepuscularia (assembly GCA_963693475.1). Lineage (NCBI taxonomy): Eukaryota > Metazoa > Arthropoda > Insecta > Lepidoptera > Geometridae > Ectropis > Ectropis crepuscularia. Next base: position 1,161,734 of record OY856344.1, on the reverse strand, counting down.
TATCATGTCTACGAAAAATATTCTTTGTTTTGTTCACTTTCTCAGCAAGTTTATCTTCTCCATCATATCGATAATACGAAACTTGTATACCTATCTACACTCGCTTTAATACTCAGTGGTTCACTTCCTTAGCGCCATTCGAACTTGCGGCTTTGCGCTAACAAACCGTTTTATCCACTGCGCTGCGCTAAAACTGCGAAATGTACGGCCAAAGATGAGGATGATCTACAACGTTTCGTGACGAGGCCTCGAGAAAGTTTTGCATTGAAACAAGAGCACCTGTCTTCCAATTCCATTCTCGTTAATCCGCCGCGCGTAGGTATATAGTGTTTGACTTACGCCGCGTCCGAACACTTTGGAATGGGCCCCTGATTTCACACATCAGGGCCTTCGCAAATTCTTGGGTCGCCGCCTCTGACCCTCCCACGGGCCGCGCCCCCTCACCCTCTGCGATTGATATGTGATGTACTTATTGAGAGGACTAAGCATTTTGATTACACCGCTCAACGGGCCTTTACGGTCCAACGCGTCTAATCTTAATTGGAACAGAAATATTTGCCAAAATCGAAATACCCTTTGCTAAATTCTTTACTTGCACAAAGAGCTAATGTTGACCTACCTACTTTAGTACACGGATCCACTTTAATAAGAATCATCTTTAACTTCGTTCTAAGATCTTACATCAGCACATTTCGTAAAGCATCAGGTGTCGCGGGTATAAAATGTCGAATAGCCTAGGCAATATTCGTAAAAAATATACTGCGATCATACTTGGAAAGCGAGACGCTACAATCATAAACAGAAATATGTTCCGTGGCGCGGAACAAGAGTCGACCGAGGAAGAAATATGAAACAAAGTTCACGAGAGCGTCGTAAGAGCCGCTCGGAGACATGACTACCCTTTCAAATTGCATTCGTAGCGAGCACTTCCTGCGTTCAAGTTTTAATGACATCCGGCGCAACACGGAGCCGTGCGCCCGAGCGATGGTCAGCGCTCGGTCCTGTCCTATATCGAATTTATTAAATTCCTCTTCACTCCACGAGCGTGACACGTCTGAATATTCGGAGTCGGCGTTCGAGAGCAGATCGCGAGCTCTATGAAATGCGGATAGTATTAAAACGTCGAGAAGATAGGAGGGAAATATGTAAATTGTATCGAGCCGCCGGCGTCGGTCCCCCGGCGTTGTTATATCATCTACGTCTTCGAGTTTAATGTAGTTAGGGGTTTTGAAATTGTGCGAGAGGGTTGCCGTTCGATTATGCAAGCAATTTGAAATGTTCGGGGATCATTTTTATGTAGCTATAAAATATTTTATGTAGACGACGCGTTATTGAAACGTCGCCTAGGAATGGCGGCTTGGTTGGCGCGGGCTCCGGGCAGTTGCGGCGATACAACAATATCTGTGAAAGCTTCGGAAGGCGGTATTCCCGACACGGGCGCGCGCGTGACCGCGAGCGCTCGCGATCCATCACGGACGCGGGTTTAAAATTCTCCGAGCGCGTGTTACAGTGTTCCCGCAGTGTCGGCGGCTCCGCAAACATTTAGCTGATCATATTTTGTAGCGGCGGGACCCTGCCGGGAAACCGCGCGGAGACGTACATCGCCGCTGCTGTTTTCAACTGCAGTGTTTTGTTAAGACTACTGGCAATATTTGCGGTCCTATGTCCGAATGACGTTAACAAGTTAGAATACTGCATTTGTTTTGTTTGTAATGCTGAATGGAATAATCTTGTAATCATAGGCCGAATCATTCATAAACGCTCAAGCCTCTACATTCTACGCAGATTTTCATAGACATGCTACTTATCATTAGCTAGCTGCAGTGTTTTGCGTACCTACAGACTTAAGTATAGAATCAAAGCAACACATAACGATTTATCATGGTTAATTATTTATTTATTGACGTGTAAATTGTACATTTATGAATAAAGTACTTTGACTTTGACCATATTTGAAGGAAAGGATCCCAGTCCCACGACGCCGCCTCAATCGCAAGACGAAGCCTGTAAGCGAGAATGGCGTAGCACAAATAGAAAAAGTCTATATCGCTATCATGTTGACAACGTCTCGTCATATATTATTATTTCTTTAAAAAGACAATGTACCCTATGTCTGTATCCGTGGGCGCGCGTCACGCCGGGCGGGTCGAGCGAGGTGCATTGTTAACTGCAAGACTGGAGCGGTGGAGCGAGCCGCCTGCAACGGAGGAACCATAAAAATAATTTATATGTCGCGCACTGTCGCCGTGCCGCTCCGTTTGCTCGCTGCGGCTTTATTTGTTCGGTTGCAATTAGCTCGAGTACATGTCGTACACACTTCTACATATGTACGTGTGTGTACACGACCGTACGCGACCGTACGACCCGGCCGCTCTCATCTTTTAAATTGATGAGCTTTTCTTTTCTTTCGCAAAACAAAGAGTAGGTACGTTCGCGGATCGAGGAATAGAACTAGAATATAACATTTCTTACAAACCGATTTTAAGCTTGAGAGCGTTTCGCGAGCCAAGGGTTCCGTAAACATGCCGGAATTTGGCTCCTTACGAAAATGATTTCTTTGAAAAGGTCAGGAATTATTTGGCTTTTTATGAAAATTACGTGAAGCAGATAATATTGCAAGACGATGTGTTTTTGGAATATTGTTTGGGATTTTTGGGGTTTGTGAGGCGACCTTTGTTTGGGGAATATAGAGCTGAGAGCCCGGGTGGGGCGGCGGCCGGCGACGGCGCTCGCTATCACACGGACAGTTTGAGAAAGACCTTATTTCAATCTCACTTATTTTTGTTTTTAGTTTAGAATATCGGGATAAGCAGGGCATGCACCTGATAGTAAGCAACACGTCTTTGCACTGCAATGCGCTCATCACCATATATGTATAATATCTCTGTGCCCTAAAATTTCTCTGTTAACATTGTCCTTCAAACTGAAACGCAATGATGTTTGCAATTACTGTTTTGCGGTAGAATAACAGGAAAAGGTGTGGTTCCCCAGGAGGACTCTACAAAGATTCCTTCCACTACTAACACTTGAACTAAACTAAAGATACCTGTTTTAATTTCACTAGAGTGCTTAACTTTCTGACATTTACATAAAAGAGCTCACAGTAACATCACGTTTCATTTTTACGTGGCGTGGGCTGAAGTAAACCTCAGGAAGTCTCACAGGGGAGCTGTAAGCTGTAGCTAAACAGGATTCAAGATGAAACACCGTCAGAAGGCGTAATCTACCCAGTCTATCACTCTTCATTTAGGGGTGCTCAGGTTGTAGGAGTTTGGATTGAATGTTAAGCTTTTTAGCAGTTAGCTAAGTTTAAGGCTCTATTTCAAAAACAGTTGGCTGGTTAATCTCACGGGCGGTATTACGTATTTCATTATCATCTCAATAAGTAGCGAGATCCGAGCCAGATAATGACGCCGGGTTTCCGTGCTCCGGGTAAGTTTTTACGAGCGATTAAAGTTGACGAGTTTAGTGCGGGTTAGTGCGCGGCCATTGCGTGCGCACAAACGTTACCAATCAAACGCCAAACTTACAACATGGTAAAGGAGATCGAAACTGAACAAGGAAATCACTCACTTGCCCAAACTTACTAATATTTTGAACTAGCAGCTCCCCGCGGTGTTACCCGCGAAGTTCCCGTTCCCGTTGTTCCCGTCGCTTTTCCGAGATAAAGTAGCCTATGTGTTCTTCCAGACTATAATCTATCCGTGTTCCAAATTTCAGTTCGATCCGTTCATACGTTAGGACGTGATTGAGCAACAAACATCCAAATATCCAAACCTTGACATTTCCGTCATACAGATAAGACCTATTACAAAACATTTTAGAAGTTGACCCATACATACCCCTAAGTTGACATCAGGCCTCTCCGAGAGCCATGCAATATGTCTGACAAAACTATAAAAATAATAGTCAGTTGATAAAAGTCTCCTTCTTTTCATTTTTAGCTTTTAATCGGTTGTATCATATTATATGCCATTTCATTCTGCATCTTCTATTAATTTCTGGCTTCTTATTGTTATTAAGAGCCGATTGTGTCCCAATATTGAGTAAAGGTCTCCCTACACTTTTTCTAATTTTGTCTGTGTTTACTTTAATCCTCTTAAGTACTAATGGCTATTCTATAGATACTCTGTTAGTATTAGTACCTACTACATATCAAGTAGTGTAATCGTGTGTGTTGCATCAGTGGTGTTGTGATAGCATATCTCCCGGTAAGTAGCTTAGCGCGGACGGGTCTAAGCCGAGCTGGTTACCGATCACTGGATTACTGCAGTCATCTGCGGATTATCGCATCAAACATACACCGATAGTTTGAATAAACTATTAACAATCACTACTGCAGCTAGCTAGCTAGCCTAGCTCTTAGAATATAGATATTGTAGTCGATATTACGGCTTAAATTAAGGCCGGTCTAGTCGGGAGAACGGCGACTGCCGATATGGAGTTCGATTACCACGCGAACCATTGTCTTTTCGAAGATACGTCATCCACCAGAGACATCATCATCCGTCATCCATCGAGAGAAGGTCCCGAGTCCCAGCAGTGGGAACATATAGTAGGCAGCTTATGCTATGCTAGATGAAATTGCTGTGGTAGCCTAGGGGCCAGAAAGTACGATTTTACAATCGTGAGACTATAGGTTCTGATCTGACCATACCTGAACATCCTCCTTCGTCCTTTTCAAAAGTTGGTTCAAATATAAGTGCTTTATTCCTAAACAAAATAAGGACATAGCATAGTTATAATAGTGGTAGGGTTCTTTGCAGAGTCCGCCTGAGGAAGTACCACACCTTTGCCAGTTATTCTACCGCCAAGCAGTAATGTGCTAACTGTGTTTGCTAACTTTGAAGGGTTTCCACAGAAATTACAGGGCCTAGAGAAAAATCATCTCTTATCTCTAGGTGACGAGCGCAGTGCAGTGCTAGGTGATGATTTGGACTCTTGATGTTCCCATAGCTGCATGACACAGTGCTGTTATGGGCAGGCAGGCATGTTGCTTACCATCAAATAGACAGCAATACAAAGACTTTTGCAAATGATAATACAAAGTTGCAAGCGTTCCGATGAGTGTGAAGGTAAGTCTGTGCCTTGGGACTCATGACTTTGATGTAGTCTAGACAATGTGAATATAAGGCAAGTGCAAAGTTTAATTAATAACAAGGATACTCGTAAATTCATTAAATATATCAATAAAAGACCAACGCAATTGGTACGATGACTGGGATAAAAACCATTCTCGAACTAGTTCGTCAGGTAGTTTGTGGAAATATATAGGACATGTATGTTTGTTATATCATATTACTAAAAATCGAGAAAGATATTAAATTTTCCGGGATGGAGAGTTGTGACGTCATGTCTCTTTAAAAAATCGTATTTAGACGTGACGTCACTCGAAACTTCTAATAGACCAGGCGCGGAATGGAGTTGAGTATGTGTAATATGAGCACCGCATTTGTTGTACGGTTTTGAACTCAGAAAAGCATGCAAATTATGATTCTGGATGTTGCCAGGAGGCCTATTGGTCCATTTTTTTTTACAGCGGATGGCCCTCATGAAGTAAATGGAGTGAATACATGCTTAGGTATCATTATGATAATTGTTTTAGTCAATTTTTTTTTTTTTATTAACTTGTAACCCGCCCCGATCCCGATCCGACACTGCTGATTTTAAAGGTTTCCAATTCCAATGTCATGTCATCAATTTAGATGACACACATCAGCCACCCCTGTAAAAAAAATGGACCAATACACCTGGCAACGTCCAGAATCATAATCTGCATGCTTTTCTGAGTCCAAAACCGTACACCGAGTTAGGGCCTCAATCCTCATATGACGAACACACAACTCCACTCCGCCCCCGCCCTGTAAGCATCTTCATAATTTTTTGTTTACGAACAAAATAAAAAAATATGTGTAGTTTTGAATAATCTAACGGAGGGATTAAGAGCTTTGAGTCACCACGCTTATTCTTTAAATCTTTGGGTCACAGGTTTGCTTCCAAGTGAAGTGAACACTGCGTCTAATATTCCTACTAAAGGGTGTCTCAGTAAGAGTGCACTTTTTCATTTTAAAATAAAAACAAGTATTTTGTGACAGAGTTGTGATATTTTTATTGTATTGTAAAGAAGACATATTCCGATTATGTATGGAATAAAATATCCGGCAAATGACCCCCACGACTCCGATGACAGGCCATTACTCTTTTCATGAAATTTTCCATGACTTTTGCACAGAGATGTGATTATAAAGGATAACGGAAGAACTTAACATTCTACTGGAAGGTGTACTCAAACGCGTCAATATTTTCATAAAAAGTTTTACCTTTTCAGGCAAATAATAATGCTTATAAATATATAATGATGCTTTATAAATAATAAATAACGGATTAGAATCCCAAGTGAATGTTTTTGTTCCTTCGAAAACAAGAATAGCAAAATTAATAAAACAGAGGTAAATTGTTTTGCTTGTAGACCTTGAAAAACTTAAACAACAGTAACTATGAAACTATTAAATCGCTTTAGAAATTAGTATGAACGTAGACGCCGAAGAAACAATTAGTTTCGTAAGTTGGTCGCCTTTGATTGTTTGTTTCAATATTGGCAGGCCGGGGTCTTTCCGAGGCCGCTCGCAATCAAAGCGAGCCTCGGCCGCAATCAGCGAGTCTCCAGTTCTACTCATTAATTACACCACGAATACTGCAGTGACAGGTAATACAATGCCAGTCGAACTTCGCGGTCACCCCAACTATACTGCACTAAGCCGAATGGACTGCCGCGGTGGCATACACTCTTCATTGCACTCAGTGCCAGTTTGAGCGCTACTAGCGAGGCGAGTTTTTCTGAGTATATTTTTAACCAAGTGCAAATGTAGTTTATCACCACCACTTCACGGTGTGATGGTGAAGGAAAATATTGGGCGGAAACCGGCATGTCCCAAGAATCGTTCGAGATCAAGCGTCACCTTCTTACGCACTTCCTACCTACTTTCTTTCTTCTTACCTACTTTCTTTCCTCTTACCTACTTTGCGCACTGGGCCTATGTGGTGGCAACACTACTCTTCAAACTGGAAAAGCGATGTTTCCAGAAAAATCAGAGTAAAGAGATTAATACTCTTAAGCCTATATATGTACGTCCATGTTATAAAGATATACCTATGAATATGTTTGACCGCCATCTTGCCTTATTTTAAGCGTCGATGTAGTGTGCTAACCTATGAGAGCTGGCTGCGAACTACCTCCACTATCTATCTGATTTTTGTGGTAGCGCAGAAAGTGCAGGACTCACGGAAACTAAAAAACATTGACATTTATAATATTTAAATTTAATAATCTTATAAAACTGAAGAGTTTATTTGGACGCGCTAATCTCAGAAACTCCAACATTTTTGACCGCTGAATATGTACAGGATCCCTGAGTGCTATAGGCTATATTTATTTTGTATGTTCCACAGACGAATTCAGGACGGTCCACTAGCTAGTAGGATGAAATAAAGAAATACTAAATGTAGAGATGGGGTCGTAAAGTTTGTCGGGGAGTGCACTCACGCGGGTACCGATGGTATCTTGATCCGAAGTCAACGTCCTGCCAATTAACGCTCACCAATTACCCCCCGGCATCAGCGGCATTGGACTCGAGCACCATTAATGCAGATCGGCACACATATCAATATGAGCGCAGGGTGTGTAGCTATGTAGGCAGGAGTGTGAGCTGTTTGACGACGCACTGGGCCGGTAATTGTATCGATTTTCAAAATTAAATAAGCTTGATTTAAAAACCTTATCAAAAGCAAGCTTTTATTGCTCGTAATAAAAGAAGAACTAAAAACGAATGAGCAACTTTCAGTTCCAGCATCAGATTCTGGTCACTATCTAGCACCAATGTAGATACTCATAAAGATGATCAAACGAGTTCAACCTCCAAGGGGTTGTGTCGTTTAACTACCGAGTTTCTATGGTCACCTTCCGGTTCCATCATCAGATCACCTCCACGTTCTTAGTATTTTTACACTGTCATCCGATTTACATATCAGATCGAATAAATAACTAGAAATGAGTCATGATTTGATTAAAGACAGGTGAAACTAATTAAAAACTTGTAAAAAGGAGCTGAAAGTAAAATATTTTCTTATTCTATTAATATTTTAAACGCAAACGTTTGAATGTTTTTTGCTCCATCACGTCGGAAACAGTTATTAAATAGTTCGGAATAGGACTAAGGCAAATGGAATAGGCTAACAGAAATAGGAAATGCGCGGGTAGCACCATGGAACTCTGGTAGTTACTAATATTGGTGATGTAAAACGTATGTTGTGGGACTTCCAATTTTACAAGGTGTTACCTTTTGTAGACGTCGGCCAGTGCGGTGATGGAACCTTGACGTGGGTGCGAGGTCAGGAAGTTCTTCAAAACATTTCTCCGATATTGGTAAACTAGACGTTCGCCCCGGCTTCGCTCGTAGTATATTAACTAAAGCCTAATGGATCACTTACATACGAGTATCAAACGGTGATAGAATTTTTGACATCCAGTAGTTCCTGAGATAAGCGCATTCAAACAAAAAACTATTTAGCTTTATGATATTGGTATAGAACAGGACGTCTACTCTCTTTCTACGAAAAACGTAATTTCGAAATAAAATCGCGACTTTCCTACTCCGGTTCTACTTCGATTCGTCGTTCCGTCCGTTTAAATGTTCTAAGCCTACTAACTCTAATTAGAGTAGGTATGAATAGAACATTTAAACTACAAACAATGTTCGATCGGACGAAACGAAGTAGCACCTGAGTAGAAAAGTCGCGAGTTTATTTCGAAATTACGTTTTCCGTAGAATGAGAGTAGACGTCCTGGTGTAAATTATATCGACAAAAAAACTAAAACTATCTCAATAAATGAGTAACCCGGGCTACACGGTAACGAGTGCTGATTACGGTATACGGTACCCACTACTCTGCAACCCTGGAACACCTGCTTGTGATACAACCGGTTGGTTCCACTCGCGCCCCCCGAGTGGTACCCACTACCCTGCAACCCTGGAACACCTGCTTGTGATACAACCGGTTGGTTCCACTCGCGCCCCCCGAGTGGTACCCACTACTCTGCAACCGTGGAGAGCCTGCTTATTTATTTATTTTAAAGCTTTGCTGATATGTGCTTACAGCATAGCCAACACGCACATACAGCCACAGTCGATGGCCGAGTCGATCTGGCCATTCAGTAGCCGGTAGTATTGCATCATTAACGCACACTTCCGCCTAAGTTCTAACGTATCAATGCCCACCATACCGGGGACAAATATAAGGACGGATACAAAAAGGGGTAATATCCAAAGAGCTTCTTGTAAAGGTAACGAGCGAACTTCCGTTGTACTCGCTCCGACATAAGACTGTAACTCACTTCGTGTGGATCCCAGACTATGGAATTATACTCCAGTTGGCTCATACACGCTACGTACTTATGATACAACCGGCTGGTTCCACTCGCGCCGCGCCGAGTGGTACCCACTACCCACTTCAGTACATAAGTGTAATTGAGAGGACCGTGCGAGCGCAGGTTAAACACTTTATTACTAACAACTATATCACGTCAGAACAAAGGCTAGTAAATTGTGTCTAATTATCATAATTATCATTTTATCTTATTATCGACTTTGCCTGTGGTACATAATAGATAGCTTGTTATAGTAATAGTGTTTTCAAAACGAGGGTGAATCGGTTTCTTCTAGGTAAGCATGCTCTATCGTAGACCGCATCGACGCCGAGAAGACAGTGGGGTGCATGGGATTCGAACCACGGGTTCCGGATCGGCAGTCGCAGTTCTTCCGACTAGACAATAAACAAGACACTTGACACGAATCAAATAAATGTTTGTCTTAGCAATTTTGCCATTCGGAACCGTAAGGGGATGAAATAGGGGTTGAAATGGAAAGTTGAAGATAAAACCATGGAACTTTATTCTCTAGACATGAAGCAATAAGCAATACATACAAATACTATTAATATGAAAGTAACTGTCTGTTTGTCTCTTACGCTTTCATGTCTAAACAACTGAAGAGATTTTGTTACCGATAAGCTACAGTTAGCGTAAATTTTTATGAGTGTACAAAAACTGTCTGAGTTACCCTAATATTTATTTCACGCGGACGAAGTCGCGGGTAACAGCTAGTAAATAATAAATTAATACATAAATATCATACTTCATCATCAGCCGTAAGACGTCCACTGCTGGACATAGGCCTCCCCCCTAGATTTCCACAACGAACGGTCCCGCGCAACCTGCAACCAGCGGTTTCCAGCGACCTTCGTGAGGTCATCTGTCCATCTAGTGGGAGGCCGTCCAACACTGCGTCTTCCGGTTCGTGGTCGCCACTCGAGAACCTTTCTTCCCCATCGGTTGTCAGTTCTGCGAGCGATGTGACCTGCCCATTGTCACTTCAGCTTAGCTACTCTTCGAGCTACGTCGGCTACTTTAGTTCTTTTGCGAATATCCTCATTACATACATTTTGCGAATATCATACTTATCTAACTACAATTATTCAATAATAATATCAATCAATCATCAATCATCAACAGCCTACTAAACGTTCCCACTGCTGGGACTCGGAACCTTCTCTCGCAAGGAGAGAGTTTAGGCCTTAATCCACCACGCTGGCCCAATGCGGGTTGCTGGATGACACATGACTTCGAAAGATTCTAGGTACATGTCGGTTTCCTCACGATGTTTTCCTTCACCGTTTTGAGTTCATGACATGACTTCGAAAAGACAGTGGTGCGTGTGGGGTTTGAACCCGGGGTCTCCGGATCGGCAGTCGCCGTTCTCCCGACTAGACCAGCCGTAACTTAATAATAATATATAAGTAGCGAAATAATTGAAATCCGTGATTAAATGAACTCTAATGACACAAGATTGAGCATAATTCAAGTTCAATGATTGCGAAACGAATAACTCAAACATGATTGTTTAACAAACTCAAATAGTCACCACTTATCGTAACCACACACAAAATAACACAATACGAAGTACCTCAACGTTCCAGGAGTTCCCACACGTTTGTTCTCCACACAATGGTGAAAGTTGGCCCCAATGTTGGCCCAGGCTCGCCGCAGGCCGGAATGCGGGACAATGAGCCGAGGCATGTGATGGCTCCTCGATCGAATCAATTGGATTCCCGATACACGGGCGGAGCGCGGAGGTCCGAGCTATTACCTAAGTATTTGATCTCAGAGAGACGGTAATTGTCGTGTATGGAGTTAGAATATCTAACGTGAGGTCGCTGGAATACACCAAACTGTTAAGTAAATAAGTGAAATTGTTTATGGAACGAAAACTTCTTTGGGCGCACCGCACACAGATTTTTCTTGGGCTGTGAATTGAGATCAAGCGTCACACTCGTAAATAAAAGATATCTTCTGGTGACCTCGAGACCATGGCCATTTACAAATGCGTTAGGATTTCTAGTTGGCCATGGCATGTTACTATTACACATCTAACCAACTATCCATGGCCATCTAGTCGAGATGGCCATGCATATAGAAGACTTATTTGGACGACAATGCTTTGAAGATTTATTCTAGACTAGCAGTGCACTCCGATTTCACCCGCGTAGTCTTCAAAGTAAGCTATCCAATTCTGAGTTATAAGATTTCATTTCTATCGGCAGTTCCTATGACTGCGATTTTGTTTTAAAGTGAAAACATTGGATGTAAGATATGTCGGCGCGAGCAACATTATGTCATCGCTGCCTACGCTCGGAGCGGGAGCGGAGCGGACAGTCGCTTGCCTGCGCTCGGAGAGTGAACACCTAAGCTATTGGAATCTATGCTGATTACAGCATGCATATGGCTGGGCAGGGAGAGAGATGCGAGTAGGCAAGGTGAGCGTCAGCGCGCGCTTTAAAGGGGCCCCTTAAACCTACGCCCGAGTCGCAAGTCTTGGGGTCTACTTGGGGTTTCTCTCTCTGCCACACGATGGACCCGGCACCCGCACGGTGAGTCCAGGTGAAGCCAAGAAGTTCGTCTCTAAACTTTGACTTAAGTGAAGTTGAGTGGTGTTAATTACCCTTGAAATGGAATAACGTCGGTGCAGCTGACGTCACGCTGCCAAGAAGCAATAATAGGCCAACCTACTTTGTTACCTGAACTTAATAAATCCTATTGTGTTTGTGAGTTCGCGAGTTTTCATCCAACACTACCCACCGGCTACGCCCACAGCAGAAGAATGCGATTACTGATGATGATGGCGAAACTCGGCCCGCCTACATCAGAAGCGGGATTCGTGATGGATGAGAACAAAGAAGAAAATCGACCCAGTGGCAATCGACCACAAGCAAGGCGTTTCGAGGTGAAGCATCATCGTGGTTAACTGAGATTGCCCTACAAAGGAATTACGTGGAAACAAGGTGCTTTTACATTTCGACCGAAGCGAAAGTGGGTGCTGTTATTCAAATGAATCGCGAAAACCCAAGTGATATCGAAAACTACCCGCATTTGCCGATTAATCACTTTGTTACCTAATTCTTGGAAAAACGTAAATGAAGATGAAATTACCGCATCGAAGGTTCACAACCCACAAGTCGATGTATCAATGAAGCTACTATGAGAGGAGAGCAGACGGAATACGGAAGAATTCATCTCAACCGAAGATCAAGCCAAAAGTAGACGTTCCTGCCTGCCGGCTGGTCTGTCTTCGTGATCCGCCTGGCTGCTGGGCTGGCGCGCCCGGGTGCTTGCCTGTTGGCTGGCAAATCCATCGTGCTTGCTGCTGGACAGCGGGTCTGTCGAGGTGCTGCCTGCTGGCCGGCACCGAGATCAAGATGACGAGTCGGAAGTCTACGCTCAGCGAGGAGCCTCAGATGTCAATCAGGTGTGTTCGTTTCTAGTTGTCATTAGTGCCTATTCATTCAGTTTTAATTTAAAGATTGCAATCGCTGTAATCGAGTCCCAGCAGTGGAAACGTTTAGTGGGCTGTTGATGATGATGATGATGATGAATCGCTGTAATATCACACCCTATGCCAAGTTGAGTTCATGAAGCAGTTTCATCAAGTTTATCATCACAGTTACCTACTTACTTTAGAAATCTGATTGGTTTAATTTTGAGAAAATTTCACTATTGAAGAAAATGTGTTCACTCATTGGCATAGTGCGTTAACATTACTGGCTAGTTGGAGCAATCGTAATCTATTTTGACAGCGGGTACCTATACGCACAAAATGACCCGTTTGATAAATGTGAGTCGGTAAATATTTCGAGATTTTTGTAGGTTACTTAAAATGGTATCTGAAGGTAGTTTGAAAAATACGTCAGTTCATACGATCAAATTGTAGATGGCTATGTATTGCAGTGTATGCTCTTTGACCACCTTCACAGTTACCATATGAGATGGTTATCTGGTCGAGCGACGAGGCCGTCCGGTCCAAGTCATCATATGAGATGATGATGCGGTCGAAGGGACACCTCGGTCGAGTATTCCATATGAGATGGTTATCTAGTCGAGCGACGAGGCCGTCCGGTCCAAGTCATCATATGAGATGATGATGCGGTCGAAGGGACACCTCGGTCGAGTATTCCATATGAGATGGTTATCTAGTCGAGCGACGAGGCCGTCCGGTCCAAGTCATCATATGAGATAATGATGCGGTCGAAGGGACACCTCGGTCGAGTATTATTTGCACGAGGTCGAATAGCACACACAGTGTACGTATGTATCAGGGAAAGCTGCGGGCTCGTCCGGTCCATGTCGTCATAAGAGATGACGAGTCTTGGTCGAAGGGATACCTCTAGCTGGTTTCATTTGCATGAGGTCTAATGAGGGATGTTGTATTCACCTACGCGTACATGCGTGAAATTAGGTCTTTTATGTCAGGATAGGACGAGCATAGTAAATATGGTGATCCTAGTGGTTTTATTTCTTCCTTGACAGATTAACTGAACATGAGCCAAAGGAGAGGCGAGAGGCGCACGAGGACTTGCGCATGTCAGGATAGCCGTGTCGGCGCGAGCAACATTATGTCATCGCTGCCTACGCTCGGAGCGGGAGCGGAGCGGACAGTCGCTTGCCTGCGCTCGGAGAGTGAACACCTAAGCTATTGGAATCTATGCTGATTACAGCATGCATATGGCTGGGCAGGGAGAGAGATGCGAGTAGGCAAGGTGAGCGTCAGCGCGCGCTTTAAAGGGGCCCCTTAAACCTACGCCCGAGTCGCAAGTCTTGGGGTCTACTTGGGGTTTCTCTCTCTGCCACACGATGGACCCGGCACCCGCACGGTGAGTCCAGGTGAAGCCAAGAAGTTCGTCTCTAAACTTTGACTTAAGTGAAGTTGAGTGGTGTTAATTACCCTTGAAATGGAATAACGTCGGTGCAGCTGACGTCACGCTGCCAAGAAGCAATAATAGGCCAACCTACTTTGTTACCTGAACTTAATAAATCCTATTGTGTTTGTGAGTTCGCGAGTTTTCATCCAACACTACCCACCGGCTACGCCCACAGCAGAAGAATGCGATTACTGATGATGATGGCGAAACTCGGCCTGCCTACAGATATAATTTTTTCTGTTTTGTATTATTTGTTGTATTTCTTATGTTTTATGGCTTTTTAATAAAGAGTTATTGTATTGTATTGTATGTCAGCGGTAAATCTTAAGGATTCGAGTCACCTTGTGCTAATGTAGTGGCGTAGGATTGGAGCGCGGCGAGGCAGTGGAACATGAAGCGTGTTTTAGACGCTTTTTGAATGGGTGAAATCAAGTGAATCTGCGTCACCGACGCCAACGTAGGTATGACATAGTAATTTAATGATTCATTAGTATAGCGGAGGGTAACTGCTTCAACTAGGTGTCGATTATAATAGTGATAGATTACAGTAGTGGTAGGACTCTTAGCAGAGTCCGCCTGGGGAAGTACCATACTTTTGCCAGTTATTATACCGCCAAGCAGTAAAGTGCAAACAATACTGTGTTCCGGTTTGAACGGCAATGTTTCCAGTGAAATTACAGGGCTTAAAGATATAATATCTTAGATCTCTGGGGGACGAGCGCAGTGCAGTGCTAGGTAATGATTTGGACTCTACATGTTCCAGTAGCTGCGTGTCACTATGCTGTTATATGGCAGGCATGTTGCTTACCACCAGGCACATGTCCTGCTCGTCTCGTCACTCTATACTATAAAATAAAATAGATTACGATACGTAGACATGTGTACCTCAATCTTTATAACGGATATAATAATAATAGGAGTCTGCCCAGTAGACACAGGCAAAGCCATCTACAGCCTGAAAACCTAACGACATGACATAGAAAATCTCTATGTGTATCGAAAGTGTACGCAGGGACGAGTTAGTTTTAGATTTCTAAGCCAGAGAATGTTTCGTATTGTTTTAGAAAGTAAAAAGGTCTTTCAAATAGCTACCACTACTTGCGAGTACGAAAACTCGATAACTGTCCTAGTGAAAGAACATCTCTTCAGCTGTTATTAGTAGTGGTAAGACTCTTTCCAGACTCCGCCTGGGGACGTGCCACATTTTTGCCAGTTATTCTACCGCCAATCCATAATACGCAAACATCGCTATGTTTGGGTTCGAAGGCAATGTTTAGGCGCAAATTACAGGGCGTACAGATGAATCATTTTGTATCCCTGGGTAAGCGCGGTGCATTGTTACGTAACGCTTTGGACTCTTCATGTTCTAATACTTGTGTCGTATTATGTTATTATGGGCGAACATGTTGCTAACCGTCAGGTACATTTCTATACTTAAAAAAAAAGAAGAAGAAATAGAGATAGCAAGATATTAACATTGCTCACGTAGCTCCTGAAAATCAGCGTTAAAATCACGTTAATGAACGCGTTATGAACACAATTATACCGGATTTACTAAGCAGATACAAGGAGTACACGCCTCACTCGTAGGCTTAACTGGAAACAGTGCAATTATTGTGTACGGAGAGCGCCGTGACCGGAATACCGGAATACGTGTTCATATTCATTCGCCATTAAAACCGGAGTCGTAGGAAGCGTGTGAGGGACTGGCGGGAACTGTAATCAATGCGGTTACTCCGTCCTGATAAGATGAGAATAGTAAAGGAGCAAGGAATGTTGTCATAATTGTGATGTACCTTACCTGTATCTCGTACGAGTATATTGAATATTGTGTCGGCTTAGAATTAAAAAATACTCATGCAAGGAACTCAAAATTTGAGGGATTGGTAGCATCTGCGCTATTCCAGACTATGCTTACAATGTGATTGAGCAACAAGCGTCCAAACAGCCAAACTATTATAAACTGTAATATGCTAGTAGCGCCCCGCGGTTTTAGCCGTGCAGTTCCCGTTCGCGCTATCTTTCCGAGATATAAAGTAGGCAATATGTTATGCCGGAATATAATTAATCTATCAATATTCCAAATTTCAACTCGATTTGTTCATGCGTTCTAACGTGTTTGAGCAAAAAACACTCAAACTTTGTCAGTTATAATATTAGTAGGAAGAAGGATTTTGTCTTCTGAGACTTTTTAAAAAGGCTCATTGAAATGCTTCATTTTTAGGGATACGAAGCCTCTATGATATTTCCGGTCATAATTTAAAATCTTATAGTTTAAAGTTCAGTTCTAACGACCAAACGTTTTTACGTCTAAACTTATACAGTTATAATATTAAGTAGCAGGATATTTGCAAAAACTCTGCATTTTAAAGATTTATGCATGAAACACCAGTATTTTTTTCAGGAAAGTCAAATCGATTCAGGTATATCCTAAGTTTGGGACGTCAAAGGGACTCAAAATTGCGCTTCGATTTAGTATTACCACACGGCAGTGAAGCAGGCAAACAGGGTAGAAAAATGGAAACAATTTTAGATAGAATTTTGTGCAAAAAACAGCAATTTTCCCCCGATCCTCTCAGCAGGCCGAGGAGTCCTGTAGTGATCAATAATAATTTCGCCGGTAGGTATTGTACCGCACAATGTAATAATTACATCGCACCGGCGGCGCGCGCCGGCTACCATTGTGCCCAGGAATCTAATTTATTCCTATGAATAGAGTGAGCCCTTTTATGTAATATGCTCATTATGAACCCCCCGAGTACGTTTAATAGGGTTGCTAACAATGAAACGCGAGATGGATACGATTCTCCTTTAACGACACACCGCACCTTTTTGCGTATTCCGAATTATTCACGTCAATATTCTTCACAAAAACGAGTGAGTGAGTGATGTCGTTTGTTTCCCGCTCGGATCGCAAATATGAAATAATGAGATCGGAAGAACTTGCATGAGAGTTCATCTGAGCATTAATACGGTACAAATTAAGTATGGGGAAGTCGAGTTGCGAGTCCAATAAACTAACAAGCGAAAAGGAAGGCTCACGGTGGATGATAGTCTCATTAGTGGGGGCATTCAGGTGGCCCCGGGGGCAGCGGGGGCGGGGGCAGCTCGCATTAGCGCGATGTGTGGGGCTACAATGCGCTCGCTCGGGATTATTCAACTAATGTTGCTTTTGTTTAATAACGAGCGAGCAAATTGTTTGGAGCCTCCCTTTGTTGAGGAACTTTAGTTTGACAGCGGATTTCAATATATGCGAGGCGGTTATTGCGGCGGAAATGTTGTGTTCGGAGTTGAGTGGGTTGCCTCTCTCTTGGACTACTAATTTTGTGATAGTCTTAATATTCGGAACTGCCATTACAGATTCTAATACTTTCCCTCGAAGACGTAAATTTCAAAGGACGGTTTGAATGAATCAATGAAATATCATAAATTAAGGAATGATATTCGATGTGCTGGGTATGCTTTTACATGGTAGTAGGCTTGATCAACTCGATTGTTGTTAGATAGTTATCGGACTATGAATAATTTAGATGCGCTTAGTAGAAGTCTCTAAGTAGTCTGCTATGTATGTAGTGCAGGCGTAGTTTTGTTAACAATGGCTCTACCAGTTGCAAGAATATGAAATACCTAACTTGATATGTTGTGAGACATGATAAGTTGATTATGATTTAATTGCCAAAATTTGAAACAGTTTGAATAAATAGAATAGTTTAGTATTTAATGATGAGCGACAATTTGATCGAGGCTGTCTGTGATCGGTGAACTGAACTCTAGAAAACCATGTATTTGATACAAGGTAAAAGGTGAGTGAGTGTTGTGGGTGTGATTGTATTATGGGAATAATTTCAAGAAGAACAGCAAGAGAATGTAAAGTATGTTATCTAATTCCACTGAAAATGACAAAGTACTTAATATTCAAACAGAATTAGAATCAGTGAGTGAGCGACGTCATCATTAAGCCGCAGAAACAATTCTCCGCGCGCTGCAAGCTCCATCATCGATCACAATTTGACAGAGCCAGGTAAAATGGCGGCCAATTAAATACTCCGAGCGCAGTCCGCATACCGACGCGACGCGACGCAGATCGTGGGTAGGACAGAGACGCCGTTTCGATGTTTGACACGTTTAATATTACTTTATTTCTAGAAGCGCTTCGCGGCCAGGGTTGCCATCCATCCGAGTTTCCCTGGATTTGTGCAAGTATAGAAGGCGTCCGGGGAGCGTCCGTTTCTTCTGGCTGAAAAGCAACGTACGAGATATGAAAGCCAAGATTATAATGTGTAAAGTCCAGGTATTGGGCTCTAAGATCCGGAATTATTACTTTTCAATCTTTGCAGAGTCCACCTGGGGAAGTACCATAGCTTTGCCAGTTATTCTACTGTCAAGCAGTATTAATGGGAAAACATCACTGTGATCCTGTTTGGCAATGTTTCTGGTGATAATCATGAGGAAACCAGAATTTTCCACGAAACAGGTTCAGCGCGGTGGCTTATGGCTTTGACTCTCTCCTCGCAAGAAAAAGCCTTACAAACCCAGAAATTTACATTTAGTGATGTGCCTTGAGAAAAAGTTTAGAAGACGGCGATTTTCTGCACGTATAAATCTTTTCTGCGAGTGTTTGCGATTAAACTGCTTCTAAATGGCAACAAAAATTTTAATTACATGTTTTAAACGTGTTCAAGTGTATTCTAGAAAAGTTTAGATTTACACTTTTTTTAAGACATGTGTACAGGACAACGCGTATATCGGGCCCGCTAGTATTATACAGTTTTAAATCGTAATCGAGATATTTATCTTCAGAGAAAGCCACATTTTGTTTGTTATGTGCGGTCGTAGAAAGTTTGGTATCTACTTTGTTTTGGTCCGTCCGCTGATTGATCCGGCGGAGACGCTCGTCTCAGCAAGATTAATGGCGGGGCGACATCACGCGGGAAAAACAGAAGGTGTCCTAATTTGATTACCTTTTAAACGGCGGTCGGACGAATCACTGAAATAGCGTGCTTATAAATAATGTGGTTGGGTTACGGTCGCTACTTTTACATTTATTTCTTTTACCAGTAAACAGTGAAGGGATGAGCAGGAGATGTGTCTGATAGTAAGCAACATGCTTGCCAATAATAGCACAGTTTCACGCAGCTATTGGAACATGGAGAGGCCAAATCATTACCTTACACTTATCCTCAAATTGTTTTTCGCTTTCTCATATTTTGACTATTAATGGTTGCCTGGAAGAAATCGCTATTAGCGATAAGGCCGCCATTTATGGCACTAGTTATAAGTTATTTTATTTGCTATTGTTTTTTCACTGTATTAATATGTTAGTGTGCATAATAAAGTATTTCTGTCTGTCTGTACACTGCGCTCGTGTCCCAGACAGTGTCTCACAGGTAGGTGATTTATCTCTATGGCCTGTAAGTAATTTCTTCAGGTTTTGATTTTCGTATGTTTGCTGAAGCCGTGGTGGCCTAGTGGGTAGAACGTGTGATTCACAATCGCGAGGTCGTAGGTTCGGATCCCGGTCTCCACTTATGAGTATTCTATAGTGCTCGCAGTATAAGTCTGCGCGCGACTGGTGGCGTACTTAATGTTGCCAGGTCAAGCTAATAGGTTCCCTTCCCGTTCATTGGGGACGTACAACTTCATAAAACAGGTACGGGAAGGGATTTTTCAGGAAAGCTATTTAAGTAACTACACGACAACTGAGACTCAAGAACGAATGCCTCGAAGTAATGACCTGGTTTGGTTCAGTATGACCAAGTATCATTGGTAATTGGTATAGGCTGTCTGAGTCTCTTACCACCAAGAAAACTTTATTTATAGTTTATTAACAAAAGAAATAATAAGAATTTAATTTAAACTTGTAAATCTTTTATTGAGACCACAAATAACACTATTTGAAAATTTGGCGCATGAATGTTCTTTTAATGAGTCATTGGCTTCCATAGAATCATCTTCTTTTTTCAATAGGGTTAAAATCACGATGAATCACGGCGGTAACCGCAAAAGTTCCTGTCCATGTTCCTTTAACAGTTATTCTACTTGGTATTGTGGGTCTCCTTTGTGCCTCTTTATTCGAGTAACTGCGGATTTGTCCTACAATCGTCGAAATCTATTTCATTTTTCTTAAGTCACTTTTGGCTTTCTTCTTTTACATTGCCCATTGTAGCCGCTTGATTTATCTGAGTGCAGTGGTATAATGCGTTGTCCATTACCACGTGACAGTACGTTCTGAAATGCCTATAATAAAAATACAGAGTTAAGGATCAAAGAGCATCCAAGCTAACGTTGAAAAAAAAATTGAGTAAAATTTCTTTTGGCGCACCGCCCACAAATTTTCCTAAGCTGACACTGTTAGGTGAAAGGGTCGATCGGGTGAACATGGAACCGCCGAGTGTACCCGAGCGAGAAAGATACAATCAGCTGATCTTCACTGCATAAAAAAAAACATTTATAACTAGTTTCTCACATTCGGTCTTAAGCACTTACATTTTTTCCCACGGGTAAATTGGCGATAAAACAATCAAACACTAAGCCGCAGCTCAACCTAAAGCCTCAGCTTCAAAATCTGCCGATAATAAGTGGAGATTTGATTGCTATGGTATCCCCACATATTAGTTGTCAAATAGCTCTGCGTTTGGAAAACTGCACTTTTGGCCCGTTATTGTATCGTTCTTCTTCACAACCACGATTGATTTTCAAGAACCAGCCACGGCCAGCACTTTTAACACCTTTGCTGCGGGGCCATTTTTCGTAGACTTTCAACTAGTGCGTATGAGGTCTTTTCGAGGCAAAATTGACCTTCCTTGCAGTGCGTATGGGACCTTTTGTGCCTCACAAAATTGTTTCTAAGAATACCTTAAATATTATGTTCATTTATAAGAGTAATTGCTTGAAAATTTAGCAATATTAATTTAAAGAGTTGTTAAAGTTGAATCCAGCTTCGCCCACAGTTATGACATTTAGGTATTGAGTAAATGAAAATTATATATATGACATCTGTTCTGCCTCACATCGCATTGAAATAAAGTTCTATTAGTGTCTCGACTAGTGTTGTGAATAGAGGGCGTTGCAGTTGCGATATTAAAATAATTTATGTAATAAGATTGATTAATATTTATGTTTTTTATTACAACCGGTCAAGTAGAAAGATTTTTTACGAATTGGACACGAAATACACGAACAATATTTGTTTTGTTTTTGCTTCCTAACTACTTAATACTTACACAAGTCTTAATTTATCGTAGCAACCTACACAGCTCTTTCGTTGACAAAATCGTCAATTTCGTTGAAGTTGTCAGGAAGAACAATACGACCCTTTAATTATTCTCAAAACTCAAAATCTTGCTCGAGATGATAGCTTTCTTTGTCTCTATAAATAAGTGTAGTATACGAGTATCTTTCAGGAGTATACGATTTATAATAATTATTATAGTTCGACTCGATAGTTCGATATATGTATTTGTATGTGATTTATTTTTTATGTATTGGCACGATTTAAGTCGTCCGCGCCACGGTATCATAGATTTATCAATTATCATAATTTTTCTAGGACGAAACACTTGTTAAATCGAGAATTCAACATATATTTGGGGAATTTTATAAAACTTATCCCCAGTATCAATTTATAAGTCGCAGAAACAACATATTAATAAATGTAATAAAAAATCTGTCCCTGAAAATTACTGAGCACACGTAATAATTTCTATACAATATTGACTTGTTAAACTAATAGTCGTTAACATGTAGCAATGTGTATTAGCGAGTGCATCAACTTGCAGCATGCTTTCGTATCGATACTTTTTATCACGTCACTAAGTTAGAATACGCAGGCGCCTTGCTGCCCGCACCTCACTCCATGCGGCTGTGAGGCCTACAATTTTGAGGCAGATTAGACCTCACTTCGCACTGTACGAAACTAATTAATACTCAGTGCGTTTGAGGCCTTTTAAACCTCATTTAGTTTTAACTTCACTCTTAGGCTAGGCTTTGCACGAGAAGCAATTTCATATATTTGTCTCTGTTATACTCATATAAATGTTAATATAGTCGCCCCCCGCACAGAGTGAAAGAACACGATTTTGACAACCGCACCTGCGAGAAGCTACGCATGTGGCGTTTTCGACCTCATAATGCAGCAAACGTGTTAATCACTTTCGGCATAATAAAAGCTATTAATTACTTTGGAAATTAATAAATATACCAAACGTAAACAAACTTTTGTCAACTGACGTAAACAAGAAGTTGACGGCCTGTCAATTAGTTCCATATTTTGCTACGCGCAGAGTTATATTGCGAGCACTCTAAGTCTAAGAGATGATGTAAAAGTTTGACATCGCCACTGACATTGACGGTGAACGAAAACATGAGGAATCCCACATGTTCCTAGAATCTTTTTAGGTCATATGTTATTAATCAACACGAATTTGGCCAGCGTGGTGGATTATGGTATTGACTTTACGACACGCTTGCGACAGAAGAGTCTCCGTAGTCGGAACATTTAGTAGCCTGCTTATAGAGTAAGATCCCAGAGCTTCCAGACGTCACCTATTTTCTGATGAATGAAATGTGGACGATTGAGTAGAGTTAGTAAGTACTAAGAACACATGCGTACTCGATAACTTGCTTAGACGACCAATTTTGAAATATGGGGTAATGAAGTGTTATCTTATTAATGTATTGTACATTTATGTATACTAAACTATATAGCTGTATACTGTGTCGTTACTAGCTAGCGCCAATTTCAAATAATTAATGGTGCATCGAGATGGCAACACTGTCGGCGTCTGTCATTGGCTAAGTTGCAGCCAATAACAGACTCTGTATAATCCCCTCCACAGTCGACACTCTCGTGGTAAGTGAAAGATAGTCGGGCAGGCAGTTGAGTTCGATCGAAGTAGCGACACGGTAGTCTAGGAGTTGTGTTATGGTAATGTAAGTTGGTGATGTGTAAATTCAATTATATTGGATCATGTGAGTATTTCTTCAATCTTTTATTTTTCTCCTCTAGAAAGAATGGTACAACCAGGCTTTCCAACCAAAAGGCTGGATGTGTCATTATTTCAGAAGTGGGATTATCTCGCCCTTGTTTAATACGACATAAGATATCCTAATATTTTGCAAAAATTTGGATATGTTTCAAGTCACTGATTCGATCTAGATCGAGACCGTACAGTGACACAGGCCCAAATCCTGATAAAGATTGGACCGAGTCAATCGAGATATTCTACAGCACGAATAAGAAAATGTTTAATGACTACCCTCATTTTTTTTTCTTTCTCATATTTGTTTTCACATATACACAATATATGAGCTAAAAAAATGAAATGAAAATTTAAAAATCACGCCCCGTCAATTAAAATCTAAGACTACCCATTCACTGTTTTTATGGTGCGTGAAATCAAAACTGATGTGAATTACGAGTTAAATCTGCTGAAACGTTTAAAAATTTCCATCTTACGATATTTAAAATATCCACATCAGGTTGTTCGGAATAAACATTTTCATGACTTGCCTTTGTCATTAATTATTCTTTTATGTGGTCGTTAAAATAAATAAATATAACTACACTGCTAAAGTAACTCCTTTCTATTGTATACCGTTACTGGCCAGATTATCATAAATTTCAGAGCGGTCTGCTGGAACAGGAGTTGTATTCTCCTCGATCGAAGCCTGATCCTGGAGCAAATGCAGAGCAGGCGGCGCGCAGCGGGTCCTGAGAGGACGCTGTGCTTTGCTGAGCGAGTACCATCTGAAGACATGCGGGCCTTCGAAAACGTAAATGTCGGACCCACGGTCAGACTCTCCAGTGGGTACGCCACCCGCTACTACATTGTCCTGGAAACAGGCCCTACTCCTACGGCAGCGCAGACACGCAAACAAGAGTTTAAGTATTTATTACATATTTAATATTTACTTAGTTCAATTTTATCTCACTAAGAGTGGCAGTTATCTGTTACAAGTAACCCGCCCCGGTTTCCTAAGAGTACAATGCTGATATTAAATATACCAACTCAATTTATTAATTATTGTGGATTATCACTAAAGGATAGACATGAACATTAGACACACACCATTGTCTATTTTCTGTAGACCTTTTCCAAGGGGTAGATACGGTACTGAAGATATTATTTTAATTTATCTAGTAGAATTCAGCCAGCGCTTGCAATTCATTTAGGACATCGAATTGGAAACCTTCCTTTTGAATAGCACCTGTTTGGCAGTTTTGAAGATCGAGGTACACTTAAGGAAAGACAGATATCTGACTTTGCCTTGTATGATGTAGTGACGACTTTATTTTGTTATATTGCACTTATGGTCATAGGCATATTCGAAATGTCTGACAACTAGTGTGGCCAAACATTCATGTATTGTTTAGGTTATTATTACATCAGATGAGATAAAATAAATATTTGTCTTTTCATTTCGAGCTAAACGTCACTACGAGTCCTGCGAAGCGCTAGCAGTGAGCAGCTTCCACGCGGCCAGCGGCGGGCGGCATCGACGCGGTCAGCCGTCGGCGGCGGCAACGCGGCCGAGGTGGTCAGTTCACGAGGCCAGCAGCGAGCGGAGCTGGCGCGGTCACCCGCGTGCGGAGCTGGCGCGGTCACCCGCGTGCGGAGCTGGCGCGGTCACCCGCGTGCGGAGCTCGCGCGGTCACCCGCGTGCGGAGCTGGCGCGGTCACCCGCGTGCGGAGCTGGCGCGGTCACCCGCGTGCGGAGCTGGCGCGGTCACCCGCGTGCGGAGCTCGCGCGGTCACCCGCGTGCGGAGCTGGCGCGGTCACCCACGTGCGGAGCTGGCGCGGTCACCCGCGTGCGGAGCTGGCGCGGTCACCCGCGTGCGGAGCTCGCGCGGTCACCCGCGTGCGGAGCTGGCGCGGTCACCCGCGTGCGGAGCTCGCGCGGTCACCCGCGTGCGGAGCTGGCGCGGTCACCCGCGTGCGGAGCTGGCGCGGTCACCCGCGTGCGGAGCTGGCGCGGTCACCCGCGTGCGGAGCTCGCGCGGTCACCCGCGTGCGGAGCTGGCGCGGTCACCCACGTGCGGAGCTGGCGCGGTCACCCGCGTGCGGAGCTGGCGCGGCCAGCAGCGAGCGGAGCTGGCGCGGTCACCCGCGTGCGGAGCTGGCGCGGTCACCCGCGTGCGGAGCTGGCGCGGCCAGCAGCGAGCGGAGCTGGCGCGGTCACCCGCGTGCGGAGCTGGCGCGGTCACCCGCGTGCGGAGCTCGCGCGGCCAGCAGCGAGCGGAGCTGGCGCGGTCACCCGCGTGCGGAGCTGGCGCGGCCAGCAGCGAGCGGAGCTGGCGCGGTCACCCGCGTGCGGAGCTGGCGCGGCCAGCAGCGAGCGGAGCTGGCGCGGTCACCCGCGTGCGGAGCTGGCGCGGTCACCCGCGTGCGGAGCTCGCGCGGTCACCCGCGTGCGGAGCTGGCGCGGTCACCCGCGTGCGGAGCTGGCGCGGTCACCCGCGTGCGGAGCTCGCGCGGTCACCCGCGTGCGGAGCTGGCGCGGTCACCCACGTGCGGAGCTGGTGCGGTCACCCGCGTGCGGAGCTGGCGCGGCCAGCAGCGAGCGGAGCTGGCGCGGTCACCCGCGTGCGGAGCTGGCGCGGTCACCCGCGTGCGGAGCTGGCGCGGTCACCCGCGTGCGGAGCTGGCGCGGTCACCCGCGTGCGGAGCTGGCGCGGTCACCCGCGTGCGGAGCTCGCGCGGTCACCCGCGTGCGGAGCTCGCGCGGTCAGCGATAGCGTCTCTCACGTGCGCAGCTGCGAAGGGCATTCGCGCAGTCTGCTACGGGTGACCAGCGGTGATCAGTAAGCACACCCATAATCGGATACTTCCCGTGAGTTCTTTTATTTATCAACAAGTTCTTAAGTGTTTAGGGGGAAGGTTTGATTAGACATCTTTATACCAAACGTAACTTCAAACCATCACAGCAAAACGTCTTGATCTCGTAAAATTTATGGGGCAGACTTCCCCTGCCATTTTGCACTTCCAAGATTAGTCTCCAGGGTTGAGAGAGGGAGTTGGGCAGTTCACTTCACCTCTGTTCTCGCCTTTCATGAGTTTGATGACAGCGTAAACTTCGTAGCTTTCTTCTGGTCTCCCAGTCCTTGGATGAGAATGGTCAAAGGCTAAACGCAAGCCAGCTATGCTGATATTATGATGTTAGAATTAGCCCTGTTTAGATACAGTGAATTACTAATATTGGAGACTAGATCTCGTTTAATGTGCGCAGTAAAAAGGGTGAAGCGGTTCGTAGTCGCTACATACACTAGTGTTGACCACTAGTTTATTCGATTGAGACAACAATCTCCATGATCGTAACCCTGAAAGAAAATCTATCTTAAATTAATCATCGTTCATCAAAAGGCTATTGATTCGGGAATCATAACTGTACACTCGAACAACCCACAGCTGTGCAAACGTTTGGCGCATATTTGTCCTGTATAGTAAAAAAATATTTGTATACTAATTAAATTATACATATTTATGAGTAAATAACTTCGA
Source organism: Ectropis crepuscularia (assembly GCA_963693475.1). Classification (NCBI taxonomy): domain Eukaryota; kingdom Metazoa; phylum Arthropoda; class Insecta; order Lepidoptera; family Geometridae; genus Ectropis; species Ectropis crepuscularia. Next base: position 1,134,926 of record OY856344.1, on the reverse strand, counting down.
TTTTAACATAAAATAATATTTAATGTAAAATAACAATAAAACGGCAGTTTTGCTGCTGCGGTTAAAGGGAACCCTGTCCATCAGGTGCAAATATGAATAGGATTGGTCATAGTCAAAATAACAAATGATCTAAATAATAATTAACACAAACAGTATTAAGATTTACGTTAGTAGTTTAACATGAGTATTATTTACTCTTCCATGTATTTACATTATAATATGCTTTGCTCATTTGGATAGTTCATTATCGGGTAGCCTCTATTTCACCTTTAAACGTGGTATAATTTAGACTTCCACTTGTGTAGGAACTACAATAAACAAAGCAAACTTTTAAATTTGGAAGTGTTATTTGTTTCTGTAATCTAAAGGTTAGTCATACTATTTTCTGATCTGCTCTTAGAATCAAATCGCTTGATTTATTCAGTCAAGTTTAATTTTCTTTACCTGCAAAATGTATTACCCATACTTACCTATATTGTGACGAGATTGTCAGTTTACTAATAGTTTTGAAAATCTCTAGCTGACAGATTACAACCTACGGATTGCTCTTATTTCTTAAATTCTTGATAGTCTTTCTTGTCCATAGCCGACATTTATGGGGCCCTTCCCCATTATCCCTTTCCCGTTGGACATCATGTAACAATAAGTAAGTCTACTTGTTGCGACATAATTTTTAATCTATCAACTTGGTTGAACTGTCAGTTGAGCCAATTAAACTGAGTTGGCTGTTCACTCTCTCTGTGCAAGGACTCGACTGAAGTTTCGAATCTACTGAAAAGGCTAGAAACAGTATATTTTACAGGTTTGATAAGTCTATATTTCAGTCTATTATCACGTTTAAAGCGCGGCACATCGCAAAGAACGAACAGGAAACACTTAGTTTCCTTGATTATTTGCATCAACCTATTTGTAGCATTTATTTGAAATAATTTATTCCTCTTTCAAACTTAATTAAAAGTCTACAATCATCGGCGAAAGTAACTATTTCTGTGTTTTATGTTTCTTTATCATAAGAGATGGATCATAAATCCCTCTAATATTATAAATGTCATGGATGGATGTCCAAAGTATTTCGGATGTTTGGATGTTTGTTACTCAATCACGTCCTAGCGTCTGAACGGATCGGGCTGAAATTTGGAATACCGATAGATAATAGGCTGGAAGAACACATAGCTACTTTTTATCCCAAAAAAAAAATGGAACAACGAAAACTGGAACTACGCGGGTAACACCGCGTGACACTTCTTGTATAATATAAAAGGTCCAAGAATGGAACCGTGAGGTACACCAATTTTTAACAGGGGATTATTTACATTGCACACCATCACTTTCAGACACCTTGGAACGGTCTTTATGATATGAAATTTAGAGCTGATTTCATTACCCCATGGAAGCGTAGTTTCCGAGTATCATCCGGTATTACGACTGGTGTTATTTCCTGGAAATAATATTTTGGCAGTTATTGTGGAGCTGACTGGTTCAGAACAAGGATGACGAGATATTTATCTCATCTAAGTCTTCAAAACCCAAATCTGGACAAAATAGTCAGTATTAACACAAATTTCCAGTCTTAATACGAGTAATACTGCCATTTGCGTATGCCTGAATTATTATAGGTTTATAAAATCTATCGTACCTACTTATGAGTATATATAAATTGACATACGCGGATTTTCCGTCGTATGTTTGTTTTACAAATTTTTGAAAATGTTGCAGATACTGATTATAATAATAAGTTCAGACTTTTGACTTTGACTTTTACTTGGAATTTGACTTTGACTTTGACTTGGAATTTGACTTTGACTTGGAATTCGACTTTAACTTTGACTTGGAATTTGACTTTGACTTTGACTATGAGATACGAGGAATTGTCCATCGTATATTGACAAAGTTACGTGGGCTCTGCCCTTCGTAAAGATTTGAGGTGCTATGTGCACGGATACGTGGAATTGTCCATTATACGTATCATGTTACGTGGGCTCTGCCCTTCGTAAATTTACAATGTTACGTGGGCTCCGCCCTTCGTATAGTTTTAAGGTGCTATGTGCACGGATACGTGGAATTGTCCATTATACGTATCATGTTACGTGGGCTCTGCCCTTCGTATAGTTTTAAGGTGCTGATGCACGGATACGCGGTCTTTGCCCGTCGTATTATAACGTATTTATAAGCTTTTACCAATATTACACTAGACAATTCGTAACTGTAACGCCTTACCGTATAACAAACTAATCTATAGTAACTTAATATATTATTATATCTAATGGTTGTGTTGGTATGTTAAGTTTGATCAAACTTGGAACAATGCTTTGTTTTCACTTCTTATTTCTAATTGTATTATTGTCGTTTTAACACTCTAAATTACTTGTTCAGTAAAGCTAGTGTATGCAATTAGATTAATTGATTCACTACAGATTAAGATATGCAGATTTACTGATGTATCGAGTCAACATTATTTATATTTTGTAAATGTAGTTTTTTTTGTGGTGTTTAGTAATTTCGTTACAGTGATAGTTATAAAATAGGTTTATTTTACTTTGTATTGATTACACTAATTGTTTGTATGAGGTCATACAAATTTGTTGGATGGCCGACTGTTATCTTATTAATGTCTTGTACATTTATGTATACTAAACTATATAGCTGTATACTGTGTCGTTACTAGCTAGCGCCAATTTCAAATAATTAATGGTGCATCGAGATGGCAACACTGTCGGCGTCTGTCATTGGCTAAGTTGCAGCCAATAACAGACTCTGTATAATCCCCTCCACAGTCGACACTCTCGTGGTAAGTGAAAGATAGTCGGGCAGGCAGTTGAGTTCGATCGAAGTAGCGACACGGTAGTCTAGGAGTTGTGTTATGGTAATGTAAGTTGGTGATGTGTAAATTCAATTATATTGGATCATGTGAGTATTTCTTCAATCTTTTATTTTTCTCCTCTAGAAATAATGGTACAACCAGGCTTTCCAACCAAAAGGCTGGATGTGTCATTAGAAGGTACATACAAACATTACTTACTTCACGTATTTTCTAATAAGTGATTTTCACGTATGTTGTAGGCAATCTCCTTAAAAACAAGGTACCGATATTCCCAGACACTTTCCGTCAGCCGTTTTGCTTAACAACTCCAAAATAATAATTTAACTTCACTTAGATTATCATGCTCCATTTGTAAATATGTTCGTCAGACAACTATTTTAAAGCTTTTTCCAATAAGACAGACCAATCTAAGGTGCCAATCATCCCCTAAACTCAACTATGTCCTAAGTTTATACGTTAAGACGTGATTGAGCAACAAACACCCAAACATCCCAATTTACGAACATTTATTTCGCATTTATTCTAATATTAGCAGGATATGATGCTACCGAAACGAGTACAAATAGCTGCAGCACACAGCACCCTCGAGCTATCCATCTAACTCATTCCACAACACAATAAGTTTCCATTTGCGCACAAAACGACTCAATTTGTATGCCGCCCGACCAATAACTTGTAAGACAAGTAATCACATTATACGGGGTATCTTCATAATGTTTTTATTATGAGAGTACGTAATACGTAGCGTACACGGCGGTGTCCGGCCGGCCGTTATAGCCGGAGCGGGCGCCATTATACCGCAAACTACATCTCTAAATAATAGGCCCTGGCCGCCACACCCTGTATGTAGTGTTTAACAGTAATAGTAATTTATGGCCGTATAGCTCTCAATGAAGTAATGCAGTGGACGGGGTAACCTCGTTAGAGACATCGTTTCGTGATTGGCGGCCCAAAGAATCGGGTTTCACTCCACTTTTGTGGTAAGAACGTTTAGGCTGTGGAATGCGTTGCTTGAGTGGGGTTTTATCGATCTTTGTGTCCTCAAATCATCGAGGATGAATTGATTTCTTCTAGGTAAGCACGCTCCATCGTAGACCGCATCGCTGTTTAACATCAGGCGAGATGGCAGTCAAGTGTAGGTATATGTACCTATACACTTGACTGCCATAAAAAAATGAATAGCAAGAAAAGCCTGCTTCTAAATTATGCTATTCCGGAATTATATTTTTTTTATTATGGACAGGCTCGTGTCATAAAACCTTGCCCTTTATATCGGGTCACCGTGATATTTCCACATTATTACTTAGCAGTAGATGGATTATCAAATGTGTGTTACTTATCCAAGCGGTACTCTACAAAGAGGCAATTCTCCTGCCCCTACAATAATAAATCAAATGAGAACCAAAACAAGAAACCGCAAAAAATTATCTTAACCTAAACACAATAAATGAGTTGTTTTTAACATGTCTTTTCAATATCAATAGGCCTTATGGGGGCAGACGTATGTACCTACAATAGAAATCAAAATCGTATGAAAAGAAATAAATGTTATTGAATATTCCTCATACTACACTATTTAGGTTCAAACTAAGCTTATATCATGATAGCTGATATAATAGTAAATACATAGAAACGCCCAGCATCAAAGATATTATCGTGTAAGTACTCGAGCGTCTCTTCGCAACGTAAATGTAACATTTTTCTTATTACGTCGATGTAACAAAAATAAATAGGCGAAAAGCTTAACAGCCGTGAGAACGGGCCCGGACCTATTTAGTTTTAAAAGTAGCTATCTATTTAACGAATCGCTTTCTCGGAGGCCACCTGAGCCTCTGCTCCGCTCTCCGTCCCGCGGTTCATTCTTTTTAAACCCACGACGAAAAAAGTGGAGTGGATACTCAATCCTACTAATATTATTAATGCTGAAGTGTGTATGTTTATGTCACTGTAAAATTGTAATAACGGTAAGGTTACAATCTAACAAAGGAATTCTAAAGGAAGACAGCAGGCAGTGAGACGTATAGAAGATAGGGCTGAGTGGCGAGCCATGGGAGAGGCCTATGTCCAGCAGTGGACTAAGATAGGCTGATGATGATGATGAACCTACCGTGACAGTATAATCTTATGCGTTATATTGTAAAGTGTAAACTGACGGTGATTGCATGAACGAACGAATGTTTGGTAAGTAGGTACTTTTTCTAGAAAGCTGTTGAAGCGATCTAGATGGAATTTGGTACATAGAGAGATAATAGTGAGGAGTAACACATAGGCTTCTTTTTATTATAGGATCCGGAACCACGCGAGCGAAACTGCTGGTACCACGAATGTCAATAATTTTATGGTTGAGTTTATAGTACACTTGTAAATTACTGTACTTATTTATAAATTCACTTGTGTTCATAATTACCCTGATTGAGTTACAAGTTCTGTTGTTTTATGTGTTAAATAGAGTGATACACTAAGGAGACAGAAGTACTAGAGTGTGCACGAGCATCGTTAACATTCACTCTGAACTCTGAAGAGGCAGTTGTCAGCCAACTTCATCATGTCGTTCATTGGCTGTCGGTGTGTGCGTTTCGTTTCAAAATTAATCTCCTCATTTTCACCAAAGTAAAACTTTAAAAAAAATTGCGCATAGAGATTTGAGCCTTCCTTCCTTATTGTACAGCCAAAGAATGGAAGAAACTGCCTGTTTCATAATTTCCGGAATACAATCTGAAACTTTTCAAGTTGAAATCTGAAACTTTTCAAGAGTGAATAGATGTCTTCTAAGTAATCCTGCATCACGTTTGCTCATACTTTACAACTTTATAATTAGTTCGCTATAATCAAACGTAGGCATACCTATGTGCGTTTAAAACATTTTCAATCACTGACACAGTTTTTCATACCTAAAGATGTAGCCACCGTAAAATTGTATACACCATCGGGTTACAATCTACTTAATACATACTTTAATATGATCCAATATTACTGTGTTGTTCGATGAAACAGAAAATAATCGAAAACATTCATAATAATTCTTCAATTTGCTGACATATTCGATTGGCGACATGAAACTAGATCTTTCGATGATATTGTACGTCTTCGCGTCTTTGTTATTTTAGTTAAATATATTTATGACGTCTAGTCTGCTGTAAGTGTTATCACACAATGCGAGGAGTGTGTGGATAAAGAGATCTGATGAGTGTTCTTCGAAAAATTGAGAGACTTGTTTTAACTTTTTCGTTGTCTAGCCAAAGTCTTTATTGACAAAACTAAATCACCTACAATGAAAACAGTTCATATTTTTTATAAATACCACTTAAATACGATATTAATACAGCTTTACAGAGAAACACGAAAAAATATATTAAAAAAACAATTTATTACCCCTTAGACAACTATTCCCCGAACAACCCAGCCCGAACTGCTCCCGGTGCCTTTGCACCGACATGACACTCGAATGAAAACTACGCCACATAACTACCCAACAGTGGGAACAATTAGTGGGCTGCTTATACTTATACTGTGGTTTTATTGATAATAGATTTATATATTCGAATTTCGACTACTTGGCGCCTACTTCACTAGTGAGTAAAGCTACCTGCTGCATGTAGGTACCTATTGAAACACATCGACCCCTGAAATACATTTACAAGCGGCGCAATACAACAAAAGGACCTCATCATTTATTCAACCTTTTCATATTTTATACGCGGCTTCGAACTGAATATTTAAAAGTTTTAAACAAGGATTAAAACAACACAGATCTATCAGTTACACAATATCGATTGCTACAAATGCGTTACAGACTATGAATGACTTCAAACTAGACAATAAAGTACTTATTAACATTGGACCACAGACTAGTTAGAGAGCATTGGACAAATCGTCAGTCAAATGTAACCTTTTGCCTTTTTTGAACATGACAAAGTTGTACTGTCAACATAATAATCGTTAGCGTATCATCAGCAGCCAACTAAATGTTACCACTGGTAAGACTTGGGGGGCCGTCTCTCCCAAGTTAAAGACGGTGAGATGTTGGTCAAATGTAACCTACAATAGAAAAAAAAAGGGCTGAGCCGTTTTTATGATGCAAAAAATTACCTTATCAAAATTAGTTCCCAATTTTGCCAGAGGTGGCGCTTTAGTTTCATTTTATTGATTTTATTATTAAAAAATTAAAAGCGTACATATAAGTCAACGTCAATGATTTGACATTTATTTTGATACATTTATCACTCTAGTGAGTTTTTGAAAACTCCTCAGGTAGTCGAGGTCACCCACCACGCTGGCCTAGTGCAACTTGCTGGATAACACATGACCCGAAATATTCTAGAAATCATGCCAGTTTTCACACAATGCTTTCCTTCACCCTTAAATTTGATAACCCCAAAATAAATTGGCGCTGGAGGGTTTCGGACCTACGGCTACACGACATTGAATCAGACGTTCCCAGTGAGGTACTACGGCTTGTGCTTGGAGTGTAACATAAAACAAGAATTTCATCAAAAGGCGGAGCAGTAGTATGCTAAAGTTTACATAAGTTATTTCCGTTTTTAACCGACTTAAAAAAAGGGGGAGGTTCTAAATTCAGTTCCATGATTTTTTATGTCTGTATGATACGCGACAACGCCGCCAATTGTGAAACGAATATGATGTATTTTTTATTGTTTGGTAGATCACAGTTCAGAGGAGCTAATATTTATATAAATTTTATCAAAATTGGTGTGGCGGTTTTTGAAGTAAAAACAGTTCTTTCGTAATTAGACGAAGCGACGCCGATCCGACGTACCGATAGATTCTTATAAAATTTGCTCGATTGTCTGCATTAAATTTTAAATTAAAGTTGGTTTTTGTTATTTCGCAGAAAATAAATTATGTTTGACCCTTTTAAAATCGTATTAATATGTCCATCTGTCTCTCCGTATTAAACGTTACAGGCGAGTCGTTTTAAATTCGTAAAAAAGAATAAAAGGCGGCAAGTCGTCGGCGTCGCAGCGAGCGGGTCGCGGGCGCGGTCGTTAGCGCACAAATGTAATTACAGCCGCATAATTGATGCGCTCCTCGATCAATTAATTCAACATGTTAATATTCTCACAAAAAATCTTGGATTTACATCGCAGAGGCTAAAGTTATAAGTCCTGTCAGGATATTATAGAAAATTATTAAGTAATCGTTCTTGTACCAATTTTTTTTTTTTTTTATAGCAAAGAGTGACGTGACGAGCTGGACATGTGCCTGATGGCAACCAATATGCCTGCCACATAACAGCACAGTGACGTGCCGCCATTGGAACATGATAGTCCAAATCATTACCTAGCACTGCACTGCGCTCGTCACCCAGAGATCTAAGATATTATGTCTCTAAGTCCTGTAATTTCTCTGGAAACATTCCCCTTCAAATCAAACAGTAATGTTTGCACATTACTGCCTGGCGGTAGAATAACTGATAAAGGTGTGGTACTTCCCCAGGCGGACTCTGCTAAGACTACCACTACTAAAAATTATTCTGGACTGAACACAGTAACTATAGTTTTGCTAGAAGTGTCTATCTCTATCGTAACACCGCCTCCGTGTAATTTGTGTTTTGCAGCAGCTTAGTGCAGCAGAAAACTTGAAATCGGTAAATTTATCTTGATTCCTGATCATAACAATAAGTAAGGAGTGGATAAGATATATCTTGTATTTAGGATTTGTTTTTGAAGTGAATATTTCTTTTAGCGCACAAGACACAGATATTTCGTAGGCTGTAAATGAAGCTCATCGTCACGCTCGTTAATGAAAGAAATGTTCGACTCGGGACCTAACGCATTCCTAGATGGCCATGCTTAGAGAACTAATCTAGATGGCCATGCTTAGAACAGTTATCTAGACGACCATGCTTTGAAGATTTATTTCTGTCTGCGCTCCCCAGTTACACCCGTGTAGTTTCCAAAGTGAGCTATAAAATTCTGAGTTATAAGTTTTCACATATATCGGCAGTCCCTATGACTGACAATTTTTGTTTTAGGTACAGTATGATAACATTGTTAGTAAAAGGACGAGTAACACATGTTAAACAACACGTCCAGCTGATGGTAAATAACTAGTAGATATAGGTATGACATGTAACATAAATGGTTATGAATAAATACCATGACTACGACTACTAACCCTTATACTTTTTTTGCAAACATTGCTCTTCATAACGGAATACAGTGCTGTTTGTACATAGCTACTTCGCAGCAGAACTGACAAAAGTGTGGAGGACCACAGTCCAGACGGACTCTGCAAAATGTCCGACAATTTCACGTCGCGTTAGACCCAAAGTCAAATTTTGTAAAATACTCGTAGTATCCACCATCCTATTTCCTATGAATATTATAAATGTCAATGTTTGGAGGTTTTTGCTCAATCAAGTCCGTAATGTATGGACGAATCGGGCTGAAATTTGGAACACAGATTTCAGTCTCGAAGAATACTGAGGCAATTTTTTTCCCGCCAAGATAATAGGAATGGGAACTACGAGGGTAAAACAGTGGGGCGCTGCTAGCAATAATCTATACTAATACTAGCTGACCCCGCAAACGTTGTTTTGCCATTTAAATAAAGGTATGAAAAATAGCTAGTAGCCGATTCTCAGACCTACTGAATATGCATATAAATTTTGGTTAAAATCAGTAAAGCCGTTTCGGAGGAGTAAGGAAACAAACACTGTGACACGAGAATTTTATATATAAGAAAGAAGAAGATTATAAAGCTGAAGAGTTTGTTTGTTTGATTGAACGCTAGGATCTCGGGAACAACTGGTCCAAATTGAAAGATTACTTCTCTGTTGGATAGTCCATTTATCGAGGAAGGCTATAGGCTATTTAACATAACGCTACTATCAACAAGAGCGAAGCATGAATACAAAATGTAACAAAAACGGGGGAAAATATTTCTTTTTGAGAGTTTTCTTTGCGTGACAGCTTGTGTCTAACTTAAAGTTTGCGTCATTAGAAACTAAGGTAACCGAATTTGTTCAAAATTTGAATTGGTACGACCAATTTTCGATAGACGTAGCAACGCGCGCACGGTTCAGCTAGTATAATATATTGATGGAAATTTGTTGTTTACCACTTAATCGCTCTAAACTAAGTAAAGTATGTTTTATAAAACCCAGCTATCTGATATATACACAGAATAGTTCTGTTGTAAGTACACAGAAACACGGACCCATACGGAGAACAAATTAAATCAGTATCTTAAACAAACTCAGAGCATTACGTACATAGTAGCGTAGCGCATACGTGGGTACGTAGCACAGCTACGCGGCACCGCGTAGGGCAATCGTTTCGGCGTAGCGGCGGCACGAAATGTTGGTACTACGGGAGCTGTGTTCCCGAGAGACGCCGAACAAACCAGAGACGCTGGCCTGACGGTACTAAACGGAAAGTATTCTGTGGTATTAATGTTATTAGTTGGTCTTTATGAGGTTTGCATATTTACTCTATACGTTTCTTTAGTTTTCTAAACAAAAGTAGTCAGACGTGTGAAAAGTGCTACATGTGATGCACAATCGATAGGTTGTAAGTTCAAATCCCGCCTGTACTTACGAACTTAAAAAAACTATAACATAAGTATTATTTTAGCTGTCTGGCCGCCATGGTACAAGCTTTGCTTAGTTTGGGGTCAGATGGTGTTGCATTTTCTTGGTGTTCAGACTTCCCGTTTGAGCTATTATGCTATCGCGCCGCGCGGCGTAATTTACCGTCGCGTTCTAATGTCTAATGTGACAGTTTTTCATTGTCTAAAAACGTGCATAATACCCCGTTTACATGATTCCAGTCGAGCGACCGAATCCAGCGCTGGATTGCTTACTGGAATAATGTAAACCGGCACTGGAAAGCATCAATCCAGTGCCAATGCATTCCAGTGCCGGTTTACATTATTCCAGTAAGCAATCCAGCGCTGGATTCGACCGCTGGACTGGAATAATGAAATAAAAAATTAAACCTAGATAAGTCGATTTATCGTATAATTTCATCAAAATCGTTCGAGCCGTTTCCGAGATTCAGATTCTATTTATAAATATACAAGAATTGCTCGTAAAGGTATAAGATAAACATTTTTATTATACCACTGAAACCACTAACATCAACGGAATAAAAAGATGTCTACGTAAAAGATTTTGCTATATCTTATATACAAAATTCTCGTCTTATATATAAAATTCTCGTGTCACAGTGTTTGTTTCCTTACTCCTCCGAAACGGCTTTACTGATTTTAACCAAATTTTATATGCATATTCTGTAGGTATGAGAATCGGCTACTAGCTATTTTTCATACCCCTAAGTGACAAGGGTTGTTCACTAAGGCAAAACAACGTTTGCGGGGTCAGCTAGTATATTATATTATACTAGCGGCCGGTTCCGGCTTCGCTCGGATATCGTCATATAAAGACCAAATAAATCGAAAGAAACACTATCCTATTCTTCAAAAACCTCACACGGTCTGCAGTTTAGGAGTCCATCGCGAACAAACAACGTGACACGAAATACTAGTATTTCAATATTAAGATTAAGATAATCCATCTTGTATCAATTTGGAACAAAGGTTTCTTTCTCCGCCCTGTTGTTTCTATCTACCAAAATGAATCCATGTTTTAATACATTGTTGGTCGAGCCCAGTCGCCGCCTCCTCGGAACTACGAGCGATGTCTCCATCGGCCGTGTTTGGTTAGGCCCGCGTCCGACCGCCGCGCCGCTCTGCAAATATCATTCGCCGCCGCATTCAGCTCTAATAGATTTTTATTGGACCATTCTAAACTAACCTCCTCTGGCAACGTTATTGTTGTGTAGGGCTGCCAGGCGCCTGGGAAACACAACATTACTTACCTACTGCTTATTTAAATGCTAGACTTTGCGAAGAAGTGTGTATCCAGTATCAACCCTAAAATTCTGCTAATATTTTAAATGCAAAATGTTTAGTTGTTTGTTGCTCAATCACGTCGTAACGTCTGAACGAATCGAGTTGAAATTTGGATGATAGGTTATATATATAGTCTTAAAGAACATAGGCTACTTTTTATAACAAAAAAAAACTTAAATTTTAAATGCAAAATTATAGATATTAGGATGTTTATTTGTTTGTTGCTCAATCACGTCGGAACATATCTGGTTGAAATTTAGACAGAGTTAGATTATAGTCTGGAATAGTACATTAGCTACTTTTTGTTTCGGAATAATAACGGGTACGGGAACTCCGTGTTAAAACGGTTAAAACTTCGGGGAGCAGCTGCTAATTTTTTAAGTAAATGATTGAAAAAAAATAAGATATTACTTTCATTTGGAAAAATACACTAAGGCACGAGTTTTCCATAGCTACTGGCTTTGAAGGCGAAAGAAACATCACGAGAAAACCGACATAATTAAAAAAAGAGAACTTTCGAGCCATCCCGTAAGCCGCGACTTGACTAGCGAGTGACAAAGATTTATATCATCATGTATAATTTCAAATCTCGGCGAGATGAGCGCAGTGCTGTGCCAGATATCTGATTGGGCCTCATGCTCAAATATCTGAGTATCATTATATATTGTTATGGGCGGGCGTGTAGGTAGCGTTCCTTTCCTACTCTGTAATAAAAAAAAATAAGGTGGAATATGGCCTTAACACTTTGTGGCCTTGTAAACCTTGTGACAGGAGGTCCCCAATCCCAGCAGTAGGATAACAAAGTGGGCTTTTTGCTGATTTTCGAAGAATTGGGTCAAAAATATACCGGTCCATACGAGTATTATGGAAAAATACTGGACACGTATTTTTTTATAGATCATTAAACTTCCAGAGTGAGGGGTTGTGATGTCACCTATCTGTGAGAACCTACAATGAAGTGACGTCACTCGAAACTTCTAAGCTCCGTATCTTCGTCATTTTTTGTTTGTGAAACCAAAATAAAAATACGTGTACAATATTTTTAATAACCGTATTTCAAATCAAATCAAATCAAATCAAAAATATTTATTGCTTAAAACTGTGTAGGTACATTCGATGTTACAAAATGTTAAAAAAGTATCAACAGATTTATTACCCACTGCATTGGGTGTGCAATATTAAAGCTTTATATACAAATAAAGCAAAGTTCGTAATTTAAACTTAAATAAATCTATATAAATTCAAGAATTTTGAAATGTAAAACATGTAACACTGCTTATTTTAATACAAATTATATATATACTATGTCATTTAAAAATACTATTAACATTCTAAGCACTATTCTAGATATCTTTTTGTAACGTAATTGTTTGAAGATTGATAAAATTCCTGTATATTATAGAACGATTTTCTAACTAGCCACTTTTTCAATACTTTTTTGAAAGAAGAGATGTCTTCTATAAATTTAATATCTAGTGGTAAACTATTAAAAACTTTTGTAGCTGTGTTAAGTGGACTTTTATAATACATGGTATTGTTAACTTGTAATACGCGGATATCAAACTTGTATTTTAAACGTAGGCTTTCCACTCGGGATGATTTATTTGCAAAAAAGTAAGTCGTATTATTTTTCACAAACAAGCAAATTTCTAATATAAATATACTAGTCAAGGTTAATAAATTATTATCTTTAAAAACATTTCTAAGAGAGTCGGTGTTATTCAAACTGTAGAGAGCTCGTATACATTTCTTTTGTATTTTAAAAGTAGTTTCCGCATTCACTGAAATTCCCCAGAAAATTACACCGTATGTTAAAAGAGGGTATACATGGCCATAGTAGGCATTCTTTGCAATTTCTTTGGAAGAAATATTTCTAAGAATTGACAGGGCGTAACAATACTTTGATATTTTTGAATTGACCTGGGAAACATGATCTTTCCAATTTAAATGTGAATCCAAAGTCACGCCTAAGAATTTAGTATGTTTAACTTCACTAGCAGTAAAGTTGTTGTAAGTTATATTAAGCTTAAGGGGTACCGTTTTATAGTTGCTAAACTGGATGAACTTTGTCTTTTCGATATTTATTTTTAAATTTATGGATTCTAGTTCCTTGGCTATTTCCTCTAGTGTAATATTTATTTCTTTTTCATATTGTTCTACACTTAATTTTTTTTGTGGGATATAAATAGTCGCATCATCTGCAAACATAACACAGAGATGCTTTGGTAAATGTGGCAGGTCATTTACATAAATAAGAAAGAGCAATGGACCTAAAATGCTGCCTTGAGGTACTCCCAGTAAATTATATTTGGTGTCTGATTTTACAGTTTCAATTATTTTGGTTTTATAGTTGTAAAAGTGTATGCTTGTGTACTGACTTCTATTTGACAAGTAACTTTTGATTAGTTGTAATGCAAGGCCTCTTATTCCTATTTGCTCAAGCTTATTTATCAATGTTTCATGCATTACACAGTCAAAAGCCTTTGATAAATCTAAAAATAGTCCGATCCCTTTATTTTTGCTGTTTACGTCTCCATACACCTGATTCAGAAATTTAAAAATTGCTGAAGTTGTATTTTTGCCCTTTTGAAATCCGAAATGATTTAAATTTAATAAGTCATTACGCTGTAGGAAAGTATAAATTCTATTGTATATCGCTTTTTCGAAAACTTTTGAAATGCATGGAAGTATTGCAATAGGTCTATAGTTTTCCATTTCATCCGCTGGGCCTTTTTTATGCAAAGGTCGTATGATAGCTTTTTTCAAATCGCTTGGGAAACATCCAGTTTCGATTGACAGATTTATAATGTAAGCCAATGGTTCTGCTATGAAGTTTATAGTGCTCTTTATAGCTTGCATGGGTATGTTATCATGGCCTGCGCTTTTCTTATTTTTTAACTGTCTAACGATGAGTTTAACTTCTTGTGGGCTCACTGGAGCCAGAAAAATACTTTTGCTATAGTTCTGGGAATGAGTTTGAATTTGGGTTAGCTGTATGCCAGATTTTTTTGGGTCGCTTTTTGAGTTAATAAAAAAGTTATTGAACATTTCTACTATTTTTGAATGGTCTCTGATTTCTTTTTTATTAATTGTTAGTGATTCGATGGCTGTAGGAATTGAATTTGTTTGTGACGTATTTTGTTTTATAACTTTCCATGTCGCTTTGCTTTTGTTTTCACTTTCATTGATATACTTGATATTTGAGGTCTTCTGCGCTACAGAAATGACTTTTTTCATTGTTTTTGCATATTTTTTATAGGCTATTAGGTGATCAATATTCTTACTTTTAATACTTTTTTGGTACATTTGTCTTTTAATTTTACAGGAAATTTTGATACCCTTCGTTTTCCAGTAATTTTTTCTTTTATACGTGATTTTGACTCTTTCTAAAGGGATGCACAAATCAAAAATCACATTGTATAGATGAATAAATTTGCTATAAGCAATTTCAGCATTTTTATGTTGATAAACTTCATTAAAATTTACTTGTTGGATGTATTTAGTAAAAATGTCCAAATATTTATCAATATTTCGTCGGTATATGTACCAATATTTTTCACGGAAACTAGTACTAGTTGGTATGCTTAATATTTGTGCAGTATGATCTGAGAAATCGGATTCCACATTTATTATGTCTGAATTAAATCTTTTAATATTAGTCATTATGTTGTCAATGCAGGTTTGAGACGTTTTACTTTTTCTGGTTGAATTTCGAATAGCCGGATGCAAGTTAAACGTTTTCAAACAATTTATAAATGATTCTGTTTTAACATTTTTTTCTAAAATGTTTATGTTAAAATCTCCCATTAAAAATATTTTTTTATTTATGTGTCTTTTCTTTCTCATCAGTTTCTTTAATAACGTTTCTAGACTTGCAAGGAAGAGTTCATAGTTACTATTTGGCGTCCTATATAGACAAATGACTACATAATTTAGTTCATTTATTATAGCACCGCAAACTTCAAAATGGCGCTCGATTCCCATTTCTTCTACCCAGTCTAATTTCGTGAAGTTTATAGAATTTCTAATAAATAAACACACGCCACCTCTATTTTGCTTTTTACGAGAAAAATGTGCAGCTTTTTGGTAGCCATCAAGTTGCACTATATCAGCTTCGTCATTTTTTAAAAAAGTTTCACTTATACCACAAATGTCTATAGCATTTTCCTCTGTCAGGAGTTCCAGTTTGTTTACTTTGTTTCTGATACTCCTTGTATTAAAATGCATTATTTTTAAACTACAATCTTTATGACTTTTGTTGCGAACGAAAAAAATGTGGAGTGCTTGAAGTAATTTCTGAATTTACAGCGTTGGCAGTAGGTTTAATTTTCTGATCTCGTTTAAAATAGAAAGGTATAGTACCGGGCCGTGAAAAATCAGCAATTAAGTTATTTTTTTGCGCGTTAGCTTGTTGTTGAGCTATGGGACTACAAAAGTTTGTTAGTAGTTCGTTTTTCCTAAAAT
Source organism: Ectropis crepuscularia (assembly GCA_963693475.1). Taxonomy (NCBI): domain Eukaryota; kingdom Metazoa; phylum Arthropoda; class Insecta; order Lepidoptera; family Geometridae; genus Ectropis; species Ectropis crepuscularia. The sequence continues at coordinate 1,118,764 of OY856344.1, read as the reverse complement.
AGAAGGGTATAGTACCGGGCTTGTATTTTGGTGTGATATTGATTTCTTTTGTAAAGTTGTAATTTGAATTCACTTTAGTTGTTTTTGTAAAATTTCTACCGAGATAGTAGTTTTTATAGTCATATTCGTTAATGCATTGGTTTATTTTACTGGTTGTCAGTAAAAACTGACAATTTTGAAAATGGTTTGAAATTGTCGCCAGCTTACGGTTTAGTTTACCCTCATTTAAACCCGGATTAAATGTAACACCTAACACGATTATTTGTGGTACAGTTAAACTCTTAAGTAAGGAAGATATTTCTATAAGGAACTTAGTGGGGTTCGAATCATTTGCCCCTACTGCTATTATCAACCAATCTTCTTTATTTAGTTGTAGTTCCGTTATTTTTGACTTGTGGATGATGTAGTCTGCTGGTGCGTCTGGATATGTTTGGCAAGAAATTTTATAATTCTTAGCATTTTTGTGTTGGGTTCGTAGTGAAATAAGTGCTGCAGCTAAGTCTTTGCAACTCTGGTCACCGACAATGTAGATGTTTGCCCCGTCTTCTTGTTTCTTGGCCAAACCAATGTTTTCAAATGAAGAATTTTGAATTGTGCTTGTATCTTCACTACTGCCAGCATTATTTATTGTTTGTAAATCATTCATGTTCTTTAGATATTTGGTTTTCTTCGAGGTATTCTGTTTAGTTGATGATAAATAAGTTTCTTCTTTTGTTGTGCTGTTAATTTGGGATTTCTCATTTGTGTTGTATTCCCTTCGAAAATTAATACATTGGCTATCTTGCTTCTTCTTGTGTTCCTCAAGAATTGACAATTTATTTTGTAGTGCAGTGTTTGTTTGTAGTAATTTATTTATTTCTAGTTTTGCTTGTATAAGTTGTTTTGTTAATTCCTCGTTATCGAGCTTTAATTGTTTTATTCCTTGATTTATGTTAGGTGTGTTGGATAAGCTGAGTAAGCTACTGCATACAGTGGCATAGGTGACATCATCCGTAGAGTCATTATATGCGTCGATGTTATTTTCCATCAATTTTTGTGATAGTGCCCTTGGTTTTCTTAATGTTACATTGCCCCTGTCTTGCATGTTAATGTTGTAGTTTTGCTCACATATCCCGATTTCGTTTGTCTTTTTTGGACAAATATTAGTTGAAGGAGCTGTAGACTTAATGTCGTAACAACATTTACAAATCCAAGTGGTTTTATTATCCCGTGTCATGCGTAGAAATCTTACAGTTGAAACGTTTCCACAGCTCAAATCGTATGTTACGTTACAACGCGAGCATGTAATGTAATCTCTATTAAAGATTTTTTTTACCACATTTTCCACAGTCTCTGACTATTGTTGGTGTTTTTGGCGCCATCTTTCGGAATTAAGATGAATTTAAAAATGAGTGACGCTAGAAATTTCAATAGTGTTCTAGCGAAATGTGTAACATGGAACGTTTTCAAAACTTGTTAGTCTACGATTTCCAGAATTTAAATTTGCGCCATCTTCCGGGGAGTAGGTGTACTATCTGATTTGTATCTGTTCTCATATAGACGAAAGCAATATTTTATTTTGCCGCACACAAGTTTCAAAAAAAATCCAAGGAGAAAATCGCAGTAATAAAACATTCATAAACAAGCCTCCATTACATACAGTACAGTACTAATTTTATTCACTGCGTAGTCGTGTTGCAATCTGATATTTCCATAATTAAAATTTGCGCTATCTTCCGAGGAGTAGCTTTACTATCATTGTGTAGATGGATGCAATGATTTATTTTCCAGCACTCAAATTTTAAGAAACCCAAGAAGAAACAGAAATAAAACATTTACTTAACCTCTATTTCATATCAGTACCACCTTAGATATGTACTAATTTTATTTACTTTGTAGTCGCGTTGCAGTTTACGACAATTTGGCGGCAATATAATTTGGCACTTTGTTTGAATCACTGTTTTGTCCGAAGATTTGAAAATTTTTAGCGGTTATTTTGGAAAAATAATGTTAGTACACTTTATTGTTTGTTTTACTGGCTGAATATCACTCACAAACCTAGTTTTTCACTTTTAGCACGGTAACACAATGTATACGGAGTGGCTAAATCAATTTTACTATTTTTAATCTATTTTTAAACAGTAGACGCACGGAAAGCTATGTTGACTCGGTGGCGCCACTCGGCACTATTATGAGGCTGATGCCATTTCTTTAGTCATCGTGTTTATTTTAAAGTTTACATTTGTTTAATTCAATAGAACAGTTATATAAAAACACTAATGAAGCTATCAGTCGAGGCTCTCCGAGGCAGATTTCTTTGCAAGTTGGAATTACTACAAGAAGTTAGGAGACAGTCGAAACTTACCCATCTACCTGATAGGCTAAGAGCCCGTGTCTGTCACAGCCTCATCAGCTATAACCGACTACAAGATCAACCATTCGTCGGATTCAGTTTTACCGATTACTCGAAAACAATTTTGTAACATAAATGTGATATTCCTGTCTATAATCAAACCGTATTCCAAATTTCAGCCTGAGTTCTTTAGACGATGAGTATGTAACAAACATACAAACTTTCACATTTATGATATTAGTAGGATTTCCTCCATTTAACAATAATAAAATTAAATATTTTGATTTATTCCCGACTACCTCGGATTTTTAATCTGTACCTATAACATTTTACTACTAAGGCCTTTCAATTGATATCCGTATTAAAGGGAGGTTGTGAAGAAATATTTGGTCTGCCATTTTGTGGAGGTGGCCATCTTGAATTCATATTAACCAAACATAGCTAAGAACCACCGTATGGAAATTAACCCTAAAAAAAAAACGCATCGAAATCGGTTCATCCGTTTGAGGTTTACGGTACCACAGATAGACACGCACACAGACAGACATCGACGTCAAACTTATAACACTCCTTTTTTTGGCCGGAGGTTAAAAAAGGGCTTTACTAAAGATTGACACCTTTTCTAAAGTGACGAATGTTTGTTGCCCACAAGCTCCTAGACTAAAACTACCTAGTGCGCTATTTAGCCCAAAGTTTAATTAGAAAGGCTCGTTCTGTCTTCATCAAACCGTCTATACGTCAGCCCTTTTGATGGCCTAAACTAAATTTAGCGTGTTAATCTTATTTTAATTTGAAAACTTTTACTTTGAAATTTCTGTTGTAAAAGTATCTTTAACCATTTACTGCGGCGTTTCTTCGTTGCTCTTCCATTTTGGGCAATTAATGAAGTATTACAGTTGTGGGCTGTATCATCTTAATATCATGGATAATTTGGATGTGCTCAGCGTATGTAGGTGTTTAGGTAATTTAGTTATATAGTGTAAAGCTATTTTATTGTGATTTATTTTTAATTTAGACTTCAAAAAAGGAGAAGTTTCGCAATTCGGTTTTATGTATTTTTGTATGTTACGCGACCGCCGCCAATTGTAAATCGATTTTGATGTTTTTTTTAGTAGACGATAGTTCAGAGGTTGACTCACAAAAAAAGGAAAAGAAATCTGTATTCTGATATAAACGTACATATTACTTAAAGGACAATGCCCACGTCCCATACATTGAAAAACCTGTCAAACTTTTTTTGATAGTGAAAGTGCATAGAGATTAAAAACCTCTGCTGTTGGTGTTTTTCATTTCCTAAATACCAAAAATGAGTTACAGTTAAATCAAATAAAAGTAAGGTTATGTTTACTGTCAAAATACATAATAAAGTGGCCAAGTGCGAGTTGGACTCGCCCATGAAGGGTTCCGTTGCAGCAAGTAACATTATATACATAGTTCTTGTAGTTCGTTGTAACTTTGATCGAAGTTTCAATAATAGTGTATTTATGACGTACTAAAAAAAAACTACTCATCAGATCAAGTTCAAACTAATTTTCTTTGGTAGTTTACATGGTAATGTACATCATATATTTTTTTAGATTTTTCATTCTCTTACTTTAGAAGTTAGAGGGGGGGGGACACACATTTTACCACTTTGGAAGTGTCTCTCGCGCAAATTATTCAGTGTAGACGAAAATGATTTTAGAAACCTCAACATCATTTTTGAAGACCTGTCGATACATACCCCACACGTGTAGGTTTGATGAAAAAAACAATTTGAGTTTCAGTTCTCAGTATGGGGGGCAACCCTCATTTTTCTTTTTTTTTAATTTTTCTGTTGAAATCTTAATGCGGTTCACAAAATACATCTACTTACCAAGTTTCAACTGTGTAGTTTTCATAGTTACGGCAAAAAGTGGCTGTGACATACGGACGGACAGACAGACAGACAGACAGACAGACAGACAGACAGACAGACATGACGAATCTATAAGGGTTCCGTTTTTACGTTTTACGGAACCCTAAAAATTATGTTTTGTCACACTGTCTTGTTATAGGCAAGCATGTTTTCTTGCTTACCATCAGGCACATGTCTCGATCATCCTTTCATTGTTTACTAAAAAAATATAGATAATACTGTTCACCGACATCTTTCTACTGAATCTATATTCAAACCAATGCAAGAGAGGAGAGAGGATAAATCAAATATATTGTTTGCGATCATATATATTTTTCATTTAATAATAATGTTATACAATATTTAATAGCGCAAAACTACTACATAGCCAAAATACCCAGCTCGTGGATTTATGTGGTGTACCTGTTGTCTGGCCATCCTAGAAATCTCACGAAGGACTCTGCAATGCAAGTACAGCAGTACTGAAAGATGGCCTCTGCTGGCTGTCCCTATCATTTTCAATTTAGTTAATATGTAATTTAAGATCTAAAGAACAATTCTTACAATCTTAAAACAACTTATTGTTGTAATTTTAATTATCTATATCTATACTCATTTTCAATTAAAACAAGCGTTCGGAAAGGCTTTTGAAGATGAGGTGAGCTCCCGGCCCCCACGGACCCAATGTCTCAACCCCAAAGGGCTCAAATATGTAACCTCTTCCGAGGGTTGCATATTTGCGCCGTTTGAGTAGCTCAGCTGAATTAGCCGCTGCACCAGCCTTACAATGTGTCTCTGGAAGATGTGATGGTGCCAGAGTATCAACGCAAGTTGCGTCCCACACTAGGGGCCGACCCAACTTCCAAGGCACAACAGTCATGCCGTCAGGTCTTTTGCCATCGTCACGCGCAAGCCCCACTCGGTTCGAGTATGGCTGGGACATTGGCGGTGGAAAAAGCCCGGCGTATGATGTCGTTCAGGCTGGCGTGGCGGCCAATACGACCTGCGCTTTTCGAGCAAGAGAGACCGTGGTGACCGAGTTGGTCGACGGCAGTACCACAATGGCAGCGATGGGCTTCATAGCACCTCGCACCCAAGCGCAAGCTAACAGCTAGACGAAATGCAGTTGGATCTAATAGGCTACCGGTATTGAAAGATGGCAAAGCTTGTAACCAAAGGCCCGATTCCCACACAGACACAGCAAGGATACGAGCACGATCCGCGATACTAGGACACGTATCGAGAAGAGAGTTCCGTGCTAGATCGCAGATCGGTCGATCCCACTGTCTCTGAGATGACAGACATCTGGGGAAATCGTTGTTTGGACAAGCCAGCCTCCAAGCATTCTTAGCCTCGCACAAATTAGCTACTACTACATCAGAATATTCCGAATGGCCTAAAGAGGGTGCGAGAATTTTGTCTATTAGATTTTGAGTACTATGAACTGAGGACAAGAATGCCGGTAAAGCTACACTTGAAATTTGGCGGACCCCTAGGCCTCCCAACCGTATGGGTAGTGAGGCTTGTGACCAGGCCCTCCCACTCAGATCCACATTCAACACCGATATTAGAGATTCCTTTACGACATTGTCTAAGCTCCCAAGGAGCTCACCATGTTTCCACAGTGGACTACACCGTAAAGCGTACATAAATTTCGGAACAAATAAACATTGCCGAATAATTGTAAACGCCATATGGGCGTTTACTTTGAGTAGCCTATCGGAGGCTCTCGTGAAATTTTGAATTTTTTCTTCGACAAAAGATGGTAACGACTCTTCTAAAATCGGTGAACCCAGGAGGCGCAGGGAACATTTGTCAACTGATTTGATGTTGGGGGCCAGATCATTAAATTTCTGTATTATCGAATCTTTATCTGGACATGTGTCGCAAACGAAAAGTTCGCATTTTGAAAAATTTAGTTCTAAACCAATCAGACGAAAACCGTCTATGAGTTTTTGTAAATCAGTTAGAACAGTATTCACATCGCCCCCCAAAGTTCCGTCGTCCAAGTACCAAACGTTTAGTTTGGACTGGAGACGTTGAATGATAGGGTGAATGGCCAAGGCGAAGGTCGCAGGGCCGAAGGGATCACCTTGTTGACAGCCGACGGAGGATAACATATGATTGTTTTGATAAGTCAATTTTGTGGGCTCGCCATAACATTGCCAAAGAAAATTGTACAGGTCAGGAATTTTATCCTTCACTTGGGCCAACAAGGCTCCTCGATCAACCGAATTAAAGGCGTTTTTGACGTCCACCTTTAACAGCACCTCTCCCCAATTTTGGCAAAGGAAGGTCCGGACAGAATGAACGGCAGCCTCACATCCACCCCGCGAACCAAAACCGAGTTGTATTGGTTGGAAAAGGGAGCTCAAAAGAGCAACCTTTTTCCTACAACCCACCTTGGCAGCAAGGCGACGATATGTGGTGCCGACAGCAATTGGTCTGATCCCACCATCTTTTTTGGAAAGTGCGCACAAATTGGCGCCGTACAAAACTTCGACAATGTCACTACTGACTCGACCAGATAACATGAGGTTAACTAAAGAGGTTAGATCTCTCAAGAGGGACTCTGCTACCTCACCAGAGCTAAAAGATAGAAGATCTTTTAGATTTTGAGGTGTCAGGCCATCTAGGCCTCCAGCTGAGCCACTCAAGAAAGATGTAATCGCAGCCGAAACCTCTTGCGATGTGGCCTCAATAGTGACGTTATCTGATTGTGGTGGAACAGGGAGGTGGAGATTAGCTGTTGCGGGTGGATGTTTGTCACGAAGTGACTGAATGGTGTGTGGTGTGTTCGGCGCAATGGTGTCACTGGAAAACAAAATACGTGCTGCGCCTTTGATGTCGCCATCGCTAATTTTGTTCTCTACAATCTTAATTATAGCCGAATCATCACTACTTTTAGAATTTTGGTTATTCCGCTGCTTAGGCGGAATAAAACTACTCAAATCTAAAGGGTTTTCCACGGAAGCAGTGTACTTTACGCAGTTCTCCTTTACCCTAGTGGTAAGGGACTTTTTGTTCGACGGTTCTAAAGGTACATAAAGCACACTGTATGGGAAACTCAGTAAATGTTCCCAGGCATCTTTCGAATTTTGCGAAAGAACACTTTTGATAACTAATGATAAACTTTGAGCCACCAAAACACGAGCACCACGCGGGATGCGCTTAAGGACCGGAAATGAATTTTTGAGTGAGCTCAACACTTCCCAAAAAGGTTGGGAAGGCGTAGCAGCGCTCACGGAACTGCCACTTGTGGTCGACTGACCCGTAATCGGAGCCGAAAGCGGAATTTGTAATTTGTTGTGGGATTTAGCCCGGTGAATTTTGACCCCTTTTTGGCCTCTAAAATAACGGGAACATAGCTCACACTGTACCTTGGATTCCAGAGACACCAGATTAGTTAACGCATTGCGTCCAACCGGGGTGCAAGATGCCATACTATAGCTAAAACTAAAAATAAATAAAATTATCTTAGTATCTCTAAGACGGCCGCAAGACAGCGAGACGTCAGGCGATGACGTTGCCTGAGCGCGCAGGCTCGCCGGGTGGCGTCGTCATGGAAACAGAAAAACACAACTAAGCGGTAATCTGTCAAAATATATGGAAATTATAAGCGCTATGAAAAACTAATATCTGGTCTATCCCCAGCTCTACAAACAATACCGTGCAAAAATCCCTAAGTATACTTGCGGCTGGGGCAAAGAAACCAGCTCAAAAACGAAGAATAGCTGAAAAAAATATTTGCCGAAAATTTGCCAACTTGCTGTGACAAGTTCGTTTTTTTTTTTTTCTTCTTATTCCCTTTGGGGTTGAGACATTGGGTCCGTGGGGGCCGGGAGCTCACCTCATCTTCAAAAGCCTTTCCGAACGCTTGGTCGATGCGACGCGTGACCAAAATGCTGGCGTTTATTTGGCCCAACGCATAAGCATTGCCATTCAGCGTGGTAATGCCGCCAGCATGCTGGGTACGCTTCCGATTGGTAGTGGGCTTGAACATCTTGATTATCTGTAGACCTTCATTGGTCTATGGATAATTCAGGTGTGCTTAGTGTAAGTAGTTGTTAGGTATGTAGCGTAGTGTAGTTCTCATTGTATTTTAGTTTTGTTAATAAAGGCTCTGCCCTACTTAAAAAAAAAAGTATATTAAATGTATTAAAACATACATAATATTATATCTATTCTATTTGCTTCAGCAGTAGTCAGATTGTGTTTGTCTTCTAAAAGCAACTCAGGGTTTTAAAATTGGTAGTTGCATATGTTTTGTAGCAAGTTCGCAAGCGCTATCCCCGAATTTCCTGTAGAGTATGAACACTTCATTTGCATAGAAATATTGTCACAGAAGGGAATATCTTAATTGTGATATAAAAAATTCATTATTTTGGTGTTCGAGACAGTGGCCTTAGGAAGTCCATAACAATCGAGGGTTTCCATCAGACAACACAAGCATATATATATGGTTTTATGTAATTATTACCACAATTATGCAAGTAATAAGGACTACTGAATCACATAATTCCCAGTTTTGTTAAAACCAATATAAACTCCGTCACTAAAACTTGATGAGTTGACGTTGATGTCCGATTAGGAATTAATAATATTCTTATTACTCCTAATATTTCTCTACGCACTGCAGATAATGTTCAAAAAAATGTTATCTTCCTGGAGCAATCTCTTTTGAACAATCGGAATAATTTTACTGTGTTCAAATGAAACATTTGATCTGGTAATCGGAGTTTATTGTGGGGAATAATGCATAAATATAACACCACTTAGAAAACAAGAATAAACCTTGAATGAACCCAAAGACAGGAAGAAAACCATTCATTTTGCTTGTTTACTATTTTTTTATTTGACAATTTGACATTGATCTTTGACCAATTTGGATTTGGTGAAAACGTTTTGTTTCACAATTGCATGCAAACTTCTTCCTCGTTTACATTGCTATAAAAAAGCTTTGATAGTTTCTTTGTCGCCGTATTTATTTATATCGTTAGTTACTCCGATTACCAGATCAAATGTTTCATTTGAACACAGTAAAATTATTCCGATTGTTCAAAAGAGATTGCTCCAGGAAGATAACATTTTTTTGAACATTCTCTGCAGTGCGTAGAGAAATATTAGGAGTAATAAGAATATTATTAATTCCTAATTAATAATTTGTATTTGTTAAATATCTAAAAGTAGTAAATAAACGACATTTTGAAAGAAATTGATGTAGATAATATCTATATTAAATTTCAATCTAACGCGGATCACTAAAACGAAACGCAAGTACCGTTTCGATATTGCAATATTTTCCAAGTCAGCTTTGTTGGTAAATGGTAGGTTTAATTGAAACAAATGCAAATTATATTATTTTGCAATATTAGAAAGTTATATAACTTCGCACGCGAGTACAACAAAAAATCACCGTTTTTTAATATATAACTCATATGTCTACACGACAACTATTTCGGCGGGTCAAAAATGGACATTGTCCTTTGTTTACCTACATGTTTGCTACATGTGTTTAGATGACATAGTGATTGATTCTTATGACATTTGGTAGAGTGTCTGAATATAATTTTGTAAATAGAAGTCAGTTTTTGTTTTTTCGGAAAATAAATTATCCTAAAAATGATTGAATTAATACCATATACTTGCATTTTTGAGAACCACATACACCCTTCTATCCTACTACATACTCGACGGACTCTGCACAGAACGGGTTGAGATTTGGAATAATACGACTCACAAACTTAGCAGCTATTAAGAAAAAAAGGCAAATAATAATAATAGACGCAGTAATACGCGCAGCATATGCTAGGCAGTGATTTCGACTCTTTCTCATCCTCGTCGCCACTATTAAATACGCATAAATATGATTGAAATAACCTAACTGAGCACTATTTTACTTAGTAGGATGGTAAAACCAGACTGGAGTTTCTAGGACCACCCTCATTCCGGACATAACAAATCAAACTGCAGTGGCACTGTGTTGCTATAAGCGAGCGTGTTGCGTGTTGCTTATAGTGACTCTTTGTAGAGCCCGCCTAAGGAAGTATGACGTAAGACTTACACCTATGTAAGTCATTACACAATGCACTTCGTCCACGAAATTAGTATTTTAACAGATGTAGTTACGCCTAAGTGACACCACTCTTGCACTATTTGTTGAGAACGTAGGTAGGAAGAAAAGACAAGCAAGCGAGGGTAGACGTGATTTACCTCACCATACTGTTCGTTATGTCTTGTCATTTAGTTGAGAGAAAATTTAATGTAACTGGAGCTTATGTCATTGACAGACTCAATATCCGGGGGAGGCAGGGATGGGAGTACATACTAATTTATTCGGACGAAGTGCTACACATGATTATGATAGAACTTCACTAAGGTAAGTTCGTTTAACCACTAATTCTACTACAAAACAGTAATGTACAAGCACACAGCACACAAATAAGACACAAACCAGAACACTATATTACTGGTCGGCGGTAGAATCACTATCAAGAGCTAGTACTTTTCCAGGTGGACTCAGTAAACAGTCCTAACCACTACACGTTTACATTATATCGCGTAATTTATAATACGTTGCGGCTGGTCTGTTCAGGAAAACGGGGACTGCCGATCCAGAGTCCAGGGTTCAAATCCCACACACACCACTGTCTTTTTGAAGCCATGTGCGTAATGTACCGCTACCTTAAAAACGGCGTAGGAAACTATTGTGGGAAAACCGACATGCACCTAGAATAGTTCGAGGTCATGTGTCATCCAGTAATCAGCACTGGGCCAGCGTGGCTGATTATGGGCTTGACTCTTTCCTTGCGAGAGGAGGTTCCAGTGCCAGCAGAACATTTAGTAGGCAGCTTACCTATGCCTTTAACGTGTAACCATGTATGTTGGAAGTTAGCAAAATTATCCAAACTTGGAAATTTGAATGTTTGTCCCAAGTTCGTGGTCCCAAGCAAACGTGGTCCAAAAACGCCGGGCCAACCCGAGCCAACCAGCCCCTCTACCATAGCCTAGCTAAATCGGCTATGGCTTTGGTATTGCTGTCACTATCATTTCATACGAAAAGAAAAGAGAGCTATGTCAAAGCTAAGACAGTTTTGGTTAGGCGGTAGACCCGCCGACCCGCCGGGCCGCCGGGCCGCCGGGCAACGCACGCGTAACTTTAATCGCAACTAATCAAACATAACATATTGACTGTTCGACAGTTGTGCGGCATTGTTGTAGACCCTTGTGTGCTTAGGATGGAGAATTTCTCTTCTTACATCAATACTTTGTTAACAATACTTGACTACTTATTGATAACCTTGCATAGCACTCAGTGGCGGTCTAAATGATTATTTAAGTCACAACTTTAAGTCTTGTTTTTTAAACGACTTCAAAGAAGGCGGTTTTCAAGCTGTTACAAATGCCCAAGTTACACGAGGCTAGTTTTTCAAGCTAGTGTTGGTAAGCTAGCAAGCTAGTAAGTATCTTCGTGTAGACAAAACTAGCGTTGCGTAGCGTTGTGTACGCAAAGCTAGGAGTACTAGTTTGCTAGCTTGCTATCCTAGCTTGAAAAACTAGCCTCTTATAGCTCGGGCATAAGTCGTATAATAAGACGCCATCACTAAGCACTAAGTCGTCTAGATAAATTACATACAAAAAAAAAAAATGGCAGTCATACGAACTGCCGATAGAAGTGAAAACTTATAACTCAGAATTTGATAGCTTATCTTGGAAACTACACGGGTGTAACCGGAGGGCGTGGCCTCGCTATCATGACATGGCCATCTAGAAATGCGTCAGCATTTCTCATTGGCTCACGCATTTCTAGATGGCCATGCCATGATGGCGAGGCCACGCCCTTTCAGCATTTCCCATTGGCTGACGCATTTCTAGATGCCCAATTGCCAAGGTCCCGAGTTTACCCGAAGATTTGTTATCATACCCGAGCGTGACGGTAGAATCCAATTTACCCCCCCAACGAAAAATTTGTCTAGGCGCGCCTAAAGAAGTTTTCAGTTCAAAAACGTAATTACGCGGTTATTGTTTCGTGTGGCCGGATGTTTAAATAGAAAACTTGGAATTGTTAATTTGGGCGTAACAATGTTTACTTGGTCCTAAGTTCGTTAGACGAGCGCTAGTTATTTCATCTGGTTGTCACCGGGCAGCCTTTCTTCTGCTTGTTTAGGACGGCTCAATCTCAGCCGGCCAAGCAATCTCGGCTCCGACCTTTTTAGAAATATTCACTATTATTTCGCTAGTAGCCAATATGTTATTTTAAACTTTTTTGGGTTTTCAATTCCTTGTACTTTTTTACATTAATTTTAACAGTAATAAGTTTGGATTTGAATGCCATCTCGCCTGGTATTAAGTGACGATAAGGTCTACGATAAAGCATGCTTACTTAGAAAGTACTGATTCACTCTCGATTTAAAGACACAAAGATTGCTCATCGGGTATAATCCACTCGAGCAAAGCATTCCACAACATAAACGTAATGATGAGTATAATGTGACGGACCCAGAACCTTAGTAGGTAACTCTGGAACTCTGGACGAGATTGAACCAATTTTGGTATCAAGGTTTTCCAGAATTTTTAAGCTTAATGTAATGGGTTATACGAGTACCGTAGCACTGATTAGCCTAACCTCACATTCGTATTTAATATAGTAACGAATTAATGAAATATTTTCAAGGCTATTACATCAGAATCCATAATAAGTAATATTATAAATCTGCTGAGTTTATTTGTTGGAACGCGCTAATATCAGTAACTACTGGACCGATTCAAAAAAAATATTTCACCGTTGTATATGTACCTACGGGATCCCTTAGTGCTAAAGGCTATAATATTATGTAAGTACCACGGACGTACCAAGCCGGGGCAGACCGCTAGTACAGGCATATAGAACAAAATGTACCTACGCTTTCACGCCTGATCTACTGAACCAACTGAATGTTTCGTACTAAGATAGTTTAGAGCCCGAAAAAGGACTGCACATTTTGTTGCGAAAAAGAGTTTTATAACATATTTGCTCGTAAAGGGTCTCTTATTGGACCAATTTCTGTATCGTAATGTATCTTATTACGCACTAGTGCTGTAATGTGTAATGTAAAACGCACGGTTTCAAAATACTCCGTCCACAGACTAGGTAGAGAGATAAGCTCCGTCTAAAACGAACGGTACCTTTTTACCCGACTGCGCGACGCAAAGGAGTGGTAATGTGTTTAACAGTCTATGTATGTATGTATGTATGTATGTATGTATGTTTGTATGTTCCTTTGAAGCACTATACAGACCAAACGCCTGGGCCGATTTTTATGATTCACACGTCAATCGATTCCTCTTAATCTGGCGAGTGACACTAAAGACATGACATTAGTGTAAATCCAATATGGCGGTTACCGGACGCCATATTGTCCAAATTAAAAAAATGAAAATCACCAAACTATGTTAAGAGGGGTATCGTTGAATAGGTATTTAAAAATAATGTTTAGCTTTCTTTCAATGTTTTTCGATTTGACTGACCGTTTAGGATGTATATCGATTTAAAGTTGAGTAACAACCATTCTCACATTTATAGGTTTTTAGGTAGCAGAAAACTTCGTATAACTAACTGTACGTGTGAATGTGGATGGACATTATATACTAATGTATCTAGTAGGCATCGATATAAATCAATAGATGTGCCCTGAGCACCTTGAAATTGGTAATAAACTGCGTCTCTGTATGTATCGTAAGTGGTTTACAAACAACCAATCTACTTGACCCCTATAATGGCTAGCGGCGAGATTTGCTGTGGTTTTACTAATTTTGGTTGTCTACAACGAATAATGATAGGTAAAAACGATCGGCGTCCACCGCGTCCTGCAACCGACTAGAACGGAAAGAGTGAGCTCACTCTTTCCAACGTTGACATGATTGCGCGCGCCGTGAAGTTTGGGAGGTCCCATCTTGGGTTCTACGATCTATGCTAGTAGGTATATTGGACTACCTTTTTTTCGTACGTGCAGGAAATGTATTTACGCATACCCTGTATATTTGTAGTGGTAGGACTCTTAGCAGAGTCCGCCTGGGGAAGTACCACACCTTTGCCAATTATTCTACCGCCAAGCAGTAATGTGCAAACATTACTGTGTTCCGGTTTGAAGGGCAATGTTTCCAGAGAAATTACAGGGCTTAGAGATATAACAACTTAGATCTCTGGGTGACAAGCGCAGTGCAGTGCTAGGTAATGATTTGGACTCTTCATGTTCCAATAGCTGTGTGTCACTGTGCTGTTATGTGGCAGGCATGTTGCTTACCATCAGGCACATGGCCTGCTCGTCTCGTCACTCTTTATTTAAAAAAAAAACCCTACTGCCCCGCCCGGGAGACAGCCGGGTTATGTTGCACTCTATATCATGTATGGATATGGTGCCCCTATCTACTAATAAACCTCCATGGGGTTTCAACTCTGCCGCTGATAGTGGGAACACGGAACCGCTCTCGGATTGCTCCGCCTCGGTCACCCATCTCCAACTTCAAACGATTTAGTACTCAACGTCAATCGAAAACCTATACTAACACAAAACTATATGAATTACATGCCTTAGTAGAAAAACCTACATATTATATCAGTAGAAACGAAGACATTTGGTCAACAACCAAAAGATGCATAATATTATGTTGAGCATATTAACATTCACAACATTGTTCATAACTAAAAAGTATAAAATAAAAACATATAATTTAAAAACTCAAAAACCCGACTGCGTCAAAAGTGAACCAAACTACGTACTCGCATACTAAAAAAACTGAAAAGAATAAAACAAGCACTTAGATTTCTGGTGGTCTAGAATTCTATAACATGTTATTGTATTAATACTGTTGAAATATATATAATATTTTTTAATAAAAGAACATTACAACTGAACAGTCGGGATCCATTGAACAATTACATTGTATATCGAATAATAATGGATCCCGACTCTTCAGTTGTAATGTTCTTTTATTAAAAAATATTGTATATATTTCAACAGTATTAATACAATAACATGTTATAGAATTCTAGACCACCAGAAATCTAAGTGCTTGTTTTATTCTTTTCAGTTTTTTTAGTATGCGAGTACGTAGTTTGGTTCACTTTTGACGCAGTCGGGTTTTTGAGTTTTTAAATTATATATTTTTATTAAATCTTACTAAAGAGTTTTTATGTCAGAAAAGTGTGGTTAACATTTTATGAATAAAATTAACTTTGAGAGGTAAAATATAATAAAGAATTATTAAATTCGTTAATTTAATTAATTTAGACCATATTATTACTTTAATTTTTCTGTAACAAAACACAAAAATATTAATTTACTTTATTATTAATGGCATACCGGCTGGTTCTGTGCCGTTGCTTAAAAAAAAAGGCGCCGATGCGCGCGCATTGCTAATCTGTGATCCATAGTGATTACTTACTCTGTGCTGTGATGTATCTCGCTACCTAGTCTGTGGCTGTGATCTGTGATTAAGTAAATATTATTCCGCGCGTTTTTTTTCGCTGTATTGTTTTTATTTGAAAATGTCGTCAGAGTTTTGTTTATTTCCTCGCAAATATGTTATAAAACGTCGTATGACATACGTGCGCTTTGATAATTACAGCCTCTGCTAATTATAGCTCTCGCCTTCAGCTCGAGCTAGCAATAAAGCCTCGGCTGTAATTATCAACTTACCGCACTTATATCATAATGTACTATTAAACGATTTCAATACCTGAGGGATGAAAATTTTATGAAAGTTTCATCCCACTTAGTTAGTTTTTAGTAGTTTTAGTTTAACATTTATTTTTTTGGGTTTGATGAGATATAAAAAAATAAAGATGACATCTGAAATTTGTAAAATGAACTCCCTTGTATCGTATTTGGCGAAAATGAATTATCGTTAAAAACTGGTTCGGGTTACCTACACCGCGTTCCAACATTTCCATAGAGCTTCATATTCCCGTGAACTTTTTATTCGGATAAATAACAGTTTTCAAGTCGATTTAATTTTTGGCCTCGTTGAATGAGAATTACAGCGGTGGGCGCGACAGGACAGGACAATAACAGCCGGCATAAACAACAGCTCATTCGCAGGCAAACCGCACCGGCAGCGGCGGCGGCGGCGGCCCGGCCGCGGAATTAAAACATTACCGCGCTTCGCGGCTCGCGCCAGAGATGGCGCTAGTAGGCTGGAACTTGGCTAAAAATGGCCAAGTTCCCACAACCAGGATCCTAAAACCTGAGACTCCGCTGCTCACCTGCCTGTCACCAGGCTGTACGTATCTCATGGATCATGATTGTTAGACGGTAATATCGTCTGTAAAATTTCCACAGACGATATTCCCGTTGCCGCTAAAATAAAAATAAAAAACTCAAATTACAATAATTAAGCAATAAAAATACAATATCTGGACGTCTACTCTGTTTCTATGAAAACGAAATTTCGAAAAAAAACTCGCGACTTTCCTACTCTCATTCTACTTCGTTTAGCCCGATACAACATTGTTTGACGTTTAAATGTTCTAAGCATACTCTAATTAGAGTAGGCTTAGAACATTTAAACGGATAAAACGACGGATCGAAGTAGAATCGGAGGTAAAAAATCGCGAGTTTATTTCGAAATTACGTTTTCGTTGAATTAGAGTAGACGTCCTGGTTAGGCTCTCATGCAATAGGTAAACACGATTTTTTGGTTGTTTTTGCTTGATAATGATTCCGGCAACATGTATAGGTAGATCGGTACACTAAAATAAATGAAATATTCACAAAGGCAAAGTCAAAGTCAAGTCAAAGTCCACTCGCCTGATGTTAAAGTGTAGGACTGTAAAAATTGGAAAAATATAAAAATAATACAGCAACATTATTATCAATAACAATGATTTAAGGGAAATTAATCACGAGTACCTATTTAGTGGAGGGCGTTATCGTAATTTCGATGTAGTTTTATGCATCATGTGTATCTTTCGAACGACATTACTACGCAAGGATCGTTAGGAAAGATAAGGACATTATAAAAACATCATTTCAACCGGATGGAATACAGGATTTCACGACGCTGTCAAAATGAGTGTGTGCAAATTAGCAATTTTTCCAACGAAATCAATTCGTACAAAGTAATCCTGGCTCGCGGCAATCAAATAGCGAGCTAGGTATTACCTAGCCGGCGCCGGGCGCGTGTTTCGGACCGGCGCCGGGCCCGAGTCACGGCCCGGCGCGGTAACGAAATGGACCGAAACAGATGGCGGCGTGCGCTATCAATCACCGTGGATGAATTGGCTCACCGCGTAACCGTTAGCGCTGCTATTTATTCCGATGCCTCTAACTACGCACGGGGAAACACTCCGATGCCTCCACTACTTTTATCATTATTTATAGGGTTTCGATGTTTTTACTCGAATTTGAAATAGGAAAGGAGGAGGAGGAAGGGGAATAGGAAATAGGAATAGTAGATTGTTAACCGAGGGTCGAAAGAATCAATTACCGAGGTATTTAGACCAGCGTCTATAGTCCGAGTAGGAATTGATTCTTTTACACACTACTTTTCATTTCGATTATGAGGAAAATAAAACTACCTACCTAGTTGTTTATCTAAACTATTTATGTAGGTATTGATAATTCATAACATTATTAGTAGGTAGTACTTATACCTATTTTAAAATTAATTGTCATATTAGGACAATTAGTGAAATTAAAAGTTACATTTTTGTTTGGAATGTTTATGTTGTTTGATATATTATGACAAATTTGGCTATTCTGAACTCATTTTTAATTTTCAAATCTTAGCGTAAAAGATTATTACCTATTTTTTGGGTTCCGTCACATATAGGTTCATAATATATTAAAATCCCGCCAATGTATTTTCGTATTTCATCGACTTTTCATATTTTAAATAAGCCGCGTAATTGTTGCGGCTTATTCCGCTCCAAGAAGTTTGCGCTAAGATCACACTGGCTGTTTAGAAACTCACGTGGCCGCAGCATTTTTTTTACATGAAACTTTTCACAGCTGACAGTAGTTCTATTTTTAAAGTTAATTCCGGCCCTTAGGTAGGATGGTGGGAAGTAATTTGTATGAGTTTTTCCATCTCTATGGAGGGAAGCAGTATTTTCCACTCAATAATCAGATTAAAACAACACTGCTTTCCGAGTATGAGAAATGAAAAGTCTCTTTTTGTAACACAGAGTGACGGAATAAGGAAGGCATGGATGGGTCTGATGATAAGTAAGTAACTGGCTTGTCTTTAACGACACATCACACAGTCTTTCATCATTATGATTACCCTGTACTCGTCCACTGCTGTTAGACTAAGCTCTATCTTATAATACGCCACGCAGCACAATTATTCTCGGCTTTATGTTTCCAACCAGCACTTTCGTAAATCGTCACTCCATTCAGTCTCATGGCGTCCTACACAACGTTTAACGATTCTTGGTCTCCACTCCAGAACCCATCTGCTTAACGGTTATTGCCGCAATAGCACAGCACAATACTACGCAGCTATTTGATCATGAAGCGTCCAAATCACTAGCTACCACTGCACTGGGCTCGTCAGAGATATCAGATGATTTATCTCTTTGCCCAGTAATATCTCTGGAAACCGTGCCCTTCAAAAACAAACATAGTAATGTTTGCGCGTATTGATTCGTAGTAAAGTAACTAGCATAATGGAGGCACTTCTCCAGGCGGACTTTGAAAAGGTACCTTTCACTAAAAAGTAGATGGATGGTACGTAAACCTATCCAGTCATACACGATACAACCACAGTAAATACATAATGTGATACAACTAAGCACATATTTTATTAGATACGTAGAAAACTCTGTATTGTGACACAAACTTGCAGAAATATTATTCAATTTCCAAATTATTGAATTTAACATACTCTACTGAAATCCTTTGTGTTCCGATAGGTACTATACCTTTTTATAAATGATTTTCTACATCATAATGAAGCAATAAAGTACTGAATACTAGAATAAGCCCGTAATCTTATTTACTAAATTTAGAAAAAGATCCTATTCCATTAGGATTTCGGCATTTTTCCTGGATAAAAGTATTTCAGACTATAGGTAATCTATCTGTATTTCATATTTCAGCCCAATTCGATGTATTCGTAATTGCGAAACAAACATCCAATCACCCGCATATGTGGTAATGTAAAACTCACTAGATAATAACATTACACACATATGTAGGTAAATACAGCAGATTTTAACACTAAAGTAATGAATATAATAGGTAGTTTATGTTATTTAATTTCTCGCGTTATTAATGACTAGCAGCGCCCCGCGATGTTACCCGCGAAGTTCCCGTTGCTTTTTCGGGATAAAATTATAGCGTATGTGTTCTTCCAGACTATAATCTATCTGTGTTTTCAAATTTCAGCCCGATCCGTTCATACGTTAGGACGTGATTGAGCAACAAACATCCAAACATCCATACATTGACATTTATAATATTAGTAGGATAATAGGAAGGATAGGATAGGATAGTTTGAAATGAAATAATTTCATTCCCAATTCAGTCAAAATCATGGATTATAAATAAATTAAAATATGTTTTTATAAAGACTCGTCGTCGGATGACAGCCCACTATTGTTTAACTGCGGCATGTTCATGGTTGGGATGACTGTTGTGGTTTGTTTGGGCGTATACATTTCCATAAATGGACAGTTCATGATCCATCTCATCGTGGCTACAATCAATTTACATTTTGTTATTATTTGAAGTTTCAATTATTTCTAGTGCAAACCCTAGTGCATTTTCTATACTAATATTATAAAGAGGAAAGATTTGTTTGTTTGTTTGTTTGTAATGAATAGGCTCCGAAACTACTGGACCGATTTCAAAAATTCTTTCACCTTTGGAAAGCTACATTATTCCCGAGTAACATAGGCTACGGCAGATGGCGCTGCAGTTGATATCTAGGTTATTATTCGAGCGAAGCCGGAGCGGGCCGCTAGTATATTATACAACACAAAACTGACACTACTTTTATAAGCAAACAGAATAACTGCCTTAAAGAGTAGCGCGCGGTATTTGTCAAGCGAATGAACTAAGCGTACCTACATTGGAAACAGATATGTAGGTCGAATGTGCCCGATAGTCTACGCTGTAAGGACACAGACCAAATGACCACATGAAACGGCAGATCAATGCCTGATCATCCTTCAGCCTCGATGCTTTAAAACACGTTTTATGGGCCCTGAATTTTTATGCGACAGCTCCATAAAACTGTCATCTAAACTTTCATAATTTATTTGTCGCATGCCATCAAACGCAGACGCGCACGCTATCAAATATAATATTTGTTTTTTATTCGTCGATAGTCATAACTCTGCGAATGCAGCTAGCTGCCGATGACGTCATCAAAACGCTGTGGCTTTCGAGGATACGTGGGAAGATGGAAGGTACAGACAGTGATCTACATACCGCCAGCTTTTTTTTTTATCGTATACAGTAATGGGACGTGTCCCTGATGGTAAGCAACACACACCTGCCCATTTATCGCAGTCCCACGCAGCTATAGGAACGTGAAGATTCCAAATCATTACCTAGCTAGGACTGCAGTACGCTCTTCATCCAGAGATAATATATTTTATCTCTATCGCTGTAATTTCTCTACAAACCTTGCCTTTCACACCAGAACCCAGAGATATGCACATTACCGCTTGGTAGTAGAATAACATGGAAAGGTGTAGTAACACCCCAAGTGGACTCTGTAAAGAGTCTTACCACTACACTTGCCTAATACTTTCCTTGCACGGCGATGATTTTTTTACTTTTATAGGTTTACATTTGGCCGCCATCTCACCTGATGTTAAGCGACAATGCGGTCTACGATTCTAATTTTAAAATGGACTTTCCGTTTTGTGTTGTTTTCATAAGACTGATGGGGCAAGCAAGTTACACGCCCAATAGTAAGCAAGCAATTTTTTCACTTTTGTTGATTAGACTTGAAATGTGTGAATCTAAGGCAGAGTAGGAAAATAATTTTTCATAACGCAGGTCACAAGTCACAACCGGAGGGTCTGGTAAACAACGTTGATTAAGGGCAGACAGGTCTCAATCAAAGCAAGTTTACAAAAAAAAAAAAAAAAATGGCAGGCATAGGGTCTGCGATAGAAGCGAAAATTTATAACTCAGAATGTGTTACGAGTAGCTTACTTTGGAAACTACGCGGGTGAATCCGGGGGGCGTGAGCATGGGCATCTAGGAATGCGTAAGCATTTATATTGATTATTTTGTTATTACATAGCCTTTTTACAGCCTCTAATTTAAAACTTCATTACGCCCGCTTCTTTTTGAATTCTTTTATACCTACTGATTTTATTTTACTTATTAATGATTTTATTTTAATGTGATTCTTTGAATTTGTTATAACTGACGTTACCGAGTACTCTTCTGAATTAATGGTTTCAATAAATGAATTGAATTTATTGAGTGAGACTAGACATTGCCAGTGCTCCTTCGACTTTGATATATTGACAAAGCAACAAAGGAAACTATGCCACAAATATTTATATTTGCGTTATATTAATACTAGCGGCCCGTTCCGGCTTCGCTCGGACATAGCCTAGACACTGTCTGCAGCGCCATCTGCCGGGCTTATTTGTGAATTTAAACCATCTTCGAATACACACACAAAAAAAACATTCAAATCGGTCCGGTCGTTTAGGAGTTCACTGTCAAATTATTAAATTACTAAAATGACTATAAAAAAACAGGGGTTGGTGATAAAAGGGTAAAAATTTAGGGTTGTATGTATTTTTTAACGCCACATTATAAAAAAATAAGAACAAAAAAAATTGACCAAAAATTTTAAAAAAAAATTTTGGTGTGAACAACTCCTAACACTTAGGGGTATGAAAAATAGCTAGTAGCCGATTCTCAGACCTACTGAATATGCATATAAAATTTGGTAAAAATCAGTAAAGCCGTTTCGGAGGAGTAAGGAAACAAACACTGTGACACGAGAATTTTATATATAAGACTAGCTGACCCCGCAAACGTTGTTTTGCCTTAGTGAACAACCCTTGTCACTTAGGGGTATGAAAAATAGCTAGTAGCCGATTCTCATACCTACAGAATATGCATATAAAATTTGGTTAAAATCAGTAAAGCCGTTTCGGAGGAGTAAGGAAACAAACACTGTGACACGATAATTTTATATATAAGATTAGGCGATCCACGGTAAACATGCCGTTGTTTTTAACCGACTTTGAAGAAAAGTGGTTCCTTCCCATTCGATTGTTTGTTTTTTTTAGGGTTCCGTACCCAAAGGGTGAAAACGGGACCCTATTACTTACTTAGACTTAGCTGTCCGTCTGTCCGTCCGTCTGTCACCAAGCTGTATCTCAAGAACGGTGATACCTACACAGTTTATTTTTTTACAGATTATGTACGTTTCTATTGCCGCTATTACAACAATTACTAAAAATAAAATAAATATTTAAGGGGGGCTCCCATACAACAAACTTGATTTTTATTGTTTTTGCGCGATTAGTCCGTCCCCAGCAAACTAGATGGCGCCACTAGTAAAAACAAAACGCGCTATCAACGTCGTCGTTGGAATCATAAGCTAAAATCAAAAAAAATGTAACTTTTAGCAAAACAGCCTGTGTGAGGCAACTGTAATAGTCTATGTGTACGGAATTCGGAATAAAGCCAAAGAAGTTTTCGCCGTCTATTTGCTAATGGTACGGAACCCTTCGTGCGGGAGTCCTACTTGCACTTGGCCGGTTTTATTTTTGTATGTGTGTTACGCGACAGCTCTGGTAATTGCTATCATTTTTGATAATTCCTTTTTTTGTTTGGTAGATCAAATTATTATGTAGTTAATGAAATATGGTTACATAAAGTTTGTCAAAATCGGTTTAGCAATGAAATAATAAGCAAAAATCTATTTTTTATTCATCGATGATATATTTGCGTTCACATCGGAAATCTCGTTATCTCATTGTAACAGTGTGTGACTAGGGTGTTTTGAATCATCTATGTTGTGGATTGCCACAGCGTAGACGTTATTTTTACGAAAGTGAAGTTAAACTTCTTCGTTCAAGTCTTTGGAACTTCAACCATGAAACGATGTTGTTTTTCCAGTGAGCAGTGGTAGGTATAACGGCAAGGTGATATTATATCATGCTGATCAGCCGTAAACTCTCCGAGACGACCTATAACTTAGCGACTTCAGAGCGCTGTTCAAGACTTTGAAGTAGTTTTCGAAGAAGTCTTTGCCTTTTCTCCAATCCTATCTCTGCGTCTAAAACAAACCCACGTTAGCGTGTAATGTCGGGAATCCACGCGACGCACGGCGGCGGTAATCGCAGGAAGGTAGCGATGGAATTGGCAGGAGTCGGGAGCTCGTGTGATGAATCATGCATGCGTTTCGGATGCACGCCGCCAAGGACGTACTGGGAGCGGAGGTTTTACTTGATTTTTACCTCTATATTACTATAATTCACTAATGGTGCCTCGCAGAGTCACACAAGAATAGACCCATCCCGATGTTGTTCCGGGATACAAGTAGGTAAGTCTACGTGTTATGGAAGACTATTGATTTATCTATCTATGTGCCAAATTACATGTAGTTAGTTCCCCGCAGTTCTATTAGCTGAAAGCAAAAGTTTAGATGTGTGTTGTCAATCACGGAGTAAGAACTTAGGAAATTTGGAACCCCGAGTAATAGTAAAGAGAGTAAATATAACACATGGCTACTTCTTCTATATAAAATCCGCGTGTCACAATGTTAGTTACCTTACTCCTCCGAAACGGCTCTACTGATTTTTACCAAATTTTATATGCATATTCAGTAAGTCTGAGAATCGGCTACTATCTATTTTTCATACCCCTAAGTGATATAAGGGTTGCTCATACCTAAATAATTTATTTTTAATTTTTTGACAAATTGTTTTGTTTTTATGTTTTTTATATTGTTTCTTTAAAAATACATACACTTCAAAATGTTTACCCTTTTATCACCAACCCCTATTTTTTGATAGCCATTTTAGTAATTTAATAATTTGACAGTGAACTCCTCCTAAACGGCGGGATCGATTTAAATGATTTTTTTTCGTGTGTGTACAAGTGGATTTGAGGATGGTTTTGATTTTCAAATAAGCCCGGCAGATGGCGCTGGAGACAGTGTCTAGGTTATGATCCGAGCTACGCCGGAACGGGCCGCTAATTTTATCCTAAAAAATTGCCGAGTTCTTTAGGGAATACATTCCTAAATTCGGCGAGGACTAAATTGCAGGTAGATACTAGTTCTACAAAATGTATTGGGCATGGAAATAAAACTTCTCATGTCATGTTTTGGCCTCTTAGATAGATAGAAACTCTTAATTGTGACAAACAACTTAAAATATTACAGAGAAACACTTATTAACTAGTGCCACAAATGGCGGCCTTATTGCTGCGAGCAATCTCTTCCAGGCAACCAGCATCAAGGAAAATAGCCTACAAACACTCGTACGCTTCATGTTCTAAAAGCTGCATGCCACTGTGCTTGTGCAAAGTGTGTATGTGGCAGGCATGTTGCTTACCATCAGGCACATGCCCTACTCGATTCGTCACTCTTACTGTAAAAAAAAAATGTGGTGTCTGGTGATTCTAGGTAGAAACAACATTTGCAAAAAAAAAAGCTTTATTTTATCATCTTATCTTTATTAATACCCATTGTACGATCATCGTACAAATAAAATTGGCAACGGGCACGGACAGTTTTTACGCATCCCTTTCATTATTAATATTTTTGAAGTGAAAACTTCTTTAGGCGCGCTATAGACAGAATTTTCGTGGGCTGTGAAATGGATTCATCAATCGTCACGCTCGGATATGATAAGAAATCTTCGGGAAAACTCGGTAAAAACGGCCAGGTAGGTACCAGGGCAACAGAAACAGTAAAGAGTTTCGATTACCTACCTCCAACAGCCCAGCGTTAATCTCCAGATACCAGGACAACAGAAATATAAAAGAGTTGCGTTTGCCCCTAGGTACCAGTACCAGGGCAACAGCAAGTTTTCACTTCTATCGGCAGTTCCTATGACTGCCAATTTTTTTTACGGTTTTAGTCTCACATTTTTTTTTCATTCCCTATCTCTTTCAAGTTTGCTGTAAGAAACAATCGTTCCAAAAAAAATGCCCAAATGTAGATGAAAAAATGTAAATGTAGATCCCGGTGTGCCTCGGTCGGACGCGTCGTGCAGGGCGGCAACGGCGGCATCTCCAGCAGTTAACCCTTTAACTATGCAGGCTTTAATCCCGCCCGCCCTGCGACCCACGGTACAACACACCACACAGCGGACGCCTGGTTGCTCTCAGATACCACTTTTATTTCTCGCGTTATTGTCTCGTTTCTTGTTGTTATAGATACAATTGCAATGAAGCGTGAAGTTTATGTAAGCTAAGTTTCATCTTATATATAAAATTCTCGTGTCACAGTGTTTGTTTCCTTACTCCTCCGAAACGGCTTTACTGATTTTAACCAAATTTTATATGCATATTCTGTAGGTATGAGAATCGGCTACTAGCTATTTTTCATACCCCTAAGTGACAAGGGTAGTTCACTAAGGCAAAACAACGTTTGCGGGGTCAGCTAGTATTTTATAAAAATCCAGTGTCATTATAAACTTTTCACAAAGTCAACCGATATATGCAGAATCCGTCTGGAAAACACCTTTACCAGTTATTTTACCGCCAATGTACATACATTACTATGTTCCGGTTTGAAGGGCAATGTTTCCAGTGAAATTACAGGGCATAGAGATAAAACAACTAAAATCTCTGCGCAACGAGTACCTACAGTGGAGTGCTAGATAACAGTTTGGACTCTTCATGTTCCAATAGCTACGTGTCACTCTGCTATTATGGGTAGACGTGTGGCATAGCATCAGACGCATATCCTGCTCGTCTTGGCACACTATACTAGAAGAAAAAATTGGCAATCATAGGAACTGCCGATAGAAGTGAAAACTTATAACTCAGAATTTGATAGCTTACCTTGGAACTACACGGGTGTAACCGGAGGGCGTGGCCTCGCCATCATGGCATGGCCATCTAGAAATGTATCAGAATTTCTCATTGGCTCACACATTTCTAGATGGCCATGCTATGATGCCCAGGCCACACCCTTTCAGCATTTCGCATTTCTAGATGGCCAATGGCCGTGGTCACGAGTTTACCCGATATATATAGGTATCATACCTGAGCGTGACGCTAGAATTCAATTCACATCCCACGGAAACTGTCTAGGCGCGATAAAAGAAGTTTTCACTTCAAAAACTTAAAATCAATCAGCAGGTGAAAAGTAATGATGATTAAGTTGATTTTATATCAACTTTGTAGAAGTATAGACAAAGGAAAACCCAGCGTAAATCTCACAATACCACAAGGATAATCACAAAGCCCACTCATCCAAACCGTAACTTATGTTATTACCGACTCGTCGAAAGTTGCAAAGACCAATAAAACGAAGCAAGTAGTTATTAGCTGACATCGAGACCAACTGTCGCGAACAACCGGCCGCGGCTGACAACTGCGGTGTGAGGCTAAGAACTCATGGAGCGATTTTCAGCCGCGCCCGCCGCGGTTTCAGGCCTGCAGCTTCCGTAGAATCGATACTAATATTATAAAGCTGATAATATGAGTTTGTTTGTTTGTTTGAACGCGAGGATCTCGGGAACTACTAGTTCGAATTGATTTTTTCTCTGTTGGATAGTCCATTTATTGAGGAAGGCTATAAGTTATTTAACATTACGCTACTATCAACAGGAGCGGAGCATGAATAAAAATATAACAAAAACGGGGAAAAAATATTGCTTTTTGAGAGCTTTCGTTGCGTGACAGCATGGTTTCTATCTTTTAAAGGTTGCGTCATTAGATTTTGTTCAACATTTGAATTGGTACGACCGATTTTCGATAGATGGCGTAGCAACGCGCGCACGGTTTAGCTAGTGTAGATATACAGGGTTACTGGTAATCAGCCTGCATCCGTTTAAGGGCATGTTCTGTATATTTAAACAAACAACTTTTGTTCTACAACTTTCGTTAAAACTTAATAGATAACCCAAAAAAAAATTGTATTTGTTGCCCTTTTTTGTACTGCTTAGCGACTTTTTAGTGTTTATTAACTTCGGTACATCATTTTTTGCGCGTTAAAGAGCGTACGCGCTCTCGTTACAAATTGTTACGAAGAGTTCGATAGTTTTAGACCGTGCAAATGCACTTTTTATTTATTTTGTAAAAAAAAAAAAACTTTTTTTTTAAACTGTAGAACAAAAGTTGACGTATTGAATGTACCTAACATCCCCTTAAAAGGATGCAGGCTGATTACCAATAACCCTGTATAACGTACAAATTTAAAGCACAACTCATGAGTCGTTTTATGCCCGCGTGGTTGCCGCCCGCCCGTCACCCGCCACGTTCGCGGGCGATAATCACACCCGCGGCGGCTGCGAAACCGCGAAAATCAACGGGTCACGTCAGTTTTTAAATAAAACCCATAAAATCGTTCCATGAGTTCTTAGCCTAAGTGGTGTGATAGTTGTGATACTGTCGTCAAGGGGATCACAACTTTTTACTCGCGATAAGTTTACCTATGAAGATGTGAAGCGCCCGTGGGCCCGCGACGTCGATGTGTTCGTTTGATTGATCGTTTTCCTGTTGTGGGAGCTGTTGGATGAGAGACTAAATATTCTAGTTAAAAGGACAACAATGGAAGGAATTTTCTTTTATGTATCACTGATTTCACAACCTACGAAAAGGATAGAAAAGGTTAACTTGTGACAGGGAAGAGTATCTCTCTACTTAGTCTGTGGACAGGGACGAGTAGAAGAAATTAGGGGAGGCGTAAAGATAGCCTTAAAGAATAATTATTCTTTTCTTATTAGTAAGGCTATCTTTAACTAGAATATTTAGTCTCTCATCCAACAGCTCCCACAACAGGAAAACGATCAATCACACGAACACATTGACGTCGCAGGCCCTGGGGGTAGCTGAAGTATGAAGGCCATGAGTCCCAGCAGTGGGAACGTTTAGTGTGCTGCTTATGCTTATACTTATGGTAGGGTAAGTAGTTAGTTAAGTATGTAGTGTAGTACACAGAATATTTAAATTTTAGAAATAATAATAATAATAAATCTCATTTAATTCCTTAATAAAATATTGACATTGAGAATAATAAAATTAAATTGAAAATTAAATAAATAAAAACATTAAAAAAAATATTGAACACACATATAAAATACACATTTAATCCCAATTTTTTTTTTATTTCCTTTTTTTCCTTCTCTCTGTTTATTAAGGACCTCTCATCGAGTAAAGGCCTCCTCCATTTTTCTCCAATCTTCTCTCTCCTTTGCTTGCTCTACCCAGTTTGCGCCAGCTATCTTTATGATTTCATCTGCCCACCTTTGTTTTGGCCTGCCTCTGGTTCGTTTGGCTTGTGGTCTTATCCAAGTTGCTATCTTTTTAATCCACTTGTAATTTTCCATGCGAGCAATGTGACCAGCCCATTTCCAGAAATAAAGGAATATTCGTCAGTAAAAGAACATAAAATACTTACAAATCATAAATTTCACTTTCACACTTTAGTAGTGCAATATGATACAGAAACAGTGATTAGTGATTTCCAAGTATGCTATGTTGTACAGCATTGTCAATGACATTTACACCACAGTTTTAAATTTCAATGGTTATGAAATGCATCGAGTGCAATCGAGAAAATAAGTACGAATCTTGAAAACTTCCAGTGCAAGTTGGATTGCAGTTGTTTACAGGGTCCTCGAGACTGCACAGAACTGCACGGACTGCACAAATTGCACAAACTGCACAGACAGCACGGGGCACGAGGAGTGCACCGCAGCAGATAACTCGTGCTGAATTATGATGGCTGCTGTATACAGCGGGGTTGTATTTCAGAGAGACAATAACCAAAACGCGATTGTTTTTGAAATGAAAAACGTTTAGCAAAGAACTAGATTTGTGAGCTATCAAATTTCTAAGTTTTTGTTTGTATCGGCGGACTCTTTAACTGTTTTTGTGTTATAGTATAGAGTGACGACTGATGTGTGACTGACTGACGATGAGTTGATCGTCCCGACGAGCAGGACGTGTGCCTGATGGTAAGAGACACGCCTGCCCATAATAGACACCGTGTCACGTAGCAGCTATTGGAACATGAAAACTTATTTAATAGTAAGTTTAATAGAACTCGTGGCAGAGTCCGCCAGGGAAAGTACCACACCTTTGCCAGTTATTGTAGGTACGGTCAAGCAGTAATGTACAAACATTACTGCGTTCCGGTTAGAAGGGCAATGTTTTTAGTGAAGTTACAGGGCATAGGGATAAAACATCTTATATCTCTGGTGACGAGCGCAGTGCTAGGTAACGATTCTTCATGTTCCACAAGCTGCGTGTCACTATGCTGTTATGTGGCCTGCATGTTGCTTACCATCTGGGACGTGTCCTGTTCGTCTCGTCGCTCTATGTATACTTTAAAAAAGAAGTTCAATGTATCATTTAGCACTGTACTGCGCTCGTCACCCAGAGATTTACAATGATTTATCTTTATGCCCCGTAATTTCTCTGGAAACATTGCAACTCAAATCAAAACACAGTGATGTTTGCATGTTACTGCTTACTGTGGAATAACTGGAAAAAGTAGGTATGGTACTTCCCCAGGCGGACTCTGCAAAGAGCCCTACCACACCAAAAATAGTACATAACTTCATTTAAACGTCCACTGTAAGTCTATGCAATCATAGCTCAAGTTACACTGGCGTGTGTTTCTGGTTTTGATGTAGGTGATTTGGAATCACGGTGCTGGTCGGACAATTTTGGGGTCTTTGAGAGTCCTCTGCGGTGTGAACGTGTATTGTTCTTTGCTGCAGTTTATCGCTAGTTCAGTATGAAATTGTAAGATAACCGTCCGAACAAGGCATCAGAAATCCCTCAAAATTGAGAAATGGTTCTTGCCAAGATTGTGTACAAAATACTCATTTTAAACAAACTTAATCGCGGCAAAATCAAGGAAGTATCTCACGTACAACGTACATAGGTACACTCAAACAGAATAAACAATGAGTAAATCGCGAATCATAGCACCGTATATACTGTGCCATCAAGTAGCAGGCGGAGTTTATTTAAACCTTATATCGGTCCACAAAGTCTGTCTCAATTTCTACTAAAACGCTTCTCTATAAATCCTCGCGAGAAAATCAGGAAAAGGCTCGGAATCCATAATAAAGTCTCATCCAGCTACCAAAGAAACGAGCCATTACAAGGTCTGAAAGGCAACAATTCAATGTCTGTTCGATTTATTTTAATTCGGTCGTACTCTCGAAATTCCTGCATTTTTCCCGGCGTCGCGCCATTGTGGCCGCCGCGACGCGCGCGCCCCCGCGGATAGTCGATGGAACTACTCGAAGTGGCGGAAGTGCATTACTTAGGCTCCTTGCTTCGCAGATTTTAATGTAATATTCCGAGTTTCCTCTGGAATGTTGTGTTTGAACATTTTCTCCGTTGCGTTTAATTACGTCCCGCCCGGGTCCTCCGAAGTTGAAGGCGTTTAATGCGCTCAACTTTACTGTTTCTTTTAACTAGTGCGACTTCGGGAACTGAAAATATTTTGTGCATAATTAAAAAGCTAACATCGTTCGGAAAGAGTTGCGAGTCCCTAATCTAAATAAAAAGAGCGGCGCTACCTCTCGGCCGGGCGAGGCCACTCATAGCATAATAATTGCGGCGCAGAAGCGAATCCACGTTAGGAAGCTCACGAATATTTCGGTGCTTTTATTTATAATGGAAGAGAGTAATTTAATTATGAAACTCGGCTAAGGTTTCGCCGAAAGCGACTCGTTCTTTATCACTTTAAATGAATACGGCGAGCTCTCTTCCTTCGGCTCTCGGCAGCCGACTGCGCCGGTACACTCGTGTTTAGACAGATACATTCATTAGGTTTACGAAAACACACTCGTAATTTTAAATTTTAAATGTACCTGTTTTGAGAGTTTAATGTGATACAGGGTGCATGTGTTGAAATAGAAAAACGGTGTTCTAGGGATATAGGCAGAGCTTTTTTTAAGGGGCATTCAGCGCCCCAAAAAACGCATTGGTGGCATACCGAGCTCTCCAACAAATTATAGACTTACAACTTTCCACAATTTGACTACCCCAAAAATAGGTTTGCCAAAAAAAGTCCTGGATATAGATATTTTATACAGATAAGTACGACAGAAAATCAACATGTACATGAATCAACATCAACATGAATAAATAAGAAAACCATTAATATAATCTCAATGTTATCTCATATTTTTACTCAAGTATCGATGATCAAGACAAATATGTTGTCGTAACAAATGAATTCACGAACAATGGAATTCATAACGTTCATACTTACATCTGTGCAAACAATTGTACATTTATTGTAAACATAACTAAACTAGACAGTGGACATAAAAAGAGCAGTTTGTTCGCGAGCTCTGTTCTGCAGCTAAATCATTGTGGTAAGGCGAAGCTGGCAGCCACGCGAGTGTAGCCAGGCTGGCTGGCTGTGGCTGGCTGGCTGTGGCTGGCTGGCTGGCTGCGGCTGGCTGGCTGACTGGCTGGCTGGATGCGTCCACTCGGCTGCGTCCGCCAGGTTGCATCTCGGGAATTATTAAAGCTTATTTTAAAATGGCCGCGCTAATTAAGATGCACTTTAATGTTGGAGAAACGCCGTGATTTATAACTGCATCGTTTGCGAACGTAGATAAACTTATTGCATTATGTAATTCTTAAGTCATTTTCAAAGAATGTAATTAAAGCGCAGCGTATTTCTTAAGTTCTGGGTAAGTAATTAAAAAGTTTCCTTTTTATTCTGTTTCTTAAGTAGCTTTTAATCTGCTATGCAAATATCCTCATATTTGCGTGCCGGTTTCAAACTAAGTCCATGAAAACTGATACCAGCGCAGCGGTATGATTCGTGATGGACAGTTGGCTAAATACGTGTGTTAGCCAATGTAACTTGAACGAAAGTCGAGCTGAAATTGAACTTAATCATAATTCAAGTTATACTGGTGTCTGGTCTGTGTTCCATTTATTAGTCGTCGTGAATACGGTCGCAACTTTTATGGGAGTTATGTTTAACACAATGCAACCTTTTTATTTTTAGGGTTCCGTAAAACGTAAAAACGGAACCCTTATAGATTCGTCATGTCTGTCTGTCTGTCTGTCTGTCTGTCCGTCCGTATGTCACAGCCACTTTTTCCCGAAACTATGAGAACTACACTGTTGAAACTTGGTAAGTAGATGTATTCTGTGAACAGCATTAAGATTTTTACAAAAGTTTAAAAAAAAAAAAAAAAATTAGGGGTGCCCCCCATACTGAGAACTGAAGCTCAAAAATTTTTTTTTCATCAAACCTACACGTGTGGGGTGTCTATCGATAGGTCTTCAAAAATGATGTTGAGGTTTCTAATATAATTTTTGTCTACACTGAATAACTTGCGCAAGAGACGCTTCCAAAGTGGTAAAATGTGTGTCCCCCCCCTCTAACTTCTAAAGTAAGAGAATGATAAAAAAAATATATGATGTACATTACCATGAAAACTACCAACGAAAATTAGTTTGAACTCGATCTGATGAGTAGTTTTTTTTTAGTACGTCATACATACACTATTATTAAAACTTCGATACACAGATCGATACAAAGTTACAACGACTACAAGAACTATGTGTACTATGTATATTATGTTACTTGCTGCAACGGAACCCTTCATGGGCGAGTCCAACTCGCACTTGGCTTCTTTATTATTAGTAGAAAACTTTCAGAGCCAACCCTGAAACCAAACGTGGATGTTTAAAAATGCTGCGACAGAAATATTTAGCTTTAACTGGAGAGCGACAACTCTCCAACTTTCGACATTGCCACTATTTGTAATGTTCATTCAATATTGATAACATGAAACAGAACTAAAATGAGATCTAAATAATTATTTAGTTACCTCCTGACGCCTCAGGTGCGTTACAACGACGATGGTCAAGACAAGACTGAAGAAATAGCGTGTGCTCTCTTTGGGAAACGAGAAGATCTCCACATACCCTCATTTATGGTGTATAGAAATCGCACAGTTGTCACCACGTAGACAAGACCCTCACCATATTCATGTGTTATGTTTCAAAAGTTAAAAGTTCAAATAGTAAAAATTCACCAGCTATTTTTATGTTAATTTAATACTCATGAATTGGTTTTAATGATAACGCATCCTTTTTGTGCTTCGAGCCATTAGAAGTAAAAAAAAAACGTTCAAAAAGCAGTATTAAAGTGGCGGCGTTGAACGTTACGGCTAATTGCCGTTTTTTGCCAACGAAATAATACTTTCGGCAAAAAGTCGTTGCTTTTTGCTGGAATATCTGCGACCTTTGTGTTTGTGGATTTATTATGATCATGCTCGCTCGCTGCCGAGGCTGAGGGGAATAAGAAAAACTAGCGGCTTTGGATATACGAGTGCGAGTGCGAGTGCGGCAAACAATGGGGTAGCCGCGGGCGCCGCTTGCCACGTATCATGACCCCACACCCCACACACTGACATATTTTATGAAACTCCAGCGAGATGGGAAAGTAGCGCGTTTAATGGTAAGCGACAGGTTGCAATCACCACTGTTTGTATCAAAGCATGAAGATAAGCAGTCCACTTTACGTTTCCACTGCTTGGACTCTGGGCATTCAAACACAAGGAGAGAGTCAAGACCATTACCTAAAATGCTAGTCAAATGCAGGTTGATTCTTGGAACATGCTAACTTTCTTTTTAAAACTCGTGGTGATGGAAAACTTGCTCATTGGTACTTGCAAAATTACACAGAGGTCCATACGGGATATGAATCTACGACTTCATGGTTGTGGAGTGAAGCGTTCTCGCCTCGACGCCACCACGGTTTATAGTGTACCCACAGCCTGAATTGAATATTTTGTAATGTCTGTAAAACGAAGACAAGAGCAGGATTCACCAAAACTATGCATATGCCTGATAATCTACACGACTGTCGATAACAGCTCAGTTCAATTCAACTATTTGACCACGAAGAGTTCAAATTACTACTTAGGACTGCGCTGCTCTTAGTATCCAGATAATTTCTTTGGAAGTATTGCCCGTCAAACTGGATCACAGTAATACTAAGAAATGACTGCTTAGCAGTAGAATAACTGGTCCAACTGTGGAACTTCCCCAGGCGGACTCCGCAAAGAGTCTTCCACTAAAACTACCTGAATTTGA
Source organism: Ectropis crepuscularia (assembly GCA_963693475.1). Lineage (NCBI taxonomy): Eukaryota > Metazoa > Arthropoda > Insecta > Lepidoptera > Geometridae > Ectropis > Ectropis crepuscularia. The sequence goes on along the minus strand of OY856344.1, from coordinate 1,084,314 downwards.
CCTAAAATGCTAAGTAGGTCCCACTCACAGAGATAGTATTTCAATTTGCGGTACATTTCTCAAAATTTCGCGCGAATCTCGCCTACAAAGCTATTCCGAACGTAGTTTAAACTCACGCTTATTTTAGCTCTACAAAGAAGCATATTACTAAGTAGTTGGAGGTGAAGTTTCAAACAAAATCATGCAGAATTCCGCTTGCAAGGAGAGGAGGGGAGAGCGTGAGCGTGTTCTAGTAAAATTGAATTCTTTCTGGCGTCGATAAAGCAGTTTATGGCCCCCGTGAGCCGGTTATGGCTTTACGAGTGCCTGAATGACGTTCAGACCATTCGGAGGTATTGTAAGTGTATGTAAAACTACTTACTTTGTGACGCAGCACGAGCGGTTGCTTGAAGCTTTCACGACTCGGGTAATGTCCTATTTAAGTATTTTTTGGAGAGGCAGATTCTTTATTAACAAAATTAAATTGCTAAGTATTTTGTATGCATCTGACTGGGCTCGTGGCTTAGTTGGTGGTGAGCCTGTGCGCGAAGCCAAGGGTCGGGAGCTGTGTACATATTTATATGAATACAAAAAAATAGTTCTGTGTATGGGTGTTTCTATGTCGAGGTATTATAAGTATGTATTTACATCAATATAAGTGTAGTGTTATATCAGCTAACTGGCACCCATAATACGAGTCTTGATTAGTTTGGGCCACATGATGTTGTGAGAGAAATGTCCACCAAGAATTATTTTTTGTATAGCACAAAAAAAAACTTACGATTGGGCTGGTAAGTTACGGTTGGCCTAGTTGGGAGAATGGCGGTTACCGATCTGGGGCCCTTGGGTTCAAACCCACGCGGACGTATTTTGGAAGTCATAGGAATGTAGCAAACTTAAAAACGGTGAAGGAAAACATCGTGAGGAAACCGACACGCACCTTAAATCTTTCAAGGTCATGTGTCACCCACTAATCCGCACTGGTCCAACGTGGTGGTTTATGGCTTTGACTCTCTTTTTATGAGAGAAGGCACCGAGTCCCAGCAGTGGGAACATTTACTGGGCTGCTTATGAGCACGACAGTTTATATACAACAATTTTTATTCAAAATATTTTGTATTGTGTTATCTTACCTTCAAATATTTAGTTCTGAATTACTATGTTTACTAAAATGTTAATACCTACTTGGGGCAGTTGTCCCACCGCCGGCGACAAAACGAGTAATTATCGACTATTTCCTCGCTCAAGAAACGTACAATAGATACAAATTCCGTGTAAATAAAAGAGATGCATATACAAATAGTTGATCGCTGACTGTTCACACTGCCTGCGAGCACTCGCTTCACCAGTTTGTCGCTGAGTGACCAGAGCTATGAAAGATAACACTCGCTTAGCGAGTATCGCTACTCTTTACTCGTTCATCGTTGCCGGTGAGACAACTAACTGCCTTAGGCTGTCGGTTTGTCGTGACTGTGTGCATTTCTTTCCTTAACTTGCCAAAAGACGAATAACTTCGAAAACCTAAACCGTCCAACTTTGATTCGCAAACAAACGCTGTAACTGCAGAAAACGTCACAAAGAGAATAGCTCCTGTGACGTCACGGGTCCCAGACAAACAAGTAGCAATCCCAAAAGTTTAAAACTACAGAACACCACTCCAAGTTTGTTTTTTCAGAAAATAATCAGTCGCTTCAGACAGCTCGGCGGTCCACGAGCCACGAGCGCAGTCTATGACAAGTACTAGGGAAACTTTATTTTAGGACTCCGGACAAACAAATGAGAATTGCAGTTATTTGCTTGTCTGATTTAAAGTTTTTTTAAAGTTTGAAACATAATTTCTTTATCAATTTACTCAAGTGTGCTTGACTTATTGTTAAGCTTATCCTAGTGAGTAATGTGCTTATTAGTATCCTGAGTGGTTATTAGGAAATGTATGAAATTCGGATTAACCTAGATACCATATAAAAATCTTGATTTTATACTTTTCGCGGATGTAATCGTTGGCAAATACTAGTTTTAGATTCATGGAGTTAGTAAGTAAATAATAAGTTATTTAGTTCAGCAATGGATATGTGAATTAATTCTAAAATAACTTATTAGCTGGTTGCCTGGAAGTGATTGCTCTCAGCAATAAGGCGCGGTTTGTGTGGCTAGTTCATAAGTTTAAGAATTTCTTTGTGCCACAATAATGAGTTTTCTATTATTTACGCATTGCATTATGAAAAAATCGAGGTAATGAGCAATCCGCCAGCCCATAGCTTGGCTATGGGCTTTGGCTAGCGTGGTGAGTTATGACCTTGTCTCTCTTCTTGCGAGAGAAAGACTCGAATCCCGGTATTTAGTTTATGTTGTGGTTGCGGGTAAACTGACGAATGTAGGATTATAATACATAAGTAGTGAAGTGACCCATCATGGTAGTTTAACGTTTCATACTTTAAAAATTCTCTACAATTTGGTATGAACGTAAGCGCGTGATTAAAAAATCTCGCTTCTGAAGCAAAATCCCCGTTCCAAGCGCTAGCTCCGCGATACAGCCAACCGAAGGGGGTTGAGCGGAATTTATCGCAAATTTTATTGGTCCATAACTGGTTTAATGGCTGAGCTGTATCGCCTAATGAGAGATAAGCGAGACTTTACTGCCGACTGATTGGAGATAAGCCCTTGTGCTTAGCTGCCGCTGCTAGCTGGCTTTATTTTCTCAAGATATTGCAATCAGAAGTGCGCATTGGATCTGTGATAGAGGTGGGGTGTCTGTCGGGGCTCGGCTCGGCGGTTGAAGTTCGGCACTACAACACTTTTGGAAGCTGTTACGTACTATTATGTTACGCTTGTTACGGAGAGTTTGAACTTCCTAAAAGTCTTGTGGGGCTTATATTGACACGGTCTTAATGATTATGTATTTTTTATAATACCTATGGGTCTGATTGTGAGCAATACGCCTGCTCCTAAAGGTACAAATTTCCACTAAGCTGTTTGAACATGAAAAGGCTAGATTACTAGAAAGTACTGTACTGTAGACTCACTCGTCACCTGTATACTTAGATTTATCACAAACATAGTGTTTTTTTTGTTTCTTATAGGTAAGGTAGGTATTACATAACGTAAGTATTTGTCATTATTTTTCACTTCAACAATAAAAGGAAAACATCGTAAGTAAACTGAAATCTCAAATTACTTATTTTCGGACATGTGACATTTGCCATATGACTTTGATTTTCTCATTGTGAAAGAAGTCGTTTAGTTAGAGGAACGTTTAAAAAATATACTGTTTATCACCCTATCAATGAATATGAAACAATGACAACAGTTTAGTTGATATTTGAAATAAATAGTAATATTTTCCAACAATATGCAAAGCAGAAAGATGAAATAAAATCAATAATTGGCAATAAACGTATCTGAATACAGAATGCAGCACAGCGCAGACGGGTGTAAAGCAATAGGGCGCAGTGCTAACGTTTGACTCTCGGATTGACTGCGACGCGACACCCAGGGCTGCCGGGAGGACAACGCGGCATCAGGATTCAGCTGATGTAGTACGTAATCATAAAAAAATATTGCGTTATTATTGCTCCGCCAAGTTGAAAGAACAAAACGTATAAATCAATCGATGTATTACTTAATCAATCAATAAATTGATTATACGATCTATAAATCAATCAGGTAATTGATCAATCGGTATATCAATCAACTGGTCAATCGGTCGATAAATTAATCGACTAATCAATCAATCCATCGAACGATCCAATATACATTCTATCAATCAACCCATCAAGCAAGCAATCAATCATTTTATTTACCTTGTGGGTGTAACCTATAGAAAAGTTGAATTTGGTGGACAATCAATAAATATTAGTGGACAATTCACACACAACACCATCTGACCCCAAACTAAGCAAAGCTTGTAACATGGCGGCCAAAGCTTGGAATATAGCTGATATGGCCACACAGCTGGACTTATATAGTTGTAAATAAGTACATACTTATTATACATAGAAATACCCAGACAAAGTGCAAACATTTGAATTCATCACACAAATATTTGCACTGGGTGGGAATCGAAACCACGACCCTCGGCTTCGCAGGCAGAGCTACTTCCCACTAAGCCACTAATTTGGTTGGTAAGGTTCTCCAATATCATGTTGGAAGCCGCTAGAACGTTATCATCAACTCCATTTCAATGAGACTTTCATTGGTAGATATCTAATGTTATAGTAGTAGTAGTATAGTAGTATAGTATCATAGTATTTTTATTGATAACAATATAAGTTACATGTCAATTCTTACGAAAAATAATAAAGTAATAATTAATAATAATTAAGTTACATGTCAATTTTATAGGTTATTTTATAGGTAATAATAAAGTAATAATTAATTATATTCCATCCAAATAATTGATTAAATCAAATAAAAATGGCAATCAAATTACATCATAATTAAACATTAAAATACTTGCTACAATATAAGGAGTAAGATAGGCTTTTTTATTTAAGAATAATAAAATTTTCTCCTAAAAACAAAAACTAAATTACACTCAGACACTCGATTCGACTCGACACACAATAATAATTATTTTTTGCGAAATCTACGATATCATCATCCAGACGATGGTCAGCAAATTTCAGGTTATTTGTTGATACGAATAGATATTTTAAAAATAACCCATCAACCTCAATATTTAAATGGGAGTACCTCTGAACAAAAAAATAACTCCTAAAATCGATTCACAATCGACGAAACTATTGCGTCGCATATTATGTAGGTACAAAAAAATATACAGCCTAATCGAACACCTTCTCCGTTTGTGAAGTCGGTTAAAATACAGAACCGCGGGGCGCAGCTAGTGATACAAACATATAATGAGATTTAAAAGTCCATTGATCTCGTGATCTCGTCGAGACACAAATGAACAAAAACTTGTAATTTGCATTGGAGCTCGAATATATTGCAAATTCTTAGACAATTTATTAAAAATCCTGCGAAAACATTATACACGTTTTCAAAAGAACAAATAATTTAAAACGTTTTTCTATTACGATCGCTACAAAGATAAAGTTTATGTTTCTGACATAAAATTAGATAACGCGTTGTTACCGAGAAATTTAGCTTTGAAACTTAAAATTAAAATATTTTTCGTGAAGCCAATCCATTTATCAGTATTATTAAAATTTTATTTTTTTCGTGAATAGTTTGAGCTTCGGTCATTTTGCTTTCGATTATGTTCAATTTTGGAAGTTTGGAATTGGCTTTACTTAGATATGAAAAATAACGTAAAAACACATTTTTCACATTTTAAAATTAATTTATGTGTGTAAGGTTATGTACTGGTATGTAAAAGTTACGGCAGGTCTAGTCGGGAGACGGGGACTGCGGTTCCGGAGCCCCGGGTTCAAATCCCACGCGCACCAGTCTTTTCGACTGTCTCGTGCGTAATGCCGCTAACTTAAAAACGGTGAAAGAAAACATCGTGAGAAAACTGACATGTTCCTAGAATCTTTCGAGATCATGGCTCATTTACCAACCCGCACTCGGCCAGCGTGGTGGATTATGGCCTTGACTCTCTCCTTGCGAGAGAAGGCCCCGAGTCCCAGCAGTGGGAACATTTAGTGGGCTGCTATGCATATGCTTGCTCACACGGAAGCACATGTGTTACGGTCAGCTCAATCTGACTTAAGTTTCAGCCGCATCCGGCGGCCTTTGTCAACGAGAGTAAATGAAATACACTCAAATATCGACTTTATGTCATGTCGCTTAAGATATAGATTACATTGGCAACAAAAATTAGCAGACGGCTGTTAGCGAGTGCTGTTAGTCTGCTAACTTGTGTTGCCAATGTAATCTGTATCTTAACGTGCATGACATAAAGCCCATATTTGAGTGTATTTTATTTGTCGAGTGGTAGCCGAGTCGCCTTTATAGTGATACAGCCGACAGTGCCAGCGAGTAGCGGTCGTGCGCGTGCACTCAGTATCAAGTAGGTAACTGATACTTTAATTTGATTGGATCGACCATGTCACACATTATTATTGACCCATGAATTTATAATTAAATTAGGTTCTACTTTAATATTTTAAACACAATTTTGATAAGACTACGTCAGATTTCGTGACGTCACTTCATTGTACGATTTTTACTAAGACATTACGTCACAACACTCCGTTCCGAAAGTATAATGGTCGATTTTTAATAATTTTATTAAACAAAAAATACACGTCCCATATTATTTAAAAATCTGAATGACGGACTTATTACAATAGGATATTTTTGACTCAGTCATCATCTCAATTCCTATGAAGAAATCACTTACTACGAAAAAAAGAACGCTAGCAAATATTATATTATGTTCTCCATATTCAACCTCGTATTGTTCCAAGTTCATTACAAACTCCTCTAAAAAGGCCATTGTTATAAAATATAAACACCGCGACAGCCCTGCCTTAATCCGCGGAGGTAAGCCGGCGCGCGGGGACTCGCATCTGACTGGTAGCGGGGTATATCCCGGTAGATCCCGCGACACGTCGATATAAATCAAAGGATGCGCCCTCTCAAACTTCAGGCGCACGGAATTATGTTATCGTTGGGAAGAGTGAGCTCACTCTTTCCGTTTTAGTCGATTGTCGGAAGCGGTGAACGCCAGACGTTTATATATATCGTTGTCAACAACCAAAATAAGTAGAACCGCATCATACCTCGCCGCTAGCGATTCTAGGGGTCAAGTAGACTGGTAGTTGTATGTAGTAGTTGTATGTAGTGGTACTGGTAGGTAGTAGACGCAAATTGTTAACAATTTCAAGATGCTCTTTTGATTTATATCGATGCCGCGCCACACATACATAGCTCTCGACTACGCGACATCTTATTATTGAGATACACTGGCGCGCCATTTATGAGTTCAACGGCCGGATATACGAGAACACTGGTTCTGACAAATAGCTTCATAGGAAAACGACAAACAAACTATTTGCTTTTTAAAGATACGGACAGTCGTTCTCTGTATATATTAATCTTATAATTGTATTTATATTTATATTGTATTTAAAACGATATAAGTATTATATCAGCTATCTGGCCGCCATCATGCAAGGTTTGCTTAGTTTGGGGTCAGATGGTGTTGTGTGTGAATTGTCCACCAATATTTATTTATAATTATTATTTATTATAACAACTGGTCAAATGTAGACGGTTTGAAAAGTCAGGAACCCCTGAGCATCCTGTTCGTCAGGGATTGTTCCCGAGTCCCGATACTAAATTAATTTTTTTTTATTAAAAAATTGAATTAAAAAAATGCGATATTTTAAGAGCCCTTTGTAATCTTGTTTATCCTCAAATTTAATACGATGTATTGGGTGTGAAAGTTAAATGTGTGTTCGGTTGTAGTTGTAACCTTGTAAAAAATAATTATGAACTTAAAAATTAAAATCTTTATACTTATTTTAATTTCTTTAGTGAAATAACTTTCACTTACACACAAATTAAAAATATTGAAATTAGTTTCACTTATTTTTACCCGAGTGAAAGAAGATGTTTTTCGCGCGTATCTTGTATGTTTGTAAATTTCTTTGTTTCCACGTATCTTCCAAACGGCTGGATGGATTTTGATAGCTAAGATATCATTAGATTAGTCTCAATTACCAAAGTTTCCCTAGCTAGTATATATGTTTTTTTACGTTATACGTATATACGTTTTCACGTTTGTGATTTTTCGCAGGCGGATTTTTTAAATTTTGTATATTTTTAATCACAAAAAAGTATTTATGGTTAATTACTTTTTTCAATTTGTAAGGAAAGTCATGCAGACATCCGCCTGTACCTATTGGAGTATTGATATTAGCATGTCGACGATGCCGCGAACTTACACGATTACCCTACACTAAACAGTGCTCTAGACAAGTTTTCATTTCAATAACAAATATATTTTAATTGCTGGTAATTCCATTTAAGCACTTCCACTAAATCATTATTTCCAAATCGTTTTCTCGTCCACTAATAGCCGCGCCGGTCCCCGCCTCCATTCATACCCTCGACCACAGGGTGCGCTCATTCGTTACCACATTCGGGTCATGTAACTACGAGTAGGTAACCCGCTCCACCTGCAGGCAGGCCCGGATCTAGATCGTGGCATTCTGTTTATATTTTGTGTGTGGGGGAATTCCTTTACGTAATTAGGTTTGCGCGATGTACTGCAGAAGTGAAGGTCACTTTGTACAGAGCCTTCTGCCAATCTTTTTTCACCTGCAGCCTATGGGTCAAGCATAAGAAGAAATCGTGCAGTGCCCTACGTATTCAGTACAATAACGCCTTCAGGGCGCTGTTGAAGCTGCCACCGCACTGTAGTGCATCAGGGATGTTCGCGGATGCTCGAATAGATAGTTTTATGGCCATTAGACGCAAACGAGTGGCGTCCCTGCAGCGTCGCGTGCGGGGGAGCTCCAACAGCTACCTCCAGCTGTTGCCTCAAGGATGGATCTGGACTGCCCGATAATGCAGCACTGGACCAGGCTGCATGTAGAGCACTCCGGATCCAGACATAAATTTAGACTGCAGTAATGCAGAATAAATTGTATTGGAAATATTCTGAAATGTAAATGTTTCGTCACGTTTAAATTAGTTGTTTAATGAATTTTGACATTATTTTATTGTGATTGATTTTGTATTATTTCATTGACTTTTTATTTATTTATTTTAGTTTGAGTTAATTTATTATTGTGATTTTGATTTAAGTTGGTATAATAATGAAACGTTACATGTAATTTGCTGTATGGAACCATTTCTGAAATAAAAAAAATATTATTATTCTTTACGCATCACCTTGAAGGGACAGCGCAGGTGTGTGAGGCTCGGCATCGACTAAATCACATAGGTTTCGTTGGCACGGCATGGGTTCACTCTTCGTACTCTCTCCAACGACCCTGACCCAACGTCGGCTCCGTTGCGGACCCGCCTCCCGTGGGGTCGGAACCCAGCATTTGGCTTGAGCTTCTGGCTACCGTTTTTTCTATAGGCTAGACTAGGTGGAGTCGAGGTGCTCCGAGTCGGATCCGGGTCCTTAGTAACCTAACTGGTCTGATTTGGGCACTAAGAAACTTAAAAATTAGAATCGAGTTTTTATGTAATTTAAATATAAATAGAATTGCTAGTCAAACAACGAATTGTAAAATAATAATGTGTCAACTGTTGGTTTTGTTTAAAATATTAATTAGTTAACAAAAATAATAATTAGTCAAATAATACGGTTAAGAATGAAGTTTGTCAAATAATTACCTTTATTTTATTTGAGATTATCAATTTGTTAATTTTTTTTTGTGTAATAACAAAGAATTATTTGCCGACATTTATCATTATCACAATAATCTCAAGTCGATTTGTGAAAAAAAAAACGGATACATAAAAAGGTTTTATGTATGTGAGTAGATATTTTCGCAAATTGAGAAACGATTTAAAAAAAATCTTTAGAATGTACTACCTACCCACCTAGATTATGAATGACATCGCTGATAATAACTTCAAATAAATGAGTGGGAAGTGCAAATAAAAATAATTAATTTAATTTTCATTTTTGAGTGCCTATTTGTGGTTTTGAAGTCAGTTCAACTTTTTTTTTAATAATCTAACTAAATCCGACTCTGGCTGCCACCTGCAAGTATCTCCTAATTCCACATTAGTTAGTTCCATTACCGCGGCTTCGCTCGCAGCCATTCGTTATAATCTGCATTATGCTGCATTCTATCGCGCGGTAATCCTGCGATATTTCGGGAATGGCTCCGGATTTTCTGAAGAGCTGGCTGGATTTATGTGAATTCAGGTTTCTCCTCACAATAGGTAGCGCTTGTTTCAGAATCTAGATTGCGTTCTGTCGGGTAGTGTAGATTTAAGTTAGTAAATATTTTTAATGAACATCTCAAAATGTTGAAGGTTTTCTTTTTAGTTAAATAAATAAAATTCCACAAATATTATAAACTAGCGACCCGTTCTGGTTCCGCAAAGATGCAATGAAGATACTATTATGTGGCAGCGTGGCATTAATAATACATGGGTTTATTCACGTATTTAATTGTCAAATTTTTTTTTGTTTGAAGTTTTTTACTATAAATGTATAAAATAGATACATTATCAAGACCTTAAAAACTAGAGTGCCGCGATTAGCGGGGTAGGGCCAACCAGCGCGGTGGTTAGGTCTGCAGACTGAGGAACCTCCTGACGATGTGCGCTGTGCCGAAGATGATCGCCGCGTGCATCTGACCCTCTATCGAAAGTCTCGAAGTTGGTCGAGAGTTGTCGTTATTAATTCATTCGCCGATACAGCTATCGGGACTATGATTGTGGAATCAACATTCTACATGGCGGGTACTTGCTGAGCTTCTCATTCTCGACTTTCACGAGGTTCTCGTCATGTAGTATGGTAGACCAGGGTCGATAATTTTTAAAACCAAAAAAAATAGTAGTAGAATGAAACCCATTAGAAAAGGAGGGGAATATTATAAAAATTAAAGGAAAAATAAATTACGGGCGATCTGAGGTCGGGAAGGGGGTGGGGGTGAGTTTTTAAGGGTAAAAAACGGTTATTCTCGATTTCCGGCAAAACTAAAAGTCCTATTGAAAAAATTTAAATGACAAAGTTGTAGGTAATAAAAAGATATAAAACTTTGGATACACACTTTTTTCACATAACCTCAAAATTTATGTGAAAAATTAAAAAAATCAAGTTTTTGGTTTTTTATTTTTATCTTTTACAAAAATATTTTATTTTACCGAAATTTGGTGAAAACTTATCTTTTTATGTCCCAAATACGCTGTAATTTATTTGATCAAAAATATTAATTTTTTCACATTATTTTGAATGAATATCGAAAAAAACACCCTAACTTTCAATCGAAAAGTCACCCGTCAAAATATCAGCTTTTTTCAAAAATTTGGTATGTTTTCTGTTCGTTAAAATCTCTACTTTCCGATGGTGAAAAAAATAATATATGTTACCATAGTAAATCTTCTCAGAAAATGCAAAAAATCTAAAAAAACTCGAATTCGAATATTTTTTTTCATTATTATAAAAAATGTTGAGCTATTTATTAAAATTGACACTTTAATTACTCGAAAAACGTTAGATTACATGTCACATTGATAAAAAAAGAAAATTGCAAATAAAAATATACTACTATAATTAACTATAGTAGCCCATCAAAAGGTATTTCATGGAGAAGAAGATATGCGTTAGCTTAAAGTATGATCATTGTTAGTACGAATTTTGTTAAAACACTTTCAGACAAACCACGACCATGTGGAAGTCCACCCTGAGTTTTCATAGATCTCATCATAACTTGCTCGATCGTCATATCTGACCAAACTCCCGACCAAAACTTGTCAGTACGTCTAATTGTAAAGAATCCATCGGTGAATCGCGTAAATTCATAATCATCATTTATTGTGTATTTAAGCTTACGCATATCTTGGAGATAAAGATGAGCAGATTTTGCGTATAGAAAGTGCCCAATTGCATGAAAATAAGTAAGCATTCCTTCCACACATTTTAAATAAAATTCCAAATTACCTGCACGTTCAGCCGGTATGAAATTTTTAACCAATGAGATCATTCTCATCATCATCTAATAGACATCTACGCATATAATTTAAAGAAGATTCGACAACTTTCTCCAAATATTGTAGATGTCTTATTAAATATTAATTTTATTAACTTATTTGTTTGTTAATTATAGTAGTATATTTTTATTTGCAATTTTCTTTTGGTATCAATGTGACGTGTAATCTAACGTTTTTCGAGTAATTAAAGTGTTAATTTTAATAAATAGCTCAATTTTTTTTATAATAATGAAAAAAATAAAATCGAATTCGAGTTTATTTCGATTTTTTGCATTTTCTGAGAAGATTTACTATGGTAACATATTTTTATTTTTCACCATCGGAAAGTAGAGATTTTAACGAACAGAAAACATACCAAATTTTTGAAAAAAGCTGATATTTTGACGGGTGACTTTTCGATTGAAAGTTAAGAGTGTTTTTTTCGATATTCATTCAAAATAATGTGACAAAATTAATATTTTTGATCAAATAAATTACAGCGTATTTGGGACATAAAAAGACAAGTTTTCACCAAATTTCGTTAAAATAAAAATATTTTTGTAAAAGATAAAAATAAAAAACCAAAAACTTGGTGTTTTGAATTTTTCACATACATTTTGAGGTTTGTGAAAAAAGTGTGTATCCAAAGTTTTAGATCTTTTTATTACCTACAACTTTGCCATATAACTTTTTTCAATAGGACTTTTAGTTTTGCCGGAAATCGAGAATAACCGTTTTTTACCCTTAAAAACTCACCCCCACCCCCTTCCCGACCTCAGATCGCCCGTAATTAATTTTTCCTTTCATTTTTATAATAATCCCCTCCTTTTCCAATGGGTTTCATCCTACTACTATTTTTTTTCACTTTTTATTATTTTTAAAGGCTTCTACCCTGGTCTATGGTGATATTGACAATCACAGTCCGGCGCTGAGACCGGTCTGCCAGCACGATATCAGGTTTGTGATTATTTTCATTAGCTACTCATTAATTTAAAAATAAGGATAACCTATTAAACAAAATACTCTTTACAATAGGATTTATTTAAATACAATATTTACAGGTGTTAAAATAATTTATTTTTATCAAAATTTAAAATGTATCGAATCTTTAATTGAAATTAGCAAAAAGAATTTGCATCGGCCGGGAATCGAACCCGGGCCGCCCGCGTGGCAGGCGAGCATTCTACCACTGAACCACCGATGCTACAAACGCAATGTTAAAATAGGTGGTAAGTTTAGTCTTCTAAGTGATATTTCGCATCAATCTGGTGTTGAGCAAACTATAGAAATAGAAAGTACGCAGTTGCTAGGTTCTCTGCAATCGCCGCCATTGTGCAAATATAGCACAAGCGCTATCGATGCTAATAATATCCGAAACACGCACATCATGTTTGATAACAGACGTATGACGTAACGACGCGACGCGAGGAGTTGAAGAATTTTAAATGCGCGAGCGCACGATCCGCACGTAATATTTATGTAAGTGTATGTGTGTGTTATTCCATCTTAGACAGGGTTACGTGTAACACCAATGACAATATTACTAAATTATTAGGTTCCTTCATAATATATTTTTTTTTTAATTTTACGACATAATAATTTCAGGTACTTCTTTATTATTAGTAATTTACTGTTATTAAATGAATATTCAAAGTTATTGGCATCGTAGCCGTACTCATTATGGAATAGTTAATAAATACATGCAGGTACTAGCCCGAAAGGATTTTGTTGTCCTCATCGTAATAAACAATTTAAAGTAGAGGTATGTTGAAAACTCTGACAACAGGTTGAAAAAGCATCATACACAATTATACCATGTTATAAAAGAAAAACGTATAAGCTTACATTGTACGTACAAAAACGATTGAACTAAGCCCTTCTCCCACGATCTGTTGTCAAATTAAAATCATCGTTTTCAGCCTTTACTTTAACAAGAAGCATAACCATAAGAAGCAAACGTGTCCCCACGGGTAGAGGCGAGGGTTTGTACGATTTCGTATGTCCTTGAAAGGTTCTAAAAACTGGTTACCTCGCGATGTTTTCCTTCACCGTTAAAACCGTCAGTGCTGACAAACTCCAACACTTGCATGTGAGAAAAGACTTAAAGAGAAAGAAGAAAGAGAAGGTGCAGAAAATTTTAAAGACAGCCAGATTGTAATTGTAGTGGTAGGACTCTTAGCAGAGTCCGCCTGGGGAAGTACCACACCTTTGCCAATTATTCTACCGCCAAGCAGTAATGTGCAAACATTACTGTGTTCCGGTTTGAAGGGCAATGTTTCTAGAGAAATTACAGGGCTTAGAGATATAACAACTTAGATCTCTGGGTGACGAGCGCAGTGCAGTGCTAGGTAATGATTTGGACTCTTTATGTTCCAATAGCTGCGTGTTACTGTGCTGTCATGTGGTAGGCATGTTGCTTACCATCAGGCACATGTCCTGCTCGTCTCGTCACTCTTTATTTAAAACAGAAAACATACATACATGGGTTTACTTACCTACTCAGGTACTTTAAGAGGATCTTAAAGTACCTGAGTACTGATATTATAGATGTTAAAGTTTTATGTTTCTTGCTCAATCACGTCGGAACGGCTAAACGGTTAGGGTTCAAATTTTAAACACAGTCAGATTATAATTTGGAATAGGTATCACATACGCTACTTTTTATTTCGTGTAAATAACGGATACAGTCCGTGCGGGTTAAAACGGTGGGTCGCTGCTAGTAACATACCTACCTATAATTTTCCAGGATGATGATAATTCTCTTTTTATTCTCGTTTCCTGTGTTCTACACAAAACGAAAGCGTCTCATTTATGGAGCTATAAATAAAATGGATGTGACGAAAACTCGATTTCACATAACGGTCCCCCCCCGGAGTGATAAAAGAGTTGAGTAGACTGTCAGGTCAGAGAGCGTAAAGGGGCGTCGGTACTTTGCTGACGAGTGGAACACTTACAGAAGACTACCTTAAGAATCTAATAAACCACCCAACCATAATAAACATGACATAAGACCATATTAAGAAGATATAAAGAAATAAGAATCATCACTTCGAAATAGTTACGGCTGGTCTAGTCGGGAGAATGGCGCCTGCCGATCCGTAGACCCCGGGTTCAAACCCAACACGCACCACTGTCTTTTCGAAGTCATGTGCGTAATGCCGCTAACTTAAAACGGTGAAGGAAAACGTCGTGAGGAAACCGACATGTACCTAGAATCTTTCGAAGTCATGTGTCATCCACCAACCCGCACTGGGCCAGCGTGTTGGATTATGACCTTAACTCTCTCCTTGCGAGAGAAGGCCCCGAGTCCCAGCAGTGGGAACGTTTAGTAGGCTGTTGATGATGATGATGAAATAGCTACATTTCAATAACACTTTTGTAGTGGTAGGAGTCTTTGCGTTGTCTTCCAGTGGATGTGCCGCACTCTTGGCAGTCAATTTACAGTCAAGTAATGTGCAAAACTCGCTGTGTTCCAGTTTGAAGGGCAAACGGCAATGTATCCAGAAAAAATACAGGACATAGAGAATATCTAAGTCTGTGTATTAGGTAACTAGACTCTTTATTTTAGCTTAGCTTTGGACAGCTTAGCTTTGGACAGCTTAGCTATGGACAGCTTAGCTTTGGACAGCTTAGCTTTGGACAGCTTAGCTTTGGACAGCTTAGCTTTGGACAGCTTAGCTTTATAAAACTGTGCAGGCACATATTATACCATCCAGAACGTACACTCCTTGTTTCGTTACTCTTTAGCTTGATATTCTATACGAAAAAAAAAATATAAGAAAAAGGTTTTTGAAGTCGTAGAAATCGTGGCACGCTTAATTAATCCAAGGTGCTCGACGCTTACGAGCTAACTGGAGCTAACGTATCTGCCAACCCGCACTGGGCCAGCATGGTGTATTATGGCTTTGACTCTCTTCTTACGAGGGAAGGCACCAAATCCCAGCAGTGGGAAGATTTAGTAGTGGGCTGCTGATACTTACACTCGAAGCTTCTCATTCTTTATCATGTTTACATACGTGAAATGTTATACCATATAGAGTACAAGGCTTGGCGATTACTAGTTATACCTCTGTAAGTTTTCTTCTCAAAGACTTTATTATCGAATAGATAACAAACTATCAAAAACTTGGAATCTATTGTTCGCTCCGAGCTCAGCTCCGTCGAGATGGAGTTAGCGGACGGATTTATTGCCGTCTTCTGCTGCTGCTTCTAATGCCAGGTACCTTGGCTCAACGAGCAATGTTGACTAAAATGATGTGATGAAAACTACACGAGATGATAAATACAAAAACAACCCAAATGAAGACGCTTACCATATATTATTTTGATGGGGTGTGTCCAAAACGAAGCTCCCAGAAGCCTATTATTTAATGATAGTTCTGTGGCAGTCAACTAGCTTAATCAGCCGTTTATAATTCGTTCAAAATTTTCTTTAGTTAAATAAATTAAGATTGGTGAATATTTCACACAACACTATCTGACCTCAAACTAAGATAAGTTTGTACTGTGTCAGTCTCATATAATCCTACTATCCTACTAATATTATAAATGACAAAGTATGGATGTTTGGATATTTGGATGTTTGTTGCTCAATCACGCCGTAACGTATGAACGGATCAGGCTGAAATTTAGAATACAGTTAGATTATAGTCTGGAAAAACTTATAGGCTACTTTTTATCCCGAAAAAAAAATAAAGGGAACAACGGGAACGGGAAGTACGCGGGTAAAACCGCGGGGCACTACTAGTACTTCTATATAATACATCTGATATAATACTTATATATTTGTAAGCCCATCCTTATTATACATAGAAACACCCAAACAGAACAAAAACATTTGTATTCATCACAAAAATATGTACACTGGGTGGGAATTTATAAAAATAAAAATGTGTGTCAAGAGCCGATGGCCGCTCCCAATTACAACAGTAAATTATAACAAACTAACATTAATATGTTTACAGAATCTATACTTATAATAAAACTGTAGCGGGTCGAATTCTGTACATTTAAGATATTTTGAAAAAAAAAAAAAATTTGGGGGCACTCCATAGTCGATACTGATGGCGAAACTGCATTTTTTTTCTTTCATGTCTGATGTCTGTCTGTCTGTCTGTCTATGTGTATAGGGAACTCTCATCACGCCGAAACTACTGATTCAATTCGAATGAAACTTGACATGATTTAAGATCATACTAAGTAGATGGTAGCTGTCTACTTTTAATCCCCAAATTCTGCACGGTTTTCTTGCAGAAAGGGGTGAAAGTCAGAATGTGTATTTGGTTGTAACTCATGTTTGCATTGTTCAATTTCGTTAATTCTAATTTTGTTAGAAAGAACACATTTTTAGTACAGTCTCATCAAATTTTTAACAATGTTGGTCTAGTGGTTCGGAAGTACCATAGAAATTAAATAATAACGGTAATAATAAGTTCGGTAAAAACTAACTTCTAAGTATTCTGTGGCATTGTAAACACTAGGTATGTAACGGAGGTCATTTTACCGGAACCGAAGGCGCGGTCGGAGGTTTTAAACAATTCGTATGAAACTTGACATGATTTAAGATCATACTAAGTAGATGGTAGCTTACCAGAACCGAAGGCGCGGTCGGAGATTTTAAATTTGATTTATCGGAGTCGGAACCGAAGTCGGAGACAGAGGCAGGATCAGAAGTGGTGGCAGGAGAACCATTTTTATTGGGTAAATATTTTTTTTGCCAAACACGTGGACACGGTAAACATTGACGAGCAATTGATTTAGGAAGTTGGGGTTTTGTATTTCCATTTACTATCCACCACAATAAGGGATTATCTGCAATATTTATACACCTTACCTCCGATTGTAACCTCCGTTTTAAAAAATTCGGAGCCGAAATCGGAACCAAAGGTGTAATTGTAATCGGAAGTTCCGACTTATCGGAATCGAAGCTCGGACATCGGTGACATATATTGTCAGGTCATATTATGACAATACCTTTCTACAATATATGAAAACTTATTTTATTGTATGGGAGCCTCCTTAATCATTAATTTTAATTAATTATTTAAAGAGAATATATAATATGAATACATAAAACGAAATATTGTATGAACAGTTAAAGCGTCTACCTGTCACCATTATTAGCATCGAGCAAGAAACGGTAAAAAAAAACAAATTTGTTCTTTGCCCCCCCTATTTATTTTATGTTGTTTTTAGTATTTGTTGTTGTAGCGGCAATATAAATACATCATCTGTTAAAATAACAACTGTCTACCTATCACCGTTCTTGAGATGCAGTCTGGTGACAGACGGACGGACGGACGGACAGCGAAGTCCAGTAATAGGGTCCCGTTTTTACTAATACAAATACAAATTATTTTACCATGTACATATATTGACTGGCCTCGTGGCTTAGTTGGTAGTAGCTCTGTCTGCGAAGCCGAGGGTTGTGGGTTCGATTCCCACCCAGTGTAAATATTTGTGTGATGAATTCAAATGTTTGCACTGTGTCTGGGTGTTTCTATGTATAATAAGTATGTATATAAAACTATATAAGTATTATATCAGCTATCTGGCCGCCATCACACAACCTTTGCTTAGTTTGGGGTCAGATGGTGTTGTGTGTGAATTGTCCACCAATATTTATTATTTATTATTATTATATTATGTGGAAAACAGGGAGGCGGTTTTTTGAATATTAACAAAAACTGGATGACAAGATGATGTTTAAGCCCACTACCAGTCGAAGTGCTGGCGGCAGTACCACGCTGAATGGCAATGTTTATGCGTTGGGCCAAATAAACGCCAGCATTTTGGTCACGCGTTGCGTCGGCCAAGCGCTCGGAAAGGCTTTTGAAGATGAGGGAGCTCCCGGCCCCCACAGGCACGATGTCTCAACCCCAAATGGCTTAAATATAAAAGCAATACCGAGGGTTGCATATTTCCGCCGTTTGAGACGCTCAGCTAAATTAGCCGCTGTACTGGCCCTACTATGTATCTCTGGAAGATGTGATGGTGCCACAGTATCGACGCAAGCTGCGTCCCACACTTGCGGCCGACTCAACTTCCAAGGCAATAAAGTCATGCCGTCAGGTTTTTTGCCATCGTCACGCGTAAGACCACTCCGGTTTGAGTACCTATGGCTGGGACAATGGCGGTGGAAAAAGCCAAAGTTTTGGGTGTGAATTGTCCACCAGTATATATTTATCTGGACGACGTAGTTCTGGCTTCTTAAATTAGTCGAGTGAACTTTTTACTCGACTAGAAGTTAGTTAGTTGACGTGATATGATAATTTAATAAATAATTGAAGTCAGTTTTTGTTCCTTCGGATATTATTTCAATCTAAATACTAAATTTAGCCGTTAACTTAAAACGGTGAAGGAAAACATCGTGAGGAAACCGACATGTACCTAGAATCTTTCGAATTCATGTGTCATCCGCCAACCCGCACTAGGCCAGCGTGGTGGATTATGGCCTTAACTCTCTCCTTGCGAGAGAAGGCCCCGAGTCCCAGCAGTGGGAACGTTTAGTGGGCTGTTGATGATGATGATGACTAAATTTAGTGTTTATCAAGCTTCAGTGACCAAAACAGCATTTCTAAAATTGAATAAAATGTTATCTTACTACTAAGCATTATAATTATGTATATTATGTAAAGGTATGATTTGGTTGAAATTTGAAACACAGATAGTTTATAGTATCATATACTACCTATAATATCGGAAAAAGCATGGGCCCTAACGAAACATTAACAACAGAACGACATTACCAATTAGATTGACATTTGAAACACACATGGCTTAGAGTCTAAAATATCACATCGGCTAATAAGTCCTAATAACCTATTAAACAATTAGGTAAGTATCAGATCACGCACATCAGCTACATACTCTTCGTAATGTATCCTACAAACTTAACACTGCGGCTATGTTCGATACTCCACAACCTTACTACGAGTATGTTTGATGTTGCTAAAAATATAAAATATGAAGTTGCTCAACTCGAATAAATATATTTTTGTGTGGAAAAACAAATTCACTCGGTTTGTGTAATGGCCACCCATCCAAATATTTTTAGGTAAGTACTACTAATGTTTAGTACATTAGTAAAGGTAACATTAGTAAGGTCGCAAGATCAACGTACGCGAACGAAGTAGCGGGTTCAGCTAGTATACAATGTGAGCTTAATTATTTATTTTTTTAAAACAAACATTCCTAATAATTATTACTTAACAGTCCACTAAACGTTCCCACTGCTGGGACACGAAGCGTTCTCTCGCAAGGAGAGAGACAAAGCCATTATCCACTACGCTGGCCCAGTGCGGGTTGGTGGATGACACGTGACTTCGAAAGATTCTAGGTACATGTCGGTTTCCCCACGATGTTTTCCTCCACCATTTTTAAGTTAGCGGCATTACGCATATGACTTCGAAAAGACAGCAGTGCGCGTGGTTTCGAACCCAGGGTCCCCAGATCGGCAGTCGCCATTCTCCCGACTAGACCAGCCGTAACTTATTATTTAGATATATTGTTTATTTATAGTAATAATTATTACCTACATCAATTCAATTAATCGATAAATGTATTATACCTCTACGCTCTACACATGTAAGTAACAATCACTTCAGTTTTCATACTAAAAAATCTTAGGACTCTACTTAAAAATAAGTACAAAGCTTTTGCATGTTACTCTACCGCCGAGTAGTAATTTACAAACATTGCTGTGTTGCAAATTGTAGAGCAAAACTTCCTACGAAATTACTAGGTGGGAAAGAAAAATCTTATTTTTGCTAGAATGATTTTATGACTTCTGCTTTTCTTATTTAAATTGCTGACATGACGTTGTTGTGAACAGGCATAGTACCTACCTACAAGAAATATGTAATTTTGTAATATCGAACTGTACAGAGATGAAGTAGGGATGAAAGTTTGTATGGAAGTTCGTCACTGTTGAAGATAAAACCATGAAATTTTGCAACTTTGAATTCAATGTAAATCGAAATAAAAAATGTGTGAATGAAAAGATAATTTAGTTTTCTCCGTAAAACGAAACAACCCATTTCCAGTGAAATAAAAAATAATTGTCTGATTATTATAAAAGCCCCAACATTGCCGACGCATGTTCGATTCTGTAGCGAGCTATACCCGTCCCGCATAGCCTGTCCCGGCTTGTCCGGCCTGTCCCGGCTAGCGTCCCAGAATTATTTATGTCCCACAAACAGACCGCTCGGGCGATCCCGTCTTCTAAACACACTGCTGGGAGCTGCGACCTCGCAGGGATTGTTCATTCAGACCACTGGCCATGGGGCGATGTTCTTAATGAACAACCCGTTTCGTGATCATGAATTGGACAATATTATAAATACTAGTGGTCAGCACGTGGTCAAAATTCGACTTTATAACAATATTATATAATCTATAAATTTTAAAACTGTCATCACAAATTTCAGAACATCCTGACAGTTTTTATACCTTAGACATTTTGGGAAGGAAGTTATAATCTATGCAAAAAATAATTACATATTTTATTAACAATAGTTATTACAATAGAATCGAAAGACTACGTGATATGAATAAATTAGTAAAATTATGTGTACCTACGTTTCCATTTCGATTACTATATATTATGGGACTTTACCTATTTTCATTAAAAGCAAAGAAGTGCTTAAGATCCTAACAATAGTGACCAGTTAACCAACTATATAGTCTGATTCGAAATTGTTCATATTTATGCGTGTCAAAAGAGTGTATACAAACATTCATCCTCTGAATCCATAATATGTCTGAGATTACAACCCCTTGAAAATGCTTTTTTCTCGTTAATGGCTCTAGGCTATATCTGTATCTAACAGACAGACAGTTTCGCATTGACATTCATAACATTAGTGTAGATATAGATTAAATCCATCAAAAGCCGTGGTATCCTAATGATTTGCACGATTCAATACGACCTTGATTTCTTTAATCGGACTGCTTGTAGCTCCAAAAAGAGACGCCGTTTCATGGATACCTATTTGTTTCAAGAACTCGAACGGAAAGGTTGCACTACATTTTTACAATAAGGAGATCTAAACTTTTGAGTCTGAATATCGTCAAGTTTACAGACAATTTTTAGAGAGTGATGCCAAAGTCCTATAAAAATGTATACAAAAATTTGACATGGGCCAGTATTATTGTAATAAAACATATTATACTTTTTAGACAGTTTTCTGTACAATAATTATTATAATACAGTAAAGTAGTCATTTCAAACTTTGAAAATGTATACAATTTGTATGCTCTTTCTTTTGTTTTAATTTTTAATTTATTGACGTGTAAATTGTACATTTTGTTATATGAATAAAGTACTTTTGACTTTGAATTGCTATCTTCTAGATGTGCTCGCGTTTTTTCTAGATCATTGCCCACATCGTCGCTTAACATCAAGCCAGATGGTAATCAAATGCAAACCTATTACTAATTGAAAAAAAAACATAAATATTGTCTTTGTAACTGCCTACAAAAAAGAAGGAGGTTATCAATTCATAGGTATGTATTTCTTCTTTTTTATGTGTGTATGTTACGCGATAGCGCCGCCAATAATTATAAATCGATTTCAATGTTTTTTGTTGTTTGGTAGATCATAGATAGTTCAGAGGTTTAGTGAAATCGTAGTGACGGGTTTGGAATGTTTACAAAAAACTAAAATTTGCTTTCATGTATTTAGACGATATAACGATGGATTCTTGTGAAATTTGGTCGAGCGTCTAAATTTTATATTATAAATCAAGTCGGTTTTTATTTTTCGGATAAAATAAAGTATTACACATTGGCTCACGTCAATATAAACACCAAACAAAGCATCTTTCAAACGACACTTCCTTCACTCCGAACTCGGAGGCGTACTCTGAAATCTCTCCTGAAGCTGGCTTCATAACAGCGACGGCTGATAACTTACCCATATTAAAGGCTCGGATATGTAAATCTGGTATTAACCGAATTATGTAGAGCCGGTCCGCTGTGGCTTCATTATTTCGCTTTATTCCAGCAGGTAGAGTTTCTACGGTGATGCTTGCGACCGGACGCGACGCGACCGTTACCTCGGACGTTTGTCGCACAGATTTTAAGTAAAAACTTCTCAATTTTTTTAGATTGAAGGGAAAATACAACTTAAGCAAGAACATAACAGTGTCGCAATACTGTTATTGGCACTTTTGTATATTTTGTAAGTGAAAAGTTCTTTGGGTACGTTATCAGACCTACCTACTATTCTTAGTTGGGATTTTTTTTTGATTTTGGAAAAACAATTGAACTCGCGGCACTGTTACCATAACCGTTACAGACACTTAGGGCGCCTTCACCTTAGGTCGCAAGCAGCGCGGTAGTACCAGCGCGACAGTCGCACTGTTCACAAGCGGCAAACTTCTATAGTAAAAAGAGCAGCGCGACAGCCGCGCGACACGTAATTGTCATAGCGGACGACAGCGCGGAAGCCGCGCGCGATCAGTCGGCTTTCAAGCCAGTGTTGCAAACGCTGCACTTGTAAGAAGCCATCCGCTGCTGTCGCGCGGGTACCGCGCTGCTTGCGACATAATGTGAAGGCGCCCATATTTATGTTTATAACTGAAACCTTTTTTAAGTGCATTGGACATTTTTTGGGCACTTGTGGCTAGTCATCGCACAAAGAATTACAAATAAATGTTTTGTATCACCTTATCTTAACTACAAACAGCAATAAGATATATGTATTTGTATATGAAAACACTTTTATAATCTGAATTGCGAAAATGTGAAACATTCTACCAGCAGATTTCTGCACACGCACTTATGCACGCAATAAATTAATACTTCTTCTGTTTTTTCCTGGCGCTAAGAAATTTAACTTGAACCATAATATTTACTATAACCATATAATACTGGCTAATTTTGGGTGTTGGTTATTCGTGATGGTGTGCGCGCGTATGGTAAAAAAACTCAATTTTTTTCCTAACGCCTCAAAAAATGTATAACTTATAGAAAACACAAACAAATAGGTAGTTTCTTTCACTCTTTATAAACAATATTTAATTAACTCCGAAAATAATCGGTTGGTCGGTGTACGGGTCGCGGTCGTGGCAGTAGAGAGCTACCCCGAGACCGTCTGTTCCTTGCATAAAATATTTTAATTCCCTTTGAATGCAGCTCGCGCTCCTAATTGATTGTTGTGACTTTTTTAATGTAATGGACTTTTAATTGAAATTTGTAGGATTTGCACCTTAAGCGGTTGAGTAAGTTTTTTTTTTAAATAATGATTATGTTTTTTGATAACTTAACGCCTCTTGAGGTGTTCTCAGAGTTCTAATCCTAATTTTACTAATGTTATGACTAGGGCATCAAACTTTCTAATCTAATATCATTAAACAAGCTATTTTTGTATACCTCTAGAATATATGTATGTTTATATTCAATGTGGATCTCAGAAATAGCTCCAACAGTTTAATAACTACGGTTATGAATAAATCTAGCTAGGTTTCATTTTTAAAACGTCGATTTATCCATTTTTAAACGGAGGAGATCACTGTCATTCTGGTACTTCATTATAATTCGAGCCTTCAAAACGACGACACAAGATCCCGAAAACATGCTTACTTGTGTGTTGTTTGATTTAATATAATCGATCGAGTTTCATCCCTGCATCCACATTTGCAGATTCAGCAGCGTTTAGAAGAGACAGCTGAAGCGGCCGATGGATTGAGAGGGGAGGAGGGGGGAACCGCAGCCCTTTAATTAAATTTATCGCAAAACAGCTCTGAGGCTTTTTTAATGAACAATATCTGGAGGAGGGCCGCCCGGTGACAGCCGAGGGCCGGCACTCCGCGGTGACGGAGAGGGAAGAGGCCATTTGAAATGGGTACGAGGAGCTTCTTAACGTAAATTGATCAATTATTTTGTTTTTCAACAGCGCTGATGACTGAGTTAAGTCATATTTTTGTTTAATTTGCATTGTATTTCAGCCATCAAGCGAAACAAGCGGGGCTTTTTAATGGAGTTTATAAGTTAGACGTGTAGCACTGTACATAATTATGTTGTGTTGGAAGAAACTAACTAATCCTATTTTATTTTATTAAAATGGCTGTTTATTTTTTGTAACATTTATTTTCCAAAACTTTTATTTTGTGGTGTTTGATTAAAATCGAGAGTAAGTATACCTAGAAGTTTATTTTACTTCATGTAGCACTAGCATCGTAGCAAACTACATTCACAGAACTCATTTCCATTAAAAAACATATTTGATTTCACTTTATTCCAGGTTATTATTTCACAAGTCAGATTTTCTTGGTTAATTATATTTTAAACCCATTACACCAAGTTGTTGGGGTGTAATGCATATCACATTACGTCATATCTTTGTAACATATCTACCAATTAGCTAAAAGCCAAAAGCGTAATTACAATAATACCTTCGG
Source organism: Ectropis crepuscularia (assembly GCA_963693475.1). Taxonomy (NCBI): domain Eukaryota; kingdom Metazoa; phylum Arthropoda; class Insecta; order Lepidoptera; family Geometridae; genus Ectropis; species Ectropis crepuscularia. The sequence goes on along the minus strand of OY856344.1, from coordinate 1,059,358 downwards.
TACAGTTCCGTTTTTACAGTGGAAATGCAAAGAAACTGCGTTCAAAGTCAACGAAACCTCGACTGCAGTTTGCAAGATAACTGGATATTTCTAACGGATAACAACAGACAACAGCACTTAATGAATCCTAACAGGTTCCCAACGACAGGAACACTTTATTCAAATGAAATAGAGTTCTGCGAGAGTTATTATAGCGCGTCGGGAGACAAGCGCGCATCGAGCGTTAGGCGTCGAGCGTTGGACGTCGAGCGTCGAGCGCTGAACGCCAAGCGACGGGTTTCAAAGGGGACATTACAGCTGCTAGCGGAGGCTCATTGCACCCACTTCCGGGGCCTAATCACTTCCGGTTGCCTAGAGTGGAATACCTATTACTGGAAACCTGACGTTTTTACCTACTAATGGCTTGAAGACGAAACAACTAAAGTTTACTTTACCACCGTTTAACTAACTGACATTTTAGCTATTATAAATGAATCTGCTGAAAAGTATAGTACTTAATAATACCCACGAAGTTTTTATGCGATCTATCGAATATCAACCAAAAATATTTAATATCGGCGGCGGGTGAAGGTATATGAAATTGCTGGATGGTTTATTTTGCCTAAAATTCGTATTAAACGCACCTGCTCTCAAAATTTGCGAGTCAGCTATCCTTATAGATGCGGATTTGTCTAGGAATGCTCGAAACTTTGCATATTTATTAGTTAACCCGCGGGAGGCCACTCGGGTCAGGGCGACCGCGCATCTGTCTTACGCTCATAGTTGGACGAGAGGGGCTTATGGTGAAATATGGCGGCGCGTAAGCTTTCCATCTTGATGCCGGCAATACACGACCTTTTATGTGCTATTTTCTTTTACGCTGTTTTTGCTAAAAGTTTGTTTTATCACTGAAACACGCAGAATATTAGATGTTATTTTTGTTGATATATTTCGGTATTGACAGGACTCGTCGCAAAGTTCACCTAGGGAAGTACAACACGTTTGTCAGTTATTCTACCGCGAAGCAGTATGGTGTTCACGTTTGAAGAGCAATGTTTTTAGAGACTTTTTTTCTTATATATTGTAAAGAGTGTTGCAACGACCATAACGTGAGCCTGATGGTTAAAAGCACTGTATAGTTACTATTTACAAAATAAAATTTATAACATATTTGCTGGTAAAGGGTCTCCTATTGCACCAATTTCTGTATCGTAATGTATCTCATTACGTACTTGTGCGGTAATGTATAATGTGAAACGCACGGTTTCAAAATGCTTCGTCTAAAACGAACGGTACCTTTTTAAATCTTAGTAAAGAGTTTTTATGTCAGAAAAGTGGTCAACATTTTATGAATAAAATTAACTTTGAGAGGTAAAATATAATAAAGAATTATTTAATTCGTTAATTTAATTAGTTTTGACCATACATTATAACAATTTATCTGTAATAAAACACAAAAATGTTAATTTACTTTATAACTAATGGCATAAAGTCTGGTTCTGTGCCGTTGCATAAAAAAGTCGCCGATGCGCACGCATTGCTAATCTGTGAACAAGTAAAAATTATTCCGCGCCCTTGTTTTCGATGTATTGATTTAATTTGAAAATTTCGTCAGAGTTTTATTTATATCCTCGCAAATATGTTATAAAACGTCGTATGACATACGTGCGCTTTGATTATTACAGCCTCTGCTAATTATAGCTCATGCCTTCGGCTCGAGCTAGCAATATTGCCTCAACTGTAATTATCAACTTAGCGCACTTAGGTATATCATAATGTACTATTTCAATTTGCTTTCTGTTTTGATATGAACACATAATGTAAACACTTTACAGGACTTACTAATGATTGAAAATATTATTCAATCAACTCGTTGTTTAGTCAACATTACAACCACCGTGGCCACGAGAAGACTGGTTATACGTGTTGAGAACGAGCAAGAAAATTGTATGTCTATATCTATAAACTATTTTTAAACAAAAAATTAAACCTACTTTAACACCACAAACAGACACTCATAAGCGAAAAATAAATTGATATTAGTAATTATTGTAACCGCTACTCGCTATTATTTTGTATTTGATTTCGGTGCCAGTCTAGTCAACAAGCTAGTAGATAGATACTATGTACGAAGTAGTAAGTAGGCATAGGCAAGTACAATGTAGTATCTACCTACTGGCTACCTGTTATACTTGGCTAGCACCGACTTCAAATAGATGAGTGAGTAGCGGTTATAATAATTATCTAGATCAATTTATTTTTCGCTTTTGAGTGTCTGTTTGTGGTGTTGAAGTCGGTTAAATTTTTTGTTTAAAAACAGTTTATTTTACCCTTTTTAGTGCAAAATAAGTTTTCATTAACGCATTTACACAGTTTCGTGTTGACGGGATCGAATTTCATAACTTTTGTGAAATTAATAACTATGTCATCCAGACAAAATTGTACGCAAATTTTAGTTTTTTATTTATATTTTAAATACCAATAGACCGATTTTGATAAAATTTATATGGGACCATTCGGAAAGCATTTCCAAATATCCATCCGAATAAAAAAGAAATATTAAAATCGGTTCGTTCTCGCGAAATCAGATACCTAACATAAATAAATAAAAGCGGCCAAGTGTGAGTCGGACTCCAGCACGAAAGGGTTTGGTACCATTAGCAAATAAATGGCTAAACATCTTTTTATTTTATGGGAGCCCCCAATTAATTATTTTGCTGCGGGAATTTTCATCGTGCGACGCGAATGAGAGAACAACGTGAGAACTGGTAGTACCGACTTTATTACGAATTCCGTGTACAAAGACTATCGCAGTTTCTACAGACAGGCTTCCATCCATATAGTTTCACTAAGGAATCTACCGGAGTGTCACCTGACGCCAGTATAGTGTATCCTTGCTTTCAAGCATATTGTCCGATCGAGGTGGAAGCAATTAAAGTGCAGTTCAGGATACCCTACACAATGATACAGACACAAGTGTAGGTTTTACCGAACGAACGAACCAATGATTCTAACGAACAAGTTTTATTGTACAAGTGGCGCCATCTAGCTTGCTTGGGACTGTACTAATGATAGGTAATCAAGTTTATTGTATGGGAACCCCCCTTAAATATTTATTTTATTTTGTTTTTAGTATTTGTAGTAATATAGATATACATCATTTTCGAAAAATTCAACTGTATAGCTATCACCGTTCTTGAGATACAGCCTGGTGACAGACATACGGATGGACAGACGGACAGACGGACAGACAGACGGACGAAAGGACAGCAAAGTCTCAGTAATAAGGCCCCGTTTTTATCCTTTGGGTACGGAACCCTAAAAACATGGTGGTGGAATTGATAACCTCCTTTTTGGAAGTCGGTTAAAAATTAAAATGTAATCTAACCAGTAATCAACTGTTTACCGACAATTATGTATACCTAAGCCGGCGTCACCGACTTCAATTTAAAACTAAATTCGGGCATTCCACCAAATCCAAACGAATCAATCACTATGTCATCGAGGTCATCTTTTTTTACCCGACTGCGCGACGCAAAGGAGTGGTAATGTGTTTAACAGTCTATGTATGTATGTTCCTTTGAAGCACTATACAGACCAAACGCCTGGGCCGATTTTTATGATTCACACGTCATTTGTTGTTTTTGTTCATTTTTCAAAAACCGCTACACCGATTTCGATAAAATGTATATGGAACCACCTCTGCACTATGATCTACCAAACAAAACAATAACCATTGAAATTTATCTATAACTGACGGCGCTATCGCGTAATATACATACAATAAAATACAGCCGAATTGAGAACCTCCTCCTTTATTGAAGTCGGTTAAAAATAACATATTTTTCGCCAGTACATACAGATTTATTCTCCTAACGAGAAAACATGATTACTTACAGACGATATTTCCATGCATAACACGAGTAAATAAGAGAAAAGCTAATTAGTAATTAATATACAACAGACGCCGGAACAAAAATCTGTCATCAGAGATACAGAAACTCGAAAACGAATTAACTTAACAGCTACAATTTATTTCTCAACTTTTTGTCAGTGGGCGTTGTTTTTTCTATATTTGTCCCAGAGGTCGTCTCGTCTATTGCAGTGAGAGACGACAAACGAGAGGAGGGAGGGGCCCGCTGACTTGAACGAGTGGGGCCCAGTGATTGCTGAGCGGGCCCCGGACACTGTAGCGAGCGTGGTTGGTAGACTGGTGCGCGGGGCCCACTCGCGTCGTTTACATATTCACGAGAGGCAAGACCGGCCGCGGGTTGATCGCCGTAACTAGCGTGAAGAGAACTTTACTCTAAATTAATTAATTTGCGGTCGCGACACTCTCATGCTCGCTCCGCCGGTCTCAACAACACGTGAACATCCCACCGAACGTTCAAACTAGGTTTAGGTACACAGAACGAGCGAAGGAAATCCTTGTTATGCTAAAGTTATTTATGACACCGAGAAACCGTGCTCACTGAGACATCCAAGATTTATAACGCCATAAAAAGCCTTCAGCACTCAATCATTTGTGATGTTACGCCGGCGGCGGATCCTTTTTTTCCAAAATCAATAGACGGGCGGCCAAAATGTACACTATTACCGGGCGCGCAATATTTCACCGTGTGTTTAGCCGAGGTACCTAAATCAACATTTGTTCTGGTGAACGTAACGCCCGTCGGGATCCTATAACTCGGAATTAATTAACAGATTGTGCGTCATTACCTGGATGGAGTACTGTGCGTTCTGTCACGTGTGCCGCGCCGTACCGCGCCGTGCCGTACCGCGCCATGCCGCGCCGTGCCGCGCAACCATACACCGCAGTATCGGAAATTTAAACAACCAGCGCTTTACGATTCCGCAATGCAAACGCGGCCAAAATTAACGAAATAAAACAAAAACGCTCATGGCTCCCGTGCGCGCATATTAGAATATTTTAACCAAAATTATGCTATTTATTCGAGCTGATTTAACATCCACGCTCGAATTGATGAAAACTAATTTGAATTTGTGAAATGATCGCGTTCTCAGAATTAATTAGCTTTACAGCGAGTTATCGATCGAGCCATCCGTTCGGTTTTACGTCGCGGGTTTATAGTCGGCGTTTTATCAGGGAGTAAAGAGCGGCAGTTCAGTGAGCGTGACTGGCACTATGACGTCACGCCGTAATGTCTGTAATAACATATAGTGTGGGGTTACCGAAGCTGTAACGTTAGCTTTATCTTTCCGGTACATTTGTCGGGAGCCGGTCGCGGCGCGCTGATCCGACAAAAATGTCCCCCGATGCGGCTCGGGCGTCGTCGGGCGTCGTCGGCCGCCCGAGTGCCCGATCTGCGCTCATTGTCCCGGCACCAATGGCGCTAGTCCCGGACCGTCATTGCGTCCGCGATCGCATTCAACGGGTTATTCAATCGCTGGGGTAATTGCAATTTATAAAATTGAAAAAATATAGATGATATAACATATAAGAATTTCCTTTCTGATTAACACTTTTGCGATAACGTTTATAAATACTATATCTACAATCGTATAATATTACACAACTAATTGCGCCGCAGATTTTTTCACCAAAAAGTATTTTTATCAAGAACGAAAAAGGCAAATGAATATTTTCTCTCAGCATTCTACTGAGACAATTAGTAGTATGTATTAACTCTGGAAATGTTTTTTTTTAATTACTTATTTCGGTAGGTAATAGTAAATTTTCCATCCATCCAAAATCAATTCATTTAATTTCATTCAAATCCTTTCAGCCGCTTCATAAATACATGGGAATAAACAAGATCACAGGAGCATACACTTTCAACTTTATATTTATACTAGAAGCAACCCTCGGCTTTGCTCGCGTGATTGCCGATTCCTAATTTTCCCGCTACAAAATGTAGCCTATATGCTACACCAGACTATTATCTGAATTTGTTCATTCGTGTAGTCGTTGAGCAATAGACATACACACTTTCACCTTAATAATATGAATGGGATTGTTATTATGATATGGTGGGTCACGGTATACATTAATACAATTCGTGAATCTTAAGAACTAAGAAGTCGCATTAAAATTAGCAACAAAAGACATTTTTTACGTATGCCGATACAGTAGCATTTATTCGTTTAAAATCGAATCGCTGACACAACAAAAAGAAGAATCTTATGGAAAACTCAACAGTGCTTTACAAAATTCGAAGATCGAAGTATCTTATAGGCCGTCCATAGAATCTTTGCGAACGCAAACAAAACAATGAAATAATGTTCTACGTTTGTTAACACCAAATGAATTTGATGCAGTGGGGATAGAATGAGCATTCGCTCGTCTGATGTAAATCGGACTTTATGGAAAACTCAACAGTGCTTTACAAAATTCGAAGATCGAAGTATCTTATAGGTATTTGTTTCTATGAAAGACAAAAATTTAAACAAGAAACAGGAATTGGGCAAAATATTTGGATGCCAAGTAGCAAACAGCCTTCATAAAAAAGTTTTTCAATTCCCCGCAGTTTTAGCGTAGCACTACTCTCCGCTCCGGGATGTACACTACACAAGGTTGCACCGTACCTACTACCGTACTAAGCAAAAAGACGTCATGTTCACATGTTCTACTTATTATTAAATACTTTAGTTAAGTGACAAACCTAGATACTTACTGCAAAAAATTAAAATTAGCGATTCCATATAAAAATGCTAATTTCAGTTGACAAAATGTATTAATGTAAAACCGTTAAGTTTTTATTGAAAACATTGTATGTCGAATCGCCATTGCGACCTTATTGTATATTTCACTAAAATTGTAAAATTTGGTCGAGTCTGAGTGATGCCTGAGTTTTATTTTAATTTGAAATCGGTTTTTGTGTTTTCTGAGTGATTAAAATATCATATCAAATTTCAGATTTACTTCATAGTCCGGTCAAATTAGACCAAAATATAAGAGTAAAGTTACCTAAATTCCCACCAAGCTGAAAATCGGTAACATTGTTTGAAATATCATTAAAAACAAAATTTGAAAGTTCCCCATCTTTCCCCTGTAAGGAAAAAAAATTATTCAAGGTCAAAGGTAAAAAAATGAGTATTTCGCGATTATCAGCAAAACGGTAAGTTTTATCATAAAAATACTTCCAACAAAAATTGTAGATCATAAAATTATCTACAAAAATTGTCTTATGAACTTCAACGAACATGGTAATCGAGCAGTCTATGATGAAAGCCATGAAGACAGATGGAGGTATTGCTCGAGGGAGAAGTACAAAAGAGAGTGTCATAAGTAAATAGGTTTATAGTATGCATGCTATGAATACCGTTTGTGAAAAATTAGAAGATCTCGCTAACGTTCAAATGGATACGACCGAGCAGCATGTTGACGCAACTGATTCGCGAATGAAAAAAGATGCTAAAGATGTGCGAAAACTTTTAGAGTGGTTCTCAATGCATGATCATTTTCCAGACGTTAGCAAAATTGTTTCTATTGCGAGTGGTGTCGTTGGTGATGATAAAATCAATTGTTATAAAGCTCGTGAAGTTGGGCTTGCTTCTATGACAAAAATGACAGGACTCACATTCAATAATATTAAATTAAAACGCTCTGACACAGTTGTACCTCTTTTAGCTATGACTAGTACCATAAAAGTTCATGAAGAAAAAAGTACCTGTTGACCCTGTATTGTTGTTCCAACGCATGAGTATTACTGCAGCATTTCAAGATGAAATAGAAAACTATTTTGAATATGAACTATCTCCCTACCCTCTATCGTTATTTGATGACATCGGGATGCGTAAAACACAGAAGTCTGCAATTTACGATTGTTTCGAAAAGGTAGACTTTGATATTAACAACACAAATGCGACATACATCATTGACGGAGGATACTTACTACATCGCGTTGTGTGGGATAGTGAACAAACATTTAACGTTATATTAGATAAATACGTACAGTATGCACGTCGACATTTTGGTTCCCGGGTTACTGTCGTATTTGATGGCTATAATGATTGCACGAGAAATACCAAAGCTGCAGAACAGCGTCGTCGAACTTTAGCAATATCTTTATCAATTGATATTTTATTTGATGAAAATATGACAGTTCCAACCAGCCAACAAAAATTTCTTTCTAATACTCACAACAAGTCTCGGTTCATTTCAATGTTAAAAGAAAGATTTACTACGGAAAATATATTGGTAAGACATGCTAATAATGATGCTGATGTATTGATAATTGAAACAGCAATCGAGCAATTCAATTTGACAAATACAACTATTGTTGTTGGTGAAGATATAGACTTACTCGTATTACTGATTGCTCGAACTCCAACTGAAAAAACTATTTTCTTCTTAAAACCAGGAAAAGCTCAACATCAATCGGAAATGTATTCATCGAAAAGTTTATCTACTTTTGCAAAATGTCAAAATCATGTCCTATTTTTACACGCAATAACTGGCTGTGATACGACATCTGCATTTTACAGGAGGGGTAAAATAACAGTCTTCAAACTATTTGAGAAACAAAATTTAATTGAATGTGCTGAAGTTTTTAAAAATAGTAATTCTACTCGACAAGAAATTATTACTACATTCGCTTTCTTTCTATGTACGTAGATCCTAAAAAAACTACCTGCTTAGATAAGTATAGATATGCATGTTTCGTTAAAAACACCAAAAGTAAAAAACAAGTACAATTAGCTTGTCTTCCTCCAACCTCAGTTGCTGCTCATCAACATCTTTTTAGGGTATATTACCAAGTTCAAGTATGGCTTGGTTATCAGCTAGACCCTACAGACTGGGGTTGGAAGTTGGTCAACAATTTATTAGAACCAGTGCACACTTTACTTCCACATGCGCCGGAAAAACTGCTGAACTCGATTTTTTGCAACTGCAAAAAGGGATGCAGTGCTAAATGTGGTTGCAAAAAAGTCGGACTTTTCTGTTCTCCGGCATGTACACATTGTCAAGACCGGTTGTGATCTAATATTGAATCAACAACAGTAGAGGATCCGTTTGATTCCAACGAGGCAACATGCGATACATCGCTATTAACGCAGTTTACATGCACTCAGGATGAAGATGAAGAAGATCAAGAAGAAGAACAAGAAGAAGATTTTGAAAGTTACGACTCGGACGATTAAATTTTACAACTTTTTTTAACTTAAATTAGTTTTATCTTTTCAATCTCTGCTAATATCCATTATGTTTCAATAGTTTCAAATTACACAGGATCAAAACTGACCCGTAAAATAAGCCTACTGGGGAAACCAAAAAAACAACGCGCTAAGTACACTACCTCATAGGTGGCGAGGAAATGTGTGCATATTATGACGATTACAACTTTTACAACTTTTTGAATCGTTATATCCCAAAAACGGTGGCTCGTAGAAAAAAAAAGTATTAAGACATTTTTTGTAGATAATTTTATGATCTACAATTTTTGTCTCAGCTATTTTTATTGTAAAACTTACCGTTTTGCTGAAAATCGCGAAATACTCATTTTTTTTACCTTTGACCTTGAATAATATTTTTGCTTACAGGGGAAAGCTGGGGAACTTTCAAATTTTGTTTTTAATGATATTTTAAACAATCTTACCGATTTTCAGCTTGGTGGGAATTTAGGTAACTTCGAATGTTTAAATTGACCGGACTAGTTCAGGTTGAGCATAAAACATTCGGATATCCAAACTTTTTCTATATTCTAAACATCTTGTATTCAAATATGTACGCAAGGGTTACGCAAAACAAACATTTTGTATAAACACAAATCGGTATAGAATCGGTAACGACTTTAGACGTTTGTGACGTCTACCAAACATAAGAGACAATATTCAGTTGTATTTAGCCATCAATCTGAAAGTTAAAATGTGACTAATTGTTTTTGTATTAGATTCTTAATAAAAGTTTCTCATATTTGATGTGAACAAAGCGACCTTTATGGCATAAACATCAACAGTCCACTTTGTGTTCCCACAGCTGGGAATCAAGGCCTTCTCTCAGAAGAATAGAGTCATGAATATGATTAACTACGCTGGCCAATTTCGGGTAGGAAGATAACGCATGCTCTCGACAGATAACTTATACTTAGACCACGCCGGTTTCCGGGAGAGCATCCCATTTTTAAAAACCTTTCCAAACGCTTGGTCGACCCAAGACAACTCTATGTTGGCTCAACTGTAACATTCAGCGTGTTAATACCGCCAACATGCTTTTAACTGGTAGTTAGTGGACTAAATAATCTTGATTATCTTTTAGATTTAGGTAGATGTACTTAGTGTAAATAGTTACTTTGGTATGTAGTATAGTTCTCCTTGTAATTTAGTTTTGTTAATAAAATGTCTGCCCATACAGAAAACAGTAATAAAACGCGACATATTACATTCATTTCACCGCAGACAATATCCATTTTCTTTAAAATAGTAAACCATATGAGCATGTCAGGTGCTCCATCAATAATACGGACCGCCGATGTACCGAAATAACCTTTATATTTTCGTCCTTACTCAAAACAAGTATTGTAAAATCGTTGCCATCAATAAGTGAATATTTTCTGTAGAGGGAGGTTGCTCGCAGGTTTATGGGTTTTCTTTGTAGATTTTTTACGATCCCATTACGTTTTGATGAATGTTGTTTATAAGTTTCTGAAAGCCTATTGACGCAGTACTAACAAACCTATACGCCGTAAACATTACTGTCTTGAATACTCATAATACGTTACTTTTTTTTAGAGATAACTTATTTTATCATAATTTGTTATTGATTCTAATCGCCGTATTAAATAGTTTTTCTTGAACCGCCCTTGGTAGTAGCTTTGTAGATATTTAAAAATATAGCAGAATAAATTAAAATAGGAATACATTTGGACGATACAACAATTCTTTGTTGAAAGATCACAACATATAAGATTTACGTAAAAAAATGTTTTATTCGTTTTAATGAGCGGCCCTATCAGAGCGATCTCTACCAGGCAACCGTGCGCAAACAAGATATGGTATATTGGAGTGCGCGGCTCAGCAACCTCCATGCAATCAAAACCAAGGCAAACATGAAGCTGCACGAGAGCGTGCCCCATGCAGTTGTTGCAATCTCACGGCACACGGGGACCTTCACATACTACGCTGACGACACCGACGACGCCATCGGGCAGTTCGTGCGGCCAGCGTTGGCTGCATCACCAAAGACCATCCGAGAGTTCAACCTACAGATGGCCGTCAGGGACAGAAATGCACCCGTAGTGGAGGCTCTGGGCCGGGAGGAGGCGGCTTAGGCAAATGGTAACTAGGCAAAGACGGTAGGTAGCGGTAGAATCCCAACCGATAGTGATCGGCTCTACCGACGAGCACTAAAATTAGGTTTGAAATGTGCCCAACTCCCCCTATTTTCCTTTTCTTCTCCTAATCCAAGAAATATGTAAAAAAAAACAAATGTAATGACAAAGATCACGGACCCCGGAGTCTGTGGAGTAGATAATTAAAAAAAAAAGCAACCTCCATGTGGTGTGCCTTGTGCCCTGGACATCAGTCTACAACTTTTCATCGCTGTCTTACCGCTAGAGTAGTGGTGGGACTCCTTGCAGAGTCCCCCTGGGGAAGTACCACACCTGTGCAAGTTATTCTACCGCAAAGCAATAATGTGAAAGCATCTGTGTTCCGATTTAAACGGCAACGTTTCCAGTGAATTTACAAGGCATGGAGATAAAACATCTTGAACGTATTGAGTAAGCGCACTGCGCGTATTTGTCAAAGAATTACTCAAAGCTTACAGCAAGCCAATAAGCTGTCAATTTTATAATAGGTAAACAGTCTAATCTTAGCAATTGTTGACTTTTGTGACTTCGAATGAAGCCGACCAATTAAATAGGTATAACTCAAGTTCTATTGTACGTCGGTAAGCGTGTGGCTTGTTTCAAAAAAGGTTACTGGCTTGTTTAAAACAAGAATACTAAAAACAATCGAATTCCGCGTTGCATTAAAACGTAGCGAACAGAACACAGAACAGGGAACAAACGTGTCGGAGAGACGCGGGGAAAGGAACGAGAGCGAATAAAAGAAACAAGCGAATGCGCAAAGCGTTACTTGAACACTGAATGGAACACTCGCCCGGGAACCGGGGACGCGAGCCCTTATTCTGAAACGCGATTTCTCGGGTATACCTACTTCCTGCACTTACCGTATTGGTTCTTATACTAATGAGCTGATCAAACAACTGAACGAAGTAAATTTAAATAAAATTTGGCAGTCGTAAAAACTTGACGATAGAAGTGAAAACTATAGAATTTTCGCACTTAATAAACAGCAATAATTTTGGACAATACATCACCTGTATAGCTATGGATGTACGGCTATAATCCAAGTAGCATCCAACGCGCATGTTCCACTCCGCAGGTTCGACGCTACGCAGATGTTTTCACTTTAAAAATTGAGACAGAAGGCGCGTATCTGAGTTCTTGAGAATTAAATAAATAAATGATAAATTAACACACAATACCATCTAGCCCCAAATTAAAGCTTATGCAATGGGAGCTAGACAGCTGATTTTATACTTTTATATTTTTAAATATAAGTACATAGATATTATACATTGAAAACACCCAGGCACAGTACAAATATTTATTTTCATCCCACAAATATTTGCACTGGGTGGGAATCTAACCCACGACCCACGGCTTCCCAGGCAGACTTACTACCAACTTAATCAACATGCCTGCCAATAATTAGCAATATGGGTCTTATTTACGTATGTTTAAAAAAGTAACATTCGTACATATATGTATATTTTTATTCTGGTGTAGTTCACTACCACTGCGCCACGGTTTTACCCACGTGGTGACTGTTCCCTTTATTTAGCCTATGTGCTATTTTAATAATATAACCTAACTGTGTTCTAAATTTTAACCCGAAGTTCCGTTCGGAAATTCCTTCGTGATTGGGCAACAAGCGCCCAAACATATTTTATTAATGGGACGGACGGATGGACGGTAGGATTCCCCTCTTATTTTGATGAGAAGTTTTAAAGGACATGACAAAGCGAGCGAGCGACAAAGGGCTAAAAAATACTTTAAATTGTCTATGTCATAAAGCTTATGAAATTTTCTAAGAAAAGTAAACATTACCGTTACCTGGGGCGTTATTTAATCCTATTTTAACAGAAGTTTTCTCTGATATTCTGAAAACTCCTCATTGGAAGCCTGATAGAAGAAAACTCTGTCTCAACGTACATAACATAATTACTCAAATCCTCTTAGTATGTGAAATGCGCCAGTCATTTAACTGCACCTATTAGTGTTCAAACTACTTAAAAAAACAACAATATTCGCTGATAAAAATACATCCCAACTAGGCAAATCACTTCAAAAACAACGCACCGATACCATTGGTTTGTAATTAAATAAAATTCCATAGTCATTTCATTGATAACCGACAATTCATTTCCATTTACGGCAATGGCGATCTGCTAGTTCAGAATAAGCGGCGTGAGGGTGAGGCGAGCTCGCCGGCCGCGGCTAGGCGAGGCGAGGCGAGGCGACGTTACCCAAGCGTCCAGTGCACCGGGTTTTGTCCCTCGGACATTTATTGTTTTAACGGCGCACTCCACTCATATTTCTCGAGGCTCTTTTGTTAGTTTTTACTTATTACCGTCGCTGCAGTGGCCGTATGAATAAATTCCGTAGTTGGTGTTAGCAGAGCGATCATTTCGGATTAAATTTTCATTTGGCTTTTGGCTAGGATGTGTCCTGTTGCGGCCTTGTGGGGTAATTCCACTCTACCTCTCTAAGCCCCACTAAGGCACGAGCGGAACGTAAAAATGCTGTATACCAGCTGTATTCATTTATTTCGGAAGTTAAACTGATAATTTATTTTACAGTTTGCATTTTTCACACGCTATAACTATCAAGATTGGATTTACTTAGCAGGTTATTTATATGTGTATTTATAATTGAATGGTTCACTGTACGTAATATAAATATAGTAGGGTTGTGCAGACGGTTGACAGCATTTCACTGAAAAGCAGCACTGTGTTCCGATTTGAAGTACAATATTTCCAGTGAAATTAAAAGGGTTATAGATAAAACATCTTATATCGCAGCGCAGTGTTAGCACTACACTACACTACACTTTAGGATTACCTAGCACTGCACTGCGCACTATATATTAATATTGGACTATTTATGTACTGCTACGGAACACTGTGTTTTTGTAGGCAGGCATATTGCTTACCATAAGACACAAACATGTCTTGTTCGTCTCGTCATTTTATAAAAAAATCTTTAACTTTCGCAATTTCAACTTCGAAATCGCGAAAGTTAAAGATTTTTTAAAAAAATGACGAGACGAACAAATATATCACGTAACTTAATCACGAAATAAATTCTTCTCGTGATCACGGCGGATGTAACGCAGCCGAAACGCTGACGTAATCCAATAATAATTGAGATCATAATGAAGTCCTGTGTTATGTTTACAATATTGTAAAGTTCTGATTATTATAATCCCCATCGGTGGGGACTCACCGTTGAATGGCCCACGCGGGGCGGGCGCGGGGCGGGCGCGGGGCGCGGGCGGCGCGGAGATGCAATATTCATGTAACAGTCGCGCCAGATCTGCATTTATGTTTATCTCGTACTTGTGTCCCCCCCCCCCCTACACCCCCTACACCCCCCCGCTGCGCACGTATTGTTTTAAAAATCTTATAAGCTTGAAGTTTACTCGCGCTCTGCGGCTTTCTGTCGTTCCGGTTTATTAAGAAACTTTGGAATGATTTTAACATCAGATTTAGAAAAAACTTTGGTCTTGAACAGTTGCTGGCTTGTCGGTTTATTGATAGGAATTTAGCTGCGCAACTGAACTTAAAAAAATGTGTGACTGAAACCATAAGAAACATATACAACGCTTAAGAACTGACCAGAAGAACGGGACCAGTGTTGCAACTTTACATTTCACATGATCGTACCAAAAATATTAAAATTAAGAGGGCGCCTAGTGCCAGAAAACGAAAAAAGGACATTTTCGACGCCGCTCACTGAAATTAAGAAACTAAAAACTATGACAAAAAAATATTGACGTGTGGGTACAATCAAGAAGAAGCACAATAACCGAATAGAATTTAAAAAATGTATCAGAGTTTTTTACAATAAAAAAATAAAAATGACACCGAAAAACCCCGTTTTAATTCGAGTACTCGAAATTATCAGCGATGACCCCACATTATTTTTTGGTAATAAAACTCCTAATTGTACGTTCTAGTAAAGTAACCGAGCACTTTTTTAAATTTATCGCGCGCGGATGAAAATTGATTTTTCCCTCGCATTAGGCGCACTCTTAAGCAATATTATTTCTTTGCAAATTGTGTTGCTCCTATGTTATCCGAAGGAACGTCGTTCCTACCTGGTGTCCCATGACAAAACATCTTATTGGATGCAATTCGTTCAGTAAGTGTCGGATGCATTTTGAAATGAATGTTCAGCTGATCTGCTTGATGCTTGACCTTGCCCGTTTCGCTGTCGGACTGTTCGTTGCTCGATAAAGTGACGTCGTTGCGTGGTTGACGTTCCAAAAAGCCAAATGAGGTTTGACACCTGAATAAGAACGAATACCCCGTTTACATGATTCCAGTCCAGCGACCGAATCCAGCGCTGGATTCGGTCGCTTGACTGGAATCATGTAAACGGGGTATAAGGCTAGGGAATCTGTTGCCGGAGCGTGTTTTTCCTGATGGTAATGTTGATGGCTTGAAGATGGTTTTCTTCTGGAGGGAAGCACGCTCCATCATAATCTCTTAACATTACGTCATTACAGTACATAGTCGCTTAACATTACGCGGAATAGCAGTCAAGTAAAAACTTATCTGTGCTAAAAAAGGGGATGAAATCAATAATTTTTTGGCACAAATTGCAGTTAAGATACATTTTTTATCCGAAACGTTTCTTTGATAGCTTTCGTATCAAAAATAGTACCAAAATCGGTCTATTGGTTTAGGACTTCTATTGCCCCAGACAGATGCATAAGCACGCAGGTGGGAGTAATCGAACTTATAAACCCCATTTTATTCAGCGTTAGCAACCAATTTTATCTTTGGACTGAAGAAACTTGGGGGTTGGGAGAGAAGGCCCTAAGTTGGGGCCTTCTCTCCCAAGGAGAGTATCAAGGCCATACACCACGCTATTCAAGTGTAGTTAGGTGGATGAGGAATTAACCGCAAAGATGTTTTTTCTGAAGCGGTCGGTATTCTTTACTGTTGAAGAAAGTGATGTGTCTAAACTCCGAATAAAAGTTAGATACGAGACGAAGAGGTTGGACTCTACTTTTGTGATAAGAACGCCTAGACCTCTAGACTATGGAATGAGTTGCCTGAGTGGGTTTTTCCCGATGGCGATAATCTTGGTGTCTTCAAATCGAGAGTGAATCGGTTTCTTCTAGGTAAGCACGCTCCATCTTAGACCGCATCGTCGCTTAACATCAGGCGAGATGGCGGTCAAGTGTATACCTATAAATGTAAAAAAAAATAGATAACGTAAACCAATGTTTTCAGGTAAAATAATTGGTTGACTGTCCACAATAACAAGTATTTTAACACTAAGAGTATTTTTTGTCCTGTATTTTATTATCCTTCAAACCAGTTTGCCCGTAGTTTGGCGGTATAACAACTGTCAAAAGTGTGGTATATAGGTACCCACTTCCCTAGAAATACTCTGCAAAGAATTTTATTGAACCACTACTAACTATTGATTACCATTAATAATTTTCTAAAAGCAGGTTGCAGTCAAACACAAACCTACATTACTTATTAGTCATCTGCAGTCAGCAATCATCATTAGCAATTTAATGAGTACGTATGTGTGGCACAATTATGTCTGTACAAGCATTAGGCTGCACTGTATAGGTAAGTCATTATATCAGAACTAGCGTCTATCTACGACTTCGGCCGCGTAGTATTTAGACAAACAGATATTCTACCAGCAAGCAGTAATGTGAAAACATTACTGTGTTCCGGTTTGAAGGGAAATGTTTCCAGAGAAATTACTGGGCTTGGAGATGTAGCATCTTGGATCTCTGGGTGACGAGCGCAGTGCAGTGCTAGGTAATGATTTGGAATCTTCGTGTTCCAATAACTGCGTGTCACTGTGCTGTTAGGTGGCAGGGAATGTTGCTTGCCATCAGGCACATGACCTGCTAGTCTCGTCATTATTTATTTTTAAAAAAAATGTAGTAATGTGCAAACTTAAATTTGTTCTGATTTAAAGGGAAATGTTTCTCGTGACATTACAGGCCAAAGAGATGAAAATCATCTGATCTATACTAATATTATAAAGAAGTAAAGTATGTGTGTTTGTTAAATTGTAAGGGGTAATCTCGGGATCTACCGAACCGATTTTAAAAATTCTTTCACCAATAGAAAGCCACATTATTGCTGAGTGTCATAGGCTCCGAGCAAAGCGGGAACGGACCGCTAGTATAACTAACATCGGTAATGCGCGCAGTGCAGTGCTAGGCAATGATTTGCACTGTTCACGTATTGAAATTCAGACTCAAAACCAGCTAGACTATATCCTATAAAATAAAATCCCAGGAATTTTTCAAGAAAATTTTACAAATAGTACAATTTAGCTACGTTTTCCTTTTCATGTGGCACGCTGAAAAAGCTCGTAGAACAAAAGGTGAGGTGTTGCGCAATTTAAGGCGAGCCGTTTTTGCCAAACGTTTGTTATGAAGGTGCGCGGAGTTATAATAGGTAGAAGGTATAATAGGTGCGGCGTTAAAAGGATCATTTGCAAAAAGTAGCGGCGACTCGCCTCAGGGCGGCTGGTAGGGGTGAGATGCACCCAGAGATAGCACTCGTTACAGCCTCAGTTCCTCATATGTACTAATATTATAAAACTCAAGAGTTTCTTTGTTTGATCGCCCCAATCTTTAGGAATTACTGGATCGATTTCATAAATTCCTTCATCGTTGGATTTTTACGTGATCTCTGAGTGGTATGGGCTATATTCTGTAGCACGGGCAAAGCCGGGACGGACCGCTAGTAGTAGAGAAAAGTAAAAAGTGACGAAACAAGCAGGACGTGTGCCTGGTAGTAAGCATCACATCTGCCCATAACATGTGTAAATGTAAATGTGTAAACATTACTGTGTTCCGGTTTGAAGGGCAATGTTTCCAGAGAAATTACAGGGCTTAGAGATATAACAACTTAGATCTCTGGGTGACGAGCGCAGTGCAGTGCTAGGTAATGATTTGGACTCTTCATGTTCCAATAGCTGCGTGTCACTGTGCTGTTATGTGGCAGGCATGTTGCTTACCATCAGGCACATGCTCGTCTCGTTACTCTTTAGTTAAAAAAAAAACTTGTATGTCTGGGTGACGAGCAGAGTGCCGTGATAGGTAATGAATTGGATTCTCCATGTTCCAAGTGACACTGTGCTGTTATTGGGCAGATGTGATGCTTACTACCAGGCACATGTCCTGCTTGTCTCGTTTCTTTTTTGTCTTGTTGTCCTGCTTGTGTTCGCCA
Source organism: Ectropis crepuscularia (assembly GCA_963693475.1). NCBI lineage: Eukaryota > Metazoa > Arthropoda > Insecta > Lepidoptera > Geometridae > Ectropis > Ectropis crepuscularia. The sequence continues at coordinate 1,040,910 of OY856344.1, read as the reverse complement.
TTTTGTGGCAGCGGCCATCTTGAATCGATATTAACCAAACATAGCTAAGAACCACCGCACGGAAATTAACCTTCAAATAAAGGCGGAATTACATTACGAAATTAGTGGCATGAAATTAATTTCGCGACATTAGTTTTAACAACAGTTTCACATGTAATTTAATACTTTCGTAATGCATGCATTAATTTCACGAATGCAAATGAGTTTCGTGCCCTACGCGATTTTTAGGTGAAATTAGTGTCATGCAACTAATTTCATAGTGTAGATGCGACGTGAAACTAGTGTCGCGAAAGCACCTGTTCTGTGCGGACGTGTGTAGTTTTATCATTGCGCGCGCTTCAAGCGTTAAAAATGGCAAACCAAACATGGAGTACAGATAAAAATATACAATCCATCAATGAATATCAGCGAGTGTCCCTGGGACCCGAAATAGTTTTTATAGCTCTTAGGATCTTCACCTGCTAATTCGGAGACTAACTTTATTGCACCTAAATGCTTTCTTGTTAACCATCCTCGAATCCATCAACGTCTTTTTTTTCTTGATAGTCTTTTTTTAAGTTTATATAGAAGCATTTCTTTAACTACATTCAATATAGCTTTGATGCTGATGGGGCCATGGTTACTGCGATACTGTGGGTTTCACGACACTTTTTATTTCACGAAATAACTTTCGCATATATCGAAACTACTTTCGTGAAACTGATTTCAACATGCATGACACTAATTTCGTAATGTAATTCCGCCTTAAAAAAACACATCGAAATATCAAACACACATGGTCAATCCGTTTGAGCTCTACGGTGCCACAGACATACAGACACACAGACAGACATCGACGTCAAACTTATAGCACCCTTTTTTTGCTCGGGGTTTAAAAAGGTACGTAGGCACTTCCCAGCTGGGCAGTTTGATCTCACTGCGCCCCGGGCCCAGCGAGTGCCCTAATTACCGCCATATATAACGCGCGGACGGTCCGCGGCGATTTTACACTTTTTGCTACATGTTTTAAAGAAAAAACTCATATTACACGAGCTTTGTGCCCGTACCTGCGCGGGAAATTTAATAATGGCGGGAAAAACGGCGGTCGCAGCTTCGGGTGTCTTTGTCTCGTTTTTCTATGGATATGATACTGTTGTTAGTGAAGAGGAATGAGGTCTATATAGGTCGGAAGTATTGTGTTGTACACAACAATATTCGATAACTTGCACTAATATTGGATATACAATTATTTCATGCAAGGAAAATACGTTTTAGGGTTCTTTCTACGGTTTATGTCTTACAAGGATTTGTTTTTTTTTGGGTTCTTACCAAATACTAGTACCAATTATTATGTAAATACGAAAGTTTGTATGTATGTATGCCTGTATTTTTATTATTTCAAGCAAAAAAAAAAAATTCTGGAGAAAGCAGGATAAAATTTAGTATTTATTTCGAGAAAATTCGGGACCGGAAACTACGCAAGTGAAAACGCAGAATGCTACAAGGCAACGTGAAAGTTAGGATGTTTGAAAGTCAGTCAAATCGGAACGGCTGAACGGATCGGGTTGAAATTTGGAACACAGTTCCATTCTGGCTTAAAATATTTGTATAGCAGATAGGGTTTTTTATTGCGGATAAATTACTAGAACAGGAAAATGCGAGCAAAGCCGCGGATCCTTGTTACTATCCTACGTGTTCGATTGTAGCTTAGCTGAGTTGTTTAACAATCGTATGCAACGACATAATATGATATTTATAAACTCGTAAACACCTGCATTTATGTATAAGAAATGAAATGAAATAATGAAATTAAAAACTGATTCACAGTCTAAAATATATACGTACCTGTAAATATGTGCATCGCGCGAGATGGCGGTTAAGTGTAAACCTATAAAAGTAAAAAAAAACAAACCTGTCAAACTGGACGAACTTACAATAATTATACTAACAAATATATACGAGGAGCTTTGGATTGGCAGCTGCCGTTCTCCCGACTAGACCAGCCGTAGCTTAGTCCGTCTTAGTATCTTGGACCGCATCGTCGCTTCACATCAGGCGAGATGACAATGAAGTGCAAACTTACCTTTAGTTTAAAAAAGCTCAGCTACCGTTACAAAATAGTAGCATCTAACGCGAAGACGCGAATGCAACTCAAGATAACATAACCATTGCGACAGCAGAATTCGTCTCTAATAAAATTTGAGCCAGGATTTGCAAAGCCGTCGTTTTTACAGTAATGTGAAGGAGACTGGCTTCTAAACTGGCGCTGACGCGACACGATCCTGTAATTATAACGTTAAGCTGTATCCGAGCTGACGAGCTGACGAGCTGACGCGGCCAGGGGATCAGCGAACGTCGCCGGACCACTCGTTCGTTCGGAAAATGGCCAATTCGCTAAACGAGACAACTCTAAAAAAATACACACATATGTACGCAAAAATTCTAGTATCCAAGTTATGATATAAATGTAGGTAGGTGAGCAACGGAACCCTTCATGGGTTCCGTTATAATTACCGTGTCGTCACAAAACTGAGATTAGTAATAGGTATTCCATCTTTTTGAGGAAGATTGATGTCACATTTTTTGTTGTTTCTTGTGATTTGGCTGTTCACAAAAAATTACAGGTAATTTGGCTCGCTTTAGCTTTGATTGGAGTACCAAAATGTAAAAATATTAGGAGCGCTCCGCAGTTTTACCCACGTAGTTCACGTTCTAGTGTTTTTTCCGGGATAAAACGTAGCATTTGTGCTAATCCAGACTATAATCTAAATATGTTTCAAGTTTCAACCCGTTCCGTTTAGACGTTTAGTAGGATTGTCAACTTGTAAATAATAGTGTTGGAATAAGGTTTTAGTGAGATTCGATATTTGGAAAGTGTCCTTTTGAGCCCCGTTCTCCGTTTTGCAAGTAAGCCATTCTGCTTGCCCCGGCCCCACGGCGCTCTCTTGCTAACTACTATTTAATCTTTACCTCCGAGCCAAGTTTCCCAATTTCCCGGCTTCTTAGCTGAAATTCCGACTCAGCTCGTTCTAATCCCGAGTTTTTGCTAATTATAATTTCGGTGCCCCTAGTTGGGGCTTAGTTTTTGCTGATTTCTTGCAATTAACTAAGGTTTGCTTAGGATGATTCAGGTGGAAGTTTTCGGGTCGCATTTTCGGGTTGCACGCGCTTCCGGCTTCATTTATTTAGTTTTAATTAGATAATGATACAGATTTGGAAATATATGAAGCTAGTTTCAATCAAAATAAAGATGAGAGTGAAGTATAGTAAAATTGAGCTTTATTTTTCAATTATAATCCTAGGCAAACATGTTTAATTTTCCTTTTTTTGTTCCTGAGACAATGGAAAGCTGAACTAAGCGAAAACTAGACTAATTAAAGTGGAAAAACAAGGTGGTCTTGCTAAAATTCTGATGTATGTTACTGTAACTACAAATGAAACATGACAAAAAATTATTTTAAATAAAATAAAGCAGTTCTCTGTGTGCAACGTACTTATTTTATAACTTTTAATTTAGAAAAATGTGAATCTCATTTTTAATATTAATATACATTCAGAAGACAAACGGATAAAAATGTAAAATGTATTTGTTGAATAAATAATTTTCTAAATGAATGCTGAATTACCTTTAATGTCCTGATAGTTATGTATAAAAATGATTTAGGTACAAATAAATAAATATGTGGACATTTTTCACACAACACCAAATGTAGGTAATACGGAATTCTAAATTCCCTATTATTGTTGTATTATTTTGGCTAAAATGTTTTCATCTCAAAGAAATTTAACAACCTACTACTACTTACTCCATTTTGTACTATTTTCTTATTTGTGACTGAGTGACCGAGAGAAAAAAACAAATTACGGGTTTAAAAACACAAAAGCATGAGTAAATAACTGTATAAATTTGAAATTGGAATTCCTAACCAAAGAGGAGATATTTGAGATCAAAGCCAGTACGACAATACACCAATTTAATTTGTAAGGACCATTAGGCACCATTAGGTTTAGTTATATTAATAACTAAAAAAAAGGGTTTGTACGTTATATATTTTTTTTGTAAATAATGAGTGACGAGACGAGCAGGACATGTGCCTGATGGTAAGCAACATGCCTGCCATATAACAGCACAGTGACAAGCAGCTATTGGAACATGAAGAGTCCAAATCATTAAATCATTACCTAGCACTGCACTGCACTCGTCACCCAGAGATCTAAGTTGTTAAATCTCTAAGCCCTGTAATTTCTCTGGAAACATTGCCCTTCATACCGGAACACAGTAATGTTTGCACATTACTGCTTGGCTGTAGAATAACTGGCAAAGGTGTGGTCCTTCCCCAGGCGGTCTCTGCCAAGAGTCCTACCACTACAGTAATAATACTATGAAGACGTTTTCGAATAACTATATCTTTATTAGGGTGAATACCGTTGTCTGAAGGAGCGAACGTCTCAGTGTTATTACGGCGGTACCCAACACCCAACACAGCGCGCTCACAACAACGAATGGCTTATCTCGTAAAATCGCTAAGCTAAGTTAAGCTGGATCCCAAATGACAATAGCACAAAAATAACAGCTGTTGGTGTAATGTGTACTTTATTATCCACTGAAAATAAACTACGCCACAGGTTCTCCTGAACACAGCATACAATGTTCGTTTCATTTTTCAACATTAACGTTTTAAATCACATTAAAATTAGTTATAGGTAACTCATAAACAGTCCACTAAACGTTCCCACTGCTGGGACTCGGGGCCTTCTCTCGCAAAGAGAGAGACACGGCCATAATCCACCAAGCTGGCCCAGTGCGCGTTGGTGAATGACACATGACTTCGATAGAGTCTAGGTACATGTCAGTTTCCTCACGATGTTTTCCTTCACCTTTTTTAAGTTAGCGGCATTACGCACATGACTTCGAAAAGACAGTGGTGCGCGTGGTGTTGAACCCGGGGTCTCCGGATTGGCAGTCGCCGTTCTCCCGACTAGACCAGCCGTAACTCAGTTATAACTTGATTAATGTTAATATAATTATTAAAATCCTGTGTCGCGATGTTTGTTCCCAGTGATCTCTTCATCAAGTCAACCGAAGTTCATGAAAGTTGACATTTATGAGTAATTTGGCCCAACTTGAAAAATAGGAGTTTTTATTTCAATTACCTATTGATACCAATTTATATGACAATATCCGTGCGACGCCGGGACAGGGTGCTAGTTGATCCCATAAATATTCCTGTGGTGATGACCAAAAAGTTCAGACGGCATTTGGAAAAATGTTTAGCGGTGTAAGCGAGATTCAAACCTACGATCGCGAAATGGGACGCTCTTTCCACTAGGTCACCGGCCTTTAGCTCACCACGGCTTGTCGAATTTCTGAAATACGGTGACAAAACAAATTTCAAAATATTGACACTTGGTTGTAAATATAATATAAAAAAAACACTTCATTATACCACAAACCACACAAAAAATAGCAATTAAACTTAACATGAGTTTCACATTTTAGTCACAAAAAGTTATCTCTTCCAGACAACCTTAAATATTCTATTAATAAGTACTGTTTAATTCATGTAGGCTAACGACTGTCTCGATAAAAGGCAGTAATTTTCAGAACGACAAAAGACTTCACAAAGTCATAAAATGGCGTCTGTATCATTGAATCTCCCGTTTTAATACGACAGTGGGAGTTCCCCGACACACCGGCTACGTCCCCTCGATAAAGTCGCTTCATTTCCCTCCAAAAACAATTTAAGCGGTAAACATCATAAACAAAATAACGCTGCCGGAAAAAATGCACTTTTCCCGCCAAGAAAATAAACCGTAGCCCGTTCATGGTTCCCTAAAAGGGCAGATGTCAGCTTTAAAACCATTAGTGAGATAAATTATAGCGGGATCGCGCCGAGCCGCGGCCACGGCCGCTGGAGAACAGCGCAGAGAGGCATCTTACGCAAGACACGGCTTATGAGATTATCCCATGTTTGTGATACTATATTACACAAAAATGTTCAGGAACAACCAGTATCCTTTTATAATTGGTGCAGTTGGTTTTCTTATAAATAAATCTTACTGATATTACAAAATTCGAACGTTTGGATATTTGTTAGTCAAGCTTCAGAGCGTCTGAACGGATCGAGCTGAAATTTGGAAAACAGTTAGATTATAGTCTGAAATAATACATACGTTTACTGCGGGAAATAGGATGGATTGCGGGTTTTACACAGGAAAATAACGGGAAAAGGAACTACGAGGGTAAAACCGGGGGAGTAATTGATAATAATCATTAAACATTGTAAGTTGGCATAAATAATAAGCTAATGATTATGACTTGAACAAAATAATGTAAATTATTGCAATTCTGAGGGTGATTGGCAAGGTCACCTTACATTAACAATAAGTACAATATTTATTTTTTGATTCATTGAGTTCATTATAACTGCAGAACATATTTTCACATTGGTCATCATCTCATCTCATTGGTCATCACTGCGTCCACAAAAGTGGACGCAGTGATGACCAATGAGAAGCGTCAGAATCGACAGTAGTGAGCAATGAGACACTCAGAAAATTTTGAGAAACTAACTTCTAAACGTGTTTTCCAGTCCTCCGCAGACACATCTTCCACGGCCATCTCAAACGCTGCTAGCTCGTCTTCCGGCGATGAAATACAGTTTTCACATTTGAAATCGTATAAAATCATGGTACGAAAATATTCTTGACGCAAATCCATTTTTTAATGAGACAAGAAAATTTAAATTAGCTCTCCAAAATGCGGAGGGAAATTTGAAAATCGAACAGAGGTATTGTTAATTTTCAATAATAGAAGTTTTCAAAATAATTACGAGTGGCCAGTGTCTGATACTTACATAAAAACATTTTTTCGCAGAATTTTCTGAGTGGCCTGGTACAATGACAACTATGCTACGCCACACAGATATCTAACTACTGAGCACATCTGAATTTCCCATAGACCAACGAAGGTCTACAGATAATCAAGATGTCCAAGCTCACTATCAGCGAGGTTTTAGGATTTCCTGTGCACTGTTATCCATCTGCAGCCATCATAATCTGCAGTAGCGCCTCTCTGCGGGACTCCGGCTCCTTCTAATCCCCGGATAAAGATTTTATTTTTGGTGTAAAATGAAGAGACATCTTTTTGCGCGTGGCCCGACGCCGAGCGGGAGACGAGGACGGGTATCCCGGACGAGGCTTCGGGAACATGACTCGGGGGGTGATGGCACTCGCTTGACCGGCAATGAGGTCTCATGTTCTTCAGGTATGACCTGTCTTAATGTATAGTGGCATGATGTTTGTTCCCAGTGCACTTTTGGTCAAGTTAATTCACAAAAGTTGATGTTTATGTGTAATTTGTTTCAAGTGAAGATGAGACATGGGATGGTTTTTATTTCTAGCTTTTTGCATGGATGAAATCTTGTGCACGTCACAGACGTAAGTATTAGCAGTGTATCTGTAACCATAAAGGTTTTATGAAACGTTAGTGCTGTTTAATACAAATAAAAAAATAAGTTGTAAGCTTTCACTGCTATCTGCAATACCGTTAGGTACTCGGCAATATTAGGGTTCCTTACCCAACTATTGCTAAGACTTAGCTGTCCGTCCGTTTGTCACCAGGCTGTATCTCAAGAACGGTGATAGCTAGACAGTTGAAATTTTCACAGATGATGTATTGACTGACCTCGTGGCTTAGTTGGTAGTAGCTCTGCCTGCGAAACCGAGGGTCGTGGGTTCGATTCCCACCCAGTGCAAATATTTGTGTGATGAATTCAAATGTTTGCACTGTGTCTGGGTGTTTCTATGTATAATAAGTATGTATTTAAAACTATATAAGTATTGCATGAGCTATCTGGCCGCCATCACACAAGCTTTGCTTAGTTTGGGGTCAGATGGTGTTGTGTGTGAATTGTCCACCAATATTTATTTATTTCTATTGCCGCTATAACAACAAATACTAAAAATAAAATAAATATTTAAGGAGTATCCCCATATAATCTCCCATATAACAAACTTGATTTTTTACCGTTTCTTGCTCGATTAGTCCGTCGTAGTAGAATAAAACGCGTTATCGACTTCGTCATTATAATCATGAGGTAAAATCCTAATTTTAGTGAAACTTTTTGGATGAAAGCTTGTCTGTGGAAACTGCAATAGTCTATGTGTACGGATTTCGGAATAAAGCCAACGAGGTTTTCGCCGTTTATTTGCTAATGGTACGGAACCCTTCGTGCGGGAGTCCCACTCGCACTTGGCCGGTTTTATTTACTATAATACAGTGACAGTCGAGCAATATTTGAATGTATTGTCGGTGCGTCGTGTTGTTGTGTTATTTTATCATAACCTTTACCTCTTATATATTTAAGTGACGTAGTCTGGAATAGCACACCCCGCTATTAAAATACCTTTTTTTTATACCCTGGGTAGAAAAAGACCCTACCCTGAAAGAAATCGCTTTTAGATAAGCTAGCAGCAGCTTATATTGATTTTCTTTGTCTGTATAAATAAATATTGGTGGACAATTATTTACACACCACCATCTGACCCCAAACTAAGCAAAGCTTGTACGATGGCGGCCAGATAGCTGATATAATACTTATATAGTTGTAAATACATATTTATTATACATAGAAATACCCAGACACAATGCAAACATTTGAATTCATCACACAAATATTAGCACTGGGTGGGAATCGAACCCACGCCCCTCGGCTTCGCAGGCAGAGCTACTACCCACTAAGCCACGAGGCCAGCCATATCTGGTATCTTTAACAAAAGATACCAGATATTCACACCAGTGGACAATTAAGAGTAATCTATCTATCTTAGTATCATTGTTTGTTTGAACGTGTGGTTCAAATCTACAGCCCTTCGTACCCTGCGCCGGCGCCGGCGGTCTCTCGGCTCGGCGCTGGCTCGTGGCTCGTATCGATATGAGTCAGCAGCAGCGCCGAGACACCTGATTATACTGGCGTCTAGACTTTACAATTACTGGAGCTTGACTGAAGAAATGTGGAAAATAACATCCAGTTTTATAGCTTTTTATTACAGCTAGTGGTCGCCCTGTGGCCGACATTCGACCATCCTACTAATATCATAAAAGTCAATGTTCGGATATTTGTATGTTTGTTTGCTCAATCACATCGTAACGGTTGAACGGATTGGGCTGAATTTTGAACACAGTAGTATAGTCTGGAAGAACATATAGGCTATGTTTTGTCCCGGGAAGTAAACGGATCTGAAATTACACGCATGAAACCGCGCGTTGCAACGGATACATTTATCTTTAAACTAGAACACAATTGTGTTAACTCGTTACACTAGCATTCCACTGCGGTTGTCGCCCAGAGGTATAATATGATTTTTCTTTTTCCCCTGTAATTTCTTTAGAAACATTGCCCTTCACACTAAAACACTCAATTTAATTTTAGTTCAATAGTATGAAATAGCTTGGTATTTCTTTATGGATAATACATTAGCTCTTGACCGCCATCTCACCTGATGTTAAGTGACGATGCGGTCTACGACAGAGCACGCTTACCAAGAAGAAGTCTATACACTCTCGACTTGCAGATATTCCGATTTTATCCCACCCACGGATAACTATGACCTCAATATTTTCACAATTTAGACGTTTTTTCCTTCGAAAGTGGAGTCATATTTCAACCACAAAACAGCATAAATTTTTCGAGCCACAGACAGATAACGTAGAATAATACTTTAGTTGATATTTAGATTCCATTGTAAAATTTTCATTGAGTCAGTAATACGGCCATCATTGGAAGATTTGGGAGACAATGGAGTTATTACGATCGTAAGCCCATAAAGCTGGTTCATAACCGTTAGAAGCCTTAACAAGATAGATAACAAGGAGCCGATATAAAGGCTTCCGTCATTAAACTGAACATTCCGAGCCCCGGGCCTCGGGCGACGCAGAACTCGTGACGCTGACAAAGAAGCGCAAACTGTGGAGGATGAAACGTTAGCGAACCACTCGGCTTCTCTCCACACTCTATACAGACCGTTTGAAGAACTAGACACTTATTTTATAAGACCGCTAGAAACGCTATTATCTAAGAAACTAATTTTCTAAGAACGACAAATGCGAATTACAGGTATTTTATCCCACTAATCCTACTGATATTAAAAATGCGAAAGGTTGGATGATTGTTGCTCAATCACGAATTGGGTTAAAATTAGAATACAGAGTATAGTCTGGAATAATAATAATATAGGGTGTAGGTTACTTTAAATCACAGGACAATAAACTGAACTAGAACTGCGCGGGTAAAAACGCGGGTCGCTGCTTGAAAGAAATGATTAACCTAAAACAGTGCGCCTAGATCTCAAAAATATACTACTCCTAAATATTGTTAATTTAAATGTTTGCTGGCTTTGATCAAAGTGTTGTTAAATTGTTTGTCTAATTGTGTATGTTTGGACACATTCCCTGATTTGACAATAACTATTATTGATAATATAAGTTTAATACGTCTATTATGTACTGATATTTTTAGTTAGACATTTTTTGTTAGTATAAATTCACGTTGTGTCACGTTTTGTGCACCTATTTAATTTTAGAATATAATCGTTTTTTTTACCTTTAAATTAAAAATCCGAGAACATTTTTGTTTATGTATGTAGTATATTACAGACCAACAAAGAGTTTTCAATAAAATTACTAAATAATTATTATTTAGTACTATATTTTAGCTTAGCAGAACAGGTTTATTCCTAAATTAATTTCGTGGATAACTTTAGTCTCCGACATACCTATTACGATAGCAAGGAACGGATGACAAAAAATAGCATTCCTCTCAATCGGCTGTATAAAAAATCTAACAAGAATAATTTAAAAAGTTATTAAACCCGACTAAAAAACAACACGTAAGAAAAACACTGTTGATTGAATTAAAATGCTTGAAATTATTCCAAATGGCATTTAACTACACAATATATTTACATATTTGTAATGCTCTTTAAATTCTCTGTATTTTGATACCCTACTCGATATGCTAGATAACATTTTTTTTTTCAACTACTCACAATTATGCCTAAAAAATCTATATGGCTATATTGATTTTTTTTATTTAATACCTATCTAAGGACACTTGGGTAATTGAGACAAATGTAACGATATCTGAATCGTCAAAATCCGTCCAGCCGTTTGGAAGATACGTGGGAATAAAGAAATTTACAAACATACAAGATACGCGCGAAAAACATAACCCTTCTTTCAGTCGGGTAAAAATACAGAAAAAGAAAAAACCATTACCGTGGATAAGTACTTAGTACCTTAAGCCAATCAAACAATACACGTAGTCACTAAAGCTTATGTATCTGTTGACCTCCCTTGAAGATTCAAGTCGGTGTAGTTAAATCTCGATCCGTTACTTGTTTACGGAGGAAGGTCTCCGGACGAGTCTTAACTTCTTACTGACGACTTCGGAGGATTAATAGGTTTAGTAGAACGTGTTTTAAAATAGAAACCGTTGATAATGATTTGCTTTATTTATCAACTAGCAGCGGCCCGCGGTTTCATTCGCGTGGTACGCGCACAATGAAAAATAGCCTAAGTATGTGTTATTGCAGACTATACGTAGATAGATTAACTCTTGATTTTACTTAATTTAAAATTAAATACATGAAAACTAAAAGACTAAAATTGAGTTAAGTAATGTGTTTTCCAAATATCAAGTCGACACGTTCAGCCGACGTGATTGAGCAACAAACATCCAAGTATCCAAACATTTAGATGTATTATATTAGAAGGGTAGGAAAGCGACCTCTAAACCACCAACCAAAACCAACCAAATTTGTAGTGGTAGGACTCTTAGCAGAGTCCGCCTGGGGAAGTACCACACCTTTGCCAAATATTCTACCGCCAAGCAGTAGTGTGCAAACATTATTGTGTTCCGGTTTGAAGGGCAATGATTCCAGAGAAATTACAGGGCTTAGAGACATAATATCTTAGATCTATGGGTGACGAGCGCAGTGCAGTGCTAGGTAATGATTTGGACTATCATGTTCCAATAGCTGCGTGTTACTGTGCTGTTATGTGGCAGGCATGTTGCTTACCATCAGGCACATGGCCTGCTCGTCTCGTCACTATATGCTATAAAAAAAAAAAAAAAAAAAAAAACCAACCGACTAAATTCAGTTTTAAACGTGTTATAACTTCATTAAAGTAAACATCATAGAAGAATAGGCATCTCATAAGCTTCGTATATAAGAACACAGCTCAGTACAACACGTAGTTACAGTAGAATCACTTAGCACTAAATCACCGATGTTTTCCTTAAATTAACGTCCCGAGAAAACGCGCCGGTTTTAAATTCCCGCCGTCTGCCCTTGATTTGCCGGGGAATCCAAAAAAGGCGGGGAAAACGGTTCCAGCCATTACTGAGATAAATTACTGGTGAATTTCTTGGTGTTTTCTTGAAGCTCCTTCCCCTTAATCCTCTTAAGGTAAGCACTTGGGGGGGAAGATGGTCTGTGTTGCGGGCGGGGCGGGATGTCAATCGTTTGTCTTCTCACTTGTTGATGGGTGACGGGTGTCGGTGGCTGTGGCGGCGTCGCTCGGGACTCGCAGTGGGGCCTGTTGGTTTGATTTCGTTTTATATTTAAACTAGCTCTCGGTTTAGGTTAGTTTGACAGTTTTCACGATAATTTATTTTACTGATATACTGGCATATTAGCGTAGTGTGTAGTAAGTCTGCCTGCGAAGTAAATATATACTACAGCCCCGTGAACAAAATGTATGGGTCAAATGAACCACCAGGAGATCTGTGTAGTATGATAGAAGTGTATAAAGTAATAAGATTCAGGACTATGTCGTCACTTGTAAGCTGTCTGAGTGCAGTTGAAGAGGGGGGGGGGGGGGTTGCAAGTTGCAACCCTCGACCATTTTTCCTTGTCGCATAATTTTTGTACGGCATTGCAAAATAATGGATTAGAAGAGGTATTGACCACAGATTACAGAAATAAACACAGATGGAACCTTCGTGAACAACACTGTGAGGCCCGTAATTAGTCATGTTGACGTAAAATTGTCAAATCAACGTTCTAAATTACTTGTATAATGTTGTCAGTCTTAAGAAAAAAGTCCCACTATTGTTCAGTTGTCTTAGCTTAGGAAATCTTCACGTATAATAAACATATCAATTGATATTTTAAAATATTAATATTATTACACCGATTATGCAAGGATTTCTTTTTACTACCTACTATTTCCATTCTATGAAGAAAAGAATTTTGATTTTGCATGCAACTAGAAATTAACTTGAATCGCAAATAATAAAATTAGTGTAATTTACGCGCTTAGATAGGTTAAACAAAAATTAAAACAACCATATTTACCACCAAACTATTTTTGATAAAATGCATATAGGCTACCAGTATATTATAGGTCCAAACCACAAACAGAAAAAAACTGACAAAATAATAATTTTAACAGTTCACTTATTATTCACCTTTTTTTTTTTACAAAACAAGACTTTTAAATCAAGTTACCGTATAATGACATTCTCGAAACATACGTAACGCGGACAAGCTGGATGTCATATCAGACTCTCTCACAAGTTACAAGGTTACGGAAGCTAACTCACATAACCTGAAGTTTATACACTCTTCCCAAAATAGTTATATCTGTCCCAAGTTTCGGCAGCTTCAAAAACAAATTAAAGTGCAGGCTTATCGATCAAACTTTTTATAGTTACACCAAATTTTTAGAGAGTGATGGCAAAGTCCTATAAAAATGTATACAAAAATTTGACATGGGTCAGTACAATTGTTATAAAAACATATTATACTCATATAATGCTTGACAGTTTTCTGTACAATAATTATTATAATACAGTAAAGTAGTCATTTCAAACTTTGAAAATGTAGGTATGCAATTTGTATACTCTTTCTTTTGTTTTTATTTTTTATTTATTGACGTGTAAATTGTACATTTATGAATAAAGTACTTTGACTTTAATGTTAAAAAACTTTACAATTTAAAAATATTTCATTTTACAAACAACGTTATGCCTAATATTAACTACAAAAATATCTTCCTTCAACAAATGTTTTATTTTATAAACCATCATTTTATAATCAATTATATCGCCGTTTCACTTAGATAACATATCGAATGACATTACAATATAATACAAAACACTTTATTGGCACCATAAACAAAGTTGACAAGAAGTAACACATATAATAACAAAACAAAATGGGCACAAAAGGCGATCTTGTCGCTAAAAGCGATCTCTTCCATATAACCTTTTGATTCATGAGGAAACAAAATTTGTAATATTTTGGGCAGTGGTGCAACTAACGAAATAAATAAATACAAATTGTAGGATGTATTAATGATTTTGTTTTTTGTACATTTTTATGTCATAAATTACCTACTCATTTCACAAATTTAACATAGGTACTTAAATTAAATTAAATTGAATAATACAATGCCCATCAATAATTTGGTCTACGAGTATCTAAAAAAAATATAATCCATATTTTACCCTAAATTCAGGGAAAATAATTTCCATTTAGTATCGCCACACTAACCTATTTTCGTTGAGGTGTTGTGTTCCATTTATCACCAAAATAACATCGCCTAAATTATATAAATAACAGTAAAAATATTCAAATTTTCCTAGGAAATTATATTCCTCTTTCCTTTTTTTGTTTTTGGGAACATTGTTTGAAGACACAAAACGGCATATTTTAAAACAAAACTTAAAATCACACGGGACTCCCGTACAACACGGAAGTCCGTTTCATACTGACTGGAGTTTGTATTTGCTTCGGCGTTTGTATTTCCTTTGTCTGCTTCAGTAGCTCTGTTCTGCGCGCTCCATCTGGTTTTATTTCTGTAATCTGTGGTATTGACGATATATTGACGTTAGTCAATGACAAAAACAAAAGATTTTTTTACCTCATTATCACTCATGTGTTACTGAAATAAACACCTTAATAGTAGTTTTCTATTTAACCGACTTCCAAAACGGAGTAGGTGCTATGTATTTTCTTTTCCTTAGACGAATATCGTGTCGTTGATTGTTAACTCGGCTTGCTTCGAGTAGCGTAGTCGGTACTTAGCTAGCTGCCTGCGAAGCCTAGGGTTGTGGGTTCGATTCCCACCCAGTGCAACTATTTGTGTGATGAATTCAAATATTTTTTTGTAATATGTCTGGGTGTTTCTTTTGGGGTCAGATGGTGTTGTGTGTAAATTGCCCATCAATATTTGTTTATTTAGTTAGTCTGCCCACATAGCCAAATATACCCACAAATATTTGTGTGACGAAAAATATGTTTGTTATACATTATAAATACCTAGTATGTATTTACCGTTATTTGAGTATCCATATTTTATCAGCTGTCTGACTCTCATTGTATTCCGATTTGCTTTGCTTAGTTAACAGGCTGAGTCTTTAACAAAACTAACACTCAAACTAAGCATCTCAAATTTATCTTTAGACCATTGGATGCCCATTAGATGTTTTTCCAGCAAAAGTAGACAAACCTCTTCGTTCGAGTCTCCGGAACGTCAACCATGAAACGACGTCGCTCTTCCGACGATGAGGAGAATGTGAGTGTTAGTCCATTACTCCCCTTCGTGTACGTGCGTACAAGTACAAGTATTTCGAACGAGAAGGACATTTCTCAGTCCCCGATAGGTAATTCCATTGACAGATAATGCTTTAATAACATCCATTATCCCCGACCCCCGACCCCCGCGTCATTGGACAGAATTTATGACGGCAGGCTCTTTGTGGGACACTCGTTAATTTCGCAGAATATTCGCGTCGTGTTTGCAACGATTTTTCTGTGAAATTCGCTAATTTGAATGCATTCCGCGTCGCGCCGCCGAGCCAATCGCGCCGCGCCATCTTATCGCCTCTACGATAATTTTTATATCAATCGAGAAAAATGCGAATGGATTTTCGAAATGTTCGGCTTTTAACAAATCAGTTCGAGCTGATAAATATTCACAATCACCGTCTGTCCCATCTGATTTACCGTAAGCACTGTCTGTAATCCGAGTACACATCAATCCGTCTCGACGAAATATCAGAATCTTTTTTACGAATGTAGTCGATTCGAATTAAAATATTCATGTTCGAATAGAAAGCCGAATGATAAATTCCATAATTTATTCAAGAGCGATTCCTAAAAATAAAGTTTCATTCTCTTTCTTCGCAATAATAAGAACTATGCGATGCCGCACTTAGAGTTCATTTGTAGGCAAATCGAAAACTGAATATTTTAGGTATTTCAGCGGCAGGCGGTATGCATGTAGTTTGCATACGAGCGGAGTTCGCACCTGCTCGTGCCTCGGGCGACACATCCCACTGTACCTGAGATCAATTGGATCTACCAACTACTAGCTACCAGGTACCAGCCTGCCTGCATGGAAGCTAAACCTTCGCATTGCACCCGACCGACTTCATGAACAGAAAAGCTTCTTTACACTTCGTTTCATCTGAACACCGGCTTACTGAGCGTTTGTTTAGGATTTTTACTGTTGTATTGAATTTAATAAACGCTTACGTGGTCCAAACACGTGACAGATAGAGCAGTTACAATAAAATAGAAATATGAATGGTAGGGTGTCCCTTATATGGCAAAAAAAAAATTTTTTTAGAATTTCGAAACGCATACCCTCTACTTTTTTTATGGATGCTAAAATATACTTAAATACGAAATTTCGTATTTGTAGCATGATTGCTACCCGTGCCGACCGAGCTCTAAAGTTTATTAGAAAATGGTGTTTTGGCCTGACATCTTGGTTTGATCCAAAATAATTAAAATGCAACAAATAAAGTAAATATGAGTAATAACAAAATAAGATCAACACAAACTTTTATTTAAATACAAATTATAATAATAATTAATTAGGGTGACTCCTCTTTGGTGTAGTTTTTTTACAGTCTGGATACAGATTTCTATGTTCCTGAACACAACGCAACAAAAACTGTTTTTGTTCTTCTTCAGCCGTGATAAGGCCATTAAAATCTTGCATTCATTTAACAGCTCTTTCAGCAGTGTCATTTACGACCTTTCAAACAACTTATTCGTCTTCTAGCTTCCAAAAAAGTAGTATTGTCACCCCAAGAAGATACATCCTACCGAAGAAAACTGTCGTCGATCTGCAGTCGAGATAGAAATTGTTTGCTTCTTTGAGTCACAAAATCATCCATCATCATAATATCTGAAAGAAAGAAAAAACAGTCTAAAAAGCAAAAACTAAGCCACGAAACTTTGAAAAAAGAAACAAGCAAATATTTAAGCTTACTAAAGAAATTTTCCGTATTTTCTTCCTTCGATGGGATATAGCGTTTGGCGGAATCTGAACTTTCATCTCTGTTTAAATTATTAATCGTTTTTGTCTTGGTTTTGAAATCAACTTCTTCATCAAAGAGTAATAACATGACTGCTTCTTCACACAAATACCATAAATGATGAATAAACTTACTTGTGGATGCCTTGGAACTTGTCGCGTCTACTTTTTCACATTCTTTTAGAGCTTTCAAAAAGCGTAAGTCTTGGTTAGGTGCTTTAATTGACACTGTACATTCGAGCCAAGGTTTAGTATACTCTTAACTTTTTGAAAATTGGAATATCTGGGCTACTTGTAATTTGCTTTACCTTGGTTTCAAAAACAGCTTTGAAGACCAACATATAAAAATGATGACGACAAGCAAAAAGCAGTAATTCCCTTTCTAAAGTCTGCTCCAAAATAGCACAAGCTCCACGCAGCACATTATCTGTACTTTATCATGTAGGTTCCAGTCAAAGAGTGCAGTTGAAATGGCTTTAGCTTGATGTTTTCCCGAAGAACTCTCTAATTTTGGCACTGCAAGAAGTTGTTCTCTATCGTCAAATGAAGCAAGACTTGGCAAGCATTCTTCTTTTAAACTTCATACATTCAATCCATGTAATAGTTTTCCATCGCAATGGACTGTGACTACGTCAGGCAAATTATTCTGGAAGTCAGTTTTTATTGCTTCTGCCCTGGATTTTCTCGCCTGAGTACGATTTCGCTGAATCGAAGATTTGTTAATAGGAAAATCATCGGCCTTCAGACCAAGCGCTTCTACAACCGCATGGAGAATGTAAACTGAGTCTCTTATGCTTAATTGGCATCGATCTAAAGCTGCTACCAGTTTAGGAGTCATTAAATTTTTCGTGCCTCTTTTAGAACTTTTTTCAGGGCAAGGAATCTGAGTACTAAGTACAGAATTCGAAATCTGTTCCTCATTCGAATTCTCCAGACATTCCAAGCTATCTACCGAAGAAATACATGCAATAGCCAATAGCTCTCTTTGTGTTACCTTTCTTTCCTTTTCTTCCAATCGTTTTTGCCTAACTCGTTCTTCTTTCTCCGCCAATGTTTTGTCAGTTCCACCTAAGCATCCCGGTCGACCTGGCTCTCTCTGTTTCCTTAAAAAATCTTTGTCTTCCTCTATCTTCATTCTGTCGAAGGCATCAGCATGTGCAATATCAAACAAGTTATCAAGGTCTTTTACAAAATTATGTTCACGGTTCTTGAACGTCTCCTGAGTTTTCTTACAGTTTTTTTGCAGCTCCCTCCAAATATGATATAAATCAACAAGTTTCTTCACGCAGTTAGGAAATGCCTTTGTAGGAATTCTGGCTTTTCCCAAAATGTAATGCACTCTCTTATAACAAGATTCGCACTTTCACTAACAGTCAGCTTGACCTCACGTATATTGTAACATAAAACGGTGAGAACTTGTCGATTAGATGGTAATTTTGCACCATTTATCTGGTGGCTTGGCAGTCCAATAAGGTAAATATTTTGTTTATCACTTCGTAATTCCACAGACATCTTCACACAATAAACAACAACGCACTAATAATGTTAGAAATCACGTATGAAATGACAATTGAAACTCGCAGTAACAGGTCGCAGCGCTGCACCCGCGCAATTGTATGGACAAGTTAAAAACTCAAGTCGGCACGGGTTATCGTTTATAAATCGGGCTAATATTTATTTCTGTACTATATTAGGTCCATATAAAAGTTTTTAGAAGGTATGCGTAAAAATATATTGACATTGAATTTTAAGGGACACCCTAATGAATGGGCATTTACATTATATTATAATTGAATCGGTATAGAATAATTCGACGTTTGTGGCATAAAGTAGTGGTATAATCAGAGTCCATCTGAGAAAGTACTCTACTTTTGCTAGTTTTATATCACCGAGTAGTATTACGCAAAAAACTGTGAAAAAAAAATGTTCTCATTGCTGGGATTCGGCAACTCCTCTCACGCTCTGGGACTCGGGCTTTCTCAATGAATAACAAAAAAACGAACATATCTGTACCATTTTGACACCCTTTGTTTATTTCATTAGTACCTGCCCGCAATTTCGTCCGCGTAGCAATTCCGACAAGGAGTATTCCCAAAAGAACACTGCATTTTTTCGAGATAATAAGCTGCTATGTGCCATTTTAGACAGTGTACCCAATTTTCGCTTTGAACCGATTAGTTTTTCGAACACAAACCAAACAAAAATCCATACTATCTCTTTAACAAAAATTAGTTTAAATACGGTTTTGCAAAAAAAAAAAAATAGTACACTAGCCAAGAGTTTACAATGCAAGTGAACAGCCGGGACAAAATGTCAAAGTCCAAGTTCTTTATTCATAAATGAACAATTTACACGTCAATTAATAAAAAAATAAAACAAAAGAAAGGCATACAAATTGTATACCTACATTTTCAATGTTTGAAATTATCACTTCACTGTACTTGTAATAACAATTATTAATTATCGTACAGAAAACTGTCAAGCATTAAACAAGTAAAATAAATATGTTTTAAATACAATTTTATTGTACTGATATACATCAACATCAACAGCCCACTAAACGTTCCCACTGCTGGAACTCGGGGCCTTCTCTCGCAAGGAGAGAGTTAAGGCCATAATCACGCTGGCCCAGTGCGGGTTGGCGGATGACACATGACTTCGAAAGATTCTTCGAAAGACTGATTGATATACATATTATGTCAATTTTTTCACATTTTTTTTCGAAATTCTGAGTTACCAAAATTTCCAATAATATCCATACCATACGTACATAGCAAATTTCCCTAGAATTTTCCTCAGAAAGTTAACTATTACCGTAGAACACAGACAAACCGTATGCCTCTAATTGCAGCCGCCCAACTATACGAGTAATAACAGCAATACGTTTGTTTTATGCCAAACTAGAGGCAACGAGGTGTTTCCGATCGGATCCCTCGGCAGCCAATCACGAAGCCACTTAGACTACTAACAAAAAGGGTCTTGTTAAACGATACAGAAATACAATAAAGCCGGTGTACGTGACTCAACATTACGATCTCGAGTAACGACATTTTAACAATCGGGCTACACTTTATGCCTTCCCTTTTCTGAATCAATGCGAGGGCGAAGCTCGACGAGAGACGGGCGCGGCGCGGCGCGACTCGTTTGTTTCGAAGGACAGGTTCCATCCCACTTGTATCTCTCGACTCTCGGCAGACTTACAGTTTGTTAACTATATTATATACTAGCAGCGCATCGCGGTTTTACCCGCGTAGATCCCGTTTCAGGGAACCGATCCATTCCCATCATTTTCCTACGAAAAAATGGCATAATATTGTACGCTATTTTAGACTCAATTGTAACAGTGTTCTTAAGAAATCAATCAATCCGCTCCGAAGTGATGTTAGTAACGTCGATTTGTATACAAATTAACAGTAATAGTAGTTTACGGCTGGTGTAGTGGAGAGGACGGTGACTGCCGATCCGAAGCCCCGGGTTCAAATCCCACGCGCACCACTCCCTTTTCGGAGTCAATACCGTAAGCTTAAAACGGCGAAGGAACGCATCGTGACGAAACCGAAACGTGCCTAGAATTTTTCAAGGTTATTTTCTTTTTTAATTAAAGAGTGACAAAACGTGCAGGACATGTGCCTGCCACATAACAGCACAGTGACACGCAGCTATTGGAACATGAAGACTCCAAATCATTACCTAGCACTGCACTGCGCTCGTCACCCAGAGATCTAAGATACATATTACATCTCTAAGCCCAATAAGTTATCTGGAAACATTGCCCTTCAAACCGGAACACAGTAATACTTGCACATTACTGCTTGGCGGTAGAATAACTGGAAAAGGTGTGGTACTTCCCCAGGCGGACTCTGCCAAGAGTCCTACCACTACTAAACTACACTATTAAGGTTATGTGTGCGTTGTCCACTAACCCGCACCAGGCTAGTAACGTGGAGATCGGAGCCCTGACTCTCTCCTTGTGAGAGAATCCCAGCAGTGGGAACATTTAGTGGGCTGATATGCTGTTACATGTCAACTACCTGTAACATCTGTAAAACATTCAATTATTCCACAAACTATTAGCTTAGATCAAGCCAAATGAGTTAACTAGTTTCGTCCCACGTTCCCGTGGAGAATATTCAGTTTAACCAGCACATGCTAGTTACGTCCAGCTGCTCGCCGCGTTTGCTCTTTACAACGGAGTTACGGTGCATTTTGCCACTCATTTTATAGTAGATCCCTTTAGTGTTGCCAGCGTCGCTCGCCGTGAGTGTTTCCCCACATTTGCCGTAAACAAGTGTACATTGTAACACCGGCCTTTGATAACACATGATACAAATAGTAAAACAATATCAAAGTAAAATTTTGACAGGCAAATATAATCTTTTGGTTTTGCTTTTTAGAATATTGAGTGATAGGACAAACACGACATGTGCCTGGTGATAAATTACAGGACTTAGAGATATAACAACTTAGATCTCTGGGTGACGAGCGCAGTGCGGTGCTAGATAATGATTTGGGCTCTTCATGTTCCAATAGCTGGGTGTCACTGTGCTGTTATATGACACGCATGTTGGTTACACACGCATGTTGTTGGCACATGTCCTGCTCGTCTAGTCACTATTTATTTAAAAAAAAAACAACATAAGCCCACAAAAAAAAATCTAATTACTTGGAACACAAGGCTTTCTTGCGTAACAAGAGAATCAATGCCATATCTACGCCAGCCTAGTGGCGTAGTACGCCTTAGCGGATGATGCATGAGTTCGAAAGATTTTTTAAACCTGCCATTTTCTTCTTGATATTTTCATTCAACCTTTAAAGCCAGTAGTGGTAGATACTTTGTCTGCATAGTATGTAAAAAAATACTATTCGCCAATTAACTCTACAATGTCGAAATAAAAATAACCTGGGTGCTGTTCCAGACTATAATATAATTGAGTTTCCATTCGAGACTGATTCGTTTAGTTCTTAGAACGTGATTGAGAAAAATCATCCAAACATTCCAACTTTCGCATTTATAATGCATTTAGGACTATTACATGATAGTTTTGTACCCTACATGTGGTGGGACAGCCCCCTATTACTACATTGCAGGAATAAGATACGTTGTTGGAATATGTTGGTGTGTGAGATACTAATAATGTATGACCAAAATACAATTCTGTGACTGGACATTTTTATTGAAGTGTATCTCTTCATGTTCCAATAGCTGCGGATCACTGTGCTGTTATGTGGCAGACATGTTGCTTACCATCAAGCACATGTCCTGCTCGTCTCGTCACTCTATACGTAATTTTAAAAAACTTGTCTAATTTCTTATAAACTAATTTTAAAATGAGGTGTTTCATAATGGGGGTTAAAATAGATATTCAGAACTATTTTTACAGGTATTTTTGGATCTGGGAAGGCCTTACTGAAGCTTTTCTTACTTCGAAAGTAGCTCTGCCCTATTTATATTGTAGTTAATTAGATAAGGACAGAACTATATTGTCGCCTGTGTTTGCGACGATACTGCTTCATTCGAATTTCAAATCCTCACAGAGTATGTCATAATGATTAACGATTGCAAATTAAAACGAACGCAACTTTTCCTTACAAAATTTAATTCGAGCACGTGTTGGTGCGAAAGCAACGCTCAGTGGCGATGGCGGCTCGAACACAACACGGCAATATCGCCGCGCCGCCGTACTAACTCGTAGCGAATCTGGCGCATTATCGCGCGTACTTTGTAATTCATCCGCTGTAGTAATCCTTATCTGCGCGGAGTTTACAGTCCCGAAGCGGAACGGTAATCGGGGAACGGAATAGGAGATTACGGAGGCCTACGGCCAGGGACGAACTGCGCCTGAGGATCCCGAACACGGAAAATAATTGAAAATTGAAAAAAATATCCCAAATACTAGAGTCCAAAATGACGGTAGTATCTCTGACGTTTTTGAAAAAATTGTTGTCTGTAAAGTCGGTTTACTGACGATAGAACGTGACAATGTCTTAAGAAATCAGTACGCTGATAGCGCGAGTAGTGATACCGCTCGACTCGGCGGGTGGCGCCCTCAGCGCTCAGCTTCGTCCGCATGGCACGGAAGACGAACTAACGGTAACGGCGGAACGTTACAGTTTTGCGGGCGTGCAGCCGGCTTCATTGAATTATAAGACGTTATCACGTCAAAAAATTTAACTTTTGACAATTTTTTTTTGAGGAAGTATTGCAATTTAATATCGGGTCTCGTTCCACCATATAGCTACGCTGAATAACCTGAAATTAATAACACAAATGTTACGAATAACATAGCATTAAGCTTGGGCTATCTAAAATTTTTCCATCCCAAGCTAAAAGCGATTTCTTCCCGCCAGGAAGAAATCGCTTTCAGCAATAAGACCGCCAGTTGTTTCACTAGACTTACTATTTTCGTTAATCATTATTTAAAACAATTGCTTACTATGGCAACAGCTTATGCCAACAAGCACAGTAATTTGTGTAATGTACTCGTAGATGGTGTCTGAATATTATTATTCAGTCAGGAATCTTCAGTAATTCGGTCTACCACTACTAACTAATTAGGCGTATTAAGTGAAAAGACAAATCAGAAGCCCGGCACCGCGCCGGCTCCCGACGTCCCCGACGCCCCGACGCGACGCCCCGACGTCCCCCGACGTGTCCGCGTGTGGTTCTTGCTATAAATATCTCAGTGTCCACAATTAAGTCCTCTGCGGCACATAAAGGGCTAATTTGCGGCCGGCCATAGCTCCGCGGCGGCAGGGGCGTACGTGGCAAATGTCATCGTGGAACCAGAAACTATTAATCATGACTACGGGCTACCAGCCCTACTGTGATAACTAAAGTAGTTTCTTTTTTTTCTAATTTGATAACGGATTAATAATGTGTGATGTGGGTGGTGATGTTCGACTTTTATTGTAAAGGGACCCACGGCCAGATGGCGTTGGATTGCATTTTATTATGTGGAGGAAATATATTTAGACAGGGTCCGACCGCCATGCCGGAATGTGGTGGAGGCCTGATAACTCAAATCTCTACACGTTTCTGCCAATCGCTCTCGCACTCGACCCACGATCCCACCATTGTCACCGTCCTTGCGGGCCCGCTTCATAGGAGTAGGGACCCCTCCCGCATTTGGCTCCAATGACGTGTGGAAACCAGCAACGTAGGTTTTAAAGGTTTTCCCGAAGAGGTGACTCTTCGGGAAAACCTTTCACTAGGTGGGATGCCATCTAGGTGGGTCAGGCTCTAAACATCCGACGTCGGGACGACGAGGTGCGAGCCAGAGTGCGAGATGGCTTGCCCACGTTTCCACTTCTGCCTCAATTAATAAGCAAGATGTTTCTTCTTCTAGCTCCTCCACATCACACTACTTCTAACTGTCGAGCATCTTGGCAAAGATGGTGCAAAGCGAGAACTCAGCTCACACAACTGCGGCTAGGGATAGCTGTCGTTTCTACCTCCTTGACTACAACGCGGCCGTTGTCCTTCCACTGAGTATTTTGCTAATAAGGGTACCCGTGGAAGACCATCATCTGTAAGAGTATCCGAGTCCGACTAACCTCCGAGCTCCGAGTAACCTTCCCAAGACTATTTGTCCCTTTCCCCAACTTCTACACACACTGCTCAAAGGGGAGAAGAGCGTGAAGCTCCTTTCCCCCACAATAATCAAGAAGTATGAATTTGAAGTTAGTTACAATGTACTAATGTTTCCTTAATTGCCGAGCCAATTTCATCGTGTCGGTTTTGAGCGACGGCATCATAGCAATTTAATGTAATTTTTCCCTAACGTGCCAAAAGGAGTATAACTTCAAAAAATATGGATAATTAGTCCTGTATTCTCGCAGTCCAGCCCTGCGCTGGGTCGCACCGGCGGCGGCAGCGTGTTGATATTTTACTTAAGCTAATGGCCCCAAAACTGAGCCGCCTCCGGCGCCCTCGTCACTTTACTAATAACTATTTTAAAATATTTACCTCACTTATTCGCAGGAATTTCTACACGAAGAATAAAATAATATACCATTTTGAACACCCGTTGAAAGCAAAAGGCCTACAAAACCTACAGTAAATGTTGATATAAATATAAAATATAGAGAAAGTATTGGGCTAAACATGGAATACGTATAGGAGGACTTCATCCATAATATAGACGATGAAGTAGAAGAATGGGATTCAAATCTTACTAATATAATCTGGGGGCACGGCAGTGCCCCCGCCAAGTCGAGCGCGAAGCAAACACTGCCGTACCATCCTTTACTGGAACCATTTCGTCGCATTTTCAGGCCTCTATTTGAGAACCTCTGGATAAGACCAGAACGCTGAAATTTTCGTCATCTAGTAAGCTATAATTACGTACTTAAAATCCAAAATTTCAAGTCTGTATGTCATTTAGTTCCGAAGTTAAGCGAAAGCAAAGTTTCGCATTTACGACACTCATTCACTCACTCATGATCATCAAAATAGAACTAGTACTTCCCATAAACTCAGAGAGCTGAAATTTGGTACAGACTTAGGGTTTAATGGCCACATAAAGGGAAAACTATAAAAACTAGGAATATCGAAAATCTGGAGTACCTGGTGGTATACCTGGTTATTTGAAAACACGCCTTTACAAAAAATATTCAACTTTTGTTTGTCTCTTCATTTGATGTCAAAAATCGAAGGTCTGAAGTATCTGATGAAGAACCCTCAGCTTGTCTCAGCTGTGTAAGAGATATAATAATGCCCCATTCTACTATTGGTGCATAAAAAAATCGACTGTC
This sequence comes from Ectropis crepuscularia, assembly GCA_963693475.1. NCBI lineage: Eukaryota > Metazoa > Arthropoda > Insecta > Lepidoptera > Geometridae > Ectropis > Ectropis crepuscularia. The sequence goes on along the minus strand of OY856344.1, from coordinate 1,014,839 downwards.
ATTGCAAAAATCCAGCGTAGTGGGACACATCTTCTAATTTAATGTAGCCTATTGCTTCCCACTACTGGGCGAATGCCTCCCCTTCTGCTTTTAATACGCATATAAATAAAATTAAAGGAAAACTCTGGATAAGGCTAGACTGGCTTTTATTTATTTGCAGTCTTCTTCCAATCTTCTAAAGTTCTTTGCCTATTCTGGAGAGTCCACTTAAATAATGAACGCGAATGGGCAATACGAAAAACTGTTGCTACTGTATAAGAATCAGAACCGGAAAAAAAGAATATGTGTCAAATAATACATCTAATATAATAAATCAATACGTCCACGTTTCTACAAAAAGAAGTGAAATCCCACCAAAAACATTCTGTAAAAAACTAGCCAAGTCTCGATGAAGCTGCATATTTATCTCTAAAAAGTAATGAAATCTAGACAAAGCCGTGCCAAGTCTAAGGTTCCTTACTGCGATTTCTTTATTATTATAGTTAATGTTGTGTGACTTGGCCGTTGAACATTCTTTATACGTTAGTCCGTTAGTGGATACAAGTTAATTTGGTTTACACGTTATGTTGTATCTGTTGTAACTACTTATGTTTGTTAAGCGAGATAATACCCTATACTGGTATTGGTAATTGGACGCTAGTGTCTCTTAATAGGCTGTTGTTAATCAACAGCAACACCTGCATTCAGCATCGAATGCTGACTTCTGCAGACGGTACAGACGGACGTCTGCTGTACAGACGGGCTTCTATCAATGAATAGAAGTCCGTCTAGACTGGAAATATTTTTTAAACTGTTTTTTTCCGGCTCGCCTACACTTAAGTATTATTGAAATTCTTTATTGTTCACACCATATAGGATAAACACAATTTAGGTAAATAGTAAAATAAAAACAAATGACTGGTTATTGAATCAACGTTTTCCAAGTGGCCATTTTCCAGCGTCAATGGGAGCGGTTCTGGCGACAGATTGGTGCAATGGTGTCATGGAGCACCTGGTTTTGTACCCTTGTGTACCCTTCAACGGCCAATTCATACAACATTAACTATAATAATAAAGAAATCGCAGTAAGGAACCTTAGACTTGGCACGGCTTTGTCTAGATTTCATTACTTTTTAGAGATAAATATGCAGCTTCATCGAGACTTGGCTAGTTTTTTACAGAATGTTTTTGGTGGGATAAATGTTACTCTAATCCTACTAATATAATGTATGTTACTCTAGTCTTACTATCCTACTAATATAATATATGTTACTCTAATCCTACTAATATAATATATGTTACTCTAATCCTACTAATATAATAAATGTTACTCTTTCACTCAAAAACTAATGAAGAAATCTGAATGAAATGTGGGACATAGATTATGTAAAAAAAATTGGCAGTCATAGGAACTGCCGATAGAAGTGAAAACTTTCTGTTGTCCTGGTATCTGGAGATAAACGCTGGGCTGTTGGAGGTAGGTAATCGAAACTCTTTACTGTTTCTGTTGCCCTGGTACCTACCTGGCCGTTTTTACCGAGTTTACCCGAAGATTTCATATCCGATCCGATCCATTATCATATCCAAGCGTGACGATTGATGAATCCATTTCACAGCCCACGAAAATTCTGTCTATAGCGCGCCTAAAGAAGTTTTCACTTCAATAATTCTTACAAGCAGCATTCCGTTGTTTTACTCGCGTCAATTCCACGATTAAAAGTAATCAATGTGCTATTTCAGACTATAATTTAACTGCGTTTTAAATTTCAATCCGATCCGTTTAACCGCCCCGACGCGATTGAGCAACAAACATCCAAACACCAGAATATCGAAACTTTCGAATTTATAACATCAGTAACATGTCGATCCAGGTAATTTACTTATTACGTATTCAGTATCATTCAAATTCGTTCAGCCGTTCAAATACACTCACGAATATTAAATACCACCGGTTCTTCCAAGTCATCCGTCAACCTGCACGAAGCCAGCGCAGCGTGGTGGATTATGACCTTTATTCTCTATTAGTGAGAAAAAACTACAAGTCGCAGCTTTGTGAACATTTCGTGGGCTGCTATTGTGAATTTTAAATTGTTATTCTTTAGTCCCACGTGATTGAGTAATAAACATCGAAATATCGATACTTTTAAATCTAAAACATTAACAGGACTGCCACGAACAGAACTTAAATCAAATAGAAACAATTTGTACTTTTCATTAAAAAATAACTAGCTTTTTCAAATATTTTACTGATATTAGACTTGGAATGTTTACCTAATTGAAATTCTACCAGTGGCTTTACTAGTTCAAGGAACGTAGTGTTCGTCTGTGGAAAATAGTGTTTTAATAAGGCAACACTGAAAATGTTTTCCTTCGGTAATGTTCTTATTTCTTTTTACTGTTTCTTTAAAGTATTTCGAAATTTACAACTTATAAAATTCAGTTTCTATCGTAAAGTACGAGTACTCTCTACTCGTAATAGTAGGTACTAGACGAAATAAAGCTTTTAAACGTTTTGAACGTGTTCTGTGGGGTTTTTCGGTAACTACATATATTAAGTAAATGATACATTTAATGTTTTCTAATCTTTTTGAATAATACATTCATCTCTCATATAAAAATCTAGTGCTGTGATTTGTTCCCAGTAAATGCTTCATCAACCGATACCTAATATCGATACCAATTTTTGCTTAGTTTGAGATTAATGGTGTTGTATGAAATAATGTCCGCCAAATTATTTTTATCGCCGTATTAGATTTTTTTTTATTAAAGAGTGACGAGACGAGCAGGACATGTGCCCCATGGTAAGCAACATGCCTGCCACATAACAGCACAGTGACAAACAGCTATTGGAACATGAAGAGTCGAAATCATTACCTAGAACTGCACTGCGCTCGTCACCCAGAGATCTATAATGTTATGTATCTAAGGCCTGTAATTTTATCTGGAAACATTGCCCTTCAAACTGGAACACAGTAATGTTTGTACATTAGTGCTTGGCGGTAAAATAACTGGCACATGTGCGGTATTTCCCCAGGCGGTCTCTGCACAAAAAACTATATATATAGCTATACTAGCGGCCCGTTCCGGCTTCGCTCGGACATAACCTAGACAATGCCTGCAGCGCCATAATAAAAACAAAAAAAATTGACCAAAAATTAAAAAAAAAATGTTTGGGGTGAACAACCCCTAACATATGAAAATTATAATTGCTAGTAGCCGATTCTCAGACCTACTGAATATGCATATAAAATTTGGTAAAAATCAATAAAGCCGTTTCGGAGGAGTAAGGAAACAAACACTGTGACACGAGAATTTTATATATAAGAGATAGATAACCTCAAAAACTATATTTAGCTCAATTCTGTCTCTGAGCGAGTTTGAAGTCAGAAAAGTAAAGAAATATTATAAGTACTCAAACATCAGTGAAACCCTAACTAGACCTTCATTGGTCTATGGATAATTCAGGTGTGCTTAGTGTAAGTAGTTGTAAGGTATGTAGCGTAGTGTAGTTCTCATTGTATTTTAGTTTTGTTAATAAAGGCTCTGCCCACGATTAAAAAACTTTCTTAAATACATATTTATGTAAGTTTAGGTATCTTTTAATAACAAACTTTGTCAAAACTTTCCCTCGCTTTATTAACTGAAATTACTGAAATTTTAAATTTTCAGTTTGAAGTATTTCAATCTGGTGTATTTTGAGTCAAGTCTGTGAAGAAAAAAGTGTATAATCAGTGCGTCCTACCCAAATACAATATACCAGGATTTTTAATCTATGGTCCTACCTATCATGACCTACGGTCCTGAAACGTGGACACTACAGTGAAGGCAGTCCGAGCTGGAGGTGGAGGAGAGTGTTTACCTAGAAGAAACCTATTCACTCTCGATTTGAAGACACCAAGATTATAACCATCAGGAAAAACCCACTCAGGCCTAGACAGACAGCCTAGACGTTCTTATCACAAAAGTAGAGTCAAATCTCTTCGTTCGTGTCTTCGGAACATCAACCATGAACCGGTGCCGCCTCTTCGAGTTACGAGAAGTCCGATAGAAAAAAGGGCAAGGTGGAATTAGATCATGCAGATCAGCTGCACACTCTCCGAAGTGTATCCGATAAAAACCGATAAGCTAGCAATTTTAGTACTCACTAGAGTGTCTTTGCTTAAGAGCCTTCGCCTTTCGATCGATTCCAGAGCCTCAAACTGATACTTAGCCGACCCATCCCAGGTGCGAACAGTACTCCATACAGGAGCGAATCTGTGCTTTGTATAACAAAAGTAATTGTTTAGATTTGAAGTACTTTGACAGGACACCTAGTTATTTGGCAGCTAATTTAGCCTTGGACTCGATATACCTAATGAAGACATCCATCAAAGAACTAAAATCACCGTCATAGCTCAGCGCATCAGCAATCTGGAGCAGAGACCGCGAATTGACAAATGTAGTGTAGGATGCCCTGAGACTAGGTGGAGTGGCGATGTATGGCAGCTGGTGGGGGTTGGATACGTAAAGCCGAGGATCGGGCTGAGCGGGGTATTATTGGAGCGGCCTATGTCCACCAGTAGTCGAATGTGGGCTGATTATGATGGTGATTATGGTGATATTTTCAGTAAATTATATTATTTATTTTAATTCTAGAATGTTCCTGTCTCCGAGCCCCAAGAAAGTTGTAATATATCTATAGTTTAAAAACTGTCATATATAATCGTCACATCGAAGAATGTACTAAGAATAACACGGTTTGGTTCATAGGAGACTGCCGAAAGGAACACTAAAAAGTAAACAATAAAAAAAATAATAAAAAAAAAATAACGAATTAAATAGATCTTAAATTACATATTAACTAAAATAATAATTAAAAAACTAATCTCCGAATAACCCACCCCTAACTGCTCCCGGCGCAAAAGTGCCCATGATGCTCGCCGCGTTCCCACGCTGAATGGCAATGGCCAACCTTTGCTCCAGGAACGCACCAGAGCGGGAGTCACCCGTATTCTCCCTGAGCCTGCGCCCCAATTCTGAGAGGAACCCTTTAGCCTCTGCGCCCCAACAACCCAAGGTCTCCACGGCAACAGGTACAAATTCGTACTGCGACACCAACATACCATACTTTCGCTTCTTCTTATTAGCGGCATCCTCTGCCGCGGCCGATGGTGAGTGGATAGTGCGACCTAGGTGGCTGGCGGCGACAGTGCTGACGCAAGTGGCGTCCCAAATTAAGCACTTCCCGTTCTTCCAGGGCACCAGAGTCAACCCATCCGGTCTCTTGCCGTCCGATCTGCATAGGCCCGGGGGCTCAAGTACGCATGGAACTCCCGCCGACACTAAGGCTCTCCGAACTATGTCATTGAGTGCATGGTGTCGCGAGAACCTTCCTGCACACCGTCGGCAACTCAAAGCGTGATGGAACTAAGAATTAATAGAAAATACTAACAAATTAATAGAATGCTATTTTCCTTTAGTCAAAAGTGATTGCTTAATTTTGGAAAAATAAATAGATAAATATCAATTCACATTATCTATATCTACATCTACCTAAATCCCTATTATCTTCCAAGCTAATAATACATAATTAGACCTATTTATAACTAAATATTATATAAATAAGTTCAACTGCAAACTGCATCGAAATATCCATGGCAAAATCTAATAATAATCAAAATTATAATAGTGTGATAACTAACTACTGTGACAGTATAAAACTATGCATAATAATATTGTCATATTACTATAGATACTGTAAATCTCAAAATATCTCCCTAAAGTAGTTTATGCTGGATTTATAAACAGCTTATCAAAATATGTAAATACGAGTCGCCTGAAACTGAGGAGAAATCTCTCATCCCGCCCAAATTACAAAATGGCGATTCATCAGCGCTTATCTCTAGCTCCAAGCGAGTCGAGGTACAACGCCGCGACACTGGCAGACTGGCACACTGGGACACTGGCACTGGCAGGCAAGAGTTCGATTTTTAAATCATTTGAAATTAACATGTCCGTTCTGTTTCACGTAGAACTGTTAAATTCTTTGCATGATCCTTTATTGTGTTTCATAAAGTTATTTGTATAGTGTTATCTTTGAATTTGAAATTTGGGGACATTTTTTTTAATCTAAATTTATTAGTTTTTAGTTCAGAGCTGTTGGATCAAATTTTGTTGTACTTATATGTTATCTTTAATTTTATTATCGAGCCACCACATTTAACATTGTTTATATTAAAACACGGTGATTATCATATAAACCAATGGATGGAAATTATAATAACTGTGCGATGGTTTGTTGAGTTGTATTTTTTTTTTTTTTTTTTTTTTTTTTTTTTTTTCACAAAAAGATTTACATTAGCAATCTACAAACAATAGTTGTAACAATTATGCACAGTGGTCAGTCATATTTAGATTTGCAGCATTGCATTGCAGTTTCCAGCGAGCCCCAAACTAGGCAGAGCCTGTGTCTTGGGCGCCCTGTCCGCAGTTGCCTGTTTGCTATTTCGCTTATACCGTCTGTTTTTGAGTACAAAGGGGTTTGGGTAAAGTTGGCGTCGTTTTTTTTTTTAGCGGCCAGAGATCTGTTATCACTTTCTTGTAACAATAAAATACCCTGATGCTATCTGTGCAATCGGATTTGCTCTAAGTCATATCGGAGCTGAGTTATAGCCTGTCGAAGTTATTTATTTTTTGGATTTTTTGTATGGGCAAGTGGCGTCGTTTTTTCATTTTAGCGGCCAGAGATCTGTTATCACTTTCTTGTAACAATAAAATACCCTGATGCTATCTGTGCAATCGGATTTGCTCTAAGTCATATCGGAGCTGAGTTATAGCCTGTCGAAGTTATTTATTTTTTGGATTTTTTGTATGGGCAAGTGGCGTCGTTTTTTCATTTTAGCGGCCAGAGATCTGTTATCACTTTCTTGTAACAATAAAATACCCTGATGCTATCTGTGCAATCAGATTTGCTGTAAGTAATATCGGAGCTGAGTTATGGCCCCTCAAAGTTTTTTTTTTTGGTTTTCTTTGTATGTACTAGTGGCGCCATTTCCTATAGCGGCCAAACATCCGTTAGCCCTTTTGAAAAACATTATTTTTACCCTAAGGTACCTATGTAATCAGATTTGTTGCAAACTATATCGGAGCTGAGTTATGGCCACTTAAAGTTTTTTTTTTTGGTTTTCTTTGTATGGACTAGTGGCGCCATTTCCTACAGCGGCCAAACATCCATTACCACTTTTATGAAACATAATTTTTACCTTAAGGTACCTGTGTAATCAGATTTGTTGCAAACTATATCGGAGCTGAGTTATGGCCACTCAAAGTTTTTGTTTTGGTTTTCTTTGTATGTACTAGTGGCGCCATTTCCTACAGCGGCCAAACATTCGTTAGCACTTTTATGAAACATTATTTTTACTTAATGGTACCTGTGTAATCAGATTTGCTGCAAACTATATCGGAGCTGAGTTATGGCCCCTCAAAGTTTTTTTTTTGGTTTTCTTTGTATGTACTAGTGGCGCCATTTCCTATAGCGGCCAAACATCCGTTAGCACTTTTATGTAACATTATTTTTACCTTAAGGTACCTGTGTAATCAGATTTGTTGCAAACTATATCGGAGCTGAGTAATGGGCACTCAAAGTTTTTTTTTTGGTTTTCTTTGTATGTACTAGTGGCGCCATTTCCTATAGCGGCCAAACATCCGTTTGCTTTTTTATGAAACATTATTTTTACCTTAAGGTACTTGTGTAATCAGATTTGTTGCAAACTATATCGGAGCTGAGTTATGGCCACTCAAAGTTTTTTTTTTGGTTTTCTTTGTATGTACTAGTGGCGCCATTTCCTACAGCGGCCAAACATTCGTTAGCACTTTTATGAAACATTATTTTTACATTAGGGTACCTGTCTAATCAGATTTGCTCCAAACTATATCGGAGCTGAGTAATGGCCCCTCAAAGTTGTTTTTTTGGTTTTCTTTGTATGTACTAGTGGCGCCATTTCCTACAGCGGCCAAACATTCGTTAGCACTTTTATGAAACATTATTTTTACTTTAGGGTACCTGTCTAATCAGATTTGCTCCAAACTATATCGGAGCTGAGTAATGGCCCCTCAAAGTTGTTTTTTTGGTTTTCTTTGTATGTACTAGTGGCGCCATTTCCTACAGCGGCCAAACATTCGTTAGCACTTTTATGAAACATTATTTTTACTTAAAGGTACCTGTATAACCAGATTTGCTGCAAACTATATCGGAGCTGAGTTATGGCCCCTCAAAGTTTTTTTTTTTGGTTTTCTTTGTATGTACTAGTGGCGCCATTTCCTATAGCGGCCAAACATCCGTTAGCACTTTTATGTAACATTATTTTTACCTTAAGGTACCTGTGTAATCAGATTTGTTGCAAACTATATCGGAGCTGAGTAATGGCCCCTCAAAGTTTTTTTTTTGGTTTTCTTTGTATGTACTAGTGGCGCCATCTCCTATAGCGGCCAAACATCCGTTTGCACTTTTATGAAACATTATTTTTACCTTAAGGTACTTGTGTAATCAGATTTGTTGCAAACTATATCGGAGCTGAGTTATGGCCACTCAAAGTTTTTTTTTTGGTTTTCTTTGTATGTACTAGTGGCGCCATTTCCTACAGCGGCCAAACATTCGTTAGCACTTTTATGAAACATTATTTTTACTTAAAGGTACCTGTATAATCAGATTTGCTGCAAACTATATCGGAGCTGAGTTATGGCCCCTCAAAGTTTTTTTTTTTGGTTTTCTTTGTATGTACTAGTGGCGCCATTTCCTACAGCGGCCAAACATTCGTTAGCACTTTTATGAAACATTATTTTTACATTAGGGTACCTGTCTAATCAGATTTGCTCCAAACTATATCGGAGCTGAGTAATGGCCCCTCAAAGTTGTTTTTTTGGTTTTCTTTGTATGTACTAGTGGCGCCATTTCCTACAGCGGCCAAACATTCGTTAGCACTTTTATGAAACATTTTTTTTACTTAAAGGTACCTGTATAACCAGATTTGTTGCAAACTATATCGGAGCTGAGTTATGGCCCCTCAAAGTTTTTTTTTTTGGTTTTCTTTGTATGTACTAGTGGCGCCATTTCCTACAGCGGCCAAACATTCGTTAGCACTTTTATGAAACATTATTTTTACCTTAGGGTACCTGTCTAATCAGATTTGCTCCAAACTATATCGGAGCTGAGTAATGGCCCCTCAAAGTTGTTTTTTTGGTTTTCTTTGTATGTACTAGTGGCGCCATTTCCTACAGCGGCCAAACATTCGTTAGCACTTTTATGAAACATTATTTTTACTTAAAGGTACCTGTGTAATCAGATTTGCTGCAAACTATATCGGAGCTGAGTTATGGCCCCTCTAAGTTTTTTTTTTGGTTTTCTTTTTATGTACTAGTGGCGCCATTTCCTACAGCGGCCAAACATTCGTTAGCACTTTTATGAAACATTATTTTTACCTTAGGGTACCTGTGTAATCAGATTTGCTCCAAACTATATCGGAGCTGAGTAATGGCCCCTCAAAGTATTTTTTTTGGTTTTCTTTTAGGACCCATAACTCAGCTCCGATATAGTTTGCAACAAATCTGATTACACAGGTACCTTAAGGTAAAAATAATGTTTCATAAAAGTGCTAACGGATGTTTGGCCGCTGTAGGAAATGGCGCCACTAGTCCATACAAAGAAAACAAAAAAAAAACTTTAAGTGGCCATAACTCAGCTCCGATATAGTTTGCAACAAATCTGATTACACAGGTACCTTAAGGTAAAAATAATGTTACATAAAAATAAAAGTGCTAACGGATGTTTGGCCGCTATAGGGAATGGCGCCACTAGTACATACAAAGAAAACCAAAAGAAAAACTTTGAGGGGCCATAACTCAGCTCCGATATAGTTTGCAACAAATCTGATTACACAGGTACCTTAAGGTAAAAATAATGTTTCATAAAAGTGCTAACGGATGTTTGGCCGCTGTAGGAAATGGCGCCACTAGTACATACAAAGAAAACCAAAAAAAAAACTTTGAGTGGCCATAACTTAGCTCCGATATAGTTTGCAACAAATCTGATTACACAGGTACCTTAAGGTAAAAATTATGTTTCATAAAAGTGCTAATGGATGTTTGGCCGCTGTAGGAAATAGCGCCACTAGTCCATATAGAGACAACCAAAAAAAAAACTTTAAGTGGCCATAACTCAGCTCCGATATAGTTTGCAACAAATCTGATTACACAGGTACCTTAGGGTAAAAATAATGTTTCACAAAAGTGCTAATGGATGTTTGGCCGCTGTAGGAAATGGCGCCACTAGTCCATACAAAGAAAACCAAAACAAAAACTTTAAGTGGCCATAACTCAGCTCCGATATAGTTTGCAACAAATCTGATTACACAGGTACCTTAGGGTAAAAATAATGTTTCATAAAAGTGCTAATGGATGTTTGGCCGCTGTAGGAAATGGCGCCACTAGTCCATACAAAGAAAACCAAAAAAAAAACTAAGTGGCCATAACTCAGCTCCGATATAGTTTGCAACAAATCTGATTACACAGGTACCTTAGGGTAAAAATAATGTTTCGCAAAAGTGCTAACGGATGTTTGGCCGCTATAGGAAATGGCGCCACTAGTACATACAAAGAAAACCAAAAAAAAAACTTTGAGGGGCCATAACTCAGCTCCGATATTACTTACAGCAAATCTGATTGCACAGATAGCATCAGGGTATTTTATTGTTACAAGAAAGTGATAACTGATCGATGGCCGCTAAAATAAAAAAACGACGCCACTTGCCCATACAAAAAATCAAAAAAATAAATAACTTTGACAGGCTATAACTCAGCTCCGATATGACTTAGAGCAAATCCGATTGCACAGATAGCATTGGGGTATTTTATTGTTACAAGAAAATGATAACAGATCTCTGGCCGCTAAAAAAAAAAACGACGCCACGGGCCCATACAAAAGTACCCAAACCCCTTTATAACTTTAAATTGAAGAGCATAATTATGGATTAAACTGATACAAATTTTACAATAAACTGAGAATCAGTTTTTTTTTCTTACATGTTACATTATTGTTAGTTTCAAATACTTAAAATGTCAAAGGCGGGAAGTAAAAAGAAATAAAAATAATAATAATAATTGATTCACACTTGAGATAATTTCACAATTTATGTTAGGTAGGTACATTTCTTCAGGTTTGACACACTTTATAATTACTTCTGTGCAAGTATGTATGTGTGGGGGGCGTTTGCGTGTACGTGCGTATGGTATGGCATGGATGTTGTGTGTGGGTGTACGGCGCGTGTGTGTGTGTGTGTGTGTATATGTGGTTTGCGTTAGCGTGCACGGGATGCGTTGTATATCTTTATTGTTATTACTGGGATTTATTAATTATTTACTTAGTTTCGTTGATTTTTAGTAATTCTTCCGTTTGCGTGTACGTCAGCGATCTCAGCCACTTCTTTGCTTTGTATTTGACTTCCCAAAAACTACTGCCGGCAGCATCCAAGTGTCTGAAGACCGAGTTAAATGTGAAGATAATGACATACCTTGGTAGCCTCGAAGCGAACGTCGTATTAATCTTCGGAAGGGTCAGGTCACGCCGGCGTTTTCTTTTGGTGGGGTCATGTCTCGGTATCAGATGGTAACACTTGGCGATGGCCCGAAGAACAAAAAGTTGCCGAACTGTTAGCACGTCAGCCTCTTCATAGAGTTTTATAGTTGGATACCGTCGTGGTTTGCCCATCATGACTTTGAGCAATGCTCTTCGATTTGAGCTACCCCTCCCCAAACCCCCACACAGTACCGAAGAATCGACTCACAAAGTGACTTGTAAACAAGCAGCTTTATGTCCATTTTGGCTGCTGCCCTTAGGGATTTCATGATATGTATCAGTTTTCGAACCTTCTTTGCGGTGTAAGTTATGTGCTGTTTAAAAGTCAAGTTTTGATCTACCATTACCCCCAAATATTTAAGATTCGTTACTCTTGTAATGAAGTAACAAGAGCACGAGGTTTTGGGTATATTGAGATTGGTAGACTCCCAACAGCAGCCGCCACGGATCCGCAGTTGGTACAGCTCCGTACTAGCCGCTTGTGTAATCGAGAATGCTACAAAATTTGTTTTTGTGTTTAGGGTCAGCAAGTTTGAGTCAAGCCAACGGGTCAGCGCGACAATGCCAATTTCAGCTTCAGAAAATGCAGCCCTCCAGTTTGCGCCATGAAAAACAGCGACGGTGTCGTCAGCATAACATATCAGTTCCATATTTGGTAGATTGAGACGCAGTATTCCGTCCATGTAGATAGTGAACAGAGTCGGACCCAAAACGCTGCCTTGGGGTACCCCGGAATCAATGGACAGTTCACTGCTCTTTTGGTCACCTATTTTGAGACATTGTCGCCTGTTTGTCAGGTAACTCGCAAACCAGCTGAGTGCACAACCCCTAACTCCGACGTTTTCGAGCTTCTTCAGCAGAATTTTTAAACTTAAACTGTCGAACGCTTTTGCAATGTCTAAAAACACCCCGATACATCGCTTTCCACTGTCCAAATGAGATGAGACGATTTCCGTGAGGTGTTGTACCGCGTCTTCAATCGATTTTCCAGGTCTGAAGCCATATTGACAGTCATCAAGTATTTGAAACTTTTGCAAGTAATCTACCAATCTTCTGTTCACTATTTTTTCAAGAATTTTGGATGGAAGCAGTGAGATGGGTCTATAATTGCTTGGATTCCGCTTATCTCCGCTTTTGTGTACCGGGATCACGATTGCGGTCTTCCAACAATCAGGAAAAATGCCAGAAGCCATGCTAAGGTTACATATGTGAACTAGTGGTTCAGTGATCACAAATTTGGCATATCTCAGCATTAAAGGTGTAATATCATCGTTTCCTGGAGCACTGTCCGGCTTCAGTTCCTGAATGATACCCAGTATTTCACAGTGGTCTGTCGGTGTCAAGAAGAGAGAATTTGTGCACCAGTGCTTAGACGGTACTTGCCGGCATAGTGCGTCCTCGGTAGTACCCAATTTGTGGAGAATATTTGAAGCCAAGCTACTTCCGGCACAAGCAAAGTGTTTATTACTGTCATTAAGTATTTTCTCACGACTAACTGCACCAACTAATAGGTCCCGATTTATCTTCTTGTTGCAGGGAATATTGCATACTTCTCTTATAGAATTCCACAACTTTTGAGGGTGATTTTGATTTTGCAGTAGTTGCGATCTCCCATAGTCTGATTTTACTCTATGCAGAAGATTATTACAAAAGTTTTTATAGCGACTGTATGATATTTTTAGGATTTCGTTTTGTGGATCGCGTCTTAGTTTCAAATGTAGATTATCCCGATGGCGCATACATTTTACTAGTCCCGGTGTTATCCATGGTTTAAGACAGTATTTACTTCTACTTGCTTTTCGTTTCTCAGTGGTTTTTGTGATATTCTCTCGCAAAATGCTGTTGAAAGCCAATACCGCTTCCTCAACATTTTCCTTATGTAAGACTTGCTGCCAGTCAGCGTTCCCAAGAGCAGTCACAAGTTCATGGTAATTGGTTTTGTGGATAACTCTATCTCCTCTGTTGGAAGCCTTAACTTGTGCTCTCAGCCCAACCACAGTGAGATCATGATCAGTTACAGAACTTCTACAGATTATACCTAGCGCTTCCCTTTTCGTTTTCACGTAAGCATGATCAAGACATGACCCTGTCTGTCTTCTGGTAATGTCTGTAATTGCTGGAAGAAACCCATGTTCGGCCATTAAACATTGATATTCCTCATTTCCTTTACTTATGTGTTCGTCCAGCAAGTTAATGTTAATGTCACCCGTAACTATAACACTAGATTCGTCTCTTGCAGCGATCAAGACACTTTCCAGGGAGTCGTTAAAACGTTTTAAGTCGCTGACAGCCGGAGATCTGTAGACCCCAACGATCTTCAATTGGTTCTCCAAGGTAATGACCAGACAGTTGGCATCCTGAAAATCTGGCTCCTGCTCTGTTACAGCCCAGCAGTCTCTCACGTAGATGGTAACACCGCCACATTTGTTAATATACCTTTTAGTGTGAAAAATATCGTATCCGGGCAATTGTGGCAACTGGGTATGTTCCTGCAACCAGCACTCAGAGAAAACAAAAACATCTATCTCAGTTTGTAGCCGTTTCAGTGTTGGAAGTAACCTATCAAAATTTTTGCTCAGACTTCTGATGTTATAAGATAATATTTTAAAATTGAACGGTGCGATGAGATCACGACATGATTCAGGTGTATCTATGGTGCGGCATTCCATCGAAAACGTGTCTTCAATATCATCATAAACATCCGAGTTACCCATTATCACAATTAATCCGTTGATTTAAAAGTGTTGATCTATATGGGGAAAATGCCGCACCACGAGGCACAAGTGAAGGGTGTTGAAATGCTTGCCAAAGTTGACATGTAATCCTTTGTGAAGCCAGATTGCTGGCAGATTTCAATTGATTCTGCCGTGATGGATATAATTTCTTCCCAAGGAGACACATCAAATACCGAAACAAAGCCTGCACAGTAAGTGTAATTAGAGTTAAATAAGTGTATATGTTGATATCAATTTTGTGTCTACCTGCACAGTAGCAATACATATTATGGTTAAGTGTCATCACATTTAGTCCAAGCCAAAGGCTATGCTTTGTGATAGCACGAAGAGTAAAATACATAATAAATATTAACAAAATGAAATAACGTGTGAAAAAAATTAAAACATGCAAAGAATAAATATTTAAAAACTTAGAATCTAAAACAATCATTTCAACATTCCTCATGATGAAAGGTTTCCGGTGATCCAGGAACTTCCGATACTCGTCAGATTTATTTAGCATCTCAAACAATGTTGTTGACTGTCTCGGGGCTCTCGGTAGCATTGGTTCTACCGTGACCTCCCAGCAAACGATGCAAGTGAGAGATGCCATCGACACATACTGCCGGTTTTCCTTCCTCCTTTCGAAGGTGAATCTTGCCATTGTTGACCCAACAAAAACGATATCCTGACTCCCTTGCCCGTAGCCGAGCCTCACGAAATAACAACCTGTTATTCTTTGTCAGATGTTCGTTTATGTAAATATTTCGAGCAGAGCCTCTCAATTCAAGGTCGGACGATGTGAGGCACCTCCGTCGAGCCTTAACCGCCTTCAAAATCTCGTCTCTTTTAGCCTTCCTACACAGTTTGACAATTATTGGCCTAGGGGAAATTGTATCCGTGTTCTTTTTGCCGCCATTTTTAGGGCCAGCTCTGAAAACGCAGTCTAGCTCGTTATCCGGAAGTTCTACTCCCATCTTCGCGGCCGCGACCATTACAATGTGATGGAGATTCTCGCTATTTGACTCTGTGACCCCAATAATCTCCAATTCCTTTAGCAACGCCGTCCGCGAATGATGGTTTAGTTGAACTTTTAATTGATCAACTTCTTCCCGCAACGATAAAATAATCGTATCCTTACCCTCGAGAGTCCGAATTCGAGTATCAAAACTATCCAGCCGAGAATTACACTGCGATATTCCTTCGGTAAGTATCTTGAGGCTTGATTTTATTTCAGCCAAATCTGTCCTAAGACCGCGCAGATCCGTGGCAATATTGGACTGCGACTCGTCGCTGCTTTCCCTCACCTCACCAGGTGAACTAAGAGCAGGGCGTTTGTAAGGTCGCGTATTGACATTGCTGGTGGACGGACTGCCAGTGCGGTCCTGTGCAAGCGCCGGGACTTTTTGATTGCAGGTTTTGCGCTCTGTTCCACGACAAGCTGGACACTTCCACTCCAGTGTTTTCGCGACCTCCGTAGATGGTATGTTGACACAGATATCAAATCAAATCAAATCAAATCAAATCAAATCAAATCAAATTTATTTCAACCAAAATAACAAACAATTATAGGAAGTACAGAAACATCTTATCTATTAGTTCAATACAAGATGCTCATAATTTCAAAAACACCCACACTAAGCTAGGCTTGTCCTGTGGGTAGTTTTAATTTTAGGATTCACATGAGGTTCGTCACTGACGGCACACGAGTGATTTAACTTACAATCGAGATACAATTATAAACTTAAAAATAAAAATATAAAAATACATAGCCCGGGACTGACATCGATTACAATCATAAAACGATATGAGAATGGGCGTATGAGTGAGTGTGTAAGTGTATAAGAGGGTGTGTGTGTGTGTGTGTGTGTGAGGGTGTATGTGTGGGTGTGAGTGGTGTCTAATCCCGTTGCTCACCAAATTCTCTTCAGGAAGCTTTCCGTATCCTCAAAAGACCATTGGAGAAGTTGCTTTGTAACTTTTGATTTCAGCTCATAATAAGTGAGACCATGGATACCATACAATTTATCCAGTTTATTATATAACCATGGCTTCATGTATAGACTAAAGCGGCGTGCGAGTCGCGTTTTAAAAGCAGGTAAGGGCAATCTAAAAATTCTTTTACCTGATAATGACCTGTAGCTATCTGAATTTAAAATTTCTTTATGAGCGGATAGAGCTGTTTTAAGTATATAAAGCCTCCGAACACTCAGAACCTTAGCTTCCGCCAGTAAAAGGCTTGTCGGGAATCTAAAATGTTTCCCAAGCATTGTTTTCAGAACAGCCCGTTGGGCTCGTTCAAGACGAATAATGTTCGACGAAGCTGCACCCCCCCATACTGTAATACAGTAGGTTAGGACGGACTGACAAAGGGCCCAATATATAGTCTTGAGAAGTTGAGGATTTGCTACATCACGAAGGAGTTTCATTATGTAAATGAGTTTTCTAGTCCTTTTAGCCGTCATTTCAAGGTGCTCCTTAAATGTCAGTTTCTCGTCTATTTCTATTCCCAAGTACCGAGTGCTTTTTACTTTTTTTACCCTGCTACAACGCCGAGACTCATTTGAAGCACACGAATCGTATGGGGGTTGACATAAATGAACAAGAATGTCGGGGACAGAACGGGGGCCTGAAGCCGCGGTGTTATGAAAACAAATCAAGTGAGTTTTCGAAACATTGAGTGTCAGTAGATTTTGTTTTAACCATGCCGCAACGCGGGTGATGCCCAGCTGTGCAGTAGCAAACAGAGAGTCCCAGGATTTGTCATGAAACAAAATGACAGTATCATCGGCATAAAGTATGGTGTCCGCGCTGCTAGAGAGAATCGAGGCAATGTCATTTATGTACAACAAGAAAAGTGTTGGCCCAAGAATACTGCCCTGTGGCACTCCAAACGAAACTGGCTTGGCATCGCTCACACGGCTCCCCACGCGCGTGTGCTGGATTCTATCCGTCAAGTAGCTTCGAAACCAGTCATGGCAAATACCCCTAACTCCGAAGCACTCCAACTTCCTCAAAAGGATTGGGATTGATACGGTGTCGAAGGCCTTTGCCAAGTCCAAGAAGATACCCAGGCAAGGCAAGCCTTTGTCTAAATGAGAGGCCACTATCTCTGTCAAAAGTGACACTGCGTGTTCTGTAGATTTCCCATGTCTGAAGCCGAACTGCCGATCTGTTAATAAATTATGAGAGTGTATGAATTTCACTAATTGTTTATTGACAATTTTCTCCAGCATCTTAGAGAAGGAACTCAAAAGAGAAATAGGGCGGTAATTGTTCGGACTATTGGTATCACCACCTTTGTGAATGGGTGTTACAAGCGCAGTTTTCCAGATGCTTGGGAAAATACCGGTGGACAGACTCAAGTTGTAAACATGAGTGAGCGGTTCTACAACAAATTTCTTTACACGTTTGATCAAATTGTTTGAAATGCCATCCAGCCCCGGTGCGCTGTTGCACTTTAACTCCCCAATCAAGCATTCCACGTCGCTCTCGATGGTAGGGGCCAAGAAAAATGAATTAGCAGATAAAGATGGAATGCTCACTTTAGAGGCAAGTGACGCCTGGGAGTCAGGAGAGTTTTCTAAAAGTTGGTTAGCCAGGCGCTGGCCAACGGAAGCAAAGAAATCGTTACAAAAATTTAATGGATCCCTCTCATTATCCGTCGACCTGCAAAGGTCTTCAGCGTTTGACTTTACCCGCTTAGAATAGGTTATTCGGTTAATTGTTTTCCACAGTTTTCCAGGGTTGTTCTTATTTGATTCTAGATCATCACTATTGTACTGATTCTTCAGCTTTCGCAGTAATTCGTTGTAATAATTTCTATACCGTCTAAAGATATGTAGCTTAACTTTGTCTTCTGGATTTTCCCGGACATCCAAATGCAGTCTGTCCCGGTGCCTAGAGCATCTTATCAAACCCGCTGTCATCCACGGTTTAAGGATGTTCCTAGATCGGCTTACTTTTACTGACTTAGTATTATGGTCTATTGCGGCCCTTAAGACAGTTACGAATAATTCCGAAGCCTTGTTTGGGCAAGACTCCTGCAAGACTGGAGACCAGTCCACGCTGCTTAGTTTAATCTCAAGGCCGCGGTAGTCAAACAGCAAGCGAGTTTTAGGTGGGTTCGATTTACGACAGACGTTTCGAAAACCAATCATAGCCATATAATGATCCGTCACACTTGAAGAGCAGACTATGGATTCCGCCTCGATCGATGCTTTGCAAAAGATGTGATCCAAACAAGCCTTCTTCCTAGTCGGTTTGTCAACAGCTTGTAGAAATCCCAGCTGAGACATCAAACACAGGTAATCGGAACTGATGTCTGGATTAAGTAAATCTATGTTTATGTCACCAGTCACGACACAGCAAGGACTGGCTGGCATATTAGCAACTATTTGCTCGAGGGATTTGACAAAAGTATCGGTATTTTTAAAAGATGGCGATCGATATATGCCCAAAACAGTAGTTACATTAGGGACACAGACAAGAACACAATTGGCGTCCTGCAAATCTGGTTCGGAAAAAGTTGGCGTCCAGCAGTTCCTGACATATGCAACCACACCACCGGCGTGATTAATAAATTTCGTTGAAGAGTAACTAATATAGCCGTCCAATTGGCCTATTACAGTACTATCATTAAGCCAGCATTCTGTCAAAATTATAATATCAAAATCCAGACCTGTTCGTTTCAGAATTACTTCAAAACCATCTAAATTTTTTGACAAACTTCTAACATTAAATGTGAGGACTTTTAAGTTGTGATTGCCTAAAATATTTTTACACTCCTCCGCTGAATTCTTTATGTGGCACGTAATATTGAGAGAGTTATCAATTTCAGTAAAAGTATCTATGATGGCCATGGTGGTCCAAAATATCCAGATTTATAGGAGACGGTAATAACTACTTCAAAAGCGCCACATGAAGAATGTTTAATGTTTCTATAAGCAAGTGCAAAGTTGAGTGCCCTAAGACTTGTGATGTTTATTTTAAGAAGAAAATAGATCTCTTCAAGAGTGTAAATGTGTTGAGAGTAATATGTTATGTAACAAGAATATGTAATGATACTGTATACGCAATAAAGAATAAGGGATGGAACCCTGCTAAATGTATGACAAAATAATAATAAAAATAGGAATATTAATAATGCATGCACAAAACTAATGAAATTCAGAATAGGAATAGAGCTATTCATTAAACCATGAAGGATGATGATAAATAAGAGGCGACAAGAGTACATACGCCGTGACGGAGTCTGACTAGTTTTAGATAATTTCAAGACTAGGCCCGATGAATTTAACGATGTCCTCTTCAGCGCGGATTGCGTGGGCGGGAAACTTTTTATCCTTGGTGCAGGCTTCTTTGCGAATGTATGTGCACCCGTTCCGAACCCAGCAGAATGAGAAACCGTACATCTTGCAGCGTTTTTTAGCTTCCCGAAATAACTGACGATTACGATTGGACAGTCTTTCGTTAAAATAGACGTTTGACCTTAAACCGGGTACGATGTCTTCTGATGTTAAGTTCCGCCTAACTTTGGCAGCAGCCAGAATATCGTCCCTTTTGGTCTTACGTACAAGCTTGACCACAATAGGTCTCGGTCTTGATTCGTCGGTTAAAGGGGATTTCGATTGTTTCGGCCCAGCTCTGTGCACGTCATCAATATCGGCCATCTGTAAATCGATTCCCAATTTTTGAGACGTAGTCATAACAATATGGGTAAGACTTTCATTACTCGTCTCAGGGATTCCAATTATTTCCACTTCGTTTCTCAAAAAGTATTGATCTTGCATGTTGGCAGTAAGTTTCATCTCGGTTAATGATGCTTTAAGAGTGTTAATTTCAATATCTTTCTGTTCCAACCTCCGGTCAAATTCTTCCATCTTCTGCGACAAAGTGGTGGTAACACAAAGAAGTTGTGCTTTGACATCCAAGATATCTTGCCTCATAAGACGAATCTCACTTAGCATGTCAGATGAAGTAGGTTCGTGGACAATTTGCGAACCTGCAGGAGGCGGAGTGAATTTGGTACCACGAATTCCGCGTGTCGTGTTGACATTATTAGTGAAAGTGTTATTGAGTGTACGAATGGGAGTACTGACATCACCCAATTTCGGCTTTGCACAGATGCAGGTTGGGCAGGTCCAGGTTTGTCGTTCCTCTTCACTTAACTTCTCGAAGATCCCGGTCGACAGATTAATACATTGCAGGTCAAAAGTCTGATTGCATTTTGAACATTCCATATAATGAAGAGACAGTATTTTCTTACCGCAAGCATTGCATGTAGAAGACATCCCTGCGCGCCCCATAAAATCACTTCGACTTATTATAATAATATATGATATTATGGGTATTTGAATATAGATAATAAACTGAATAATTCGACGATTGTATGTGTAAATGGGCTAAAGTACGAGTTATAGATTAATGGTGAAGTTAATGTGTGTGAGGAAAATGTGCAATGTAAGTGAGTTGTTCAACTTGTGTGACTGTCAGTAATGGGCAATATCCTGAGTTTAAATTATATTATTTTTGATTTAATTTATTATATTTATTTTCTTCCAAGAAAATAAGGAGGGGGGCGGGGTGATTTTAATGAAACTAGTGGTGCTTGTTCGCTTCGGATAGACCTACAGGTTCTAACACCGTTTTCGGTTTCCGAATACGACGTCCCGTTCCGGAGTTACTATATGGGCTGATGTGGCTTATTATGATGATAATGATCTATAATAATATTTATCCAAAAAGGAAAGATAAAATTAATTGATTCAATGGGGTTTCCCACGCTTGAGATCTAACACTCCATTCAAAGAAACCAGAATAGAAATTTACATTATCGTATGAATAAATGGTGGGGGGTGCGGGGTGCGGGCGGGGGCCGGCGGCGAGCGGCCGGCGGCGGTCGGTGCTGACGCGGAGTAATAGAGGGTAGGAATTGGAGAAAAAACTAACAATAACAAAATAAAATTTAAAACTTAGGAGGCTGGAGTAGTGCAGGGGGTGCGGGTGGTGACGCCGAGCTCAAAACAGTTTACCGATTTTTGATCCGACGTATCGTTCCTGAGATATAATTTTGTAGTGTTGTTGATGATGATAATTATCGTAAGGAGACTCGAGTGACTGCGGTAGTAATGATGGCCTGTAAGAGTGTGTGTATATTTATGTAAATATTTTAAAAGTGTTATAAGATTACATATAAAATATAGTTGTTGAGAGGGGAGGGGGTGCAGCGAGGAGGAAGGGAGGGATTTAATCCACGGTGACGGTGGCGTAGACTCCGAAACCGTTTTTAGATTTCGAATCCGATGCTCCGTTCCCGAGATACAGCAATTTGAAATAATTTGAAATAATGCCCGTGATGACGGGTATAGTACTATGCAATTTTTTGAAAATGTCACAATTTCAAAGTAAAAACCAATGATTTCGATTAATACGGGCTTCGAAAGGTCGAATTTCTTTGTTAATTTTATCTGTGCCGGTTTCTTCGGGAGATATTGTCGACTGATGTTGAAACTAAATTTTGATTTTTCCGGGGAGGTGGGGGGAATTGGAGGATGAAAAGTAGGTAATCTTATAGAAATTGACGTTTAAGTTACAAAATATTCTATGCAAATTTCTGGTAGGGCCAACCGTTTCCAAGTTATCTTGAATTGAAGTTTTTCAAGATGGCCGCCGTGGCAAATAAGCTCTTAAATTGGGAAAGAAAATGTTTATCAAAAATTTAAACACTGGGAAAGGGTCGGTGCCGTGCCCTCTTCCTGATATCAGTATTTAAAGAGCAGGATTTTTTTCTCTGTTTTTTGTACAAAGTAGTTAAATTAATTATTGAAGGCCCGGTTCACTCTTGACCGTTTCTAGGTCTGAGAACAATGGAATTCCTGCAATGTTTACAATTTTATCTTGCGGTCGTTGGTAATTCCCTTCTGGGATAAATTAATTACTAACTGTGCTATTAGTGGGCTTAGGATTCTGAATTTACCATCAAACATTCTGGCTTTAAATGCGCAATTTGATTATTATAAAAATTATATCGGTTATACGTTTCAATTTTTAAATTTAGAATTATTCAATAATGACCTAGATTTTACAAACTTCAATTGCTTACAACTAGCCCGGTTTTCTTCAGATTTCGCCGATCTTGGAGTCTCCAAGTTGGCCTTGACGTCCTGCGTGCAGACTGGTACTCGGTTGAGCTCTCTTGTTCCGGGATCGGGATGACGTTTAGGGGATTCTCCGGTGTTTTCCTTCGTAGCTTCCCACCTATGCACGGCAAAGATCTGAGACCGGTGTCCAGTGATAGGGCGCTAAAGGGCGCTTTATCGAGAACCTATAAAGAATCTGGTTACAGATCTTGTTTGAGCAGCGTTTGTTGTGAAAGGTCTCGGAACCATACCAAGTCTCCTGTCAGCTTGAGGTTTCTTGCTTATAACTCGGCCAAATATTGTCCGATCTTCAAATATTTTATGTCACTGAATTCCAGGTTTCACTGCGAATATTTTTGTATGCGGCACTTGTGGTAATGGCGAGACGACAATTGGATTTCTTGCGCTTTTCATAGCCAAACTATTCGAAATAAATTTAAACAATTTAGGTTAACAGGGACGTGCTGTCCGGCTCGCTCTCGAATAAATACCCCTAATTCGAATAGATAGGATGGTATGAGGCCTTACAGACGCCACACTTCATATAATTTACTGATGTTATTGTTTGTTTACAGGCCTCGCAGTTAACTTCCCCTTTACCATGACTAATATTCAAATATTTATCCATAGTAGTGAAAGTGGTAGTGTGTTCAAGAAGCGATAACAAAACGCAATCGTTCAAAAAGTCCAAGGGTTGCTCACCGGAATCTCCCAGTTGACTAATTTACTATCTGCTTAATTGAAGTTCAACTTTACACTGCAACCCGTTATCACAAAGTTCTAACGTATTTCTACTTGAATCGATTCTTTACGGATCGATACTAAATGTCTACAGACGCCACCGCTTTTTCTGCGCGAGTCTCAATTTCTTCAAACAGTTTACAAGTACGATTCGGAACACCTCACCTTCTAAAAATATGTTATGAAACAATATCAGATTATTCTTTTTTTTTTTTTCTTTGGTGTCCGGCTTATGTCAATGTCTGCTGTCACTGTCACTGACTTGAGTGCTGGATCAGCTGAGAATGTCAAGTCAGTTTGAACTTGTGTTTGATTTACTCAGAAGTCGTTGTCTGCATATGCATATTATTGTCAAAATACAAGAAAGGTGTTTATTTCTGTGCAGTTCAAAGTGACAAACGATTAACGGTCTTCCTAGTAGTTTCCATTGAAATTCAAATTGCGATTAAATTACAGAGTTCTTCACCTGACCAGGATCCAATTGTGTGAAATTGTTTGGAGGTTAGATATCTTAATATTGCACTACAAATGTTTCACTATTTCACTGTTTACTTGTAAATTTTCAATTGAATTTCATAGAGCTCTTAGGGACACTTGTTTACGCGGCTAGGGTTGCCAGCTCCACTCTATGGTTTGCGTATGTTTGCTGTATGGTTTGCGTTAAATATTGGCAAAAAAAATCCATTGTCACAAAAAAGATCTAAAGGCGAAATCGCCACTGTTGGGACTCGAGGCCTTCTCCAGTGGCGTGCCTTGGCGAGGTCCAGTTTAAAAAAACATTTCTCACATGCGAGAAAAAAGTTTGCATAAAATTAAAAGAAATATTTATTCATCTTAATTAGGTATCTGCATTAGTTAAAACATCTACCTGACAGTTTTTCTAAAAATTTACAAAAAATGAAAAAAAAGTTTTTAATAATTTTTACTTACACGTCGGGCCCTCTTGGCCCGGGGGCCCCGTCTAATTGATACGGCAGATACGGCGGTAGCTACGGCCCTGGCTCTCTCTCTCTCTCATAAAGCAAGATTCAAGAACACTATCCAACGCGCTGGCTCAAAGCGAGTTGGCGGATGAAAATAGTAGATTTTACAAAAGTTTCCACCTTAATTCAAGAATTCACTCATACGACCGTTACGTTATAAAACATTAATTTTCCTGCCATTGATTTCCCAAAGGATAAATAATAAATATGGCTATAAGGAAGAACAACCAAGTTTATCAGCAGCGAACAGAGCCAAAGTCTCGCAAATATGAACCGTAAAAGAAACGTCTAATCAAATTGTATCTATTAGAGTAGAAATATTTTGGCGATGATAGATAGGAAACAAAATAAAGTAGCCAAGTGCGAGTTGGACTCGCCCATGAAGGGTTCCGTTCCAGCAAGTAACATAATATACATAGTACACATAGTTCTTGTAGTTCGTTGTAACTTTGATCGAAGTTTTAATAATAGTGTATTTATGACGTACTAAAAAAAACTACTCATCAGATCGAGTTCAAACTAATTTTCGTTGGTTGTTTTCATGGTAATGTACATCATATATTTTTTTTAGTTTTTTCATTCTCTTACTTTAGAAGTTAGAGGGGGGGGGACACACATTTTACCACTTTGGAAGCGTCTCTCGCGCAAGTTATTCAGTGTAGACAAAAATTATCATAGAAACCTCAACATCATTTTTTAAGACCTATCGATAGAAACCCCACACGTGTAGGTTTGATGAAAAAAAAATTTTTGAGCTTCAGTTCTCAGTATGGGGGCACCCCTAATTTTTGTTTTTTTAAAAAACTTTTGTAAAAATCTTAATGCGGTTCACAGAATACATCTACTTACCAAGTTTCAACAGTGTAGTTCTCATAGTTTCGGCAAAAAGTGGCTGTGACATACGGACGGACAGACAGACAGACAGACATGACGAATCTATAAGGGTTCCGTTTTTACGTTTTACGGAACCCTAAAAACACCGTAAAGCTTGCTTATGCCATCTTTTTCATAAAATTAAAATTTCATTTTCATTCAAATTCATTAAAAAGCAGTTATTTTAGGTCGAAAGGGTAGGAGTAACTCCCCGAAGAGTCTCATATTTTACAAATTTTATCGATAGTATTTTTATTTATTTTAGGATTACGTGCTTTTTAGGATAGCTCCTTGTGATATCTACAAAAACAAAAAATAATGTACCTAGATTTATTAATTTATTACGTACTGCTGAGTAACGTAACGTCATATATCAGTTTCCAGCCTGTGTCACCCCGTTTCAAGTAGTTAGAGGTCCGATGAAGTTGTTAGAAGCTTTGTCTTCAGATTCCAAGCACAACTCCGGCTTGGAGGAGCTTCGGTATGTATGTATTAGTTAGATAGTTCTCTCCTAGCCAGTTCGTTTTTTTTTACAGATATCTGATTCATATTAGTATGCTTTTAAGCATAAGGATGTATGTTAGGAATGTCAGGTGAGGTTATTTTGAGTCCTGCGCTCCCGCACTAACTCAAACGTCAGATAGGTAGTATAGGCTCACCCGAGTCAGATACTGTTAGTCAGTTTCTGAAAAAAAAACTTGGAGGAGCAAGTAATGTATTTCGCATGTATTTCGCAACACAAGTCTAACCTAGTGCGGAATCCAGAGTTCCCGGGTTGAAGTCATACCTCATTCAAACTCGTAACTAATAGATACAATATCTAAAAATACATAAAACTTCTGCAAAATAATGGTTCAAACATATTTTGTTACAACATGTAATGCTTTTATCTCCTCGAAGCGAAAACAAAAACAACAGATAAATATTGGTGGACAATTCACACACAACACCGTCTGACCCCAAACTAAGCAAAGCTTGTGTGATTGCGGCCAGATAGCTGATATAATACTTATATAGTTTTAAATACATACTTACATAGACCCAGACACAGTGCAAACATTTGAATTCATCACACAAATATTTGCACTGGGTGGGGATCGAACCCACGACCCTCGGCTTCGCAGGCAGAGCTACTAACCACTTAGCCACAAGGCCAGTCAAATTATAGCCACAAGGCCAGATACCTACAATTTTTGTAAAAAACCGCTATTCTTTGAATTTTTGTAATTACACTATTAATTACAAATATATATTATGGTAGAAATATATTTTTCAAATGACCAACATTAGATTTTACAAAGAGATTATTCCAAAATCTGAGCAAACAGTAACAAATGCTTTCTCTCTTGGTCTGTCTTGTGTGCGAAGAAGGAAGAAATGCTCAAGATCATTTGGTCAGCTTTAAGAATATTTTAGAAATACTTCTCAATCAATGTAAATATCCAAATACTCGTAAATCATTTTATTTGTGATAATGTCTTGTCACTGCGGCCCACCGCCGCGCCGCGGCGCGCATTGTATACAAATGCGCGCTGATGGCGCGTCGCGTCGCGTCGCCGCCCGCACTGCCGGCAGTAAAACAATTACGACGTCTTACTCGAGACGTGGCGAAGATTAAATATCACAAAGCTAACAACTCAACGCTGCTTTATACAAATTAGCATCTCCCTGTTTCAGTCTAAGAGCGGTTTCAGATTAGCGTTTTATACGCACGTATAAGCTCGTTTTTGGAAGCGGGTGTACGTATAGGCGCGCCCTATTGCCACACAAACAACTCGTAGGAACGTTGACGCGCTTTTAAGCTCATATGACTGCCTATAGCAATCTTTTTTCATCGGAATCCATGTTTATACTGATATGACTCCAGTACCAATTCCACCAAACACGTCGAAATCTGCCCGTTGATACGAGTCGAGTTTTTTGAAGTGCGTTATGTAGCGCACGTGTACCGAAAGAACCATAATATAGGCGTCGAAAAATACGCAGATCTAAAACTACCCTTCGAAGCGAAGGATTCTAGACTTGATATCTCGGATTTATGAGTTTCTCTGTTTTAGGTTTTGGTTAAGCTCGTAAAGATAAAGAAGCGTCTTATTACGGAGGTTAAATACCGCAATACCAATAGCTACTGAGATTTTGAGTCTTTAATGAAAAGTGACTGTGAATCATTACTGTAGTTACTGTAGCAGACTACAAGGAGAAGATTCAAGATTTTCAGTTTTATTTTTAGCTATCAGCGATCTGCAGTTTTGATCCCGTAGTTCCCGTTCCAATATTTTTTCACGATAAAAAGTAGCATGTTGGTAGAAATACAAATACAAAAAAAAATTGGCACGAAACACTATTATTAACTTACTGATATTTTAAACGTGATATTTGGAAATCCTGACTTCAGTCTGTTGTTCGATCACAACGTGAAAACTAAACGATTCACTGAACACTCTGTGTTATCTCAATATTTGGAATTCGGGCAGATTATAATCTGGAACAACTTTAGGTTAGAAGTAACCCATGTACCCATGAACCCTGTTTATCTTCTAGGCTTTGTATAGATTTTACGTGGATGAACTGCGGATAAATCTCTCTATAACCTGCTTAAAGACCTTGGCTTGTCCAGAAGTGCAGTAAGTTCTATACTAGAACGAGTATCTAAAGCTGCACTAGTAGGATCATATCGGATTTGGCTGGGCAGGGAGAGAAATACGAGTAGTGAAGGTGAGTGTTGACGTACGTCACCAAAAGGGGCCCCTTTTAAACCTACGCCCGAGTCACAAGTCTTGGGGTCTATTCGAGATTTCTCTCTCTGCCACACGATGGACCCGGCACCCGCACGGTGAATCCATAGTGTTCAGTATTTTATCCAGAAATTACCGTCCTGGGGCCCATAAGCAGGACTTAAACAAATTAATATGCCGTTATACCGATTTTAACATTTACTTCCCTGATTGCAAACCGAGTAGTGCAAAGAAATGACTTACCTGAGGTTCCCGGCGTCGTCCAAAGGTCCAGTTTGGTCGTCAAGGAATAAGGAACGGGAGCAAGGGGAATTTGGAATACCAAACCAGACAAGATTCCGTAGCGATCCCTCGCTCCAGCACAAGCAACGGTCCCGCGTTGGATAAGGGGCCAATCCAGCAGCCCGCTTTCGCAAAATGGTCCAGCACTAATCCCGTAGCGATAAATAATGTATTCCCGCACAATATTACACTTTTAACCAGAAAAGCAAACCAGATTATATAGATAACAGTAAAACGCGTCTTTTTCGTTCCAGCGAAAAACAGACAACGTCACTTCACAGCCGGCTGTCAAAACCATAGATCCGCTATGATTTTTAATGTTGCCCGATTATACGGAACAAAACCCCCGACCAATTGAACTCCTGTTCAATTTTAGAAAACCAGTATTTAGTAACTAGTATTTAGCAGTATCCGGACCCCAAATAAAACGAAATTCCCAACTTTGACCCGAAAGTGGAAATCAAACCAAAAAAAAAAAAAACTTTACCAAAAATAGCAATAAAATTAAATAAAATTTTAACCATGAAAAATACGTATATCTAATAAAGAGGCAGGCGTGCCAGAGAGGACACCGCGCGCTGAAGTCTGGAACCAGAAACCAGAATCTCCGCCACGCGGGGTGTGCCATCAGTACCAGATATCAATTTTAAAATACGTCCCCTACGCCAGAGTAGGGGGGCCAAATTTGCCTCTTTTAATAATACTAAGTCCCCTTCCCGAGGGGCCTCCGTCCTATCTGTCCATTTTACCCGTTGTTGCAACAGATGCAAGTACTCGGCCGACCAGCGCCTCCAGAAGTCTTGACTTATTTGCTGCAATAACTGAAAACGGGACAGGCGTCCGGGCCGCTCATCCTTCCAGGGATACTCCGGCAACGCGGTTAAGGGCTGACCGATCAAGAAGTGACCCGGCGTCAAGACTTCTAGATCGTTAGGGTCAGGCGAGATTGGACAGAGAGGACGGGAATTAAGCACTGCCTCCACGCGGCATAGTACCGTGACTAACTCTTCCCAAGTTAACACGGTCTCCCCGATGACACGGCGGAGATGAGTTTTAGCAGACTTCACCGCAGCTTCAAAAATTCCTCCCCAGTGAGGACAGGCTGGCACACTAAATTGCCAGCTGATTCCCCGCTGGGCGAGAGCCAGACTTAAACTATTATTACCAGAATTTAAAAAATTATTAACTTCGCGTAAATAATTCGCCGCCCCTCGATAATTTGTGCCATTGTCCGAACGTATTAAAGAGGGTACTCCTCTTCGCGCTACAAAGCGATCCAGCGCCGCGACAAAGGCCTCCGTAGACAGCGCAGAGACCAGCTCCAGGTGGACTGCTTTGGTGGCCAAACACACAAAGACGCACAGGTAGGCTTTAACGACCTTGGCGTTACGCAACGTCGATGACTTGACCGAGAAGGGCCCAGCGAAGTCCGTTCCGACCCCGTCGAACGGCCTCGAGGGAGAAATCCTATCCGGAGGAAGATCTCCCATCATGGGCTGCATGGTAGACGCCTTGAGCCTATAACAAGGGACACATCTAAACAGCACCTTTCGGACCGCCCTGCGAGCCGACAAGATCCAGAATTCACGCTGCAACACAGCGAGAAGCGCGCCACATCCAGCGTGCGCGTTACCGATATGCCGATCGGTGATCAGCAGGTCCACCAGAGGACCTCCTTTCGGTAGCAACAGGGGGTGCCTGCTGCCGTACGGCAGGTTGGCTTTCCGGAGCCGACCTCCTACGCGCAGAAGACCATCCTGATCTGTGAAAGGGTTCAACTTGGCGACCGCACCCTTCAAGCGAGCGCGTCCGCAGCGCAGCGCCTCAAGTTCCGTCGGAAACCTCTCACCCTGCACCAGCCGAATGAGGTGCAGCAAGGAACTCCGACGCTCCTCCACAGTGGCGATCTGGTCACTCCTCCTCTGACGAGGGTGACGACAGTTGTGGATGAAGCGTTTAATCCAGCTAGTTACCCCCAACAACTTATCCAGCTTGCTGTAACGACCCGTCAACCAGTCAGGGTCTGGGGGCACTTCCGCCACAATCGCATGCACGCGGACTCCGGGCAGCTCCGCTCGCTCCGAGTCCGCGCCGAGAGCTGGCCAGGAAGCTTCTGGCTCCCGCAGCCAGTCCGGACCCCACCATAAGGGGTGATCAACTAGCTCCGGCGCGGAACAGCCGCGCGAAGCACAGTCAGCGGGGTTCAACTCACCCGGGACATGTCTCCAAACCATGTCCAGTCCAATGTTTTGGATTTGGGAAACCCGATTTCCCACAAAGGTCTCCAAAGTGTGAGGGGCTGCTCTCAACCAGGCAAGCACGACCT
Source organism: Ectropis crepuscularia (assembly GCA_963693475.1). NCBI lineage: Eukaryota > Metazoa > Arthropoda > Insecta > Lepidoptera > Geometridae > Ectropis > Ectropis crepuscularia. The sequence goes on along the minus strand of OY856344.1, from coordinate 984,457 downwards.
GACTGTCTGACCACGCATAGACATTCCGGATGTCTATCGAGGTGGACAGTTCCTGATATACATGCTTGAGCAGCCGAGCAAGTAATGTGGCTCCGCTCAATTCCAGTTTCGGAATGGTGAGTCGTGTCCTGATAGGAGCTACCTTGCTCTTCCCCAATAAGAGCGTGACATTGACGTGGCCTCCAGCGTCAACTGTACGCAAGTACACAGATGCGGCATAGCCCAGCTCGGACGCATCACAGAACCCGTGCAGGCTGATCCGGCTACAGCCTGGTGGCAGAATGCGACGGGGCAACGCCACTCGATTGACCGTTTCGAGGTCAGATATTAAACGAAGCCAAATGTTAAGCGAGTCTCCGACCAGGGGGTCGTCCCATGAGACCTTCAGAGTCCAAAGTCGCTGTAACAGACACTTGGCTGCGAACAGAACCGGACTGATCCAACCGTTTGGATCAAACATCCTGGCGATGGTGGACAAAACCGTCCGTTTTGTCCACGCGCGTGTGGCTTCCAGTGCCACCCGAAAGGTGAAGATGTCAGCAACCGGTTGATACTGCATGCCCAGAACCGCAATCCCGTGCGGATCGTCACCTTCCTCGAAGAGCCCCGGATCCTGCTGGTGATCGTCCGGGATACCAGCCAGGACGTTGGGGTCGTTAGAGAGCCATTTCCGAAGCTCATAGCCTCCAGATGCGAGAAGCTCTGTAAGCTCATCCCGGAGCAACAGAGCTTCCTCCACCGTCTGCGCACCAGTGCAAACGTCGTCCACGTACAGGTCGCGTTCCAGAACTGCGGCTGCACGTGGGTACCGAGCCCGTTCTTGCTCCGCCAACTCCAGCAGTGAGCGGATCGCAATGAAGGGGCTTGATCTCAACCCATAGGTGTTGGTGTTCAACTCATACACCATCATAGGGTCCTGAGGACTTTCCCGCCAGAGGATCAACTGGAACCTCCTGTCCTCGGGGTGTATGACCGTTTGTCGGAACATCATACGGATGTCCGCTCCCAACACCACCTGATGCCTACGGAAATTCAGGATGATGTCTACAATATCCCGATGTAGCTTCGGTCCAGCGTGGAGGCACTGGTTCAGTGACACTCCTGTCGAAGTCGGAGCGGATCCATCGAACACCGTCCTGAGTTTGCCCGTCGACGCCTTCAAAACGGCGTGATGAGGCAAAAAGTAGTGGTCCATGGTCGACCAGTCGTCGCGAGCCGGAGACATGTGGCCCAGTGCCTCATACTCCCTCATGAACTCGATGTACTTTTCCCGAAGTACAGGATCTCGAGCCATGCGTCGCTCCATGGACCTGAGCCTTTTCTCGGCCAATGATCGAGACTGGCCCAGACGCGGGGGGTTATCCCGGAAAGGCAGCCTAGTCTCCAATCGCCCAGAAACCATTCTCCGAGTGTGAGCCTGATAAAAGTTCTCACACTCCACGTGCTCGGGATCCAGCCGAGACACGGTAGGCGGCTCTTCGATCTCCCAGAACCTCTGCATGATCTGAGCGAGGGCCGTTCCCGTAAAGGAAGCCTGATTCGACTGCTGCCACTCATCCACCATTCCCAAAATGGCGTTCCCGTAGATGGTGGGCAGCGCCATCAGCGAAGACTGGTCCAACAGTCTAGGCTTCCCGTTCATGATGTAACCCAGTACATCAGAACCCAACAAAAGATCTACCGGACCCGCCATCCCGAAGCGGGGATCCGCCAACCTGAGACCCTTAGTACAGGACAAAAGATCCGGATCTATGTCCGCCTGAGGAAGCCAACCGACAACCGAATCCATGACGGTAGCCCTGACCGCAATCCTTTCCGAATAGGAATGTACGGACGAGAAGGAGAGGCGGGTCTGTCCAGCCGACCGCACCTCTGTGTTCCCGACTCCCCGCAACGGAGTCGGTGACGGAAACCTAGCCAGGCCCAGGCGATGAGCAACCCGGGTTGTCAAAATGCACCCCTGGGACCCTGTGTCCAAGAGCGCTCGTATCCGGACGTAGTCGCCTCTTGGACCCCAAACCCTTAACCAGAGGGTGGGCAGCAGGACCACCGGTTGATCCTGTGCCAAGGGAACGGAGGCTAGTCATTCCCTCCGAGGCTCGTCCGAACCCGTCGGACTACAGGGCCCAGCCCAATATGGCTGCCGAGTGCAAAGGGCCATCGGAGGGGGGGCATATCCAGCTGCCCTGCCGTACCTAAAGTAGGGCGGGTGATAATCCAGCCTCGGATGTTCATGGAGGGGAGGCGTGTACGCCCTCCATTCCATCGGTCGCGGATCCAGCGGCGGAGAAGGATAACGCTGGGGAGGTGGCCCCCGTGGTGACTCCTGTATCACCCTTCCACCTCTCCAGTTCGCCCGCGTCCGCGCGGGCTGTGAGGTCGGTGACCGAGCCGCGTGCAGGACGCCCCTTGTTGGGCTGCCCGGTGCTGCCGTGGGTTGGGGTGGAGGGGGTGTGCTCCACGCTGTAGCCACTTCATGGTTGTACAATGCGTGGCTCTGCGTGGGAGCGCCCCCGCCCGTGGAGGGCCCCCTCCCTGAGGGCTGTCGACCAGCACCATCGCTCCTGACGCACAAGAGCTGATGGTGTGGTCCCCCACACCCAGGACACGGCCGTGCCGTGGGGCAGTCATTGTACAGATGACCCCCCAGGCACCCGTAGCACCGACGCAACCGCCGAACGATCCCTCGTCGTTCGGAGGTCGTCCGCGCAAGCAGGGCCGGACACTGCACCAGCGCGTGGAGCTGGCCACAGTTCGGGCACTCCTGCTCCGACGCACTCGTCACCGTCGCCGTCCGCTTCACCGCACCCTGAGTGCGGGAATTGGTAGGTCGCGGTCCTGTTCCGGCAGGGCCACGAGCTGACGCGACGGGCGGTGCCTCCTGAGGCGCCGACTCTGCCATCCTCGCCTCCCACTCCAGGACCCGAAGTAGCTCCTCAAACGTGGGGAAGACCTTCGGGTCGCCGTGAAGGCCCCTTTCCCGCTCGAACCGGGCGCGCAACTCCAGCGGCACCTTGCCCAGCAGGATGTGGACCAGCAGGAACGACCAGTGTTCTACTGGCAGTCCCAAGCTGCGCAAGGCGTTGTACGCCACCTTCACGGGCGTGAGGATTAGCGGCCGCAACTGAGACCTCTCAGTCACCTTCGGCAGCCCCAGTATTTGTGACACGTGAGCGTCGGCGAGGAGCCGAGGATTTTGAAACCTCGTCTCCAGCAACTCCATCGCCGTGCCGAAGTTGTCGTCGTCCAGCTCCAGGTGCTGGACCAGGGAGAGTGCCTCACCCTCCAGTGACGTGCGGAGATAGGCCAGCTTCTCCGCCCTCGTCAAGTCCTTGCGTGAGTCCACGAGAGAGGCGAACATGCTCCGGAAGCCGCTCCACTCCCGCAGGTTCCCTGTAAACCTGGGCAAGTCCAGAGTAGGAAGGCGTCCCACTACACCCGAGCCCGCATCCCTGATGACGGGTCCCGAGCTCGCCCTTCCCTGACGAGACCTCTCCAGCTGGCGAACCCTTTCGGAGACCTCGTCGTAGACATCCAGGATGCGCCGCATGTCCGCCTCGATCCTCTCCATCTGCTCCTCAGGTGGAGACGGCCTTGCATCCCGCAGCGATCCTGCGCTCCTCTCAGCGACCTCCAGGCGCCTGTCGAGCTGTTCTGCCCTGTTTAGCAGCGCCTCCTCCCGGTCTCTCCGGCCGACCAATCCTTGCAAGGATTCGAACCACCGGAGCTGGTTGGCCAAATCCGAAGCCATTTTTAAATTTAAATTTAAACTTTAAATTAACCTAAGTTCGGACAATGTCACAACAAGTATCAAAAACAACAATATATCCGCAACCTAAAAAACCGGATACCACTTAATACTAAATTTCCCGACAGTTTGGGGAGAAATTATAAACTGGGAACCCCCAAATATTCGGCTTACCCGGTATTTTTTGCCAGAAAATAAAAACAAAAAGGGAGTAATTACGGCCAACTACACTCTGCTTACCAAAAAATGTTCAGTATTTATGCCAGAAATACCGTCTCGGGGCCCATAAGCGAGAATAAAAACAATTATATATGCCGTTATACCGATTTTAACATTTACTTCCCTGATTGCAAACCGAGTAGTGCAAAGAAATGACTTACCTGGGGTTCCCGGCGTCGTCCAAAGGTCCAGTTTGGTCGTCAAGGAATAAGGAACGGGAGCAAGGGGAATTTGGAATACCAAACCAGACAAGATTCCGTAGCGATCCCTCGCTCCAGCACAAGCAACGGTCCCGCGTTGGATAAGGGGCCAATCCAGCAGCCCGCTTTCGCACACAAATAGTCCAGCACTAATCCCGTAGCGATAAATAATGTATTCCCGCACAATATTACACTTTTAACCAGAAAAGCAAACCAGATTATATAGATAACAGTAAAACGCGTCTTTTTCGTTCCAGCGAAAAACAGACAACGTCACTTCACAGCCGGCTGTCAAAACCATAGATCCGCTATGATTTTTAATGTTGCCCGATTATACTGAACACATAGAATATTAAGAAGTTCGTCTCTAGTAATTAATTTACATAGACAATAGTTGTTTTTTTAATCTATATAACATTTCCCATATTTTTTAATTTATAAAATTTGAAATCTATTATTCTGGTAAACCCATGGTGTAAGGAAAAGTGACGCATAATGCCAGCATTCTATTATAGTCGCTCGCTATCTCCATAAACCGCTTAGTTTTTAGCTTAAACGTTCTGATTATACCTCTAGAATCCGCCATCAAGACAGCGTACCCAGAAGTTACAGCGGGATTCGAATTGGCCGCACGATTGTGAAATCTGATTTTCTCAACACTTGGCCATCACGTCTATAATAAATAAAGTTAGCAACAATAGCACTTGGTATCTGCGTGATAACGTTGTTTTTATTACACCATTTACTGTAACCCCGTACTAAAACTCGACGATGTCAGGTATATAGTCATGTTTACCTGTATATATTGGACTACTAGCATCCCGCGATCTCACTCGGGTAGTTCCGCGCCAGGTCTTGTTATTGTCCCGATATAATAATCCTAGATTCAATACTATTATTTATTTATGGACCAAATATAATTCAGTTCCTTTCCTTAGCTTTTACCTGAAAGAGTAACAAACATCATATTCATATTTATTGATAAAATATTACTAGCGCTCCGTCCCGGCTTTGCCCTTGGCACATAATAGGTATATGGTCTATATTCGTAGCGCTCAGGGATCATGTACAATTGTACATACCTCCCCAACGGTGAAAGATTTTTTATAATGGGTCCAGTTGTTTCTTATATTAGCGCGTTCAAACAAAAAACCTCTTCAACTTTGTAATATAAGTATAAAGTATAATAGATTGGTAATAATACTAAAACATTGTCAAAAATAACGTATACTTAAAAATAAAACAATAAAGAAGAAAAGCAAATTACAATAAATAGAGAAATCCAGAAGCATGGAGAGCACATCTATCCTAGAGAACGTCATCCATTGTTTTACCCTCAGACATTCAAATTTTCGCATCCTACTCAATGTTTGGATATTTGGGTGTTTGTGGATCAATCGCGTGGTAACGTATGAACGGATCGGGCTGAAATTCGGAACACAGATTATAGTCTCAAAGAAACATAGGCTACTTTATCCCGGGAAAAACACGGGAACACGAACCACGCGGGAAAAACCGCGGGGAGCTGCCAGTGTATAATATTAGTAGGATAATTTGGTAGCCCTGAGTCTGTCCCAGTTGGTATACGAAGCTGTGAATGCCACCGGTAATGAGTCCCCGTCCGCCTATTGACACCTCGCACGGAGCGCGCGAGCGGCCTTGTCGGGAACTACTCGAAAGGTGCGCAGGTTTTACTCAAGGGAAGACAAACTTTCAGAAATTCACTTTGTATTGTGAACCATAATCTAATTGGGATTTAATTTGATTTTGGCTAAACGATGATTTCTATGCTAAATAAATCGTTAAAAATTATGAGTTAAAAAGCTCTCGTGATTATAGTTATACCTATTTATGGTGTCCTTGGTTTAGTTTTTGCTAGAGCACTTGTTTATTATTCTTAAGAGTATGATGTTTCAATGTTGAGCAATGGCTTCCCATACCCTCATTATATCTGTCTGTTTCTAGTGCATATCCTAGTCCACTACTAAAAATAACTCCTCCAGGATAGGCTGAACATTTACCATAATTATCATAATGCAAAGTTGCTTTTTAACCGCGTGCGCAATTTTGATGACCGAGCAAGCAAAGGATCCTACTTATAATTGAATCACGAGCGTAGCGAGGGATTCAAAAATTAGAATCCTGAGCGTAGCAAGGGAACCAAAAGGGCACAAGGGTAAAAATCTTTGCACTCGAGTGCAACACGTAATTTTTCATTCCACCTTAGCGAGGAAATGACTAAATGCTTTGTGCATTTTCAGTTTCAGTCAATTCTGTTGGCGTCAAATAATAAGTTCTTGGTCGCTAGAATCACTTAGGTATTTCGGCTATTCACTTGTATTCAATTTTACTTTTTTTAACCTAAGTTTTAAACTTTGAGTTTATTTAGTCATGGTTTTGATAATAATTTACATTTTTCCAGTCCAGGGCTGGATTGCTTACTGGAAAAATGGAAATCGGCACTGGCAAGCATCAATCCAGTGCCAATGCTTTCCAGTACCGGTTTACATTATTCCAATAAGCAATCCAGCGCTGGATTCGATCGCTTGACTGGAATAATGTAAACCGGGTATTACAATATGACGTGAAAATATGGAGAGTTGACCGATTTAGGTAAGGAGTTTCATCAGTGTTCATGAAAATGTATCCGCCCAAATGCATTAAATTATAGTAGCGCTAAATTAGCTTCAGGGTACATTTTAAAAGAAATACATGAACAAACTATTCAGAATTCATTACAAAAATATTAGCAGGCACTGCCGAGAAGTGAAAACTTAAAACTCAAAATTTGATTGCTTACTTTGGAAACTACGTGGGTGAAACCGGAGGGCTTGGCTATGAACATGGCCATCTAGAAATACAGACACATTTCTAAATAGCCAATAAGAGAGGCTGATGCATTTCTAGATGGCCAATGGCCATGGGTTTTCTTAATCTTACATTCTAATCTTAATTTCCTATCATTCCCGAGCGTGGCGCTAGAATTCTATTGACAACCCACGAAAAATCTGTCTTCAGCGCGCCTATAGAAGTTGAATATTTGTAGGATTCATTTATTTCTGTCATTCAAAATTCATTTACACGTCAAATTATGTTTGAAATAATATCAATTTCCAATTTTATAATTAAATTTGAATAAGAGTTCTTTTAAATGTTGTTTTATTAAAGAAGTTGTAACTTCAAAATATATTGGTGCTACTTATATGTTTTCTCAAAATGGTAATTATTTATTTGAAGTTATATTTACTACATTATTTTGTACTCCACAAGTAGTTGAAATTATCTATTAGTTACTATTTTAGTCGTCAGTAATATTTAATTCTCCATACTTCAATTCGATTTCAATTGATTCATTCATAGCATTTTAAAATGTTCTGCCATTTGAAATAATATTCCTTACCTCTATCCTCCATACGTGCAAATTGAAGAAAATTGCGCGCAAAGGATTAAAAAAAAAGTATAGCAAGCAGGTTCCGAGCCAGAGTTTTTAACAAATTAAAAAAAAGTGTACGATGAGTTCGGCACCAAAGATGTAGAAATAAATAGGTTGAATTATGTTTTGAATTCAAAACCTCAGTACACACGATGTTCTAAATCCAAATTTACTTTACCTTCTAGAGTTGTTATCAAAGAGAGCAAGTAAACCTACTTTATTATCAGCCTATAATGGAAATGTCTCGTCGCTGCTTCGATATGGTATTATATTTTGGGGCAATAGCTCAGGAAGGCATTTGGTTTTCAGATCACAAAAGAAATGTGTCCGGGCTATCAGCAAACTACGTCAAAGGCAATCGTGTAGACCTCATTTCCGCAAATTACAAATTTTAACGTTGCCTTCCTTATATGTATATGAATGTGTAATGTTTGTGCGGAACAATTTGTCATTATTTGAAAATCTAAAAACTGAGCATCATCAACATAAAATTAGAATTCCTGTGCATAGCACAACATTATTAGGAAACAGTGCACTTTGCATGGCTCCTATGATTTACAACCACTTGCCAGAAAATTTGTTGAGTATAAAAGAAATATATTAATTTAAAAATAAATTAAAATGCCTTCTGACAGAGCAGGCATAAATATTACACAGTAAATGAGTTTCTGACTAATAAATTAGATTCAGATTTGTTATGATTTGTAAGCTTTTATTTGTTTGTGGACATTGGAATCTTATTTCGATTTTAAGAAAGCTTTCGATCGTATAGATAACAAAATTCTGCTAAAGAAGTTTGCAGCTGTAGGATTTACGCCAAAGCTACTGAATTTTTTTGTGAGCTACTTTACCGGCAGTATTCAGTACGTAGAGTTCTGTGGGTTTCGTTCAGCTCCGTATTTAGTCTGCTCTGGCGTGAGTCAAGGCAGTACATTGGGACCTACTCAATTTATAATTATGATTAACGACCTTCCGAGGGTCGTGAGGACCGCTGAATGTCTCATGTTCGCTGACGATTTGAAACTATTTTTGAGTATCGGTAGTGCGGAAGATTGTGAGGCGCTGCAAGTGGACATTGACAATGTGATAAAGTGGGGAGACGACAATATGTTAGAGTTGAATGAATCTAAGTGTAAAGTCATCTCATACTCACGGTCTCGGAATCCCATTCAGTTCGATTATCACATGTCCGTTGTCAGCTTGGAGCGCGTCACAGAAATTCGCGACTTAGGGGTAACTTTAGATACTGAGCTTACTTTTAACAAGCATATAGAAAACGTCTGTAACCAAGCTTATCGATCGCTCGGTTTTGTAATGCGACAATCGGCTAGATTTCATGACAGGCGAGCTATAGTAACTATCTTCTATTCGTTTGTACGTAGCAAGCTCGAATATAATGCTATTGTTTGGGATCCGCATGAGAAATGTTATAGTGTTATGTTGGAGCGTGTGCAACGAAAACTTTCCCGATTTCTTTATAAAAAATCTACGGCTATTATCCTTATTTATATCCGTCACTATTCGTCACCGGAATGGTGGGGCTCGATACACTGGGTACACTCGATACACTGGATGCGCCCACAACTCGGGCACTGAATTTTCTCAACGTTCTGCTCGCTCAAAGACCGGAACTAGATATATTTTCCGACAAATTTAAGCGTGTATTAGATATATGTATAAATTTCGTTACATATGCTAATTAATGTACTTTTGTGTTGCATTTCTGTTATATATATTTTTTTAATGTACATCTTGTTATGTGTTTAACAATATTTTTTTGTAATTCATGTGTATTATGGCCGTTTGTGCGTGTTGGCTACGCTGTTAGCACATGTCAGCAGTTCTTTATAAATAAATAAATAAATAGCTAAATTAATTACTATAATGCTTTTATTGTTATTACTTTGTTATAAATAAATAAACAGTTTTATGATTATGTGAATAGTTAATAATAAGGAATTTGCAGTCTTTGAATGGTGCAAATCCACAGTATCTAGTAACACGATTTTGAAGCTTTTAATTTGGCCATTGGTATTTGGTATAATTGTTTTTTATTAATGTAAACAATAATAATGTGAAATTGGTAGTCCTTGATTAGGCAGTTTAGAGTGGTAAATTAAGAAAAAATGAATTGTAAAGGTTTTTATCAAATTGTCATAGACAACCTGATATTTGCATGCCGTAAGGTTGATTATGGAGTTCTCAATGTAAACATTTAAGATCTTAGTACCTGGGTGACCGAGCTGTGCTCGGTTTAAATACTAAATATACTTAGATACCTACAGATTACAAGACTCCAAGAAATAAATCGTCTTAAAAAAAATTGATAAAAAAAAGAGAAGCCGTCTGGGTTCGAACCCGCAGCTACTAATTCGTGACCTCTATGACCGGCCGACTTCCCGTCCGAGCTAATTATGCTGTCGCGTCACGCGGCGAAATTTACCTTCGCATTCTAATGTCTAATGTGACAGTTTTTCATTGCCTAAAACCGCGCATAATATGCGTTTTTTAAAAATGAAACCTAGTTAGATCGATTTATCGTCCTCGAAACCTTCTGCATACATAATTTCATAACGATCCTTCCAGCCGTTTTCGAGATTCAGATTCTATATATATATACATATTTATATAGGTACAAGAAATGCTCGTTTAAAGGTATAAGATTGTAATTACCCATTTTTGCAAATAAAGAAATTTATTATAGAGGGTAAAAACGACTTTTACGCCCTGATATCGAGGAGCAAATGAACTCTTTCCGAGCTGGTGGGATGAAAATAAATTTATACTGTTTCACGCTTTCATAGACAACTTTGAATTTACACGCCAGAATGTTGATCTTGGAGCTCCCGATGTTTAATTGAAGTGTTTCCCGGTGTTTAAGTGTTGAGATTTTAGACCTCAGTAATTGTACTTAAGCCCATTTTCGCACATAAATCACACTAATGTAATAAACGTGAATGTTGGTGTGGGTTTATAATGTAATATTTGTTCCCACGTATCTATAACGGCTGAAGAAAATAATCAAATTAAATACGTAATAAGTACAGCAGTGCTATAGGACGTGGTTTCAAGAAGGCAGGTAGAAGTTTTTTGTAGTGGTAGGACTCTTAGCAGAGTCCGCCTGGCGAAGTACCACACCTTTGCCAGTTATTCTGCCGCCAAGCAGTAATGTGCAAACATTACTGTGTTCCGATGTGAAGGGCATTGGTCCCAGATAAATTACAGGGCTTAGAGATATAACATCTTAGATCTCTGGGTGACGAGCGCAGTGCAGTGCTAGGTAATGATTTGGACTCTTCATGTTCCAATAGCTGCGTGTCACTGTGCTGTTATGTGGCAGGCATGTTGCTTACCATCAGGCACAAGACCAGCTCGTCTCGCCGTTCTTTATTTAAAAAAAAAAAGGTGCTTTGTTAAATTATGGTGCAACTGGTGTATTTTTTCAAGTAAACACAATAATATACGTAATAAATATAAATCATAATGAAAAATAAGAATGCTATTTTACACCCTAAAACTATGAACTTACTTGTTATACACTCTTTAAATTTTTTAAAACATTGTTATGAATTTTATTTTTAAATTCGAAAAGAAAAAATGAATTGTGTATACCATATGACGCTACCAAGTTATAATTGTATCCTTTGATCTGAATATATGAATTGAAGAAAAAACTACAATAAAATTAACAAATAAACAAAATATTTAAAAACTTAGTTTAAGACACGAAATTAGTCTCACTAATGTTATAAATGTAATAGTTTTGATGTTTACTGCTCACGTGACAACGGCTGAACGAATCAGGTTGAACTTTAGAGCACAGTCAATTTATAGTGCGGAATAACACGTAGGGCACTTTTTATTACGTTAAAATTATCGAAACAATCATCAATCATCATCAACAGCCCACTAAACGTTCTCACTGCTGGGACTCGGGGCCTTCTCTCGCAAGGAGAGAGTTAAGGCCATAATCCACCATGCAGTGCGGGTTGGCGGATGACACATAACTTCGAAAGATTCTAGGTACATGTCGGTTTCCTCACGATGTTTTCCTTCACCGTTTTTAAGTTAGCGGCATTACGCACATGACTTCGAAAAGATAGTGGTGCGTGTGGGGTTTGAACCCGGGGTCTCCGGATCGGCAGGCGCCGTTCTCCCGACTAGACCACCGTAACTTATAGAAACAATACCTCCGCGGATAAAATCACAAGGTGCTGCTAGTAAAAAAAGAATGTCATACAGTACTACAGCGTAAAGCACATACAATAAAATGTGTAATACAGCCTAAAAACTGAAGAAATGAAAATAACTCCACGTTCATGCAGTTAAACTTGTAAGTACCTACTCCCCGTATGCACAAAGAACTATTCAAATTCAATATTTTCAAATAACATCTCGTGCGTCTTGCGTTCACGGAATTGGAAACGAATTCCAGATAAAGTGAAGGCTGCATTTGAGCGCAGTTGTGTTTGTGCTCCGAACTTCACTCGAACACTATTTTGTGGCGCCCTTCTCATAGCTACCATAAATGTTAATGAACCAAATCATAAAACGTGTATTGAGCTGCGGAGAGTATAGAATGGGGTTGTTTGTTAGAATTTGAATGTTATAGAATAAAGGTATAAGATATAACTACAGTAAATCGTTTATTGAGTCAATTTTAAATGAATACACGGATAACTGACGTGTATAAAGTCAGACCAGTTTTTTTTAAGTTTGTCATGGATTCAATTTATTTCCAGATTTACTTAAGTTTGTCAAGGCATAGAATCAATTTATTTTTAACGAGCATACCCCGTGGTGTTGATAGGCATTTTACCCCTTCTAGACCATTTTTTTAAAATTCAGTATTATCTAATTAACTAAAAATTAAAGTACTAAATTTAGATGTTCTCATTAGAAAAGTGGAGATTCAATTGACTTATCAATTGAATCAATTTGAAATTGAGTAAATTTAAAGGGACCCCCCCCCCCCCCGTCAAATCTTGGAATTATAAACCGTAAAATTACTGTTTATAAGACTCGGATGGGTCCATCACAGGGATTTAAGGGTGTAAAATAAAATTTAACTGGTAAAAAAAACGATGTTGATCATGTCGTCAATTTAATACCCCGTTTACATGATTCCAGTCCAGCGACCGAATCCAGCACTGGATTGCTTACTGGAATAATGTAAACCGGCACTGGAATGCATTGGCACTGGATTGATGCATTCCAGTGCCGGTTTTCATTATTCCAGTAAGCAATCCAGCGCTGGATTCGGTCGCTGGACTGGAATAATGTAAACGGGGTATAACTCAAAAAGACAAAGAAAGTCCTTAAGTCAAATTTCATAATACGAAAGTATCCCAATGTTATGTAATCCGGAGGAAAAAGTTCTGAATAGAATCAACTTTTCTATAAAATTTAGTTTAGCATAGGCAAAATCATCTAATATCAGTTAAAAACCAATAAATTCAACATTACATATTCAGGCCCATGAATAAGTGTAACAAGTTATTAACTTGTAACAAGTGAACTAATTGTAACCAGACTTAATCTTATATTTATGTGTTTGAATTTCTTTGACGTCACAAATTTCTAAAATATCTGCATCGATTGGGTTTCAGTATGGAGGCAAAATTTCAAACTACTTAGAAACCACTTGAACCAACATTCTCTAATTAAGTGACCCATTCATTGTCTTTCCATACGCTATATGTACGAGACACAGCACAGCAGTCGTGGCCGAGTGGTTAAGGCGTCTGACTCGAAATCAGATTCCCTCTGGGAGCGTAGGTTCGAATCCTACCGGCTGCGAACCTTTTTTTAAAATATCCATGAACAAAATAATTATAATTATGTTTTTTTATTTTGACAAATTTCCAAATTAACTAGTTCATTCATTGAGTCGGGACGTAAGTATGTAAAACTATTATTTTTCTAGAAGCCATAGTGGACTAGCGGCAGGACCGTGGTATATCACAAGATTACAACCGAGCCCCTACTGTATTTCTGAGTATTTTACCAAGAATAGATAGTTTGTCAAAACCACTGAGACCAACAAGGTAAAGAATAACATCTTGAAGAAACCAGCAAGTTTGAAGAAAGTCATATTTCGAAAACATGTCTGTGTCATTCACCAACTTGCATCTTCTGCATCTGGTCATCTGCATTAAACATCCACTGTCGACCACCCCATCTTTCGCAAATCGTTATTCCACCAGGCTGCAGGGTGTTCCACTCTACGCTTGCCGGTAGGCAGTCTCCACTCTAGAACAATTCTACTCCACCAGTAGTGGTGGCAAATCCCGCAGAATTAGCAAGCTGAAGTGCCAATGGACTGGCCAAATCTGTTGAAGAGCCGACATCTAAGCCATTGAAACAAAAAATAAAACCGGGTTATTGGCTAATAAGCTTTCTTCTCATGTCCAATTCTTATTGCATAATTTTGGAGACACCGAGGGTTTGTTATTGACAACGGAGCGTAAAATATAACGATAACTGCGAAACGATATGCGTTACCGTTACATATCGCTTCCAATACTCGGTATTGGTATATTTATAAAGATGCTGGTACACTGAGAACCGAACGATTGTACTGTGAGAAAAATCTACGGGCGAGCTACCAGGGTCATTCAGGAAAACAACAGCATAATCTGCTTACTTTATGTTTCCACTGCTGAAACTCGGGACCGTCTCTCTCGAGGGGAGAGTTAACGCTGGATCACACTGGGTACGATCGGGTTGGTGGATGACACAATAATGTCCTCGATAGATTACTATCTCGGAACATGCTGGTGTCCTAGATATGGTTTTCTTTATCATTAAAGTTATGACAGACACAAGTGATGACAAAGACAAAGCCGGGGGAGCGGTCTTAAGACACTGTCTTTTCATATTCTGACATTTGGAACATTTTGCTACAATTAGAAAACGCTCCCAGTGTGCAACTTTGTTTTGCGACACTCGTGTATCGGGTACTTGTTGCCAAGGCGCGCTAATATTCTGATGGAGTCTTAAGTCAGAGACCGCGCGAATAAAACTTTATGTTCTGACCTCCTTGTTAAGGCTCTATTGGAGAAACTTCAACGTTAGCGGATAGGTCTAATGGTTCGATTCCAACAAGACTTAAATAATCTTATCACGTTTATTTTCACAGAATAGACGTTTGAACGCCTTTTGTCAGTTTTTCGGTAATACGTTGGTGTTGTTGAGAACGGTTTGGAGAATAAACAAACATTTGTCAATAACGGCCGATTTTACATCATAAGGATTACTGCGAGGGTCCTGCCGATATCTGTGAATATTTTTCCAAGAGAAGATGTCAAAATTAGTCATCACCATACCTGGGGCAAGACAGCTTAACAAACATTTTTATTTTTAATTATTAAAATGGTTTTAATAATTAAAAATATTAAAACCATAAGTTTCACTTTTCCCGTATGGTCTTAACACATATTTTTTGAAATAATTTTAGGTGGTAGTTAGGCGCTATGTATTTTAATTTTCTCGTCTTAAAACGCTTCGTTTGAAACAAGAAAGTAATTTCTCTGCGTCTTTTTTCTGCGTCAATGCCACCCCAAGCGCAGAGAACACTATTTGCGCGCGCCTCATATCATTAGGTTGGGACTTGGGACGGCGGCCGCAGACAGGGTTATCGCTAGTACGGGTATTGTTCCGACGGCTAATGGCCTATTATTTTATGTGCGCAGTTTGAGGAACACCCGCCCAACGGTGAAATAGCTAATTTTTCGCTTTTTGAACATGTGGAGAAATATCCGCAGCAGCGGAGGATGGAGCATTAAAGTTTAACGAATAGCGGGTACAAGGTCGCGTGTTTCTGAGTGACGGCTTACTGTTAACCCGAAAATTGCGAAATACTTTTATAGATGCTTTTCAATTAAGGTACTTTGAAGTTCGATCATAATATTTACAAAATGAACTTATGGTCGTCGTCATTCAATAGCTTAAACTGCTTACCGTTTAAAGTTTGGAAAACAATCTTGGCAATCCTCGGGACTGCAGCAGATAGAAGTGAATTTTAAATGTAACTTTAAAATGAACAGAATTTTAATAATAAACAGCAATATTGTTGCACAAAGCTACAAATACCTATACGACGATTATGAATGTCGGTGACGCGAACTCCGAAGCTTTCACCCATATACCTTCTAACACACTGTTATGCTACTTAACATCAGGCACATGGCCTGTTCGTCTCGTCACTCTGTACTACACTCCTTCTCGACTCACCGAGACGACGAGGACGAGGACATCGAGCGACAGAGGCGAGCTCTATCCGTGGTGGGTAATATGATAGCTCGTAAGTTTTGTAGGGCTACGCTTGACGTGAAAATTACGCTATTTAAATCATTTTGTCAGACGTTTTACACATGTCAGCTGTGGACGAAATACACGTTGAAGTCGCATGACGCCACCAGAGTAGCCTATAATATCATCTTTAGGCACCTGATGGATCTAAAACGTTACTGTAGTGTTTTTTGAAGCGAGAGTGGACACATTCAATATGATTCATTGGAAGCGAATTTCGTATTTCATGGCCAGAGTGAGCGCGTAAAATAATACCTACTATTGTCAAAGGTTTGGTGGATAGATTACTGCTGAGTGGAACGTACTGACGATGGATGGCTATAAATAAAATAAATAATAAAATAGCCTTTATTGCTGTTTCTTTTCTTATGACTAATTGACAGATGCCTACTTCCTAAAAAAAACTTAATTAATTCAATATATTATAACTTAAATTATCGGCAACTGGATGTTTGTGTGTAACAGCTTGTCTGTCGACAAAGGCCTCCTCTAATGATTTCCACTTATTTCTGTCTCTTGCTAAACGGGTCCATACCGGACCAGCTATTTTCCTGAAGTCATCTTCCCATCTTTTGATTTGTCTACCTTTATTTCTTTTGCTATCTCTTGGATATCATTCTGTGACTGATTTAGTCCATTTCTCTTTAGTTTCTCTTAACATATGTCCCGTCCAACGCCATTTAAGCTGTCTGTAAGCTGTGTGTGCACTTTTAAATTTTGTTCTTTTTTTAATTTCTTGTAATTTCACTCTATCCTTTCTTTTTAAACCTAGAATACTCCTTTCTATTGAATTTTGACAGACTTTTATTTTATTTTCTTGTAGTTCTGTTAACGCCCACGTCTGGCACCCGTATAGTAAGCATGGCATAATACAGATTTCATATACTTTCTTTTTACCTTTCATTGGCATATCTGGATCCTTCATTATTTCCCTAAGAGACCAAAACCGTTTCCAAGTATTCGTTATTCTTCGTTCTATTTCTTTATTCATGCAATCATCAGTAGATATAAGTTGGCCTAAATATAAATATTTATTGACGTATTCTATTTGCTCGTTGTTAACTGTTATTGGCTCGTTGGTTACTGTTTGTTGAGAATTCGTCATAATTTTAGTTTTAGTTAAGTTCATTGTCAGGCCGGCCTTAGCACTTTCATCAGATAGTTGCTGCAACATTAAGCCCAGAGTTCCTGCGTCTTCCGAGAACAAAATTAAATCATCCGCGAAGCGTAGATGACTGAGATTTTCGCCGTTTATGTTGAGGCCGTTTTTGGTCCAGTTTAGATTTCTGAAGATCATCTCCAGCACTGCTGAAAATAATTTCGGCGATATAGGATCTCCTTGCCGTACACCTCTTTCGATAGGAAATTCATAGCCCGTAGATTCGAGTTTAACTTTAGCTGTGCTCGCTGTGTAAACGTTTCTAATTATTCGTATGTATTTTGCTTGCACGCCTTGTATTTTTAGAGCGTCCCATATATACTCGTGTTCTAGTGTATCGAACGCTTTGTTAAAATCAACAAACCCTATGTAGTAAATTTTATTGTATTCTCTATATTTTTGTAGAAGTTGTCTTAGAGTATGAATGTGGTCTATAGTTGAGAATTTACTTCGGAAACCAGCTTGTTCCTTAGGCTGATTCTCGTCTAGCGTATTAGTAATCCTGCTCAGTATGATTTTAGAAAATATTTTGTAAATATTGGACATTAAGCTGATTGGTCTGTAGTTCCTTATATCACCTTTGTCTCCTTTTTTATGCAGCAGTATGATTGTCGACTTAGTCCAGTCCTCAGGTATGGTTTCTGTTTCGAGGATTTCATTAAACAAATCGGTAAGTTTTGGTGCTATAACAGGTAACGTAGTTTTTAATAATTCATTAGTGACTAAATCTGACCCAGGTGCCTTATCTAGTTTTTGTGTTTCTATAGATTTTATAGTTTCTTCCCTCAGAATTGGTGGAATTGGTTTAATATCTTCTGTATTTGTTGAATTAGATTCTTTTATTATTGGCTTATTTTTATGACTCTTGTATAAATTTTGATAGTATTCTGTAGCGATTCCTAGTATTTCTGGCCTTTTACTAGTCTTTCCATTACTTTTATTTTTCAAATTTGGGATCCAGTCTTTTTTGTCGTTAATTTGCTTTAGTGCCTTCTTTATTCCTCCTGTTTTTTCAATATGTTTTCTTAATGTTGTCAACCTTTTTGTTTTCCGTTCTTTTCTAAGTTGTTCGCTAATCTTTTTGCTTAATTCTGCTATCTTACGGTCATTGTTATTATTTTTTCTTTGTTGTATCAGTTCTTTCCGTTCTTGTAATAATTGTTTACTTTTAAATGGCATCGCTGTCTTACTACTCATGTTTACTTTTTTAGTTTCTGATTTTAATTGTTTCACCAGTCTGATGTATTTTTCCTGAGTCGGGATGAGTTCTTTATCCGCACCTTGCAAAGATATTTCGAGGTTATTCAGAAGTAAATCCGTGTTCCCAGTGCATTCGATGGCTTTCATCGTGTTCTGAAATTTTCGTGCTTTTTTAGCTCGTGTCCCAGATAGTTTTGCTCTAACCATTCTATGATCCGAGTTAAAATTAAACTGGTTTAAAACAGACAAATCTTCAAAAACTTTTACATTGTTAGACATAATATAGTCGATCTCGTTTTTATAGCGGCCATTAGGTGATATCCATGTCCATTTCTTTGACGGTTTCTTTTTGTAAAAACTGTTTAAGATGCTTAATTTATTTTCTATAGCAAAGGATACTATTCGTGAGCCGTTTTTACTTCTATTACCAGATCCATGACTTCCTATGGTATATTCTTCTCCACTTTTTTGTTTGCCAATCTGCCCATTGAAGTCACCCATAACTATGATGTTTTTGGATGCATTTGCAGTGGTGAATTGTAGGTCTTCATAGAATTTTTGGATTTTTATTATGTCTTCTTTTTTATTTGATTCAGTAGGTGAATACGCCTGGACTATAGACCATATTTGTTCTTCCTCTCCATCTACAGGTAATTTAATGTTGAGAAGTGCAATCCGTTCTGAAATACCTCTTACTTCATGTATGTTTTTAACAAGGTTTCTTTTTACCATGAATCCAACTCCATATAATCCGGGTGTCTCCCCTATATGGTGTAATAAGTATTTTCCATGGTCTTCTATTCTTTCCCCAAATCTTCGTACTTCACTAATACCAATTATGTCCCATTTTATTTCATCTAATGCTAATTCTAATTCTTGCAATTTTTCTGTGGTTCCTAGTGATCGACAGTTTAAAGTTGCTATATGTATATTGTTAAATTTCTTTTTCTTGTTATTTTTTATTATTTTTAGAGGGTCTTGGTCATTTTCCCCCACGAGGACCAGTCGGCTTGGGGGAGGTTGGTGGTTTCTAGTTATTTGATTTTTTACATTTTTATGTTCTATTGTTTTCCAGTTGCCGATGTCTAATTGTTATTGCCTATTATCTGCCGAGTAGGAAGAGAGAGAGTTGGATCTACCTCTCATGAGATCAAAAGCATTACGTCTACTATTTTGTGATGGCTTCCAGACTTGTTGTTTTTTTGCTTGTGTATTGTCTCGTGGCGATGAAGATATTTCTCTCTTTCTTTTTTCATTGGTTGTATTATTTTCTCTGATTACTAACTTGTCATATTTGAGATATGCAAAATTTCCTTTTATCCTTTCTTCTTTCAGTTTAGTTTGTAACATTTTTCTCTTCTCCAAAACTTCTTTAGAATAGTCTTCTGCAATATATATATCTTTGAGATTTTTCCGCACTTTCATTACCTCATTTCTTTTCCATTGATTGACAAAAGCAAGCATGACAGGTCTCGGCTTTCCATCTAGGCTTTTCTTTCCAATCCGATAAATGTTGTTTATTTCAAAATCCCCAATGTTTATATTTAAGTCTTCATTGAATATTTTTTTCACCTCTTTTATTAGTCCTGATTTCGATTCTTCTTCCTCTTTCAATCCAAAAATAATAATATTGTTTTGTTTCTTATCTCTTTTCAAATATTCTATCTCTTTCTCGAGTTTTATTAATTTAATTTTCAAATCTTGGTTTTCTGCTATAATAGGCTTTAATTTTTCATCCATTTGGTCCATGATTGAATTAGTTATAGATTCTTTTAGTTCAACAGTCTGTTTTTGCATTTCGATTTTCATTATTTCAAACAAAATTTGAAACTGGTCTTCCATGTTTAAGTTGTTACTTTGCGTAAAATGGAACACAGCAGTGGAATTGCAATTTTTTTGGTGGCAACACCGGTGCAATAAAATACACTGACTACCTGACAGTGACGTGTGACAGTGACACTACACTATGTCATTCATTCATCTATAATGAATGATTTGTGGTAATTTTCTAACCTCAAACCGGTGGTAGTTGTTTGTTCATAAAATTTACTTGTAATCCGTACTATTTTCCGCGTTTATTACACTTGAGTCAGCAATTCCACGAATCCACAGCACTTATGATTATATTTCCACTATTGATCGTGTCCAAAAGTTCGTAGATGATTTATAATCACAATAAATGTGAAGACTGCACTATAACGATGTTTACGTTTCGAGCAACGGCAACGGAAAAACTAACACACTAAACTGTTGCACAAAGCTACAAATACCTATACGACGATTATGAATGTCGGTGACGCGAACTCCGAAGCTTTCACCCATATACCTTCTAACACACTGTTATGCTACTTAACATCAGGCACATGGCCTGTTCGTCTCGTCACTCTGTACTACACTCCTTCTCGACTCACCGAGACGACGAGGACGAGGACATCGAGCGACAGAGGCGAGCTCTATCCGTGGTGGGTAATATGATAGCTCGTAAGTTTTGTAGGGCTACGCTTGACGTGAAAATTACGCTATTTAAATCATTTTGTCAGACGTTTTACACATGTCAGCTGTGGGCGAAATACACGTTGAAGTCGCATGACGCCACCAGAGTAGCCTATAATATCATCTTTAGGCACCTGATGGATCTAAAACGTTACTGTAGTGTTTTTTGAAGCGAGAGTGGACACATTCAATATGATTCATTGGAAGCGAATTTCGTATTTCATGGCCAGAGTGAGCGCGTAAAATAATACCTACTATTGTCAAAGGTTTGGTGGATAGATTACTGCTGAGTGGAACGTACTGACGATGGATGGCTATTACCACCTAAAAAAGCATAATTTGTTTGTGTTTTATTTGTTTGTTGTAAATGTTGTATTGTACTAATTTTTTTAATTACTTCGTTAATATGTAAATAGTCACATTAGCATTTGTATATGGATCTTGTGTCTGAAATAAAGGATTAAAAAAATATTTGTAGGGTTCATTTATTTCTGTCATTCAAAATTTATATACACTTTATATCCATACTAGCTGAACGCGCGCGCGTTGCTACGCCATCTATCGAAAATTGGTCGTACCAATTCAAATTTTGTTCAAATTCGGTTACTTTAGGTTCTAATGATGCAACCTTTAACGTATGACAAATGCTGTCACGCAACGAAAGCTCTCTAAAAGCAATATTTTTTCCCCGTTTCTGTTACATTTTTCATTCCTGCTCGGCTCCTGTTGATAGTAGCGTAATGTTAAATACCCTATAGTCTTCCTCGATAAATGGACTATCCTACAAAGAAATAATCTTTCAATTCGGACCAGTAGTTCCAGAGATCCTTGCGTTCAAACAAACAAACATACAAACAAACTCTTCAGCTTTATAATATTAGTATAGATTTTATTACAATAAAGGATTTAATTTAATTTTTATTTATTATCTAAAAAGCTTAATATTTGAAATAATCGGTGTAATAAATTTATTACTAGCAACGCCCCGCGTCTCGTTGTAATTTTATAGCTATTTTATAGCTATGTGGTATTCCGGACCATAATCTAACTATGTTCCAAAGATCAACGGAATCCGTTTGGCTGTACCAAATGTGAAATTAAGTAACAAACATCAAACGTCCCAATATCCAAACGTCAAATTGTCTAAACGTCCAAACATACAAACATCCTCAAGTCTAAAAGTCCAAACAAAACAAAGTTAAAGTTAAAGTGCATTATTGATAAATGTACAATTTACACGTCAATTAATAAAAAAACGTAGAAGCGTCCACACTTTTGCATTTGCAACAGTAAGATTTTGTCCTCAGACACGATCTTTGCAGCGATTGACGTGAACGTTCACCTGAGAACAATGCCACGAATTTCAGATAACATGAGACCGAGTGTGCGCGACACCGAAGTGCCTTAGGGTTTATGTTTGACGTTTTTACAAACGTTCCCAAGTCCAACCAAATAAACCACCATATGTGCATATATTCAAACGTCCTAACGTCCACATGTCCAAATGTTCAGACGTCCAAACATCGAAATGTCGAAACATCTAAATTTTAAACGTCCAAATTTTCATACTTCTAACTTTCGAGTGCGCGTGACACCGCGCTCCATGGGTTTATGGGCCCACGACTTATGGCGCTAATACGTCAAGTTATATGCCTTCTTTACGCTCAATTTACCCGCGTAAATCCCGTTATTTTCCCGTGATGAAAATTAGCCTATGCGCTGTTCCAGACTATTATATAACTGTGTTTCAAAGTATAACCCAATCCAATCAGGCGTACGGATGAGATTGAGTAACAAACATCAAACGTTCAAATGTCCACACGTCAAAACTTACAAACGTCCAAAAGTACAAACGTACAGGCGTCCAAATATCCAAAACGTCACATATTAAAACAGTAAGATTTTGTCCACAAACGTATTTCTTTCATTGACCTGCAGGTCTACCACGAAAACAACCTCCGAATAATCGGATCCGACCGACAGCTGTCCGAATAATCGGTAATGTAATTAAACGCTTTTGGAGTAAGGTTTACGACACAAAAACTGTCAAATGTATGTCGGTCGGAATTCGAAATGAACGAAACACCCGATCCGACCAACTGACTGATTGTGTTTCGTGGTCAGAAACGTCCATAAGTTCGGCCGATATATCGTTTATCGGACTTCGTAATAGACCAGTACGTCTACTCTAATTCAACGAAAACGTAATTTCGAAATAAACTCGCGATTTTCCAACTCCGATTCTACTTCGATCCGTCGTTTTGTCTTCGTCACGTCAAACAAAGTTGAATCGGACAAAACGAAGTAGAACGGGAGAAGGAAAGTCGCGACTTTTTTTCGAAATTTGTTTTTCGAAAATCGTTTTCGTAGAAACAGAGTAGACGTCCTGCTGAGTCCCACCTGCAAGCAAGGCCACGTATTCAACATGATAAGCGGGCGAGTGCGCGCGACACCGCGCCCTGGGGGTTATGGACCCGCGACTTATGGCGCTAATATGTAAAGTTCCGTGGCTTGTTTACGTGGAATTGAGGCTGTGTATTCCTTTTATACGCACTTGGAGATGGAACACTACGCTACGCTTGATTCCTTTGCTTTTGGCACGCTTTGCATGTGCTTTTGTCGAAATACTCCTATTTATATATTTGAAGCAACTAGCGGCCCGTTCCGGCTTCGGTCGGATATGTCATTTAAAAAATATTGGACGAAATAAAAATTATCCTATCTTTCAAGTTGGATCAAACTGCACAGTGCATACGGTGTGCAAATTTGAATAAAATCGGTTAAGTAGTTCAGAAGTCCGTCGCAGACAAACCACGTGACACGTTTATTTATATTAACATAATGCCACCATCTGTAGCCCACTAACTAGTTCATAGGTGTGTCATTGTAATATTTTAATTTATTTGTATATCAAAATAAAGTTTTATATCTATCTGTCGTACATCCAAACATTCCCCTCTTACTTCCTACTATAATATTATAAATGCGAAATATTGTATGTTTGTTGCTCAATCACGTCAAAACGTCGGATAGCGTAAAATCTGAAACGCAGAATACAGTCTGGAATAGAATATTGGCTACTTTTTATCGCGGTAAACGGGAATGAGAACTATGCAGGTAAAACCAAGAGGCGATGCTAGTTTATGAAATTAGTAGGATATAATATAAGAGGTGAAGGCCAAGGCAGTAAAATCACGTACAAACTAATTCTTAGTACGCCCTAAGTTATATCATTACGCCTAAGTACATCTGCTACGGCCATAAAGTGAGGGCCGGTTACAACGATCTGCTCTAACAAGCGATTTACTACGTCATCGGTAGAAATCAGATTACGACCTTCTCGGTAACTATTGTTTAAACTACTGATGTAAAAAGTTGAGTATTTCAAATTTAGCCTATTTCTGTTTGCCATCGTAGATACAAAGTCACGAAGTTGCAAGTTTATTAGTTTTTAATCTGATATATTTCAGTGAGTGTGAAACTGGTCTGCATAAATTAAATACCACTTTGATCTGTTATCCATCGGACTGATGATAGTTTCAGAAAGCGACACATTTCACAGTTTTTTTTCATGTTTCAAAGCCTCAAGCGAAGAGGGTTCTCCAAATTTCATCCAGATTCCTTTACTTAGTGGTTTTTGTGTAAAAAAGTAACACACATCTATTATATATATATGCACTCAAAATTTCGCGTTTATATTTCAAAGCATAAGTAGGTAGCATCTGGTAGGCTAACAAAACAAGGGGCCAGTTCCAACAATCTGCGAAAACAAACAATTTACTACATCGTTAATAGAAGTCAGATTAGCGACAATTAGAGCGTTCTCAATAATCAATTAGACGAGTCTTGTTGCTTTAATTGACGGTTAATTGAGATGACAGTTTAAGGAGAAACGGCCATTTGTTTTTGGGATGACTTTAATGTTTATTCCCCTTATTATTCTCCACTGTTTCGAACTCGGGTCTAGTAATTTCTTAGCCCTGTATTCTAAGTATTTACTCTCGAACCAAAACACTGACAATTTTTTGAGTAAAGTTAAATTGATATTCATATTTCTAACCGACTCAAAAAAAAGGAAGTTCTCAATTCTTTATGTTTGTTTCTATATTATATGTTACACGATAGCTCCACCAACTGAGAATCCAATGTTGCTGGCTCTTTTTTTTTTGTTAGGTAAATTAATTTTTGGTGAGTTGGTCCCATACAAATTTTATCAAAACCGGTATGGCGGTTTTTGAAATATCAAAAAAAAAAAATTGCTTTCATTAAACTAGATGAAGTAGTGATAGCTTCTTATACAATTTTGTCGAATGCCTGAATGTAATTTTTAATTGTCAGTCAGTTATATTTTTTTCAGGGAAAATTAAATTTTCGTACATACAAATAAGTCAAACGGACTATTTTGATTGAGTCATGTTTTGGAAAACTAGTTTTTGGACCGAAGGCCTCTTCAGCCGCGTTGTGTACTTTTTGACAATGGTAAATCGTATAGTTTCGCGTCATCGACATGCCAATTTATTTTGCGAGTGCGTTATACGTTTTTTGTTGTAATTTAGTGAGTTCCGTCACAAAATTTCCTCCATCACTCCGCTGTTCAATACTAAAATTGCATCAACATAGAGCTGTTACATACTTAGATCTGAGTTTCACGTTTTCAATTTTATCGGTGGACTCTATGACATTTTTGTTTTGTTGTTTTGTGCGTACGTAAGTCAATGTATGACGATCAATTTGTCCGATGGCAAGCGACCGCGTGGTCAAAGGATGCACGCAGATCTAAAATATACCAATACTTATTCATTCTGAGCGTGAATGTTTTGTAATATAAGACAGGCATATTTCTTACTATCAGGTGTGCGTATTGGTAGAGTCACTTTCTTAAAAAAACGAGTCAAGTCGGTGTTTTTACCTGGCTAGAATTCACTATTCGTACTTATTGTCTGACTAGAAAATATGCGTTATTCCAACGGATAAAGTTAATTTCATCAAAAATGTCTGATACATAATTTATTCGGGTTTGTCTAATAGGTACAAATTATATTCATGCTGTAAGAACGCTATTTCTTTAGTAAAGAATAACTATTTGGGAAAGAACAGAACGCTAAAATCTATATTAAACACATGGATCACCAGAGCATGTTGGCTGTTTAGCCTATCCTTTGAAAATAATAAGTATAACAATATGTGTAAAAACAAAGTACCTAAATGAATAGTCTAACGTTTAATGTTTCTTTTAAAAAATAATAGTTCTTTACAAATCAGTAGACATTTTCAATGAAATTCCCGTCTCAATGCTATCAATTTTCTAAAATCGCTAGCTACGCTAGTAGCCAAATTCGCGTCAATTCTAATCGAACAAATAAAAGGGTCATCTAAATCGATGGATTAATTGCATTCCCAAATTACCGACGACCGATTACAAAAGAAAATATGACAAAGCTGCCTCGTTAAAGTTAATGGCCGCCGCGACGCCCCTTTCTTCTCCATTTCATTAAAAAATCTCGTTTTCCGTGGCGATTGATTTTCTTTTAACCATTGTTGAACATCTGTCCTCTATTCCTACCTTATTGCCTCCGACACAAAGGTCAAAATCCTTTGAACACCGGATTTAAATTGTAATTTGAAGGCGGACCTCTTCATTTGGAACGACATTACGATAAAAGAAAAGGCTTCAATGACTATTAAAGAATGTATAAATTTTCCCCTCTATTGTCGCCGTGAGGATTTAATTTATGCGGGGGTTTTAATTACTTATTAAATTGAAATTTCCTTCTTATCAAAATTATTTTTATGTTTCGAAAGATTTCCCATCTCAGATTACTTTGTACGATATAGGTGGAATCCCCAAGAGTAAGGATAGAGCTTATAGATTATATACGGTTTTAAAGCGAGCTAAATTAAACGTCAAAAATAGTATTTTCCGAAGCGTGGAAGCAAATGCAGCGCTTTCACCTTTACATTAAAATATAGCCACACTAAAACGTGACCCGATTTCCGCATCCCTGCACCTAAATGCATATTCTTTACACCCTTTCACATAGCGCGTTTCAAACGCGGCGGTTAATTTCGCGCGATCATTTGCGCTCGGGTTAAATTTTAGTGGCTCAGTGAAATGACGCGGGGAAATGAGCGGCACTTGTATTTTCTGAGGTAGACGCGTCTTTGTGTAGAGCTCTAAACAGCTCTACGGGGAGTTCCTGACGTTTTGCAAGCGAGTGGAGCTTCGCAGCACTGATTCATGGTACTACGGTGTAGCGTGATAAAGTTGTCAGATTAATCACTCATATTTTTGAAGTAAAAATTTCTTTTGGTGCGACACAAATACATTTTTCGTGGGCTGTAAATTGAATTCTAGTGTCACGCTCGGTAATGTTCAGAAATCTTCGGGTAAACTCGGGATGGGAATGCTGACGCATTTCTAGATGGCTACATGTTACTCACTGCAACTTAAGACCTCGAGCTTCAATACTAGAAAGAAGAAGAGAACCAAATTTATTACTCAATTCAGTTTTAAAAGCAAAAACATAAAGAAGATTGAACAGAAAACATTTGTTATTCCCTGTACGTTAATGCCTTATGTCTAAAAAGTAGGAACATAAGTATAGATAAACATGCTCACTGTAACTTAAAGCTTTGAATCTCAACGAAAGTACTATAAAAATGGCTTACCATGTAATTCACTGTAGCCTAAACACTTAACACTTAAGCCTTGAATCTCAACAGAAGAAGTATAAAGAGCGCTAAAAATACTACTTACTGTAACTTAAGGTCTTGAATCTCAACATAATAATTATAAAGAGTGCTAAGCATACTACTCACTGTAACTTAAGGCCTTGAGTCTCTGCAAAAGAAAAATAAAGAAGCCTAAACATACTATTCACTGTACGTTAAGGCTTCGAATCTCAACAGTGGAAAAATAAATAAACCGGGCATTCGCGATAAAACATAGCACAGCCCCGATGTGAAAGTTCTCCTAAGAAGTAGTATATTCTGTTGTTTATTCACTGTGAGATAGGATCGGGCGGCCGTGGCTCGGCGGTGATTGGAGCGGGGATCGGACGCTCTCATAATGTATTCTCCAGAATACCTAGACTCTTCTAGAATGCCTGACCTTCTTCGCTGAATAGTTTTTTCCATATTTTATTGGAGATACGGTGCAATATTAAAACGAGATGGAAGGGCGAGATTAGACTAGAATACTTACGTAAGTTTGTTTTTTAATGCGAAAGGTTTCAACATTCTTTAAAATGTAAAAGGTAAAGAATTTGTTTAACGTGTAATGAGGTTTCTTTAGTGTAAAATGTACATACATTTAAATATTTTTCAATATTTTGTAATCCCATTATTTAGTTGATTTTTAATACAAAACTTTTTCAACGGATCTATGAACAGAGAAACTGTTACACCATTATTTATTCTCTCCGAAAAAAAAAAAAATATCAGAAACTCGACCAAATTTGATACAATGTCGCGCTGTTTAAATACACGAAAGGAAACTTTACGTTTTTGTTCATATTTCAAAAACGATCACACCGATTTCAATAAAATTTATACCTATATGACCACTTCTGGGTAGCGATTCTAAATGCAATCCTAATGGTTCGAAATCGGAATGACAATCCCTGTCTCTGTCATGCTAAACAGATAAGACAAAGACCGAGAGATGAGATTTCGTGTCGGATCCAACCGAATGGATTTAGAATCGCTACCCTGAACCATAGAATAGATAATACAGATAGAACGGACACTCCCCACCCCCCGCCAGTTTCAAGCTTCCTACCCCTCAAGAACGCGAGATGCACTCAACTAAGGGTTATATCGGACGACAATTTTCTATGAGAATATGACCATGATGCTGTGTTGCTGTGTTATTTAGGTACCAAATTTTTCATCTGTTAAACGAAACAAGAATAACAGATTTTTTATTTCATAAGAATTTCTATAATATACTAGGATTGAATCGGTTTTCTACTGTGTTTTGATAAGTTCACAATTTACAAAATCACTAGAGTGTTACCAATTTAGTGGATTTATTTACTAAGATTGCTGTAATTCAGATTTTTTGGTGAGTTTTTTTTTTTTTTTTTTTTTAACTTTAATAGGTTCGCACTTGACCACCATCTCGCCTGATGTTAAGCGACGATGCGATCTACGATGGAACGTGCTTACCTAGAAGAAACCGATTCACTCTCGATTTGAAGACACCCAGATTGTAACCATCGGGAAAAACCCACTCAGGCAACGCATTCCACAACTTAGACGTTCTTATCACAAACGTGGAGTCAAATCTCTTTGTTCGTGTTTTTGGAACATCAACCATGAAACGATGTCGCTTTTTTGAGATACGAGAATTCCGATAGAAGAAAGGGCAAGGTGGTATTAAATCATGCAGATCAGTTGCACACTCTCCGAAGTGTATCCGATAAAAAACCGATAAGCTAGCAATCTTGCGGCGATGATCAAGACTTTGAAGTCTTTTACGCACAAGAGTGTCATTGCCTATGAGCCTTTTGGCACGTCTCTCAATCGATTCCAGAGTCTCCAGCTGATACTTAGCCGATCCATCCCAAAGGTGCGAACAGTACTCCATACAGGAGCGAATCTGTGCTTTGTACAACGTGAGCAACTGCTCAGAATTGAAGTATCTTCGTACCTTTGAGAGGACACCCAGTTTTTTGGCGGCTAGTTTAGCCTTAGACTCAATATACGTGCCAAAGTTGAGCGTCGATGACAAAGAAACGCCCAAAAGCTCGAGATGGTCAGTAACCGGCACGGATACGCCTCGAAAAGTAGGAGCCAGTGTGAATGGACTCCTTTTAGCGGAGAATAAACACGCCTGTGTTTTTCCTTCGTTAAACTTGGCCAAATTGGCATCGCCCCATGTAGAAACTGCCTCAAGGGCCAAGTTCAAACGCTCGATCATACCTTCTCTCAATAGCTGAGTTTGTTGTCCACTGGCTTTCGCGCTGGATATATAACTCTCTACGACGGTGCTATCATCTGCGTACCCAAAGATACCGGGCTTCAACAGATCATCGATATGTAGCAGGAAGAGCGTCGCAGAGAGTACCGACCCCTGAGGAACTCCGGCATTGATAGCCATTTGATCCGACGAGCAGCCATCAATGACGACTCGTATGGATCGATCCCTCAAGAAGTCCGATAACCCCGCAATAAACCCAGGTGACAAACCATAGCCCGAAAGCTTGCTTATAAGGCCATCATGCCAAACCCTGTCGAAAG
This sequence comes from Ectropis crepuscularia, assembly GCA_963693475.1. Classification (NCBI taxonomy): domain Eukaryota; kingdom Metazoa; phylum Arthropoda; class Insecta; order Lepidoptera; family Geometridae; genus Ectropis; species Ectropis crepuscularia. The sequence continues at coordinate 954,449 of OY856344.1, read as the reverse complement.
CCTTCGAGATATCCAGGGAGACTGCAAGTGCTTCCCCGTGTTTCTCGATAGCTTCACTCCAGATGTGGGTGACATACGCTAGAATGTCCCCGGTGGACCGGTTCCGGCGAAACCCATATTGCCGGTCACTGAGGAGGTCGTTCGATTCTAGGTATGCCAGGAGCCTGTGGTTTAAGACACGTTCCATAGTCTTACAGAGTATGGACGTGACTGAGATGGGCCTGTAGTTGACAGGGTCAGTACGACTGCCTTTTTTGGGCACAGGTTGCACGTTAGCAAGCTTCCACGACTTCGGCACTTGCCCAGTTTGGAGAGAAAGTCTAAACAGGCGTGTTAGTACTGGAGACAACTCAGGTGCACAAACCCTCAGTACTATGGCTGGAATTCCGTCCGGGCCACTGGCTTTATTCACATCCAGATTGCGTAGCACTTTACGAACCTCCTTCTGGCGAATATGTATTTCAGACATTACAGTCTGACTGCCAGGTGGAGTTGGGGGTATCGCACTACCAGCATCTAGACGTGAAGATTCCGCAAATTGAGACGCAAACAAGTTTGCCTTCTCTATAGCGGTGTGAGCCAGCGTCCCATCAGGTTTAAGCATTGGAGGTAGTGAGGGGCGGCAGAAGTTCGATTCGATTGACTTAGCTAGGGACCAAAACGCTTTGCTGCCCGTAGGGTATGAAGCTAGTTTGTTCCCTATTCGACTAATATGGTCAAATCGAGCCCTCTGTAGAACCTTTTTGCATGCCTTAGCAGCCTTGTTAAACGCTTTCTTCTTCTGGTGCGTGTCCTTTGCCTTACGTTGTCGAGCATCAACCCAAGCTAGGTAAGCCTCATGCTTAAATGCTTCAGCATTTTTACACTGAGGACCAGACCAAGGGCGAGCTTTGCTGGATAATGGAACGTCAGCGTATGGTATAAAATATTCCATAGCCGTTTGGATCACTTCAGTCACATCATCCGCGCAAGTTGAAGGATCACCAGAAGAAAAGCACAATGGCTGCCATGGGTAAGACGCAAAAAAAGAACGCATCTCATCCCAATCTGCTAACTTGTATCGCCACAACCGCCGGTTGCCTCTAGGGCTTGGATCAGGCGGATGGTACATTGATACTGACTTCACCAGACAGTGGTCGGAGCTGCCTAACGGCGAAGATACCGCCACGGAATATCGGTCTGGATCAGTTGTCAGCAGAAGGTCTAAACAATAAGGAGTATGCGACGCAACATCAGGTACCCGAGTGGCCCTTTGGACCAGCTGGGTCAGGTCTAACGATAAAGCTAGCTTTCTCGTTTCCTGCCCAGCGTGGTCAGTGTCCCGGTATGGGAACAGCCAATCCTTGTGATGACCGTTAAAATCCCCCAGCAACACTAGTTGGGCTGATGGATACTTTTGCTGAGCCGCGTCCGCCGCCTCACTCAAATATTCCATGAGCCTAGTTGTCTCCAGATCCCCACTGTGCGACCGATAGACACAGGCATACACAATTTTGTCTATGCCTGTGTCTATCAGCGCCCAAATAACAGAGAATCTGGTGTCCTCAAGGTTACGGAGACGCCGACAGCAGATATCGTCACGGGCGTACAGGCACACTCCAGCACGTGGCTTAAAGTTGTGCTCCAACGTGTAACCAGGGTAGTTTAGGTACGCCACGTCTGACGGACGTCCTATCTGCGTCTCCGTAAGAAACAACAGTGATGGCTGCTCAGTCTCCAGGTGGTGGTGGACTGCTGTGATATTTGAGTGCAGACCTCGGATATTCTCGAGGTGCACTTTAAGGATCAAGGAGTGCAGCCGCTTAATAACTTTGTTTCTATTTTTGACCTTGTTCATGATTGTTTGAGGGTGAATTACGGTGGGAAAACGGAAGTAGAACGAGGCTACACACTGCTGACCAACGGCCACAACACACAACACGAATACATCTATGGGAAAGTAGTCTGGAGACTGCGGGGACGCCCGAGCCCCCCCGGGGATGTCTATCTGGCCTTGATATCCGGTCGCCAACCGGCAGGATAGCGCATCCCGGGATTTTTCGCTAGATGGCGGGGCAGCCTTTCATGAGGGGCTAGCTCACTACTTGGGCCCCCAACTATCTGCGGTCGGTCGCGGCAACCGTGCCTCGGATCCCGCTACCCTCCACGACTAGCTTTCCGATGCAAAGTAATGTTGTGTGGCAATCCGGTCTTGCAGTTATGCAGCAACTGCTCTGACCCGTCTTCCCAAATGGCGTCATCAGACTACATGGCCGGAACACGGCTAGGCCGCTTGGCGGCATGACTTAAGTCTGATGGGTGGTCACCAGCCACGGCCGAGGCCTACCACCGGTATTTTTGTCAGCTGTTTAGCACCACCCAGGGACCACGTGTGAGGTTTCTACAGGTTCTAGGTGAGTGATTATTTTTTAGCACTCAAACGATGCAAAAAAAGAAAAAGGTTCTATATTAGACTATACCTATGTAGTTTTATGTGCGTCCATGGATATGTCCGTCAATTAATAGTGAATACTGAAAATACGGTTTCAGTACAGTTCAGGTACTTATTTAAGACTAGCAGTGCCCCGCGGTTTCACCCGCGTAGTTCCCGTTCCCGTTCTTTTCCCGGGATAAACAGTAGCCTATGTGTTCTTCCAGACCATAATCTAACTTCAGCCCGATCCCTTCATACGTTTCGGCGTGATTGAGCAACAAACATCCAAATTGGATATTTGGAAAACATCCAAACATAGCACTGCACTGCGCTCGTCACACAGAGATGTTGTTTTATTTCAATGCCATGTAATTTCCCTGGAAACATTGGAATCATAGATAAAACACAAATTACACTTAGTTAAAAACCTCCTCCTTTCTTTTTGAAGTCGGTTAACTTGTAAAACTGTTTACATCATCCCAACCATTGAAAACAAGCAGGAATAATAAAAGGGCGCGCAGACGATTCGAAAGTTATTACTCATCGCACCTCTCGTAATTCGGCGATGATTGTGTGTAATATGCCGGTAATATTCCATAATATCACGGCGGTATTCCGTAATATAACGGTAATGGCATGGTAATAGGTGCGGTGCGTTTTACAACTCGACGATATGTTTTATTCTACGCGAGAATTTTCCCGAACTGCAATTTCCCGTGAAAAGTTTGAAGGAAACGAATGGCCGGGATAAATACTTAAACGCTGAGTTCCTTTACTACTTTAAAGCACGGAGTTACTTTAAAGCACGGAGTTACTTTATAGCACGGAGTTTAAATGATATGCGGAATGAGAATCTACATCGTAAAGTGCGATTATTTAAATTTCGGGAAATAATACAGTGAAATGTATTATTTCGGTTTAAAGTTGCGGTTTGCGGAATTGTTTCAAATTATGAACATATTTTTTAAAATGGGAGACTGATTTTTGCGTCGTTAACCATTAAGTTAATATTTGATGGCTTTAATATGTGCCAGGCGGAGTGATAGGGCTATTGCGATATTGTAGCGTTCATTTTTTAAATAAAATTCCTTACGGCAGGCTTGGGAGAGATAGGGTATTACTGCGCGTCCATGCTGAAAAAATGTGGCACTAAAACTGTTAGAAAAAAATCTGCCAACCCGAATATCCACCGCTCTGGGCCAGCGTGGTCAATCAATCAAATTCTTTACTGCTGGAATAAAAATAATAAATTTAAGCAAGGTATCACCATATGCGAACCCATAGGGCCTGCAACATTACATATAGTTACCTACTTAAATACACATTGTCTAAATTACAAACTTCAATCACGTATACTCAATTTTACAATAACAACTTCATTAATTTCTATATAATTATGTATATGGTGGATTAAGGCATCGACTCTCTCCTTGTTACAGGCCCTTAAATTGCTGACTGAACAAATAAACGTAAATCTGTCAATGTTGTATATATATATAATACATGGAACATTTCTCACACAATCTTATATAATTTCTCGATATCCGCTCACAAACACTTCAAATTACAAGTTCCCGTTCCCATTGTTGGTGGTGTTTTATTGGGATAAAAATAGCCTACGTGTTCTTCCAGACTATAATCTAACTGTGTTCCAAATTACAGCCCAATCCATTCATACGTTAGGACGTGATTGAGCAACAAACATCCAAACATTGACATTTATAATATTAGTAGTATTAATCTGCAAAATGCATGTTCACGCATAATTTCAGAACGGCTAGACTGATTTCGCTAATTCATTTTTTTTGTGTTCGTTATAGCCAGGTCAAGGTTTGTATTCAAAATTTTGATGCGGTTTATATTATTAGATAGAGTGATTCAAGAGGTCTGTTTATGTTTTTATGTTTTTGGCTTAGTTGTGTAAGGGTTATAAACTCTTTAGAGCTATTTCATGTATTTATAATCCGTGTGATATTCATTTGATTATCTATGCCCCGTTATGTTGTTATGTCAAAATGAATATCTAGTACTTTTAAAAATATAAATGTATAAAATGTATTTGAAGTTACAAGCGATTTGAATTACATCAAATTAAAAGCATTACACATTGAAGCAAACGCTTTCAATTTTCTGAGATAAGGACCTGACCCTTCATCTCAGAAGTGGAATAGTACTTCCAAGCCCACTATTTCCTAGATTTGTACGTGATAACAAGTTCACACAGGCAGTATCATCGAAGACCATCCAATACGCTGTAGAAGCAGAACCACTGACGGAACGCCAAGCTATCCGCGATCAGTTGTCGGAGCACACGTAACTACTGCCATCCCACATTATAAGGAAAACAACGTACATCGCAGAAGTAGAAAACGATCAATAAGTATTTCTGCAGAAATTCGACGTCAAAGTCATAAACGCGCAAGGAATGGAACAAAGAGTACTTCGAGTGACAAGACAGCTCATCACCGCCGAAAACTCTTACGGAAATCCAAACGGAAGAAGTCATCATCAGCAACTTCATCGACGTATAGCTGCCAGATAAGTCGTTCCTGAGAGCGACGTGACAGATTGTCTCGCCACCGAAGAAGAAGTTTGAGTCGCGGTCCCGAGCGGAGTCGCGGTCGCGAGCGGAGTTGCGGTCGCGAGCGGAGTCGCGGTCACGAGCGGAGTCGCGGTCACGAGCGGAGTCGCGGTCACGAGCGGAGTCGCGGTCACGAGCGGAGTCGCGGTCATGAGCGGAGTTGCGGTCGCGAGCGGAGTCGCGGTCACGAGCGGAGTTGCGGCCAGGACCGGATTAGAAGCCGCGAGGGGAGTCGCTGCGTAAGATCAAGTTCCAGCCGCGAGCGGAGTGACGGTGGTGTAAGTCGGAGCCAACGACACCGTAGTAACCAGCATCAGCATCCAAGGTGCCATGCAGATACCGTACTTCAGGATAATTCAGGTAATCTTAACAATAGTACACAGATATTTTTCACTGAGTTAGTTAAAACCCTAAATAGTAGCCGATCTGAAGGAAACAAATTTCCGATGCTAGGTAACGTTCTTCCAGAATTCGACCCTATGGTCAAAGGTCAAACCATACAAATATGGATAAGTAAGGTAGAAGAATGTGCGAAACTGTATAATTGGGGCGATGCCCAAATTATACATTATGCGATACCAAAATTGTCAGGGATAGCTAGAGAATGGTACCAGGCATTGCCATCTATGGCGTTTACTTGGAAGGAGTGGAAACTCAAGCTTGTTGATTTATTTCCTAGCAGTGACGATTTTGCCGAACTATTAACAGAAATGCTGTCAAAGCAGGTAAGATTTAACGAACCTCTTGAACTTTATTATTATAATAAAATTAATTTATTGAATCGTTGCGAGATATACGGTAAACGCGCAGTAGACTGCTTATTGTATGGAATCGAAGATCGTTCAATAAGACTGGAAGCTAAGGCTGCTAAATGCCAGGAGCCAGAGCAAGTGTTACAATATTTTCAATCAATAAAACGACAACCGCATAATACTGAGAAGTTTACTAAAGTAATCCAGGACAAACGAACGAGTACTAGCAATCTTACATATCCTAAACCGTTTAATAATGTGGGTAGTTCGAAAAGTCTACCACATAAAATTACTTCCAACGTGTCGGGGAAATGTTACAATTGCAATGAAAATGCACATTACAGTTTTAAATGCCCAAAAACAATACTCAAATGTAATATATGTCATAGACTAGGTCATACGACGATTAATTGTTCTTCTGATTCTCGAAACAACATAAATCCCGTCCTAGAGAAATCCATAATGCAAGTCGAAACCGAAAACACGAATGACAAATTTATGGTGCAATTGTGACTAGCAGGATCAATTATTAATGGCTATGTTGATTTAGGTAGTCAATGCTCTTTACTGAGGTACAGTGAAGCCAAAAGGTTAGGTATCGTTTGGTCTAGTGATAATAATAAACTACCGGTAATGAGAAAATTAGGTGGTAATATTGTTATGCCTTTGGGTGTAGCGAAGGTAGAAATAAAAATACAAGATGTAGTTGAGAATATAGAAATTTTTATTGTTGAAGATAGTGTGATTAAATACCCTGTGTTGATTGGTCATAGTTTTACAGAAACGCCTGGTATTATTGTAGTAAAAACGAACGAATGTTTAACATTCACGAAGGATTTTTCTATGAAACTTAACTAGTTTTGAAACGTGATATTTCAGCCCTCGCTCAACAACTGACTGTGATACCCGTCGAGTGTAGTAACGGTTACTGAGGTTCTGTCTACATAAGGGGGTCTCTGAGAGGAATATCCGACAACGAATTTTATTTATTGCCAGGTGAATACAGCTTCGAATATGGTCAAGGTGGTATATTAATATAAAATGTTAGTACGAATTCTGTAATTTCAAAAAAAGGTGCTTTAATAACTCGCTCAATGGCAATAAAGAAATGTTTCAACGTTAATCTACTTAACTTTCATGATAAAAGTGTAAACTTAGATTTAAATATTGGAACAGAATTGACGAAAGTTCAGATTGAATAATTGAAAACGCTAGTGAAATCATTCGAGATAGATATGTTTTTCAAACAGTTTAAAAGACTTAGGTTTTACAAATATATTTCACATGGAAATCGAAGTGAACGACTCCAAACCGGTTGTGTATCGTTCTTACAGATTAGCGTACCCTGAACGTGAGATGGTACGAACAATGGTAAAGGAAATGATTGACGCAGACATAGTGTGTGAATCTAACTCAGCCTACGCAAGCCCCATCTTACTTGTTAAGAAGAAAACAGACCTGGTGCACGTATGGCACACGTTTATGCCTTAAGTCGTAATTCTGTAACGGAGCTGGATCCACATGATGAAACACATGTTATTGACGTACTGAATATAAATATTAAGGATTGGATAGTAACTGTACAAGAAAATGATGATGAAATAAAACGTATTAAACAAATTTTACTAGATAACGAAACTAAGTACGCAGCTGATATTAGGAATAATTACCAACTTAAGGGAGAACATGTTTACCGGAAAGTAGAGAAAGGTTTACGTTGGGCAGTGCCGCGTGGCTTAAGGTGGCAGGTGTTGAGAATGAACCACGACGATGTGGGTCACTTCGGATTTGATAAAACTCTAAACCGTTTACAAGCTACATATTGGTTTCCTAAAATGCGACGGCTTACCAAGAAGTATGTGGCTGCTTGTTTGGAGTGCGCGCACCATAAAACACCAGGTAGACCAAAAGAAGGAATGCTCTATTCTGAAGATTGAAATACCATTTCACACTATTCACGCAGACCACTTAGGGCCATTTATACGCTCAAAGAGGGGTAACTCGTATTTACTAGTAATTATAGATGCGTTTACAAAGTATATCAACATTCGACCAGTACGTGATACAAAAGCCATGCATGTTATTAAGGCACTTAAAGAACAATTCACCTACTTTGGGGTATCATCACGATTGATCACAGATCGAGGCTCTTGCTTTACGAGTAAAAAGTTTAAAGAGTTCACTGGTAACCTAAATATTAAGCACATACTTAACGCCGTAGCAACTCCAAGAGCCAATGGGCAGGTAGAACGATTTAATCGAACCATTTTAGAAGCATTGTCTGCTAAATGTCATAATAACAATGATAATACTTGGGATAGGTACATTGGGGATATACAACTTGGGCTGAATACTACCTTAAATAAATCAACAGGCAAAAGTCCATCCGAATTGTTATTTGGGTGCCGATTAGTTAGCCCCACAGAAAACGTACTTAGCGACATTCTTATTGAAACGTCTACTCGAATTAGTGGTGACGATTTAATGCAGCTAAGGTCACAATCAATTAATAAATTAAACAAACAACAAGAAGCTGCGAAAAATAATAATTTGACAAGCACCGAAAGAAAGCGAAAATTTACAGCGAAGGTGATCTAGTAAGAATAGAACGAACCGTTGTTGACAAAGATCATGCAGGCAAACCTAAAAAAGTTAGCAGCCAAATATCACGGTCCTTACCGTATCATGAGAATCTTACCACATGATAGATTTCTCGTAGAAGATACTCCTCTTAGTAGAAAAGGCAATAAAAAGTATGAAAACGTTGTTGCAATAGACACAATTTACCCTTGGCTAAATTTTAAACAATGTGATAGCGAGGCCAGTGAAAGCGATTTAGACGCCAACAGTTCTGATGCAATAGGTTGATTTTTGAAAACAATGATAATGTTTTGTGGTATTATTTAGTTAAAATTTGTTAGGATTTAATTGAATGATAAAGCTACAATATCTATGTATGTATTCTATAAATTGATGACATGGGCATTGAGCATGATAATGATATTTGTGACTAATCAAGGTGATTACGATCACGATACGGTTCATTAACCCTAATAAAGTTGTTTCAGATTCTTAGACTTAAGAAATGATGTGAGCATAGGCTATGAGCGATCAGTGCAGAAATCGAATGGTATTGGGTAACCAATGCCGCACAGATGATCGCAGATCATAGCAGACTATGCGAGATTGAGATTTCGAATTTGAACTAGATAAGAATGATATTTGTGACTAATCAACGTGATTACTATCACGATACGGTTCATTAATCCTAATAAAGTTGTTTCAGACTCTTAGACTTAAGAAATGATGCGAGCATAGGCTATGAGCGGTCAGTGCAGAAATCGAATGGTATTGGGTAACCAATGCCGCACAGATGATCGCAGATCATAGCAGACTATGCGAGATTGAGATTTCGAATTTGAACTAGATAAGAAATATGAATTGAACTAGATTAGAAATGTGAATTTGAACTTGATCAGATTTGTTTATTTGAACTTAATTAAAGATGTTAATTTGAAATGGGTAAGAAATGTTAATTTGAACTTAATTAGAGATGTTCATTGAAACTTAATGATATATGTTAATTTGAACGATATTGTTAAAGACGCGAATTTGAACCAAATGAGAGATCTGATTGCAAGTTCCGAAAATTATTTTATCTTATTTATCTTATAATGTGACCTTTATTCACATTTGGAAGACCTCGTTTGGTCTTGCCACTTCTAGTTCTAGTATTATATAGTATCAATTAACTATTACTTTAGAATGTACGTTACTTTATCAGTTATATTTCTATTTATTATTTTTCTTTTGTTTGAAATTTTGATTTAGAATGGTGAGAGGACTCACCTTGAGAGGATGGCCGAACTGTAAGGGTTATAAACTCTTTAGAGCTATTTCATGTTACCTTACCGTATTTATAATCCGTGTGATATTCATTTGATTATCTATGCCCCGTTATGTTGTTATGTCAAAATGAATATCTAGTACTTTTAAAAATATAAATGTATAAAATGTATTTGAAGTTACAAGCGATTTGAATTACATCTAATTAAAAGCATTACACATTGAAGCAAACGCTTTTAATTTTCTGAGATAAGGACCTGACCCTTCAGTTGGTAGTAAGTCTGCCTACGAACCCGTGGGTCGTGGGTTCGATCCCTACCCAGTGCAAATATTTGTGTGATGAATTCAAATATATATACTGTGCCTGGGTGTTTACTATGTATAATAAGTATTCATTTAAAACAGGATAAGTATTTTATCAGCTATCTGGCTTTCACAGTACAAGCATTGCTTAGTTTCGGGCTAGTAATGTTGTATGTGAAATGTTCACCAACACCAATATGTATGTGTAGGAGTCAGGAGCTAACATGGTTATCAAAAGACTTCGATATACAACTTTGAATCCCTTTTTCAACTGTATTTCTCCAAATGTATGTAAAATGATTCAAGTCTTTGTTTCTTTTTTACTTTTCGACACTCATGACAGCCGTCATTCAAACGTGTGCAGCGGGCAAGCATCGACTAGCTAAAGAAACCTTACGGACTCACGAGCACCGCTTTTTTATAACATCGTTGTCGATGGTAGTAGAGTGGCGTGAGCCATGCCCGTGGCACCCGTTGTTTACAAATGTTGATGGTCAGCGCCGTCATATATATACGTGCATAAAATAGCACCGAAACAGTAATAACTTAAAGAGTTCAAATGTGATGTCATAAATATACACATTTTTTGCGTTTATACTGCTAACGCTGGCTGAACCTTACGAGATAGATCAAAATAATGTACTGCAGTATTGACCCTTTAAAAAGGTATACGAAAAAGTCCGCGATGGTATAATATATTTATCTCTTAGGGATAGTACACAATAATCATTTTTATTCAAGTGTTCAGTGCATTTTATTGAATTCAAAAGGGATGTGGTGTAAAAAAATGACCAATACGCCTACGGGCAACATCCAGAATCATAATTTGCATGCTTTTCTGAGTTCAAAATCGTACGTACACTGAGTGCGGTCCTCATATTTTTCACACTAAACTCTACCCAGAGCCCGATCTAAAATACGGACCCAGAGCGCGGCTGACGAATTATAAATAACTACGTCACTAGATATATATGTAGTTACTGACTAGATCTAAGATATACATCGGTAAACTTGTTTCATGTGTTTGGATGGTAATGGTAATGCCATCAGTAAAGCGTCAAAACATCGGTCGTAACGCAAGTCGAGTGTACAGTCTTCGAAATAATGAGACGGAAAAATGGTGTTTTGGAGGCAGATAGGATGAGAATTTTTAAGTGAGATCTACCACCATAGAACCCATACTATCGTTTTCAAGCGAGAGGCGACCAAACACACGGTCAAATGCAACAATCACCTATGAACGTTTAGCGTTTAGATATGATGCAACAGTCGATTACGCTGGTGATCGGTTGATTTCGGAACAATTAATACTATTAGTCATAATAATTAATACTATTAGTCATAATAATTAATACTATTAGTCATAATAATTATAATAATAATTAATAGTATTAGGGCCATATTTGGTATGCCATTTCCTGTCCTTGCACGGTTGCCTGGTAGAGATCGCTCTAAGCGATAAGGCCGCCAATTAAATTGCTGTAGTATTATTCTTTGTTTTGTAATTTTATGTTCTGTTTTGCTTTGTTTGTGGCTTTTTAATAAAGAATTATTGTATTGTATTGTATTAGTCGACATTGCAATGCTTTTAGGTTTTGACTGGAACTGACAGGATTATGTTGCAACAATTATTTATTCAATATAATAGGTATTATGGTAGATGTGTAAGTGCTAAAAAGTTTTGAATAGCAAATACAGAGCAAATTAGAACATCATTCTAGACTGTAATATAACCGTGTCCCAAATTACAACCCGATCCGTTCTGCTGTTCCAATGTGGTTGAGTAACAAACAACCTAACTCTCAAACTTAATTTTTTTTAATATTATAAGGATTAGTAGGGTTTCTGCACTGTCATTTCTCTGGAAGTTTCCTTTCAAACCAGGACACTATAATGTTTGCACATTCCTGCTTATCGGGAGAATAACAGGTTAAGGTGTAGTATATTATTATAATGAAACTTTTCAGATAAACACAGGCTTTGTATGTCTTAGTTTTGTATTTATACAATATAATGTCCCCCGAAAAAAAAAAACAATTTCAATTTAAAACTAAACTGAGATATTCAACTAAACATCATATTTTTTTCTCAACTCTACTATAACGTCGTTCAGATAAAGGTAAGCAAATTTCGTTTTATGTTAATATTTCAAAAACTATTTCCTTGATTTCGATAAAATTTGATATTCCTCTGACCTTTCAATTATGGTATACCTACTAAACAATAAAATAACAATTAAAATTGATTTTTACAAATAATAGCAGGGTAATTACGTAACATATACACAGAAGCCGAATTATGAACATCCTTTTTCATTTTTTTATCGTTTTAAAAACTCCGACATACCGCCAACCAATCGACGTCAAGTAAGGTAAGTCAGTGCACACCGGTGCTGCCGACATCCGCGAAAAACGCGGCCTTACAGAACCACTAACTTATCTGAACAACGATCAAAAGCGAAACTAAACACAGTACATAACACAGTAGGTATAAAGAAATACTACCAGTAGTTCATCGCCTTTGATCTTGGCTGAAACGCCGATAATGTCTAGACTAGGGTAGGGTTTTTGCAAACAAAAATGCGCGGCATCAAAATAAAATTAAAACATACGGAAGACGTCAGCCCTGAGCCACGCTCCTGCAATACTAACATTGTAATGTAAGCGATGCAGGAGCGCGCTTCCCGCGTCTCACCCCGCACGACCCGCACGATTGCTCCGACTCTAGTCGGAGCCGAAGCCGTCTACGGCTTCGTCGAACGACTGTATGATTTAATAGACTGTGTAGGAACTGTCTAATTTTGTAGTAGGTGGAAATTTTTTCGATAGTGGCGCCATCGCTGCATGCTTCAGATAAGTCGCCCGCACTGTACGTGCACCGCGGGGCGAGGAAGGGGCAGGGGTGCGGGCGCGGGGCGCGGGGGGCAAGGCTCGAATTTCATGAAATTCATGAGGAAATACCGCTGGAAGGTTCTGTTGTTTTCGTGTAAATTGCGAGCTGCAATATAGTCGTGATTATATTACGACTCGAATTTAAAGCTAAGAAGAATGCAGTGGTCGTTTTTCGATGAATTAAAAACAGGATACTTTTTGGAAAGTGTGTCGGCAAGCTCGTTCACGAAAATACATTTATCTAATGTTGTTTGTAGATCAACTTTAGGCCAAACAGAGCCTCTTCGTTCGTGTATTTGGAACATGGACCATGAAACGATGTCGGTTATTGGAGCTACACCTATCTTTCTTTGAAACCTATCGTTGTATATTTCTGTTTTACCATTCCATTTATTTATTGCGAACTTATACTAAAGATTACATGTCAAACAAAGCTTTAACACTATAGAACACTAATAAATAATCATTCTATACTGTAATTATATCCAGTAAGTTTATGAACAATGCTATACAATTTATAAACGATGTAATTTTGTGTCATCGAATTAACACTTGCGATAACATAGTACCCAATACAGTTGTTTTGACTGGCCTCGTGGCTTAGTTGGTAGTAGCTCTGCCTGCGAAGCCGAAGGTCGTGGATTCGATCCCCACCCAGTGCAAATATTTGTGTGATGAATTCAAATTTTTGCACTGTGTCTGGGTGTTTCTATGTATAATAAGTATGTATTTAAAACTATACAAGTATTATATCAGCTATCTGGCCGCCATCATACAAGCTTTGCTTAGTTTGGGATCAGATGGTGTTGTGTGTGAATTGTCCACCAATATTTATTGTTTATTTATTAAATACACAAGTAGTGACGTAGTTGGTTTTAACTGTAATAGTACAATAAGGAAAAATCAAACAAATAAAATCAATACAAGAATTTAAATGTAATGCAGGCTTTAGAACGAATGAATCGATGCTGTTTGGTACCATGTTTGTCATTAATATCTTTACTTTACTTATGTAAACAGCTAAATCGTGAGTGAATCGGTTTCTTGTAGGTTAGCACGCTCCATCGTAGACCGCATCGTCGCTTAACATCAGCAGGCGAGAGGACGGTCAAGAGAAAACCTATAAAAGTTCAAGAAAAATCTTTCGAAGTCACTTTCCGTATACTTCATGAGTAAGGAGTTGAATACCTGAGCTCCAAAGATTTATTCGCATTTTTTCGATTTTTTGCTAGTCGATATTTCGGCGTGGCCTATTATTGGCATGGCAACATCACCATCACCTTACTCTTAAATTTTACCTAACACACAGGTACGTACAATTTTTTTTTTTTTTCGAAAATGTGTATTATGTTTCAAATGTGTTTATAATTTTAAATGGATACAATAATTTCACAAAGGATTTGTAAATCAACTGTTACTCATCTTGGAAAGAATGGAAAGAAAGGAACTACATCTAGAAAGATCGTCACCGTCAGCTAAACAAGATATACGCTAAATAAACAGATTTGAATATCTCCAGACGTTGTACAATATTACGAGTGAATCGAGAACAATGACTTATTCACTATTGCCCCCGTCCTCTCCGTAGCAATTCCATTTTATCTTGGCGTAAACCTGCTGTGTAGAAGTCCATTAGTTTTGATACGGGTTTCCGATGTCAAGCGTATTGTCCCAGGCTATTGTACCCAGAAAATATATATTTAAAGACGAACACAAAAAAGGCCAAGTCAGTCGGCTGCTCGGATGTAACTTAGGCATGTTCATGAAAAAGATATTCGTTTTTACGATGGCTCCGCTGAATCGAGGAGACCTTCGTTATTACACGTGAATTAGATTCATTACGTATATTTTTTTTTATTTCAATGAACCTTAGTCCTAAAAATGTTTTATATCAAAGCTAGCAGTGTTCGGTGGGTTTACCTTCTTAGTTTTTCTTTCCATCATTTTACCGCGATTATTCCAGACTCTAACTGTGTTCCCCAATTTTAGATATATAGATAGATAAACTCTTTATTGCACTTAAATTATAAAGAAAAATAACAAAAGTACAGAAAAAAAACCTTAGAATAAAGTAGCAATTCGCGACCTTATCGCTGAGAGCGATTTCTTCCAGTCAACTGTAGGACGGTAAAAAGAAATTAATAATGGAAGACGGGGAGTTCAATTAGGAGTACACAAATTAACAATTTTAACCCGTTCCGTGCTGATGTTTCAAGGTAATTGAGCAACAAACACCCAAACATCCAAATGTACAAACATTCCAACGTCCATACACCCAAACGTCCAAACATTCCAATGTTCAAACTTAGAAAAAAAAAAAAATAGTACCTAGGTACTAACTTTTTTTCTTGGCTGTTACAAAATTAGTTTTTAGGTCATTAAGCTGAGTTTGTATTTTTATTTTTATTCTGCCCTTTATTATTGTGTATTGTAATGTGTGTTTAAAATTCGTAAATTTGCATAATATATCGATGACATCTTCGTTAACTCCAAATCCTCGCTGTCTCATTTTGGTGTTTTCGTTTCACAAAATTTGTGGAATAAAAGTTTAATTTTAAATTAAATTAAAGTCAATGTTTCTTTTATCAGAGAAATTTAATTGATGTACCTACTTACTGTTCAATGTATATAATACGGAATGTTCGTTACATGTAACAGTAGCCTACCACTGTTAGAAGTAACAAATTCGCAAAAAATAGTCAGATTTTGTACAATTTATTAACCTACTAAGCCATATTTCTTCTCAATTTCATTTAAGCCTGTCTGGTTTGAAAATTTACGTCTAAGACAAATAGATTTTCCCCAGATAGTATTTCATGTAAATTATCTCCATTCAATGTTAAGAACAATCGTGTCTCGCAGTTAATTTACTGGCATCGTGGCGCGGTGGAGTATGAGTCTACTCATTAATCCGTAGGCTCTGGGGTGGATTCCCTGCCACGAAAGACATTTCATATCAAAGATTATATTTATATTATATTTCTTTGATATTTCTTCTAGGTAAACACGTTTTATCGTAGACCGCATCATCGCTTAACATCAGGTGAGATGGCGGTCAAATGTAAGTAAATCTATAAAAGTTAAACGAAAGAAACGTGATGAATACGGTTGTTTTTCTGTATTTGGGGGTTTCCTTCCATGTTTCAAATAAATACAACAAATAATATTGGTCGACATTTGGCACATAACATCAACTAACTAAAACTAAGAAATGCAACAAATTTACTTTTATGACGTAGAGTGACTAGATGAGTAAGACTTGCACCTGATGGTAAGAAATACGCCTGCCTATAAAACATCTATTTACATAGGGGAGAGTTGGTTATATCGTACTGCCATTTAAATCGTACCACTTCTAAATTTCCCACTTTAAGGATATTTTTTTCAACACTAGCAACACCATATCGTGGCCCTGCACAACCCCCCGCCACCCGCCATTTGTAATTGATTTGACTTGACAACTGTGCGCGTGAGTGACAAAAACATTTTTTTGTGGAAGTTATTGCAAATTTTGTTGTAAATTCGTAAGGACATGACTCGTAAACAAGGTAAGATAGAGATACACAGTTTTCATTATTTTATTACGATTTTATACTAGATTATTGGTGGGTTTTGTTGCTTATCTAAGTTTTGTGGTTATGCCGGACTGTTGCTTTTTTTTGAAAATGGTCTAGTTCGCTAAATTGTACCACTCGCAGTTGGGTAAATTGTACTGGTACGAATTAGCCGACTAGTCTAAAAGTACTTAAGTATATTTTACAGACTGTATTAATATGATTATAGATGACGGCCTCAAAAGCTAAAATCGAATATTATAATTGGAACAAGCAAGACCTAGAAATAGCTATTCTGGCTTACAAAAACAAATAATTAAATTTGAATAAAATTCCAAAGACTTATTCTTAGAAAGCGTTACAAAATTTTCCAAAGTCAGAAAAAAAGAGGACCTACAGAAAAAAGAAAAGGTATAAATAAGAAAAGAACGAAAACAAATGACAAAAAGAAAATCACAATAAAAAGGACGACAAAGTAAATTACAATAAAGAAATGAGTATTTGATTTCTTCTCTTGCTGAAGCACATGCACAACCATCGACGTCGAAAAAACAATATATTTAACTAAATGCTACGCCTGCTGATATTAAAAAACACTATACAGAATACAGCAGAACACTATACAGAATACAGGAGAACACTATACAGAATACAAGAGAACACTACACAAAATGTTATTGAAATTACAACAAGCCTATATAAAAATCAACTAGAACAGAAGATAAAGCAGAAGAAAGTTAAGTTAAAGAAAGGAAAGGTTTGCAAACCAAAAAAATACCAAACAGTGAAAAAAGAAAATAAAACAGCTATATCCAAAAGCAAATGCAAAAGTTTTAAGAGAAAACGACCCTCTTTCATTACTAGTAGCGATGATTCAGATAAGACACTTAAATAGTATTTTTTTCATTATTATCATAGTTGTGTTGATTGATCTCAATATTATAATACAATCATGTTATTTTTATAAGAAATCTTATAGATGTGTTATTCTTTTATCACCTAAGAGGTATTCATAATATTTCTTAACCTAAGAGTTAAAAATAAATGATTTGGTTAAAAAATTTACTGTCTTTAATTCAGTGGTACGACTTAAACACCCATGGTACGATTTAAAAACTTAGTGGTACGATTAAACCGACTAGTCGGCTAAATTGTACCGATGATAGTCCCTTGTAAAAATTTTTTTTTATGGATGTTAGAGTAAACATATGGAACTGATTTCTCGGGCTTAGCAAGGTAAAATTTAAGACTTTATTTTGGAAATCCATCAATTATTCTAAGTCTTGTCATAAGCGAAATATTTAAGTTAAAGTAAAAAGTGGTACGATATAACCGACTCTCCCCTATACATGAATATTCGAAATCATAACCTAGCACTGCACTGCTAATAGAACAAAATTTCACATGAAACTTTGCTTTTCAAACTGGAATACAGCATTTTAACATACTACTGCTTGACGGTAGATTAACTGCCGCAAGTTAAAGTGTTGTACAACCTTAGCTGGATTCTGCAGAGAGTCCTACCCCTAATGACTTATCTTATGTTAAAGTGGAAATAACAAATACAAAAAAAAAATTGGCAGTCTTACGAACTGCCGATAGAAGTGAAAACTTATAAACTCAGAATTTGATAGCTTACTTTGGAAACTACATGGGTGTAACCAAAGGGTGTGGCCTGGTCATCATGGCATTACTATCTAGTAATGCTGACGCATTTCTCATTGGCTAACGCATTTCTAGATGGCCATGCCATGATGGGCAGGCCACGCCCTTTTAGCATTTCCCATTGGCTGACGCACTTCTAGATGGCCAATGGCTATCGTCCCGAGTTTACCCGAAGATTTCTTATCATACCCGAGTGTGACGCTAGAATTCAATTCACAGCCCACGAAATATCTGTCTAGGAGCGCTAAAGAAGTTTTCACTTCAAAAATTGGCAGTCATAGGAACTGCCGATAGAAGTGAACACTAATAACTCAGAATTTGATAGCTTACTCTGGAAACTACACGGGTGTAACCGGTGGGTGTGGCCAGGACAATGGCCATCTAGATCATCCGAGTTTACCCGAACATTTATTTCATTTACGAACGTGGCGCTTCAGTTCAATTCACAGCCAACGGAAAATCTGTATGTGAAAAAGAAAATTTTCATTTAAAAAGAACCGAATTATGAAACTTCTCCTTTTTTGAAGTGGGTTGAAAATTGGGGCTTCTGCAACTACCCAACGTTTTAAAACAAACTAGGAATCTACCAAAGTAGGAGAATGTTAACAAACCGGAGGATGGTAACATTGTTAGCTTTGAATCGAATATCTCTCGTTAACGCCGATCGTCGAACAATGGCGGGGAGCCGGCTGCCGGCTGCCGGTCTAATGGCCGGGATGTTTTATCCGAACAACGGACGATTGTTTTAATTGACGATGTTTTATGAACGGCTCATCCTGACCGAACGATTTCACAGAATTACAATTTGTTGTGATAAAATCTGTGACTGGAACTTTTATTTGTTGACTCTTAGCAGAGTCCGCCTGGGGAAGTACCACACCTTTGCCAGTTATTCTACCGCCAAGCACTAATGTGCAAACATTACTGTGTTCCGGTTTGAAGGGCAATGTTTCCAGATAAATTACAGGGCTTAGAGATATAACAACTTAGATATCTGGGTGACGAGCGCAGTGCAGTGCTAGGTCATGATTTGGACTCTTCATGTTCCAATAGCTGCGTGTCACTGTGCTGTTATGTGGCAGGCATGTTGGTTACCATCAGGCACATGTACTGCTCGTCTCGTCACTCTTCATTTAAAAAAACCTACCTAGTTCACTTTGAAAGAATGGCCGTTTTGTAGTTTTTTGAAATGTTGGACCACACATGTACCTATATTATTGTCTATCACAATGAGAATACGTAATCCTATGTGTATGATATGTATGTATAAAATATTATGTATAAATGCGAATGTTTGGATGTTTGTTGCTTAATCCCGTCGGAACGGATCGACTATTTAGCGCGTGAAAATAACAGAACCGGAAGCTGCGAGGGTAAAACCCCAAGGCGCTGCTGCTAATGTTTATCCAAATAAAATAAACCAATTGCGTTTGTATGTATGTATGTTATGTTTATGTTAACATTTTTGAGAAGTATTACTATCGCTAATGCGTAAAAAACGCTCCTTTTGCGCTAGCTCAAAGTAGGAGGCAGGGGACGCTACCTAGGGCCTAGGGCATAAATCTCATAATACCATTTTAAAAATGCGCAATTAGCTTCAGTGTTGTCAATTCGTAACTCTAAAATTTACCGTGTAGCTACTGTACAGTTTTCATCCAACTTCATGCTATGGTCTTTTGGCTGTCGCTGCGACACTAGATTAAAAATCACTCTTAGGTATTATTTTTCCAAAGCTCTCTAAAAGAAGTCTAATTTCAAAAACATTCAAAGTAAGACATTGAAAAGGCCGCTAACAAAATTAAATATTACTATACGATACATGAATGGAAATGAACTTGTTAGATCTGCATCGAGGCGTGTTTGAATGTAAACATTACCTGCGCGATTGGGCATGGAGGGCATAGCCTGGCAACTTTTGTTATTTGCACGTAAATTAATTTGATTTCTTGTTTGCGAAGAATTTTAAGCAAACGAAGGTGAACCCTCGGCTATATTAAATTTTCTAAGTATTTTCATTTTCATTATAATTCTTCGTTACAATCTCGGAAATCTTATTATTTCGTTCGTATTATATAAATACTTTGATAATTATTTGTCTATTAAACTGAAGGAAAACATAATAAAGAGGAATTAAGTGCTTAAATTGGACTAGCTGTTCTCTGTGATTTTCCCTGTTTGTTATTTGTTTGTTTTAAGCCAATACTGTTGTTTACTACAATAGTAATATTCATTACGGCACATTTATGGTAGAGGGAGTCCCGATATTTCGATAATGATGATACTAAAATATATCAGTAAATTGTATTTGTCCTAATTAATACGTAATGAATGTGTGCTATGTGTGTAATCTATTGTTTGTTTTATTTATTCCGAACAATAATTTTATTTATTTATGAAAATATCTTACAAAAAAATGTGTATTGAAGATACATACTTGTCTTTAAATTGAGAGCGAATTGCTTTCTTCTAGGCAAGCAAGCTCCATTGTAGACCGCATCGCCGCTTAACATCACGCAAGATGGCGGTCGAGTGTAAACCTATAAAAATAAAAGAAAAACATGGCGCTGTTTATAATCAACCTTGCAAAGCCATCACGTTTTTGGCTATACAACGCGGCCATTATTTCAGCCCTTGCTGACCAGGCTGTGAAACCTTTTTAATGAAGACATCTTTCAGACGATCTCAACTGCCTACCAAAGTTTGGGCTGGCACAGAAAGCGCAGGAGCCAACTAATCCAAACATAATAACTAAAAACATTGATCGAAATTTTATCAAAACACCATCTAGTCTCAAACTAAATAAAGATTATTCTATGGAAACCAGGAACCTGGCATAACACACAATATACCTAAAACACGTACTTAGGTATTATACGAAAATACATCCAGATGCAGAAAAGACTTGCATATTCATCACACAACTGTTTGTCATTTTATTAGGGTTCCGTAAAACGTAAAAACGGAACCCTTTTAGATTCGTCATGTCTGTCTGTCTGTCTGTCTGTCCGTCCGTATGTCACAGGCACTTTTTGCTGAAATTATGAGAACTACACTGTTGAAACTTGGTAAGTAGATGTATTCTGTGAACAGCATTAAGATTTGTACAAAAAAAAATAAAAATTAGGGTTGCGCCCCATACTGAGAACTGAAACTCAAAATTTTTTTTATCAAACCTACACGTGTGTGGTGTCTATCGATAGGTCTTCAAAAATGATCTTGAGATTTCTAATATAGTTTTTGTCTACACTGAATAATTTGTGCGAGAGATACTTCCAAAGTGGTAAAATGTGTCCCCCCCCCTCTAACTTCTAAAGTAAGAGAATAAAAAATATGTGATGTACATTACCATGCAAACTACGAACGAAAATTGGTTTGAACTCGATCTGATGAGTAGTTATTTTTTAGTACGGCGTAAATACATTATTATTAAAACTTCGATCAGTTACAACGAACTACAAGAACTAAGTGTTCTATGTATATTATGTTACTTGCTGCAACGGAACCCTTCATGGGCGAGTCCAACTCGCACTTGTCCACATTATTTGAAAAATGGTGAGAGTCGAACCCACGCTCTACAGTTATATTAAGCCACTCAATAGTGGGAAATTATTATACCTAAGTCCATTTATTGGATCGGAATCCGTTTTTCTTTACATTTCTTTGTAAGTAGGTACAAGTAATTCCTCTATTTCCTATGAAATGTTTTCGATTCGTGATCTATCGCTTGTCGATATTAAGGGCAGTCCCTTCGGGCGGAATTCCAAGGATGTTTCTTAAAAAGAGAAATTAAAAAAGTTTGCACGAGTTTGGCGCATCTTCGCGAACTCTCGCCGGTAGTTCGGCCGATGACAGACCGAGATATTGTACTCCAGAATTAGGTTCGTTTTCGAAACTTTCGTAATTAGATCCTTAGATATTCGTACTAAATGTGAACAACGTGATAGTTAGTACAGTTTATTTGTCAAAAATCGTGCCAAAAGGCTCATAGACAAGGACACTCATATGCGAAAAAGTTGTCTTCAAATCGAGAGTGAATCGATTTTTTGTAGGAGGAAAGCAGGCTCCATCGTAAACCGCATCGTTGCTTAATATCAGGCGATATGATAGTCAGAAAAAATAGGTGTAGGTAATATTCTGTTTCAATTTTAGTAATGTTAATGACTTTGGTTGGTTTTTGAAGTATCTCTCCCAGCAATATCGACGCTACATATAGCGCCAGTTTATGACTGTATTACTAATTTTTCTTTTCTGTCACAATATAGTGTTCTATCTACCTATTAATGTTTGACAATAGGGATATTAACACTAATCACAAATCTAAATAATATGTATGTATGAAAGGAAAGTGCTTGGTGTGGGACGCAACTTGCGTTAGTACTGTTGCGGCTAGTCATCTAGCCCGCTCAACCCGCACGCCAGCAGCTGCGGCTGTAGATGTCGCTAGTAAGAAGCGGCAAAAGTACGCATCAATGGAACCTCTTTATGATTTTGTCCCCATCGCAGTGGAGACGCTGGGCAGTTGGGGCATTGCAGCGAGGGAGCTAGTTAAGGAATTAGGACATCGAATGAGGGAAAATGGCGGTGACCCCCGCTCTGGCTTGTACCTGGCACAAATATTGTCCATCGCTATTCAGCGTGGTAATGCTGCCAGCGTAATGGGCACTTTTGTGCCGGGTACTGTTACGAGTGGGTTTTTAATTTATTGATTTATTTTATTGTATTATTGTGTTATGTGACTTATTGTGTTATGGACTTGTTGTATTATATGAATAAAAAACCATTAATGGATCACAAATTAGTGTTTAGTGTTCATTTAATGATAGTTTGTATAATTGATACTCATCGAAAATCACATCTTTATGATTTGATATTACTAAGTAAATTTATTATTTTTATCTGTTGTCCCGTAACTGCAAACACCAATAATGGCATATTACGTCACTACTCGCAAAACAAGCTGTCGAAGACTCACTAGAATGTTTACTTTTCTGCATTAAGGCCGGGTCATACAGAGGCGATCCGGTAGCGATAGCGATCCGATAGCGAGAGCGATCCGATACCGAGTATGGGATCGCGCCCGCTTGCTGTGTGTCAGGTTGCATACAAATTCGAACATTACAAAAAATATCTTCTCGCTATCGGATCGCTATCGCTTTCGGATCGCCTCTGTGTGAACACTACATTAGTTTTGGGTTCATAGACAAGCTAATGATAAAGTTTGTGCTTTTTCGTAGATATTGTTACTTTGATTGAGTTTGTTTGTATGATGTAATGAATTGCAGTGTACTATTTCTTTTGTACTATTTCTTTTGTCTTGACAATAAATAAAGTATTCGTATGTATTGTAGCAGATTACAGCGTTGCCGTTCTGTTCTTGTGAAAGAAGGCCCCAAGTGTGAACGAGATGAAAGTTGTGTGGCTCAACTACTCGTAACAAAAATAATTTTAGGTTCTTGTAATACTGGTTAAAGTTGGTTTAACTATTATTCTATGTTACGTTACACCGATCCTTTATGTATTCGCGGAGTCCTTGAGGAGATCACAAAGTAGCAGCATCCTTGTTATCTCAGGTACTTAATAAGTAAAGTCTATAAAATAAGAGCGATGTAAAAATTCAGTTACCGAAAGCAAACTTACCCTTTACTCAATTCGCTATAAAATTCGTTACAGATACTTTATTCTATTTTAATTCGCGTTGGACCCCCTCGGGAGGCATTCCTGACGTCACAGTGAAGATGTTTAAATTGAAGAATGCCCGCCTCTGGCGAGTATCATTCCAATAATTTCCCTCAGGTACATATCTGAAATAACAGGGAACCGATCATCTAGATGTGCCAATTTTACATAACACAGCAACTAAAAAATACGTCACGATAATAAAGCCGCACCTTCTTGAAAGCCGCACCTTTTTGACAGCCGCACCTTCTTGAAAGCCGCACCTTTGGGCATGAAATACAAACTCAAGAAGTACTTTGACTTGGGCCACGAGGCTACTAACATGCAGGGTATTGGTTCGACGATCACGAACTACATTTTTCATGCATTCGTATAGAATACACAGCCCCTTTTCTAGTCCCACTGTAGTTACTCGAGGCTTTCATTTTTGATTTTGATTTTTGGAAACCCACAAACAGTCTAATAAATCATAACTAGTCGTTCGACGAGGACGTGTAGATGAGGTGATCGTGTCGAAAGTGCATGGCAACACGCGGGAAGCGCGCTCCCTCACTGCGAATACGACCATGTTAGCAGATTGGGAGCGCGGTTCGGGGTTGACGTTCGACGCATGTTTTGATTTCCTTTTATTCAAAACTTAATATTGTTAATAATTAAAAATTGTTTGTAGTGATTAAATTTGTTTCTAGAATATTGCTGACACATAAGAATGTCGATAGTATATGAATAAAAAATGATGTATTAATAAATAAGCAGTTTTGTTCGTCACAGCCTTACACGCGTCACTGCATTGGCGGCATTTCTCGCAAGTTCAAAGTACTTGTGTTTTTTCTTCATTCTGAGCTATAAGTCACCAGCTGACCTGGCCCAGTGCATGTTGGCGGATGATTGTCCTTAACATTCTCGTTACTAGGCCATCACTGTCTTTTATAATACAAATGCTTTTACAGTCTTGTGCCCTATCTAGATCTTATAATCTTTGGACAATATTGACTTTTGAATTTGTTGCAAAGTTAAGGAAAAGTTAGAGTTAATAATATCATCGGTTTCCATTATATTACAGAAACAGGAAAGGATTTCTGCATCATGTTTTTGCATCTTTAAGGCAGCTTCGAAAATTCAAATTTTATTTTTTGTCTAATCATCAAGTTACCTTAAACAGCGTATTTATTTGCTAGCCTAGTGGCCTAGTTGGTTTACCTGCGTAGCCATAGGTAGAGAGTTTGATCACGTGGTGTGTCCTGGTCATCAGGTAACAGCTTACCTAGATAGTATTTCGTTGTCTGATTCTTAATCCCGGCTGGGGAGAGACGAACTTCTATGCGCAAACCTTCCTCCTCGAGAACATTTCCAGAAAGTGCGGCCGCTCGCCAGGGTTTTGCCCTCTAATTCTACGGTGAAGCAGCCAAGTGACGGCCGCAATGCTACTTGTTACATCGTGGACACGGAGACGGAACTGCGGCTATCCCTAGCCGCGGTTTTGAGGGTGGACCTCTCACTGCCGATCATCTTAACCTAGATGCTCGACAGTGAGAGGTCGTGTTAGGCGGAGGAGACGGGGGCACCCTGGCGTCCATCCCGTCTCCACTGAAGTGTTTGAACTCGTCATATTAAAATAGCTACGTGATGCTGCTATGACCAAGGGTGTTGCTTACAAAACGTTATCAAACGTAAAGGCTGATGATGATGAATCGTCAGCAATAAGCTTTAGCAGGCGCCCATTCATCAAAACGTAATGCCTTTTCTTTTAAAGTATCTATTTTGAGTGGGATCCGAGGGGACGCGTTATTTTTAGCAATATTTACATAAATAAAGTTAAAAGGTCGGGGCTGGGTCGCCGGAAATGGGAATCAAATATTTCCAAATGATTGAACAGATTCCACGACGGAATTTGAAGAGCTCATAACTTTTTAATAGCATTTCATGTTGTTTCCACGTACTTGAAATTATCGTTACACGTGGCTACAGCGGCAGCGGCTCGGTGGGTTGAGTCGTGGGTTCTATTCCCACGTAAGACAAACATTACTAGGAAGAATATCTACGGATGTTATTTCCAAGGCTTTAAAATTACATAATATAAGCTATGCGGATTCACTATAACAAGTTTTGTAAATTTCAATAAGATCAAGTACTGAAAGAAGGAAGATCAAAAAGTGATACATACAAAATTTTAGTAATTAACTGAGAGTATTTTTGTAAATTATAACATTTTTAGCTCAGTCCGGGGCTAGATGGTGTTGTGTGAAATTAGTAGATAATGCTACAAGTGTGTAAAGTGGGTAATTATCGCTGAGGCCCCATTAAGGCCAGATCAAAAGGCGAGGGCTTAAGAGAACCGAAGACGGTAATTATCAATACACACGTCTATCATACGACGTTTTTCAAGACACTTGCGAGTAAAATTATCATAAAAAATCATTTCAACAGTGAAAAAGAGCTAGATTTTTTTTTTCGTTTTGGCGTGAAAAATTAATCAGTTGTCATATCATGCGCGCGCAACTAAACCACATACCTACATTGTTTTTGTTTTCTTTGTTTAGTGTTTTTAGCCACTTACAAAATGTAGAATTCACTTTTTTGCTTTTTTCTTTATTACAAAAAAACAAAAGTTAAATTTATTTGAATTAATGTTTTATTTTATGACAAATTCGAATTATTTATTTAAAGACGAAGGTACATAAAGCGAGCAAGCAATAGCTACATTAATTCATTTGTTCTTGAACACGATATTTTTCGAGAACAAAGAAACTCAACTATAAATGAAACTCTATTATTCACTTGTGAGCAATAGCTATGAAAAAGTAACAGTTTTATTATAGGTGTCATTACATGCCTGATTGCGATGAAATTAGAGCCACTTTATGAGCAAGTGTATTACAATTGTATTATAATTATATTTATTTACTTTTACCGAGACGGGACAAACCATACTTGCACCACTAAACTTGCACCCTGTGCCATGATATGACTTGACTTGAAAACAACACAGTCCCAAAATAGAGTAAGCGAAAGTAAAGGAATCCAGACTGATACAATTTTAGAGCTCGGATACAATTGCCAAAATAAGAAGACAAAAGTAATTAAAAGGAAGCCTACACACACTGACGAAATTGAAAATCATACTTATATGAATAAAATACCAGTACACATTACACACAGAACAAAACGGCACAAAATCCCAGTAATATTGTCATAGTTAGCTCGAATAACAGAAACAACGTTTTACAAATAACAGAAAACATCCTAGACGGGTCAAACGGAAACAGTTTTCATCGACATTACCTCTCATCTAACGGGGGAATAAGGGCAATGTTACAGGGACTAAACAAAAAAGTAATGAATTTGACACTCGACGATTATTGTGTTATACTTATTGGAGAGGAAGACTTTAATGCAAGCGATGACTACATTGAGCTCACCTGTCTAATTAGGACAGTTTTGTCTAGTATTACACATACAAACTTCCTGATCTGTCTTCCAACATTTAGATATTCTTCAGAAAATAAATTAATGACTGCTCTAAGCTGCTGTAATAGTAGAGCTGACAATTTTAATAAATTACTTTATTTAGATAATTTGACATATAAATATGCACACATCTTTGATTCTAATTCGATCTTAATGTATGACAGTAGACATTATAATATGCGATCTGGAACTATAAATAATACTGGTCTGCGTACCATAATAAGCAGCGTGACATGTGAAATAAACTTTTTAAAATCAAACTCAAAGGTAAAATCTGAAGTAGGTGACGATTCTGAATATTGTTGTGACACAGACAAAAAACAGCCTAGTATGAATTTTTTTCTTGAGTAAAAGTGCATGTATTATGCACCAAAATATTTCAGGGCTACGAAGAAAGGCTGATGAACTTGCAATCTGTCTTGATGAATTATATGCTGTAAAAAAACTTAATGTTGATGTGTTGTGCATAACAGAACACAATATGAAATTGGGCTCTGAAAGCAATCTTTTTCTACCTAACTACCAACTGGCCTCTTATTTCTGCAGAACAACGTCCAAGGGTGGGGTGTGTATCCTAGTTAGAGTTGGATTAAAATATACAGAACTTCTGGAGATAAAAGCCTTGTCCATTACTGGCGTTTTTGAGTGTTGTGCTATAGAGCTCATCCATTTTAAAATAATTGTAGTATGCATTTATAGAGTCCCTTTGCAAAAGAAAAGAGCATATCACATGGAAGTGTTCCTCATACAATTGGATAAAATACTTTCAAAATTACGTAAAAAACGATATGATCACCTTGTAGTTGCCGGTGACTATAACATTAATATCTTAAAACCTGATAATAATTCACAAAAATTAGAGCGGTTACTAATATGTTATAATTTAAAGCTGGGCATTAAGCAAGCGACCAGGTTAAGTAGCAAAACGTGCATTGACAATATTGCTCATGATTTTAAGAATAATGTCAAAACCGAAGTTATTGAATTTGCTTTATCGGACCACACATCGCAACTGCTGATATGTCCAGTGGATAAAAAATTCATTATTGACAGCTGGTCAACCAGACGACGTGATTTTAGCCATGAAAATATATCTAAGTTTGTAATGTATATTAAGGATCTATCTTTTTCTGACATTTATAAAATTGACAACCCTGACGAAGCATACAATTATTTTATTGACATTTTTAAATTAATTTTTGATCTATGCTTTCCTTTTGTAAATAGAATGATAAAACTGAGTAGAAAGCCTAAGTGGATATCACGTGGTATTAAGCTTTGTAGCAAAAAGAAACGAAAATATTTATGGTACTACAGAAGGTATCCTACTACTGCTAATAAAAATATGCTAATAAAATATTCTAAGGAGTTCAAAAAAAACATTAAACTTACGCAAAAGGCGCAAAACGATTATGCTATAAAAACGGCAACAAATAAATCGAAATGTACGTGGAACATTATTAAAAACTCAAAATTTAGAATACCTAATGAATACTCATGGAAATTGAAAATAAATAATAATAGTATCACTGACCCGGAGAAAATATGCAATATATTCAATGACTACTTCATTGATAAAATTAAACCTATTAACTCTACTAATAACTGTAAACTAAATTCCTTGATTGTGACCCAATTAAATTCAATGTTTCTACAACCTTGTACTCCGTTTGACATGTTTAAGATAATTAGCTCGCTAAAAAATACGCATAGTGTGGGATATGATGGAATCTCTACTAATGTAATAAAACAGGTAGCGATATATATCTGTGGTCATTTAAGCCACATAATGAATTTATGTATTAATGCCGGTACCTATCCAACGGCATTAAAGGTCTCTGTAATAAAGCCTATATTAAAAAGAAATAGTAAAGAGTGTATAGATAACTACAGACCAATTTCTCTGATACCTATATTTTCCAAAGTCCTAGAAAAGTATATACACTCGCAACTCTACAACTATATGGAAAATAAAAAGATATTGTGTGAGGAACAGAAGGGTTTCAGAGAAAATAAAACTATAAATATAGCAATATATGACTTTTTAAACAAAGTGATGACCAAGGTTGATGCACGGATACCGGTTTGTGCCATATTCTGTGATATGACCCAAGCTTTTGACTATGTCCGGCATGACACATTATTGAGAAAGTTAGAGGCTTATGGAGTAAGAGGAAACGCATTAAAACTCATAGAATCGTACCTATCGGATAGACAAAATTATACGCAATTAGTAGAAATAAATATACCAAAGAAAAGTGAAATAATATATCAATCTAAAGCCCGCTCACCAAACTATGGTGTACCACAAGGTAGTGTAGTGGGCCCTCTATTTTTTGTCGCATACATAAACGATTTGCCTAGAGCACTTAATCACCCTATAACTTTATTTGCGGACGATAGCACCGCAATAATAAGCTGTGAAAATATTAGCACATACGAATTCGAAATTAATAAATGTCTACAATCGATGATTTCTTGGATGAGTGACAATAACCTAAAAATAAATCTAGAAAAAACATTTATCATGCATTTTAAACAATTTACAAATATAAAAAATCCGGTATTACAATTTAATGGCGCAGTTGTGAAGGAAGTTCTTGTCACAAAGTTTTTGGGTTTAAATATTGACCATAGACTCACGTGGAAAGCACATATTGACGCACTAACAAAAATAATAAATTCTGCGTCCTATGTATGCATTGTTTAAACTTTCGTCAGTAATTAACACGGAGGCACTTATGACTGCATATTATGGCATGGTAGAGTCAATTATACGGTATGGCATTATGTTCTGGGGTAACTCTTCCCACAAAAGGATTGCTTTCAAAGCCCAAAAGCGCTGCATCCGGGCAATGTTTCATCTACATAAAACTGACAGTTGCAAACCTTATTTTTTGGATAAGGGAATTCTTACTTTACCGTCTCTCTATATTTTGGAAGTAGCAATATTCGTTAAGAATAGCCCACAACTTTTTGGTGACTGGACTAATGACGGTGTTCGAACTCGGAGACAAGAAGAGATGAGACTTCGCCCTCGCATAGTGAAATCAGCACTGATGCGTAGAAGTATATTTTGCATGGCTCCCATCATATTTAGCAAAATACCTAAGGAAGTCAGAGACTTAAATGTTAACCAGTTTAAATATAAACTTAAAAAGTGGTTAAAAATAAATGTTACTATGACATAGATGACTTTCTTAGCGATAATATTCATAATTTTACAGAAAATCATAATGACAACATGTAGATATCTCAAACAACAACTATTCGACGTTATTATGACTTATCAAATGACATTTGACAATTTTAATTGTCTTACAAATCTATTAATTGATGGTAGCATTTTTATATCTTAATTTGACATTGTTTTTTTTTTTTTTTTTTTTTATATACATACTTTTCTAAAATAATGTGTGAATACTTAATTGAATACTTCCTGTATAATAACATTTGTACGCCGAAATAGGCAAGAACATGTGATACAAGACTTGAATTACACCTGTACACGGCAGTAAATGTATGTGCTACGACCATGTTTCTAGCAAATAAATGATTTGATTTGATTTGATTTGATAGCCACACTGTCACATAAACTTTTTGAATACGAAGAGTAAATAAATAAGTTCCTAATTCAATGCAGTTTATTATTAAAATAATATAGTAGGTATAACGTCATATAACAAAATTGTAAAGCAATAACGTAGAATAGTACATTATGATATAAGTGCGGTAAGTTGATAATTACAGCCGAGGCTTTATTGCTAGCTCGAGCCGAAGGCGAGAGCTATAATTAGCAGAGGCTGTAATTATCAAAGCGCACGTATGTCATACGACGTTTTATAACATATTTGCGAGGAAATAAACAAAACTCTGACGACATTTTCAAACAAAAACATTTTCGAAAAAAAACGCGGAATAATATTTACTTGATCACAGCACAGAGTAAATAATCACTATGGATCACAGATTAGCAATGCGCGCGCATCGGCGCCTTTTTTTTTAAGCAACGGCACAGAACCAGCTGGTATGCCATTAATCTTATATATAAAATTCTCGTGTCACAGTGTTTGTTTCCTTACTCCTCCGAAACGGCTTTACTGATTTTAACCAAAATTTATATGAATATTCAGTAGGTCTGAGAATCGGCTACTAGCTATTTTTCATACCTTTATTTATATGGCAAAACAACGTTTGCGGGGTCAGCTAGTAATAAAATAAACTAATATTTTTGTGTTTTGTTACAGAAAAATTAAAGTAATTTATGGTCTAAATTAATTAAATTAACGAATTTTATAATTCTTTATTATATTTTACCTCTCAAAGTTAATTTTATTCATAAAATGTTGACCACACTTTTCTGACATAAACACTCTTTACTAAGATTTAAAAAGGTACCGTTCGTTTTAGACGGAGCATATCTCTCTACCTAGTCTGTGGACGGAGCATTTTGAAACCGTGCGTTTTACATTACACATTACAGCACTAGTGCGTAATAAGATACATTACGATACAGAAATTGGTCCAATAAGAGACCCTTTACGAGCAAATATGTTATAAATAGTATTTACATCATCAATGCAGCTCAAATGCAGCTCATCATGTTCAAAGAGTTTTACCAGCCAAATTATGTCAATGTCAAAGCAGCGTTTGATGCAAAATGAACCATTGTCAATGTATTCTCACGCATTTCTAGATGGCCATGCCATGATGGCGAGGCCACGCCCTCCGGTTACATCCGTGTAGTTTCCAAGGTAGCTTACCTTATCAAATTCTGAGTTATAAGTTTTCACTTCTATCGGCAGTTCCTATGACTGCTGTTCTTAGTCATTTAGTAAATTGTCATTAATTAAAATTTAATTTTAAGACGTTTAAGACGTTTTTCTTTATACGATCATCAATTTTTTTTTGTAGTACCTTTAGAGTGATGAGTTGAGCAGGACATGTGCCTGATGATAAGCAACAAGCCTATCCGTAACAGCATAGTGACACGCAGTCAATGGAACATGAAGAGTCCAAATCATTACCTAGCACTTGACTGCGCTCGTCACCCAGAGATATTACATGTTTTATCTCTATGGATTTCACTAAAAATATTGCCCTTCAAATCGGAACGCAGTAATATTTGCACAGTACTTGGCGGTAGAATAACTTGCAGAGACGTGGTACTACCCCAGGTGGAATCTGCAAAGAGTCCTACCACTACAAAACTTTAAAAAATGTACCAACCTATATTATAAATACAAACCGATCAATTATGAGTGTTCTGTGTTATCCTGTTTTACTTAGTACCTTTATAAGTCAACGAGTGTTTATTTTACGAATGCAATTAAAAAATAAGCAAAAGTAAAAGTGCAAAAACAAATCTAAATAAAAAATTAAATCCATCTAACTCGTACAAACAACGTAACTTCACACTTTTGTTCTTATTTTTCACTCGAACCCTGACCGCGGCGCGCGGCGCTAATACAAACATGACCAACTTAACTGAAAAACTGACAAATGGGTTTAACTACAGCTTACAATTTGTTTAAGATCGGAAAACGCGATAGTGTTACCCCCATAAAGCCCGTCTGATAACTTTGGTCGCATTGTGCTCGTAGAAATATTAAAATCGACAGTCAGCTTGCTAGTAATTAATTTGTTGCACTTTGCTCTCACGTTCGTATGAATCTTTTGTTAAGATGGACTCATACTGAGCGCAATACAACACGCTGAATAAAGAGAGAGCTATTATGCTCGGAGTCTCTTTGCGCGACAATTCTGTCGCGCAAAGAGACTCCGAGCATAATGTAAATGTGCTGTGACCGTAATGAGGATATTCGCAAAAGAACGAAAGTGGCCGATATAGCTCAAAGAGTAAGCAAGCTGAAGTGGCAATGGACTGGCCACATCGCTCGCAGAACTGACAACCGATGGGAAAGAAAGGTTCTCGAGTGGCGACCACGAACCGGAAGACGCAGTGTTGGACGGCCTCCCACTAGATGGACAGATGACCTCACAAAAGTCGTTGGAAACCGCCGGTTGCAAATTGCGCAGGACCGTTCGTTGTGGAAATCTAGAGGGGAGGCCTATGTTCAGCAATGGACGTCTTGCGGCTGATGATGATGATGATGATGATGAATAGAGAGTATAAGATACAGTCTCGAATATACGGAAATGCGATATTTGATTTGCAAACAATGTCCTTTACTCGTTATCCTATTATTGTCATGTGATTTTTGTAAACGTAGGGCTCTTTGCAGAGTTCATCTGGAGAAGTAATACACCCTTGCCAGTTATTTAGCTGCTGCTGTCTGGCTGCTGTGACAGTATTTTTTTTTTAATTTATTCTTGACTATGGACGCCATCTGTTGCTGTCGTGTCGCTGTGTTTATTATATGAAATTTTTTAATGTATAATAATTTGTATTTTTAATTCTTAAAATAAGTCAAAAGTTTTTAAATGTTATTTCTTATTTTGGTTTTCACTTCTGCCGTGTGGTCTGCAGCACACGCAATTTTTATTGTCGAAAAATCCACGTATATTGTGTATACTATCAGTACACTATTATATAACAATAAAATGCAAACGAAGCTTGAACGAGCCGCTAGTAAATACAAATGTATTTGTCAAATGTGTGTGAATTGTCCACCAATAGGTATATTAGCTGGCGAATAGAAATACTATTCGCTTTAACGTTGTGTAGCACCGACTTTAGTAAAAATGTAGGTACGCGACGCGACGTTTACAGAAATAAAATGTTTCACATTTACAGCAAGTTTTAATACTCTTTATGGCGGAGCGTTGTTTTAGTTGTCGTATTTGTTAGTTTTGTTCGAGCTCGAGATATTGCGTTTAATTAATTGTATCCAGCTTATTGTTGCGGACGCGGCGAGCGGCGTGCTGCATGCAGCGTGTCTAACACTTTCATTGTTGGGTGGCTTTGTTTTCATTTGTTTAATATTGTCGAATATACTACTAATATTAGAAATGCGAAAGTTTGGATGTTTGTTGCTCAATTACGTCGGAATGTCTCGTCTGAACGGATCCGGTTGAAATTTGGAACACGGCTAGATTATAATCCGGAATAGCGTATTATAGACTTTTAACAAGAGAAAATAACGAGAGCGGGAACTGCGCGGGTAATACCACGGGACGATGTTAGTTAATGTATAAATGTTTATTTGTGGAGATAAAACTACAGACACCACACTTAACTAAACGCAATGCACAAAGTTCCAAACTGAGCTAAGCTTATGTTGTGGGAGCCAGATAGCTGGTATAAGGTATTTAGAACTACACGAATTAAGTCCTAATCTCACTTATGTTATTTATTTATTTATTACAATTACTCAAAAACTTACAGCTAGAGCCAAAACGTTTCAGAGCTTATAATTTACACTACACATATATGTCGGGGCAGGGTGGGCTTCAGGACTCTGTGGGCGCACATCTTCATGGGGTTCCATCGTAGTGGGTAACCTCGAGCAATTAAACGATGATAATGAGTTCTAGTAGGGATTTATGTGGCGTAATCAAATTAATTAGGTACAGCAATACAGTAAACGAACAGATACGTCCGCTCGGTACGAGCTCCGATTTAGGAATACTCGTCCGCTCCAACGGCCGCATCCAAGTATGACTAGCTGTGACGTCATGCTTGCGTTCGGTTGTCGCTACTGTCGGGTAGGTTGCCGGCTTGAATCTCCGACATATATATGAAATAAATGACGAAATTTGGATGATTGTTGCTCAATCACAGGCTATTTTATTCCAAGAAAATAACAGGAACGGGAACTACGCGGGTAAAACCGCGGGGCACTGCTGTGCTAGCATTAGGTATATACCTTCTAGTATGCTATCAATTAAACTTA
This sequence comes from Ectropis crepuscularia, assembly GCA_963693475.1. NCBI lineage: Eukaryota > Metazoa > Arthropoda > Insecta > Lepidoptera > Geometridae > Ectropis > Ectropis crepuscularia. The sequence continues at coordinate 919,444 of OY856344.1, read as the reverse complement.
CGCCTTCTGTTCCCTCCCTCTACCACTTACTTTCCTACGCCTCTCTCGCAAGACGTAAACCAACATTGTGAAACTTCAGACGCCAGTGAAATAAATTTCAATTTTAATTATTTTAATTCCAGTTTTTAACTTCTCTTCGTCTCTTTTTGTCAACGTTTCCTTGACTTCCCGGATAATTCCCGGATTTATTGCGAGTTTCCTTGACCACTTTTTGACCGCCTACCTCTTTCCTACTCTAATTAATTGCGTAATAAATAATTTTGCTACAATGATTATAGAGTGAGAGCTCGTGACTGACTGACTTTAGGCATTTAAAAACTGTAAGTTAACACACTTCCTACCACAGGGCGGATTGACGGGCAACCGTGATGCCCGCTTTCCACTGCGAGCGGAACGGACCAATACGGATTCCGCTATACTCGCAACGATGATTTTCATACATGTGCTTCCACCAAAGCGGGCTCGAGCGGAGTGAGCGAGTTAAAAGAGTTACATACGAGGTTAGCGAGCTGAGCAAGCTTATTAGTGGAAGGCGAAATAAAATATTTAAAAAACTCTTTCTTAGTAGAATGCTAAAACTATTCTCTCGCTCATTTCGCTTACGCAGTAGAAAGCGGGCATGACGCTATAACCTATAACCTATGACGCATCTTTGTAAAATAAAATTGTAATGTTATTGTAAGAATTCTCTCCGACGGATTAGTTAGTTTACAATTCATTTTACTAACTTATTATTTGACTATGTTTTTTAACTTGGTTGCTGAAAAGTGTCGCTGTTGCATTCTGAAATATATCTTCTATCAATATTAGTAGGTTCAGTTTTGATCAGCGAGCTATGTAAGTTTGTGAGCCAGTGAATCCTAAATACCCGATGAGTTTAATTTAAAACATCTTTCTTATTGAAGTACTTACATAGTTGGAAGGATACGCTAACAAGCCTTAGCTTAGCTTAGCTAGTTTTATCCGCGTAGTTCCCGTTCCCTTCGTATCCCTTATATTTTCGAGATAAAAAGTAGCCTATGTGTCCTTCCAGGCTATAATCTAACTGTGTTCCAAACAGCCCGATCCGTTCATATGTTACGACGTGATTGAGCAACAAACATCTAAATACCCAAACCTTGATATTTATAATTTTGGTAGGATTATATTAAATTAATGCTTTGTCGTACTTCAAATCAAACGTTGAGAACGTCAGAGTTTCATCGTCCAACTACTTAAAAATCACTTAAAACCTAAATTCAATTTTGCTCTAAAATCTAGCTCTTAATGTATCTAAGTACTTGATAATAAATAAATTGAGAAACTTAAGGAAAGCAAGTATCGTTGGAGCTGTTTAATTCGAACGCTCGTTTGGAAGTTCTCCCAAAATCGAAGCAAGTTGGTAAAAGTTCTCCCTTTGTCTGGCTTCGCTAAACTTGTATCACAGTAACGAGAATTAGGAATCAGGTTGATGTTTTCGAACAAAATAAAACAATAGAGATAAAACCAGTTTAGTAAATGTATCAAATAAACAAATATTGGGGGATATTTTACGGGCAACGTTACGAGTGGCGTGATATTTTTGTAATTAGATTTTGTTTTTAAATTTTTCACTACAGAAAAAACGATACCTTAATACATTTACGATGATGCGAGCTTGCGTGCACGCAGTGCCAAACACGCACTCTCAAGGCCGATTTAAACCGAACGAACATAGAGCTGGAACAAGAGCATTCTTTCTCGAACTTTTAGTGTAAACGAAAGATCATTCTTAGCGTTTTCCATACTATATATTCCATAGAATCTTTGCGAACGCAAACAAAACAACGAAAGAATGCTCTACGTTAGTTTACACCAAATGAACTTGATACAGTGGGGATAGAATGAGCGTTCGCTCGTCTGATGTAAATCGGCCTTCACAAAGATAAAGTCAAAATAAATGTACAATTTACACATTTATTTCTTGGTAAAAATTAAAGGTAAGATCATGCAAATAGTATGCATATTTAAAGTTTTAAAACAAATGTTTTACTGTACATTACTAATTAGTACCTGGGTGACCGAGCTTTGCTCGGTTTAAATACTAAATATACTTAGATACCTACAGATAAAAGACTCCAAGAAATAGATTTTCTTAAAAAAAACGTATCGAAAAAAAAAGAGAACCCGTCTGGATTCGAACCCGGAGCTACTAATTCGTGACCGCTATGAGCGCCCGACGAGCGTCTGAGCTAATTATGCTGTCGCGTCACGCGGCGAAATTTACCTTCACATTCTAATGTCTAATGTGACAGTTTTTCATTGTCTAAAAACGCGCATAATATGCGTTTTTTAGGGTTCCGTAAAACGTAAAAACGGAACCCTTATAGATTCGTCATGTCTGTCTGTCTGTCTGTCTGTCCGTCCGTATGTCACAGCCACTTTTTGCCGATACTATGAGAACTACACTGTTGAAACTTGGTAAGTAGATGTATTCTGTGAACCGCATTAAGATTTGAACAGAAAATTTTTAAAAAAAGAAAAATTAGGGTTGTCCCCCATACTGAGAACTGAAACTCAAAAATTTTTTTTTCATCAAACCTACACGTGTGGGGTGTTTATCGATAGGTCTTCAAAAATGGTGTTGAGGTTTCTAAAATCATTTTCGTCCACACTGAATAATTTGCGCGAGAGACACTTCCAAAGTGGTAAAATGTGTGTCCCCCCCCCCCCCTCTAACTTCTAAAGTAAGAGAATGAAAAATCTAAAAAAAATATATGATGTACCATGTAAACTACCAACGAAAATTAGTTTGAACTCGATCTGATGAGTAGTTTTTTTTTAGTATGTCATATATTTATACACTATTATTGAAACTTCGATCAAAGTTACAAGGAACTACAAGAACTACGTGTACTATGTATATTATGTTACTTGCTGCAACGGAACCCTTCATGGGCGAGTCCAACTCGCACTTGGCCACTTTATTTTAAATAAGACCTAGTTAGATCGATTTATCGTCCCCGAAATCCCCTGCATACATAATTTCATGAAAATCCGTCGAGCCGTTTCCGAGATTCAGATTCTATATATATATACATATTTATATAGGTACAAGAATTGCTCGTTTAAAGGTATAAGATGGTGTAGATAAGTCAAGTCTGTTATATGTAGGTACTTATAACAATCGTTAACCAATGTAAGTTTTTTACAATTTTACTCTAACTTTATCAACACTTTCCAAGAACTCACTGTAACTAATAATTGGCAGTCGTAGGAACTGCCGATAGAAGTGAAAATTTATAACTCAAAATTTGATAGCTTGGCCTGGTCATCATGGCATAGCCATCTAGAAATGCGTCAGCATTTCCCATTGGCTCACGCATTTCTAGATGGCCATGCCATGATGGCCAGGCCACACCCTTTCAGCATTTACCATTGGCTGACGCATTTCTAGATGGCCAATGTCCACGGTCCAGAGTTTACCCAAAGACTTCTTATCATACCCGAACGTGACGCTAGAATTCAATTCACACTCCACGAAAAATCTGTCTAGGCGCGCCAAAAGACGTTTTCACTTCAAAAAGTTTGATCGATAACCCAAAATCTTAGTGTTTTTGAAACTACCGAAACTTGGGGCCGACTCACTCCCTATCTAAGTGCACTCTCCTTGAAAAGCCCGCCAAATGCGTCTGAAACTAAGTGGGACAAGACCGGCCCTGTCACATGCTAGTTACCCGTGAGTTATTAAAAGCTAACAACGCCTCGCAATTTCACCCGTATAGGTCCCAATCCCGTTGTTTTCCCGGGATAAAAAGTATGGTATGTGTTATTCCAGACTATTATCTATCTATGCACCAAATTTCATCCAAATCCCTTCAGTAGGTTTTACGTGAAAGAGTAAAAAACATCCATCCATGCTTACAAAGTTTCGTGTTTATAATAATTAGTAGGATAGTAGGACTTACTTTCGCAGGCCGAATACACAAAGAGGTTCTAATACTAAAAGTCATCTATTTACCCTGGTTTTTCGACCGCGGTTCCACTCGCTCGGTATAAAAACCGACGCAGAGTAATCCTTCGCAAATTATCCCATCCGGCGATGAGAAATAGCCGCTATTTATATTTTGTTTAATCTGTATTCACAGGCGATTTTATTAAAATTCCTCTAGTTTTAATTAAGCTGGGGATATTTTAACGGGACTTTATTAGTATTAGGCCTTTTTGCGAAATACTCTTTTTGAGAGGAGAATAATGTGTTTTGCGTAAGATTGTAATCAATTACACTGTTGAATAAATCACTTTTATAAATTTAATGTTTTATCTTCTAGGAATTAGAAACTGTTTTATACACAACAAATTCAGTTTTTACGATACTTATTTAACTAATCCTACTAAAATGATAAGTGCAAAAGTTTGTGAGTATGTAATACTTATATTTGTTATTCTTTCACACAAAGTCTATTAAAAGGATCTTGTTAAAATTAGGTACGTACTTATTTATTTATGGTATAGAGTGACAGCACAAGCAGGACTTGTGGCTGATGGTTACCAGCTTAACAGCACAGTGACACGCAGCTATGCAGCAACAAGAAGAGTCCAAATCATTACCTAGCACTGTACTGCGCTCGTCACCCACCCCAGATATTATGATGTTTTCTATCTAGTAACCATATAAGAGTATAGATAGTATAGACTAGTTGTAGAAATAATTATATATTTCCAATTATGTAAGTATAAGCATTGCCATTCAGCATGGTGATACCGCCAGCATGCTGGCCACGCTTTCGACTGGTAGTGGGCCTGGGCATCTTGATTATCTTTAGACCTTCATTGGTCTATGGATAATTCTATTAGTGAAGTTAGTTAAGTATGTAGCATAGTGTAGTTCTCGTTGGATTTTAGTTTTAAATAGTAATAAAAAATGTATGTATTGGACACTAGCTACTAGCAGCGACTCGCTGTCTTACCTGCGTAGTTCTCGATCCCGTTTCCCGGGTAAAAAGTAGCCTTAGTATTCTTTCAGACTATAATCTAACTGTATTCGAAATGTCAGCCCGAACCGTTCGTTACGAAATGATTGAGCAACTAAAATCCACATATCCTTATATTTCTTATCTTATCTTATCTTATCTTATCTTATCTTATCTTATCCAAACATTGACATCCTACTTCCTACTATACTACTTTACTACTGATATTATAAATGTCAATGTATATGGATGTTTGGATATTTGGATGTTTGTTGCTCAATCACGTCCTAACGTATATAAACGGATCGGGCTGAAATTTGGAAGACAGACAGATTATAGTCTGGAAGAATACATAGGCTACTTATTATCCCGGAAAAACAACGGGAACAACGGGAACGGGAACTTCGCGGGTAACACCGCGGGGCGCTGCTAGTTTATAACATTAGTACGATAGGATGCTATTTTTAGGATATGGCTCCCACAATACAAGCTTTGCTTTGCTTGGCTAAACAAACTCGAGGTGTACCTAGTGAAAATAGTAATTTCGTCCACAAAAGTCGCAATAACCTTGGCGATCTGAGTAAGTTTCCGCGGGAGCCAGCCTCGGCCCTCGGCCCCTCCTCGCATAAAGCAGCAGCGAAGGGACCCGCCGTTCAAATATTTACTCCGAGCCTCTAATTAATGCTTCTCCGGCGAAATATTAAACGGCGACCCGCGGGCCCAAGACCGGCGATTAAGAATCTTACTACTAGTATAAATGCGAAAGATTGGGTGTTAGTTGCTCAAATACGTCGGAATATCTGAACGAATCAGCACCGCCTAACTAACTTATTTTTGATTTGATGCATTTTTTGAAGTGAAATCTTCTTTAGGCGCGCCTAGACAGATTTTTCGTGGGCTGTGAATTGAATTCATTCGTCACGCTCGGGTATGATAAGAAAGCTTCGGGTAAACTCGGGACCATGGCTATTGGCCATCTAGAAATACGTCAGCCAATGGGAAATGCTGAATGGGCGTGGACAGGCCATCATAGCATGGCCATCTAGAAACGCATCAGCCAATGGGAAGTGCTGACGCATTTCTAGATGGCCATGGCAAGATGGCGAGGCCACGCCCTCCGGTTACACCCGTGTAGTTTCCAAGGTAAGCTATCAAATTCTGAGTTATAAGTTTTCACTTGTATCGGCAGTTCCTATGACTGCCCTTTTTTTTAAATGGATACAAAAATTTGAAATGGGTCAGTACAATTGTTATAAAAACATATTATACTCATATAATGCTTGACCAGTTTTCTGTAAAATAATTATTATAATACAGTAAAGTAGTCATTTCAAACTTAAATGTATACAATTTGTATGAGGTTTCTTTTGTTTTTATTTTTTATTTATTGACGTGTAAATTGTACATTTATGAATATAGTACTTTGACTTTGACTTTGAAGTCCCGTTAAACCTAGTCCAGTCGTTTCAGTGATTAGCCGAAACAAACAGACAGACAAAGTGAGCATTCGACTCGTGAAAGAGTTGTCATTCAGCCTGGTAATACCGCTCTTAGGTTGACCTTGTATTGACCTTTAATGTACATTGGAAATGGGTTTGAGTCTCAAATGGGTTTCAGATATAACTCGGTCAAAGTTGTGGATGATGTTTTTTTTTAAATAAAGAGTTACGAGACGATTTGGACATGTGCCTGATGGTAAGCAACATGCCTGCCACATAACAGCACAGTGACACGCAGCTATTGGAACATGAAGAGTCCGAATCATTACCTAGCACTGCACTGCGCTCGTCACCCAGAGATCTAAGATCTGATATCTCTAAGCCCAGTAATTTATCTGGAAACATTGCCCTTCAAACCGGAACACAGTAATGTTTGCACATTACTGCTTGGCGGTAGAATAATTGCCAAAGGTGTAGTACTTCCCGAGATGGACTCTGCCACGAGTCCTACCACTACAAAAATGTTTGTCAATACGCATATTCTCAATATAATTACAATTTATCTGAATTTGAAAGCAAGTTGAAGTTCACGTAACCCCAATACCTTCTTGCCCGAGAAACGTGGCCAGCTCGGAATAACTGACCGTAGCCGGACTAACTTGCATCCTGCCTTGTAACAGGACCACCGAACTTGCATCCCAAATGGTATCAAATTGTATCAATTGACCCCCTCCCCCCACTTCTTGGGCAATTAAAGTTGAACGGGGACAGAGTCAACAGCGGGGGTGCGCCGCAAACTTGCACGGATCTTGGCCGACTTTATGTGCGGTATACAATGTTGAGTCGGTGACAAAGGTACAAACATCATTTAGATCATTTTGTAAACGTTACATTTGAGACTTTCTATCGAAGTAATATACACAGGAAATGGTAGGTACTGAATAACATTACAATTAACGATTTACGTTTAACGATTATATTAGATTAGATTAGATTGAAAGATAGGGAAAAGTGGAAGGAGGGTGGGCCTTTTGCTAACAATGGAACAAACTGTTTTAAGACAGCCGACATTTGTCCGATACATAAATCTGGTGATAAATCAACTGTGTCAAATTATCGTCCCATCTCTCTTCTTCCATCGCTCTCCAAGATTCTTGAAAAAGTCGTAAACAAAAGACTACTGGGATTCTTGGAAAGCAGAAACTTGCTTTCTCCTAATCAATTTGGCTTTCGGGCAAAGAAGTCAACCGATGACGCTGTTGTAGGTTTAGTGGACTGCGTGACAGGGAGCCTGGGTCGGAGCCAAAAGAGTATTGCTGTATTTTTAGATATGGCTAAGGCTTTTGACACGGTCAGCTGGTCAATTATGCTGCGAAAACTTGAGTTACACGGAATACGAGGGACAACTTTGAACTGGTTCCGCTCATATTTGTCAGAACGAAAACAAAGGGTCCGCGTGTCAAATTTTTTTTAGTGATTACGCCCCAGTCTCTTTCGGAATTCCGCAAGGAAGTGTCCTTGGACCTACCCTCTTTCTTGTGTATATTAATGACCTCTGCCAGCTCAAGGTCGATCAGGCTCAGTTATTTACTTTCGCTGACGACACAGCCATAGTCTTCCAAGGCAAAAGCTGGGCAGAGGTTATTGATGTAGCGCAGAAGGGACTATCGCGGGTAGCGCGTTGGCTTCAAAACAGCTTACTGACACTAAATGCAACTAAATCTAAATACATTGCCTTCTCAATCACTAAACGGACCCAGCCCAGCACTGTCAACCTAAAACTCCACTCATGTGACGTTTCGCATACTCAATCATGCTCGTGTGCAGAGCATCAACACGTAGCTACCATCAAATATCTGGGTGTAATCATAGACCAACACTTAAAATGGGAATCCCAAATCAATAGCCTATGCGCTCGTGTGAGAAAAATGACACATGTTTTCAAAAAACTTGGCTCGGTGGCCGATCCCAGCACACTCAACATTGTGTATCAAGCTCAATGCCAATCAATTTTAAAGTACTGCATAGTGTGCTGGGGGTCTGCTACTAAGACTCTTTTTCTCAGACTGGAGCGGGCTCAACGATTCATATTAAAAATTGCACACAAAAAACCAATGCGCTACCCAACGACTGAACTATACAATGAGGTAAAATATCTTACAGTAAGGCAACTTTACATTCAAGCCGTGACTTTGCGATTCCATAAGACAGCTTTACTTACCCTCACTCCACATAACAGGCGCAATATTTGGGAACTCCCTCGCACTCGCAAATCATTCACACAACGAGCATACCAGTTTATGGCACCATTCTTATATCAGAAGCTGGATAAGTCTATTGATCTGCTCAACACATCCAAGTTCATTTGTAAGCACAAACTCGCATACTGGCTCGCCTCCCTTGACTACGCACAGACAGAAGCATTTATCTCAACTGCTTTGTGACCCTGAGGGGTCTGTTCCCTCGCCACCGCGTGGGTTCGGACCCCGAAATTGTTAAAAACGCATCATCTTCCCTCCTCTCACAAACACACCCTCACCTAACAATACACGAACTCTCACGTAACACACTCACTCACACTCGCACCATCATATCTTATGCTTAGGTCCTGTTTTGGTATTGGTGGGTAAAGGCTATTTCCAAAAGGTGTATCCCTATCTTGTCTTTCTTATTTTTATTTTTTGCTAAATTTTTATTACCTACTATTGTTACACTTATAGTTTTCTTTCTCTTTTTTTGCTCTAAGTTTATTGCTGAACATATGTAATTACCACCAAGGAAGGAACTGGATTCTCACGACACAGGATTTTACCTAGTGTGAGATCCAGGGTTCCTTACACAATACTACTATGTATTATTGTACTTATCACATTGTTTTTTGTTCAAATAAAGTTAAAGTTAAAGTTAATGGGATAAAACATGCACATAATTATTTCATGTATAGCTCGCAAGTACTTTGACTTGTCTGCAGCTCTAACCACCGGCGCAGCAGACGAACTATGTTTGTGCAAATCCATGTTGTCATTTTTCTTCATAACTAAAATAGTCCAAGATCCAGCCAGAGTTTAGGGGATGATTGGCCCCTTAGATTGGTATGTCTTGAGAAAAATGAGAAAAAGCTTTAAAATAGTTGTTTGACCAATATATTGACAAATGGAGTATGAGAATTTAAGTGAAGTTAAGTTATTTATGTGGAGTTTTAACTCTACTCAATCGTCCACATTTCATTCATGTGAAAATACATGATGTCTGGCGGCCCTGGGATCTTACTCTATAAGTGTGATTTTGATGCCATCTTCAGTGATGGGTTTTTAGTTGATTAGTGAGGATTCTTAAATTGGTGTTGCGATATTAGGTCACGAGGGGGCACTGCATTAAAATATTCGAATTAGTCGAGGCTTTACGGAACATCGCACCTGCACACAACAGCACAATGTCACGCAGCTATTTCTTTTCTGTAACATAGATGTGCTTGATGGCATACAACGTGCTCAGGTTCGGCCTGGCCTGGCCTGGCTCGGGTGGTTCCATGGCGATCGCAAATCCTGAGCTCGAGACCTTATACTACGGTGGCCGCATCCCCTGCAAGCCCGGCCTGTGGGGAGCCCGTGCAGACTGGGATCCGGCTGGCAAATGCCACCTCGTAAATATGGCCAGTCAGATGCTGAGCATGCCTGCTATCTCATGGTATCTGAACCTATCGCCGGCACCACACAGCACTCGTCAGGTGTTTAATCTCTATGGGCTGTATTTTCTCTCGAAATAATCGTGTGTATACAGTTGAGTCACTGTGTTCCAGCGACTCGCCCGAAGCCGGCTCAAGTTGTCCAGCGTTATCCTCTCACCGAACTCGGACCAACTCCGATCGACTCGCGAGAGCTTTACGAGTAATTTGTTTAACAAAACTCGCTCAGTGCCGCGGCTGGATACGGTTTTATGGACCATTGACGGGTTTAGAACCTCCATCGCGGTTTTGAAGGACGCGTTCCCTGGTTGGAATACTTTAAACACTTATCGCAATGTGGCGTCTCCGTGGTTTCCGCTTTGTTTGTCAGTTGTTTTTGGTGTGAACATTTTTTGAAGTTCTTTAGGCGCGCCTAGACAGATATTTCGTGGGGTGTAAATTGAATTCTAGCATCATGCTCGGGTATGATAAGAAATCTTCGGGTAAACTCGGGACCTTGGCGATTGGGCATCTAGAAATGCGTCAGCCAATGGGAAATGCTGAAAGGGCGTGGCCTCGCCATCATGGCATGGCCATTTAGAAATGCGTGAGCCAATGGGAAATGCTGACACATTTCTAGATGGCCATGCTATGATGGCGAGGCCACGCCCTCCGGTTACACCCGTGTAGTTTCCAAGGTAAGCTATCAAGTTCTGAGTTATAAGTTTTCACTTCTATCGTCAGTTCCTATGACTTTTTTTTGTTCAGTTCTGTTCTGTTGATCTTCACTGGCCTTTGATTTACCATTAGTTGGTCTGAGTTACCGGCATGGTAATATCAATTGTATAGTATATAGTATTATAGTATCTGTATCTATTGGTATATGGTATAATATGAGATTAATTATAGGTAATCTTACGTAAAGGTTAGTTTTTAATCCAACATCGTTAGATTGTAAATGAACAGTGATACCTACATTATATCTATAGCACGTACTGCACTAATACCAAACACTCGCATGTGCCTGTACAAAAATACATGTTTTGTAAATTATACGTATACACGTATAACCCATCATATAGCTTACCGCATGCTGTGCACGCATTTTGATCAGAATATAATCTGAAATCAATTAATGAAAATACATTGAATTTTTGCAAAATCTTGTCTCAAAAACGGTAGTCTTTTACCACGAAACTATAGATACAAAAATTATATAGGTACATAATTATTGAAAACATGTGTCTAGTGTCTACTCAAAAAGCAGCAATTATATAAATCTTGCACTCGTATCAACGAATAGCCAATCATAAACGTTAAGGTAAGTATTTTTTTTCAAAGGACTATAATTATATTTAACTAAGATTATAGTAGCAGTGCCCCGCGGTTTTACCCGAACAGTTCCCGTGATTAAAATAAATGTATCCTATGTGCTATTCCATACTATAACCTAAGCGTCTTCCTAATTTCAACACAATCCGTTCAGATGTTCCGAGGGGATTGAGCAACAAACATCTAAATATTCAAACTTTCGAATCTAAAATATTATTAGAATTCTGAGCGTATAATTTGCTGTATTTGTCTTATACTAAAGAAGAGGGAAGAAGTATTCTAAGTGATTTGGTAAGGGCCCAAATATGCTATGACTAATGATGCTAGTCATGCTAGTGTATGTATAACAACTGATAGCTTAAACAATGTCTGTTTCGTAACATAAATTAGTCGTATTTGTGACAAACATCAAAACACAAGTAATGCCTTCACTCCGAGTCCATCCGGACAACAATGTAACCTGATCAGGGCCATCAAACATTTGCAAACTCGATTGGCGAAGACAAAACAGAGTTGTTCGGGCGTCGCGTCGCCTGTAAGCCCTATCCCAGGTGAGCTCACCAAATGCTCCAATTTGTGGGCCCGACGTGAAAAGGCCCAATTTGCTGACCACGCTCAAGCTAGGCCAATTGGATTAGAAACTTCTCGAAGCCGCCGTAATGAATTTATTGTCTTTGGCACAGATAGTGATCATTTAATGTAGGGATGTCTTGCCTCAAGAGTTGGAATGTACAATTAATTTATGTCGTGTACAAAAACTAATATCGCAGGATTTATTTTTATGCGACTGAAAGAAGGGTGGAATGTTTTTCCCTTTATTCATGCGCCTTTGTGCTTTGCGAAAATATCACGCTAATTAATACATTCACAAACATTTTTATTTAAATATCAATGCACTCATACGCTTATAAATGTCATAAAGCATAAATAAACATAAGCATTAAAAAACTCAAACGCAGAATTTTATTAATGATACTCTTGTTGAGTGTGTATCTAAGTACAACACATTCGATAGATATTCTACGTTTAATGTTAGCAAATTACTGTTTTCTGGTTTGAAGAGTAATGTTTTCAAGGATATTGCAGAACTAAGAGATAACAATTTTACGCATCTAAGTGAGAAGCGCAAGGTAGTGATTTGGACTCACCGTACCGTCAAATAGCCGCATGGGATTGTGCTGTTATGGGAAAGAGTACTTACTTACTATCAGTCAAAGGTCTAACTCGTCTCGTCACTATTTTATTTAATCGGCTATAACATGGCCGCAACGTCGTATGTTTGTCAATTTTGTCATCAGTGAGTGTACGGAGTATGCGGAGCTGGTGTATAAAATACCACAATGGCGAACAAACGTAAATTTAGTGTCAACAAAAAACCCTTCTATTAACTTAGAAATATTAAAACGGCTTCAGATAAAAATCAAAATCAGGCAAACAAACTTTGTTTTACATTCTTGTTTTTTCATAGCATCCTTACATTGCTTACCCAATAAAAATTTATGAATTGAAAAAAATCAACCTATTTGAAAACTTCCTCTTTTTCCGAAGTTAGTTAAGTAATAATTCAAACAAGCATCAAATTGTCACCGTTGGCAAAAACAATAAATTTAAAATATTCTAACCAATAAATTTTCCAGTTTTACAAAATCAACGATCATAAATCTCGCAGTGGAAATACGATCAGCAAAAAAGTTTCCAAGTCTTTAAAAACAGTTTTCATCTATCTGGCGCGTTGACGCGAACGTTCATGTTTCAATGAAATATTATATTTATAACTGAGACTGAAAAGTTTATTTATTTATTTTAGTAGAGCTTTTACCATCATCATCATCATCATCAGCCGCAAGACAGTCCACTGCTGAACATAGGCCTCCCCCCTAGATTTCCACAACGAACGGCACTGCGCAACCTGCAACCAGCGGTTTCCAGCGACCTTTGTGAGGTCATCTGTCCATCTAGTGGGAAGCTGTCCAACACTGCGTCTTCTGGTTCGTGGTCGCCACTCGAGAACCTTTCTTCCCCATCGGTTGTCAGTTCTGCGAGCGATGTGGCCTGCCCATTGCCACTTCAGCTTAGCTACTCTTCGAGCTATGTCGGCTACTTTCGTTCTTTTGCGAATATCCTCATTACGGATTCTGTCGCGCAAAGAGACTCCAAGCATAGCTCGCTCCATAGCTCGCTGTGTGACTTTGAGCTTTGTTATAAGGCCTACAGTTAAGGACCACGTCTCAGTTCCATAAGTCATCACTGGCAACACGCACTGATTGAAGACTTTCGTCTTCAAGCATCGGGGTATTTTGCACTCTAATATGTGCCGTAGTTTCTCGAACGCTGCCCATCCGAGTTGGATCCTTCGCTGGACCTCTTTTTTTTTTTTTTTACTTATATAGGTTCACACTACTTGACCGCCATCTCGCCTGATGTTAAGCGACGATGCGGTCTACGATGGAGCGTGTTTACCTAGAAAAAAAACCAATTCACTCTCTATTTGAAGACACAAAGATTGTAACTATCGGGGAAAACCCACTCAGGCAACGTATTCTATAGCCTAGACGTTCTTATCACAAAAGTTGAGTCGAATCTCTTCGTTCGTGTCTTTGGAACATCAACCATGAAACGATGTCGCTTTTTCGAGCTACGAGCATTCCGATAGAAAAAAGGACAAGGTGGTATCAGATCATGCAGATCAGCCGCACACTCTCCGAAGTGTATCCGATAAAAATCCGACAGGCTAGCAATTTTTCGGCGATGTTCAAGACTTTGGAGTCTTTTTCGCACAAGAGTGTCGTTGCCTATGAGCCTTTTGGCACGTCTCTCGATTCGATCGATTCCAGAGCTTCCAGCTGATACTTAGCCGATCCATCCCAAAGGTGCGAACAGTACTCCATACAGGAGCGAATCTGTGCTTGATATAATGTAAGCAACTGTTCAGGCTTGAAGTACCTTCGCCTAAGTGAGAGGACACCTAGTTTTTTGGCAGCTAGTTTAGCCTTGGAGTCGATATACGAGCCAAAGTTGAGCGTAGAGGTCAAAGTAACGCCCAAAAGCTCAAGACGGTTAGAAACCGGCACGGATACACCTCTAAAAGTAGGAGTCAGTTCGAAAGGACTCCTTTTAGCGGAGAACAGACACGCCTGCGTCTTATTCTCGTTGAACTTGACCAGATTGGCATCGCCCCATTTGGACACCGCCTCAAGGGTCAAGCTCAAACGCTCGATCAGACTCTCTCTCAGTAACTGAGTTTGCTGCCCGCTGGCCCTCGCGCTAGATATGTAACTCTCTGCAACGGTGCTATCATCTGCGTACCCAAAGATACCGGGCTTTAACAGATCGTTGATATGTAGCAGGAAGAGCGTCGCAGAGAGTACCGACCCTTGAGGGACTCCGGCATTGATAGCCATTTGATCCGACGAGCAGCCATCAATGACGACTCGTATGGATCGATCCCTCAAGAAATCCGATATCCACGCAATAAACCCAGGAGACAAACCATAACTAGAAAGCTTGCTTACAAGGCCATCATGCCAAACCCTGTCGAAAGCCTTCGAGATATCCAGGGAGACTGCAAGTGCTTCCCCGTGTTTCTCAATAGCTTCACTCCAGATGTGAGTGACGTACGCTAGAATATCCCCGGTTTCGGCGAAACCCGTATTGCTGGTCTCTGAGGAGGTCGTTCGATTCTAGGTACGTCAGGAGCCTGTGGTTTAAGACACGTTCCATAGTCTTGCAGAGTATGGACGTGACCGAGATGGGCCTATAGTTGGCAGGGTCAGCACGACTACCCTTTTTGGGCACTGGTTGCACATTGGCAAGCTTCCAAGACTTCGGTACTAGCCCAGTTTGGAGAGAAAGTCTAAATAGGCGCGTCAGTATTGGTGACAACTCAGGCGCACAAGCCTTCAATACCAAGGCAGGAATACCATCTGGGCCACTGTCGCACATCTTTGTCGAAGTTGGACTTATTCGACCCAGGTAGACGTATTCGTCAACAACTTCGAGTGTGGTATTCCCAACAATAACCGGTACAGATGAGACATGAACATTTGACATGACCTTCGTCTTGTCCATATTCATCCTCAAACCTACCTGTTGGGATACTCTACTGAGGTCCCTGAGCATAGAACCGAGGTCCTCCATCGACTCCGCCACAATGACTATATCGTCGGCAAACCGAAGGTAAGTGATGCATTCGCCGTTGATATTGATGCCATGTCCGTTCCAGTCCAGTAGCTTGCAAAACATCTTTCAGCGCGGCAGTGAACAGTTTCGGAGATATATATAACACGCCACTGTCTCACGCCTTTCTGTAGCCGGATATGTTTTGTGCACTGGTCCTGTAATCAGACATACATTGTGGCTTTGCTGTAAATACACCTTTTATAGCTTTTATATTAAAAATAAAAAAATACAATAAGAAATAGAACGAGTACACTACATACCTAACTAACTATATACACTAAGCACATCTGAATCCAAATACCAGTTTTACCAATTTTAGTAGTGGTAGGACTCTTATCAGAGTCCGCCTGGGGAAGTACCACACCTTTGCCAGTTATTCTACCGCCAAGCAGTAATGTGCAAACACTACTGTGTTCCGGTTTGAAGGGCAATGTTTCCAGAGAAATAACACGGCTTAGAGACATTAATATCTTAGATCTCTGGGTGACGAGCGCAGTGCAGTGGTAGGTAATGATTTGGACTATCATGTTCCAATAGCTGCATGTCACTGTGCTGTTATGTGGCAGGCATGTTGCTTACCATCAGGCGCATGTCCTGCTCGTCTCGTCACTCATTGCTGTAAAAAAATAATTTTCTTTGCTATAAATGTTGATACTGCTAAATATTGCTGCGTCCCGGTTCCACCCGGTACCCGATCCCGTTATTTTTCCGGGATATAAGTAGTCCATTCGTTATTAAAGTAGTTTGGTGTGAAATAATAATAAATATAGTTAAAATATAGTTAACCTGTTTTGTGTTTATAACATTAATAGGATAACACGTATTGAGGCCCCAAGTCCCATCAGCAGGAATGTAAAATTGACGGCTTATCCTTAGCACATTCAAGCATCGTTTGATCTCTCCCCAAACCTCGATTCAAAAGTTCACGAACCGAATAGTTCCAACTCGAAGATGTTATAATTCACCGCAGTTTCGCTAAATTACCCCTCAAAAGTAAACCTACCCTCACACGTAATCTGCGCTATACTATTTCACAAAGATTAATCAACGACTGTTTACTTTTTGCTCACCCGATTCCCTCTACCAGGAGGCCACATTTCTGAGATTGTTTTGCAAATCTGTTATACATCGCTGGCTGTAACTTCAATTTGGATAAAGCTGTTTTCGTCCAGTTCGAAATGGTTGCTGTGTTGGGAGTTGGGAATAGCGTCTGTGCCGAAATAGACAAACAATCAAACAAACATACTTAGTCTGTGGATAATAAGTCGAAGTTCACTCATTGTGCGTCATTTTTATCGACTTAAATATACGAAGAGATTCACTATTCGTTAGCATCTCTTTTGTATATGTTCACCGACTGACGTCTCAATTCATAAATCAATAATACATTATTGTAATTATAACTTCAAAAACATTAACGAAAAACAATTAAAATAAATAGAAAAATAGGAAAATATCGTATTATTTTTGCTTCCTTTTAGGAATACGCACTAACGAGTGACGAATATGAAAAATTGATGCGACTTTCTTCCTACCACATGATTTAAACTTAGGGATTTATTTTGTCTCGTTACTCACCAGCCTTACAGCTACACTTCCGTGTTGGGATAAAATATGAGAAGTGTGTGACAACAGAGCGATGCATTTATAGCAGGTACATAGTCATGCAACTGATCAATCATTTTACCGGTCGACGGATCCGGTAAATTGGTATCGGAACCGCTAATAGGTTTAAGATGCTGGATCCGCCGGATTACCGGATCCGGTTTTCTGGATTGCAATCCCTAATCTTAATGTTAAGTATCAAGGTCTGTATAATAATACTGGTCTGAATAGGCCCAACCGTGGACAGTTTCCTTACTTTTTGCTTTTGTCGTATCTCAGCACAGTATCTTAGCAACGAGAAACAAAAGCGAAGAAGAAATTAATTGAATAGTATGTTGTACAGTTGTAAAAATAAAAGCGCAATGAGCTCGATGAATAGGCCTGCGCCATACTTGTCTTAATTTTACTAGCTGTTCCCAATCATTGCTTGGGATGTTGTATTAATTAAAACGGCGTTTTAGAACAACTTAGTCGCGAAGAAATGAACCGTCTATAATACCTAGACGCAAAAAGTCTCATAAATAAGGAAAGACCTAGTAAACGTTCCTACACCTACGACATTTAATTCGATTGACCTATAGCGTTGTGAGCCGTGCGGTAGGAAAACAAAACCTTGGTTTTGAAAACAAAACCCCATTCATACGCACTACCGATCCAAGGAGAACGATGAATGAATTAAGAACATTGGAAATGTTTTACATGTGCTACGATTCATTTTTTAATCGATTCCAAAGGATATTTGCTATTTTATAAGTAGATTGTTAAGCGGCTACCAGCTCAACCCACTTAGCTCAGTGGAGCTCTGAGTGATATAACTCAGACATCCCCGGGAAAGGGTCATCCGCGTCGCCACCATTAGTTCTGCAAAGGACGTGATCCGACTCATAATATTCATAATTCATAAGCGTAACAAATTCACAGGGGCTCGGCTTTTACCGGGCTACAGTACGGAGGCTATTAAAGGATCATTTTAAAATTTAAAATGTACGCTGACAGCTATGCTCTGAGTACAGGTAGGTAGATAGGAGCATCATCAATGGGAATGCTTCATCATTCAACACCAGAATGCGAAGCCGCCGAAGCCAATTTTTTTTATTTATTTTTACTTTGGTAAGTTGCATGACCGTCAAGTAACAACTTAAGTAACTAGATATTTATAATTCCTTCATAGCCCTAAGAGCTTGACTTAAGCGTTCATATGAAACTTTCACACCCTATTTTGCCCCTTTGGGGGTTTAGTTTAAAAAAACCTTTAGTGACTCCACTACTTACGTTATAAGAGGAATATGTGCCAAAAAATGTAAGTTTGGCCTGTGTACGGACCTGGTGCAAAGGCAATCTGGCTCCACGGCTTGTATAATGTAATTTTCTACCGATATTTTTGTATCGGATATCGTTAGTAGATAATTGACAAATATTTAAATATAGAATTGTTATCATTTTAATATTTTGTCCGGTTTAAATATTTATTTTGTATTGCATAGAGCGAGCCATGCTCAAATGGGACTGGGCGGTGCATATGAGAAGGTGCCAGAAGAAATCTGGGCCAAACAAACAACTATGTAATTGAGTCTCACAACATGTACGACTAGCGGGAGGACACAGAAAGACACGACGGTCTGAACTCCACACTTCTAGGGAAGCTTAGAAGACTTTTGGTCTGGACTGGAACACCAAGAAGGAAGGCACAGAGACCTTTGTTCGTAAAATATTCATACATCGACATTGCAAACGTCAACGTAAAGTTGAAAGTTTAACGGGGTTTTGAAGGATTCTTTCATTTTCTCACGATGTTTTCCTTATTTTCAGAAGCATAATACGTACAATTACTTAGAAGAAGGCTTTTGAAACACGTTCGTATAACAACATAGTCTATGCTAAGCTATTATATATTTGCAGTGCAAATCGGCGGTATTTGTGGAGTGCCTCAGACGGTGCAGTGAAATTTGTTTGTTGTTTTTATCGGGTTTATCGCACGTAAGTACTTGTTCTTGTTTACCACGGGCATAGAATAGATAATACAGATAGAACGGACACTCCCCACCCCCCGCCAGTTTCAAGCTTCCTTCCCCGCAAGCACCGCGAGAAGCACTCAGCGACACGACATAGATGACACGCACACATGCGTAAATGCGTTCGAACGACATATGCGAGATGTGTGAGTGTAGGTATGTCAACTGCACCGTCTGTATAGATTTTAGGCCGAGTGTCCGGGGTGTGCCACGGGAGTGCGGAGCGCAGGAATAATAGGGTCTTGTATTTTCGGCGCTAGCCCATAGCTTGTAGACAATAGAGGTCAACTTACTTAATAGTTGAGGCCAACTGCCTTAAGTCCCTATAGAAATAAGCACCATCAAACTATATAACTACATAAACACAGAGAGAATATTTTTCGCTTACTTAGGATTAACTTTTGTCAGAACTTAGACGACAAACATTTTACTTAAATAATTTATTTGGGTCGGTCGTTTAAATTTTAAACGGCCGTCAAAGTTGGCTAAGGCGACTTCCCACCAGCGCCGGTTTCACTGACTAAGCTGAAATTCATAGAATACAAAATTTAATAACGCTTAACGATAATCCGGTTATCTGGAGCCGGGCTTATATTTAGCGTTAATTTTGAGAATAACCCTTAAGGGTGATATTAAAATGACAAGTGTCGCCGCCTCACCCTTATTTAACCAAATTACATTTTTCTTGTTGTCGGACTGTTGCGCTGTTTTATATTTTTGTTTTATACTTAAGTTCTTTGTAATAATATATTTTTAATTTATCCGAGTGATGCTAAATGTTCAACTTTATGTGGCCGCTGAAATTAAGAACTTTGTTTCTCAAGTAAATAGGTAATTTAAGGTCATAATCTGACACGCTGGGCAACCGCAGATTGACGGAAGACACATTTTTTTTCTGGGATCATGCTGGTTTTCTCGCGATGTTTAATTCGACGATAAAACTAGATGTGAACACCAATATCTACACTTGTATACATACTCGCGCCTGTAGGTTTCGAATCTGTGATCTCATGATCGTAAGGTGGGACGTTTTCTCTACTAGTCCACTACTGCTTACATGTCAATATCTTTTTTGTTTTGTAGTTTCGTAAACTAATTAACGTGTCTCGTAGCCTGTGGGACGGCTTTTACTTTATGCTTATTCCTTTTCTTTGTCACCAAATTAATAGTGTTCAAAAACCAG
This sequence comes from Ectropis crepuscularia, assembly GCA_963693475.1. Classification (NCBI taxonomy): domain Eukaryota; kingdom Metazoa; phylum Arthropoda; class Insecta; order Lepidoptera; family Geometridae; genus Ectropis; species Ectropis crepuscularia. Next base: position 899,099 of record OY856344.1, on the reverse strand, counting down.
TTACGAACTTGGGCTAAGGGTAAAAAGGAACGTTCCTAATCATTTAATGACTTAGTATTATTAGTACCTAAGTACTTAGTAAGTCTAGGAAACTTCGTTTTATAATATAGATTGACGCAACGAACAAGAATTGCGTCTGATGGTAAGCAACACGCTAATACAAAACAGCACAATTCAACGCAGTATTTGAACATGAAAAAGTTCAAATCATTGCTTGGCACTGCGATGCGATGCGATGTGAGATAGTTATTTTTTTTTTTACAACAAAAATTCGAGATTAATTTATTTGAGAACACATGTCTTCAACCAACCCAAATTAAAGTGCTTTTACTTTATTTATTTAAGAGGCGTGTGGTACCTAAACTACACGACTGCCTATAATATGTCGTAATATGTGTAGGTATGTAAACTCGGAATCACTGCTTATCCATGCATGACGTTAGCCAAAGATAGAAGATGATTTAGGCATATGTTTGACCTGTGATTCTCTAAATAAACTAAACTCTAGAAACATTGTCTGAAACACAGAAGTTTTCTTATTGATTGTTAGTAAAATAACCGGTCAAGGCTTACTTCCCGAGGCAGTTTTCAAGTGGCTTACCAGTTCCATCTACAATCTCTCAATCTCAAAATCTAGGCTACAATCCTCAAAAAAACTAATTGGTCCGTCAGTTACATTGGTAAAAAATGTTGTACTTACACGTATTTTTTCTTTTGTTTCACAAACAAAAATTGACAAAGATACGGTGCTTAGAAGTTTCGCGTGACGTCACTCGCGGGTACGATTTCTACCCGCGAGTGACGTCGCGACTCCCACTCCCAAAGTTTGATGATCTTTGTCGATTTTTAATATTTGAAAAAACAATTAAGTAATAGGTACGTGTCTCATATTTTTCCATGATCTAGCTAAGGGACTAATTAGAACGGTGTATTTTTGACCCAGTCCGATACCCATTTTATTTTCAAAAGCAACAAATCGAGCATAAACATAATCTTATTACCCAATCAGTCGCTGTCAAAATTCCTCCAATCGCGAAACTTCACTAATTCAAAATAGGAACTCTTGATCAGTTTAAGGCGAACGTTGGCGCGGTATCCGCATGAGTCGGCGCCTGCCGATACGATCTGGGCTCTAAATCAAGCGGGGTAGGGTTGAGATTATCACATCCTGAACGCTGCACCGCTCATAATGAGCCGGATGGAAGATTAGCAGCGCTGAGGCGGTTAGCACGGGCGTTTATTGAGCGTGTAATAAAATAACCACATTTTAGCTCAAGCACAATATCTTATAATGATTATAAAAGCAGCACTTCGTGGTTTTACCCTCGTTTTCCGTTCCAGATATTTTCCCGCGATGAAAAGTGTAACAGATGAGAATGTTGGATGTTTGTTGCTCAATCACGTCGGAACGATTGAACGGATCGGGCTGAATTTTAAATGCTAATAGATTATATAGCCTCGGATGGATATCATTTAAGCTACCTTTTACCTCGGGAAAATTAAGGAATCCGCATCTACGGGGATGAAACTACGGCATGCTACTATACTAGTATTAGATATTTTACAAGTTTGTGTTTTGAAAAAGTAATTGATCTACTTTTAAATGTATTTTAACTTTTTTTTTAACTTTTAATAATTTATACTTGACCGCCATCTCGCCTGATGTTAAGCGACGATGTAAACGATGCAGCGCGTTCACCTCGAAAAAACCGATTAACTCTCGATTTGAAGACACCAAGATAACTATCGGGAAACCCCCACTTAAGCAACTCATTCCACAGCCTAGACGTTCTTATCACTATCACTATAAATATAAATAATAGTATAAATATAATAGTGTTTATACAGTTTAGAGTGACGAGACGTGCAGGATATGTGTATGGATAGTAAGCAACTTGCCAGCCATATAACGGCCCAGTGACACACAGTTATGAGAACATGAAGAATCCAAATCATTACCTAACACTGCACTGCGCTCGTCATCCAGAGATAAAAGATGTTTTATCTCTATACCTTGTAATTAACCATATAAGTACAATATCAGCTATCTGGCCGCCATAGTATAAGCTTTGATTGGTTTGGGGTCAGATGGTGTTGTGTGTGAAATGTCCACCACCAATAATTTCACTGTAAGCATTGCCCTTCGAACCGGAACATAGTTATCTTTACAATTTATTTAAATAAGCTTTCACTTTAAAAACGTTATCAATACTGACTAAAAAGACTAAAAACTATTTAAATCCGCTAGTCTATTCGAAGCACGATGTTTACGTGTGAACAGCGCAGCGATCGGTCGCCGATAGCGCGCGACTTATTCGCGACACGCACGCGAAAATACAGATTTATATCAGTTTTGCAACCAGCTAATTGATTGTATCGATGCTAACGAGCTAATGCATTCATTTATTTGATTTATTTCGTTCATCAACATTGTGCACGACAGCACACTGAACATAATGTCGTCAAATCGAGAGTTAATCAGTTTTTTACTGGTAAGCGCGGTGCATAGTATAACGCACAATCGCATAACATAACACAAAATGGCGGATAAATGAGCGCATTGTTAGTAGGTATATAAAACAAAGAAAACCGGTCAAGTGCGAGTAACACTCCCGCACGAAGAGTTCCGTACCGTTAGCATAAAACCGGCGAAGACCTCTTTGGCTTTATTCGAAATTTCTTATACATCGCAATTTCCGCAGACAAACAAAACCAATTATCGAGATATTGATTTTTGGCTCATGATTCTGACGACAAATTCGATATCGCGTTTTATTTTTACTAGTGGCGCCATCTAGTTTGTTTGGGACGGACTAATCGAGTATGAACGGTAAAAAATCAAGTTTGTTGTATGGGAGCCCCCTTAAAAAATTGCTTTTATTTACTATAAATAAGTACATCATCTAGATGATGTATTTAATATATTGCCGTTATAACAACAAAAAAATACTAAGAATAAAATAAAAGCACGGCGGCACAAGCACAAACAGGACGGTGGTAGCTAGCCAGTTGAAATTTTCATAGGAAAACTTTTCATAGGAAAAGTACGGAACTCTTCGTGCGGGAGTCCCACTCGCACATGCCGGTTTTTTTATTTTATATACCTACTAACAATGCGCTCACTTTTCCGCCATTTTGTGTTATGTTATTCGATTGTGCGGTCTACTATGAATGCACCGTGTTTACCAGTAAAAAACTGACTCACTCTCGATTTGACGACATTATTATGTCTGTATATTTTCATATGAAAATTTCAACTGGCTAGCTACCACCATCCTTGAGACAGCCGGACGGACGGACAGACAAGTCTCAGTAATAGGGTTCCGTTTTTACCCTTTGGGTACGGAACCCTAAAAAGAGGGTAAATTGACAACTAATACAATACCTACAAGTAAAACAGTTGCCAGAAGCCTAAGAGCTAAGGCTGTGGTGGCTTAGTGACCAGAATCTGCTATGTCACTATCATGAGATCGTGGCATCCAGTCCTGGCTGCATTTTTGCATAATATATTTTAACATAGAAGGAAAACATCGCGAGAAAACCGGCGTGTTTCAAGGAAGATATTTTTCAAAGATGCGTTACCCGCTAGCCCACAAATCACGCGTGGTGGATAGCTCCCCTTATGATAGAAGGCTCCGAATCGCAGCAGTGGAAACACAAAGTGGGCTGCGTATGTTTATTCTACCAGTTTTACACAAAATTACAAAACCACATAACACTGCACCTGGTTAACATAAAAGCTTTCTCAATAACCTTGTGCCCTAGTTACCGAAATGTAGTGAACAGGCGTGGTTTTAACTTTAACCAACCTTTAAAAGGCAGTGTGTACATGTCAACAGGTTATTGTACGCAGTGCAAACGTGACTTTAACCGTGACTAACTATAACTAGACTTATAAACCATTTCATCAATCATTCAAGAATTGGAAAAATATTTGTGTGCCTACCATATCAGGCAAAACATAACGGCAAGCTACTTTGAAATTGTTGATTTATTTGAATGATAGACATAATTATGTATTATGTTAGACATTTAGTAATAAATAAATTTTTGTAATTTTGTTATTTTGTAACTTTATTTGATTACCTAATTTGGAAAGTTTTCTATTTTTTTGTATCCATATAGTTGTATAAAGAGCGAGTTGTTAAGCTAATTTTGTGACTAGACTTATAAACCTCATCAATCATTCAAGAATTGGAAAAATATTTGTATGCCTACCATATCAGGCAAACAAGACGACAAGCTACTAAAAATTTTGTGACCTATCTCGTATCATACACTATGTGTGTTTGTAATTCCCTCATGTTTTGAACAAATAAATTATCTTTCTTTCTTTAAAGCAATTTTCTTTTTTTGGAGTACCTAAATACGAATGTTTGGGCTTCGTCGTGTTCCTGTATTTTTTTAAGTTGGCGTAGAAATCAATTTATATTTCAACTACAATTTAAAATTATATTCAGATACTCGATCAAATTACATAAGTAATTATGTATCACTATGTTACCTACATAAATATATGAAAGAAAATGTTAGTTTTTTTTCTTACCTACTTATTTCAAAAACTGTCGCACCGATTTCGATAAAATTTTAATGTTGGCGTTATCGCGTAACATACAAAAAAAACGTCCAATCAACTTGAGAATCTCCTTCTAATTTGAAGCCGGTTGAAAAAACAATTTCGTAAACCTGGCGCGGTCGCTTTCTGAAGTTTTGGACGTCACAATAATAATGCAATATGTTGTGAGCGTCAGAACCGCTGGCGCTGGACCAAGTCTGATTTTTTATGTTTGGTAACCATCAAATTTTAGTACCTTTTTGGTACTATTTGGTACCTTAGTTCAAATAATTAGTACCTCGATGAGCAGTGAAAAAACATGAAAAGAAAGTGGGCAGCCATTCTGACGTCAGGTTGGCTGGACCACTTCTATTTCACATAGTCAGAGACAAAATTACGAAATTATTTCTTTGCAATTATTTAGTACCTTTTTGGTACCTTTTAATTTAATATAACTTTTTATTTTATAGTGTCCCTGAAAAAAAACATGGATGATTTTTATTTCAGCTTATATACCTATTACATGTTAAATACATACTTATGTGTACCCCATAAACCTAGTGGTAAGTTTCTCATATCTGCTAACATAAATATCAGTTTTTTTTTAGATAAATATTATATAGGGTTACTGATGGTTTTCTTCTTTCAATTTTTTTTTAGTCATCCGCCACTAAACACAAGCAACAAACTAAAATTTGATATAATGAAATTCATAATAAGATAACAATTTAACATCTGTTTCTGCTGATATTATTCCCGTTAAATTCATTGACATCTTAAAATAAATCGTACTTAAAATAAAACCAAAATGTATCTACACGAGTTATTATTCACTATTTTTAAAACCGAACTCCAACAAACACCAACTCAACAAAAAAGAGAAAAAGTAATCTGACAAAATGAACATAAAATAACAATTTAAAATCTGCTTTTGCTGGAACTACTTCTATTAAGACCAATTAACATCTCAAAGTAAATTACACTTCAGCCATTGAAACAATAACAAACACGTTTTTATGAAATATTTCATCTTTCTAATATTATATTTTCACCAGTTTACGTTTTGACGCCTCGCAGTTTTCATCTTATTGCAACTCGCAGCGAGCGAACGTCAGAACTAAGTATAATGCAAATTGTACAACAACGCGACGTGGCGTGGAGTACTCAAGTCACTCTATAAAACTATCGCTTTATAATATTTTATGGAAACTGTTGTTTACAACCGACGCTGATTCCATGTTCTTATCTTTTTTATTCAGATTTAGTGATATTTGTGTAGCGAATAGTGAAACTGCTCAATTTTAGCGGCCAGAGGTTGAAGCTTTCGTATTTGGGCTATCGTTCGTACCGATCGTGGATGGCCCCTTCAAATGCAAACGCCGACCGTCTCCGGAGACGCCCGAGCCACGTTCGAAATTCGGAGTGTTCGGCATTCGGCGACACTACGAAATTCGAACGAATGCAAATTGATTATGCGTGTGTACCGGTCTTTATGGAGATTTGGTCTGAGGCTGCCTCCGCCGACACTTGCATGAATTTTTGATGTCTGGTTTGTGTTCCTGTGTCGTGTTTTCATTGCTTCCTTGCTCGATGGGAGAATAGGGATATTGAATGATTTGCTTGCTTTTTCAACGTGATCTCTTAACTCTTAAATAACGAGAGAAAAGCTACTCGATTTAAATTTCTAGTTATTTTTACTATAGGCGATGTGTGGATTTTACACCTTTCAAGAAAAATGTTTGCTAACTTTGCAAAATGACGGAACTTTCTTTCCTTTTTTCAATCTTTACGTACTTTTTCTCTCATTAAAAAAGTAACTTATGTTCTTTCTCAAGCTTGATATTATCTCTGCATCAAATTTCATTGAAATCAGAGTTCTGTATTATAGGCATGCAAACGACATAATAGACATAGTCCATTGAAATGTTACATTTTTTAGGCCTTACCTTGCCTTTTTTAGAGGACACAATTTTATTTAATTGATGTGTAGGGGGGGTCAGTGTAAAGCTAAAAACAAGTTTGTGGGGTTGCAACCCTTGTACCACGGGCGCCATCTTAAAAATAGGGGTTGAAATGTTTTCTGCGGTATATCTCTTAAACTATTTATTTGATAAAAAAAATTGTTACCATTATTTGTTGCAAATTAAATTCTCTACAACTTTGGTACAGTAACTTTTTGTCGTAGAACTAACTATAAATAAAAAAGTTATAAGCGAATAGCTAATAAAAAGAATATAGTTATCACTGAAGTTTAAATCGTATCTAAAATTATTCGAAATCGTCTTCACAATAAAAAACAGAATAAAATACATCCGCACGTGGAGAAATATGTAGCACAACTAAAAGATATAGGTTAAGCGACAACTTCAACCCAATGTTACGAGCTATTCTTACAATAACAGAGGTTAGGAATAATAATAACAATAGGAGGCAGCTGTTCTTTTATTCCCTCATGCTCACTTGGGTATTTTTGGTTTTAGCTTTACACTGAACCCCCCTACACATCAAAAAAATAAAATTGCGTCCTCTAAAAAACGCAACCCCAAATGTAACTTTTCAATAGACTAACAGCCAGAGTTACTTTCGAATTCATAATACTAGTAGGGGCTAATAGGGATAGATACTAAGGCCAAGTACGGATTTGTTGTTTACTTTAATACCTATATCTCGTTATATAAATAAGTAGACCTTTGATTATAACGTGCGGCTTAGTTATGAAAGGATTACATGTTTCCTCGTGACATTTCAGTCCCCGCAGTGTAAGGAATCACGTAGATAGGTCCCTCTAAATCCTCTAAAAGCTAGCCGGGTAAGGAGGCCGTCCCCTCAGACTTAGCTGTAATCTACTTATATACACTGCCAGCTAATATTTATGGCTATTGTAAACTAGGGTAAGTTTTATACAAACAAATAGGTACAGTACACAACAATATTATATTACACTATCACATTAACTAGTGGTCGCAAAGTGGTCGAAATTCGATTACAAATCAATATTAGGTAATCTATTCAATTCAATTTTTCAAAATTGAAATTTAATCTATTGCTTTGCGTATTTAGAAGTCATATTCTCGATTTGACCTCAAAATCTAAAACAAAAGAGTATTATTTATAATAAATAAAAAATTGGCAGTCATAGGCACTGCCGATAGAAGTGAAAACTTAGAACTCAGAATTTGATAGCTCACTTTGGAAACTACACGTGTGTAACAAGAGGGCGTGGTCTGGGCATCATGGCATGGCCATCTAGAAATGCGTCAGCATTTCCTATTGGCTGATGCATTTCTAGATGGCAATGACATGATGCCGAAGCCACGCCCTTTCAGCATTTTCCATTGGCTGACGCATTTCTAAATGGCCAATAGCCGTGGACCCGAGTTTACCCGAAGATTTCTTTTCATACCCGAGCGTGACGCTAGAATCCAATTCACAACCCAGGAAATATCTGTCTAGGCGCGCCTAAACAAGTTTTCACTGCAATAAATAAATATTGGTGGACAATTCACACACAACACCATCTGACCCCAAACTAAGCATAGCTAGTACGATCCCAGCCAGATAGCTGATAGGTATAATACTTATATAGTTTTAAATACATGCTTATTATACCTATATAGAAACACCCAGACACAGTGCAAGCATTTGAGTTCATCACACACATATTTGCACTGAGTGGGAATCGAATCCACGACCCTTGGCTTCGCAGGCAGAGCTACTACTCACTAAGCCAAGAGGCCAGTCCGTATATTCCGTGTATGTGTCTCATCGTAGTGTATGTTATAATGTATTTTTTCTAATTTATTGTATTTTTATTCACAATTTTTACTGTAGGCTTTCTTCATCTTATATATAAAATTCTCGTGTCACAGTGTTTGTTTCCTTACTCCTCCGAAACGGCTTTACTGATTTTAACCAAATTTTATACGCGTATTCTGTAGGTATGAGAATCGGCTACTAGCTATTTTTCATACCCCTAAGTGACAAGGGTTGTTCACTAAGGCAAAACAACGTTTGCGGGGTCAGCTAGTTTTCATATAAACTAGTAGCAACGCCCCGCGGTTTTACCCGCGCGTTTCCCGCTCCCGTTAGTTTCCCGTGATAGAAGTCCCTTGTGATTGAGCAACAATCATCTGAACCTCCAAATATCCAAACTTCTGCAGTTATATTATTAGTAGGATAGCTATTTGAAATTTCAAACATTTACCTACAACTCATAATTACATACACTATGACCTCATCAGAATGACGCGTGATAAATATGCGTTGTAACTGTTTGTGTCTACCTACATTTCTTTTTCGGTTTATATTTATAATAGAATACCCTCTCAGATGATGCATTCCACAGTTAATATCACCTTATTACGTAAGTGAACTAAGGTGTACTTTTCCTACCTTTCATGAATCCATTATTTTAACCGACTTCATAAAAGAAGGAGGTTCTCAACTCAGTTGTATAGTAACGTTTATACAGAAGAAAACACGGGTACGTGTTTTCTTCTGTATAAACCTTTGATGAAACTAAGTAAACGAAGATAAGGTACGCTCTAATATAAAGACAGCATAATGTAACGAAAATCTCACACAAGTATACGCAATGTGCACACAGCTTCACTTGCATCGTGAGAGACGTTTGAATGAATGACAAAGACATCATGACAAGTAGGCAGTAGGTGGAAATGAGATAGCTATACATCACATTTGCTTAGATATTTTTTTCGACAAGAATAGAAAGACATACAAATGCACTGGCGTGAAAGAGACAAAATAGCCGCAACTAACATATCGCCGGTCGTGTTGCACTCTTACGCTGTATGTATATCTGTCTCTTTTTAGAAATGGCCAATTGTAAAATTGTTTCCAACAGAAAAATAATTTTAGATGTAATAATTATTGAACTGTTATGGAAATAATTAAAGATTTTGTGTACTTACGCGACTTACATGAAAAGTGATACCATGGAACTTGTTCTTGGTCTTTGAACTGTTTGTGCACCTTGCAAAAGCAGAATAAGACATTATTACGGCTCATATCGGATTTTTTTGAATTGTTAGCGAACGACGCGAACGTCCACTCAACTTGTGGCTCCTGTTGCGACTGAGACTCAATCAGGAGACGTCACCTGATTTTACATTGTGATCGTAGATGAGCGCTTGCCGCTTCTTAGTGTTTTAAGAGTTCAATGGTATAAACGTTACGTGATAGCTGTGCCAACTGAGTATCGATTTAGCAGTTTTATTTTTGTTTGGTAGATTATAGTTTATTGATGGTTCCGTAAAAAAATATCAAAATCGGTGTAGCGGTTTTAGAAATAAGGACAAAAAACTAAAATTTACTTTAATTTATTCAGATGACTTTGTTACGATAGATTCTTGGGAAATTTGGTCGGATGTGTAAGTTAAATTTTAAATTGCAGTCAGTTTTTGTTTTATTCGGAGAAAACTAATCATAAAAAATAATCTATACTAATATTATAAAGCTGAAGAGTTTGTTTGTATGTTTGTTTGTTTGTTTGAACGCAAGGATCTCTGGAACTACAGGCCAAAATTGAAAGATTCTTTGTTTGTAGGATAGTCCATTTAACTATCAACAGGAGCCGAGCATGAATGAAAAATGCAACAAAAACGGGAAAAAATATTGCTTTTAGAGAGCTTTCGTTGCGTGACAGCATAATGTCATATTTTAAAGGTTGCGTCATTAAAACCTAAACTAACCGAATTTGTTCAAAATTTGAAATGGTACGCCCAATTTTCGATAGATGGCGTAGCAACGCGCGCGCGTTCAGCTAGTATATCATTTATGATCCATAATAAAACTTATCTATGTTTCGGTAATCTTTACTTTACTAGAATCGTCCCGTAAGTGTGGCACGCAGTACACTTGTAGTGTTTTAGTAGTGGAGGAAGGAGGGTGATTATTGGCTTATATTTCGTTTTATAGATATTAGATTAGAGACCTAGGCTAAAAGCATTGCCTTGTTATCGGTTACGCAGCCGTAATTAAGACTAGCTATATTTACTACCCACTTTTAGATTTCTTTGTTCTGACTTTATTTCTTTATGATTAAAATACTCGTACATACATGAAGAGGAAAGTTTCTCCCACGCTAGAAAGTCAGAAAGAACAGAAAATGTAGATCACCATTAAGCGTTCTTAAATAAATACCATACCATAATGTAGATACTAAGATACCCTACTAATATTATTTATGTACATATAAAAATTGCTGTTTGTTACTGTCGACTACTGTCGACTGCCCTCGTGGCTTAGTTGGTAGTAGCTCTGCCTGCGAAGCCGAGGGTCGTGGGTTCGATTCCCACCCAGTGCAAATATTTGTGTGATGAATTCAAATGTTTACACTGTGTCTGGGTGTTTCTATGTATAATAAGTATGTATTTAAAACTATATAAGTATTATATCAGCTATCTGGCCGCCATCACACAAGCTTTGCTTAGTTTGGGGTCAGATAGTGTTGTGTGTGAATTGTCCACCAATATTTGTCCACCAATATTTACTACAACATGTTGTAATAATTTAATAGCTCTGGTTGAAATTTGTTTGAATTTGAAGTTATAACTTAGATAAATAAAAGTCATCTTCTTTGCCATTCAATCCTTCTGGATTGAATGGCTGATTATTAGCTTTAGCTGACTATTATTTTTATCATTGTAGAAATTCAGACCAGTACCAATAATAAGTAACGGCTGGTCTAGTCGGGAGAATGGCGCCTGCCGATCCGGAGACCCCGGGTTCATACCCCACACGCACCACTGTCTTTTCGAAGTCATGTGCGTAATGCCGCTAACTTAAAACGGTGAAGGAAAACATTGTGAGGAAACCGACATGTACCTAGAATCTTTCGAAGTCATGTGTCATCCACCAACCCGCACTGGGCCATCGTGGTGAATTATGTCCTCCTTTCGAGAGAAGGCCCCGAGTCCCAGCAGTGCGAACGTTTAGTGGGCTGTTGATGATTGATGATGAGCATCTAGATCGATAATCTCTAAACAATCGCTTCATCTCAAGCGAGGCAAAACCCAGATTAATGTCGGCGTAAGCAGTATGTACTAAATTCCGCCAAACAAAACTTGAATATTGTGGAGTATGTACAAAGGGACCACAAAAACGATCATAATGTTTTTAATTGCCGGAGACGGATGCACCAGTGCTTGACTTTGACAACATTATGTTCTTCCAGACTATACTACTGTGTTCAAAATTCAGCCCAATCCGTTCAACCGTTATGATGTGATTGAGCAACAAACATACCAATATCCGAACACGGATCGAATTTACGATCTGATGGTTGGACTCTTAGCAGAGTCCGCCTGGGGAAGTACCACACCTTTGCCAGTTATTCTACCAGCAAGCAGTAATGTGGAATCATTACTGTGTTCCGGTTTAAAGGGCAATGTTTCCAGAGAAATTACAGGGCTTAGAGATATAACATCTTAGATCCCTGGGTGACGAGCGCAGTGCAGTGGTAGGTAATGATTTGGACTCTTCATGTTCCTATAGCTGCGTGTCACTGTGCTGTCATGTGGCTGGCATGTTGGTACATAGCTCACTTAGATCTGCCTCACTTTTCTTGTCCCCGGTTTTAGACGTTATTATTATATGGAAATAGACTCGGGACCCGGGGTCTTCTTATCTAAGAATAAGAGAATCAAGGCTATCCACCATGGTGTCCAAGTACGAGTTGGTCGATGACATAATATTATGTTCTCGAAAGATGTCTTCACTTGGAGTAAGCTGGTTTCATCAAGTTATTTTCCTTTACTGATAAAAGCAAGTGCAACTCGCACTTGGAAAAAATACTCAGAGGTTTGGGCGAGATTCGAACCTAATACCTCACGATTACGAAACACAACGTTTAAGCCAGGGTTTATTTTTTGGATGATTGCATGTTGGATGTTTGTTGCTCAATCACGTCGGAACATCTGAAAGGATGGAGTTGAAATTTAGAACGCAATTGAGTGGTCTGGAATAGAATACTCCCTTTTTTATTACGGTTAAATAACGGGAACGGGAACTTCGTGGATTTACTAGCACGTCGGGACGCTGCTAGTAAATTATTGAATGCCTACAACATTCAAAGATTGTAAATACAATCAATAGGGTAAGATTCTTAATAAAAGTTTAGGAATGCCGTGGGGTACATCAATGTTTCTATGTTTCTTGCTCAATCATGTCGTAGGTACTGTATGAACGGATTGGGCTGCGATTTGGAACACAAATGATTGTGTGGAAGAACATAATAATGTAACCTACTTTTTATCCCAGGAAAATTAGACGAATGAGAACTAAGCTGGTTAAACCGTAAATGCCGCTAGTAATAAGTATATAAGTTCCTCAGAATTCACAAAAAATAAACACAGTAAGTAAGTAAGTAATTTGTTTCGCCCGCACTCAGACGTCGTACATAACGCGCACTAACTCCGCCGCGGGCTGCGAAAAATGGTCCGAAATAATCACATTTCTTTAATTATCCCATTTTCTATTTCCGCCCGTAAATTAAACAAAACGTAAGAACGAAACGCCTATTAAAAAAGAAAACGAGCTTTCCACTAGACGCGAGAGTCGTTTACCGGGAAATATGTGTCCTCGGCGCCACGGTACGAACCGGATTTATCTGGTGCAATCCGGATTCTTTGCTGGTGTTTGTTTTCTTTGTCTCTTGCGGGGGTTCATCTGAACTATTTTCTATTTAATAATATAGTTTCTGATTTACAGGACTTATCTCGTGGAAGTAACTAACGGTCAAGGACAAATCCTCTCGTAGGAGGGACTTAGGCTTAGCTGAGTGTGTGTAAGTATTGGGTATTACGTGGCTTCAGTGAGGCGTTCTCAGAACGTCCGATAAGGGTAAGAACTGGTAAAAATACTCAATTGCTTCACAGGTATTGTTTCATTTTGTAAGAGAAACCGATATTTTATACCAAACTTCGTTTAAGAGGAGTTTCTCAAAACGGATTTTTGGTGTTTTTTCATGTGTATGTTACGCGACAGCACCGCCGTTTTTCGATTTTGATTATAAGTTTTAGTTTCAATTCAGAGGTTCTATTTAAATTTTCTAGAAATCGGTGTGGTGGTTTTTGAAATATCAACGAAATACTAAATTTTGTCTATCATTAGATTACTTCTAGAGAGTCCTGAGTTTGTAGAGGTTATCTGAGGCCACCGGCCATCATATAGGCCACCGGCTACATAGGTCAGGTCACTTCTAAACAATATTCAGTAAAATGTTACTTAGATATTTAATTCTATTTAATGAAAAGATAATAAAAAAAGATTTCTGAATTTTTATTTTGTCTTCGATTTTGGGTCCTATCTTGTTATACTCGTACTTAGTGTAACCACAAGTCAGCTGTTTCTACTAAAATCACTTCGAACAAGGTATATTTTTAGGTCATTCTTAATGTCCAATTAGTCTTATAGTAAAGTGTGTTAGGTAATTTTAGTGTATGAAGGCTTTTGTATTATGAACTTAGTTCAAATGAAATAAATATTTAAGTTATGATTGATAGCAATTCTAAATTTGGTAGGCGTTACGTGTAGCAGTCGTGGCCGAGTGGTTAAGGCGTCTGACTCGAAATCAGATTCCCTCTGGGAGCGTAGGTTCGAATCCTACCGGCTGCGAAACTTTTTTATTAAAATCATTTTTTTATTTTACATTCACACCACATACTGCAAAATATAGAACAAAACACAAGACAAATCATATATTATAACCTATGAATCTGGTGATGCCACAATACATCATCATAAAAAAGCAGAAGGCTTGCTTGCGTACGCTTTCAACTTCAGGTAGGAAAGGACTACTATTAAAATTTACTCATCCACATTGTAATTTTAGCAGTTATGAACCCAAACTTATGCTGAGGTTGGCCAACAAAAGTGAAACTAAGCTTTAACGTTTAATATTATATTTGTATTGCAAGATACATTAGTAGCGACACTTAACAGCGGATAAGATAAGTTTGTAACAAGTTTAATTAATTAAATCATCTTCGTGTCAATAGTTCTTCTTACATAAATATTTCCGTCCTAAAAAAAATATTGTTGTTTTCGATTTTTGATAAATTTGTAAAATGTAATGTAACCTATTGTATATTATACTGTAAATGTAAATGTATATATTAAATGTATATCATTAATTTAAGACGAATTTAATTTACTAAATAATTTAATTAATATTGATAAATAATTAAACATATATCTAATAATTTAAATACATTGGATTGTTATAGTTATTGATAAACACGTACGAATGATGTAAGTACTTAGTATTTATTTATGTAATATGTGACGTGTAAATTATCTTGATTTATTAATAAATAATCTGTATCTGTACACGTTATTACGTATTAAAATTAATATTTTTAATCGAGTTTCAAAAAGTAGGTTATCCAATCGGTTTTTTGCATGTTTATGCTCAGCACTCAGACCGACTATTCTTATAACATCAAAGGTTAAGCAACATATTCGCCTATTATTGAAAATCGTTTTAAATGATTTGTTTGATAGATGGTAAAATGTATCTAAATCGGTGATGCTGTTTGTGATATATCAACAAAAAACTAAATTTTGCTTACATTTACCTGGATGACATAGGTACCTATTCGTAGATTTCCCAAAAAAAAATGAGTTAATTCAAATGTCTGAGTTTAATTATTATCAATTAAAGACGGTTTTTGATATTTCAGTGTAAATTAAATTATTACGAAACGTCTGATTTTACTTCAAAATTGTATTAAATTTTTACTGGAATGAAATGATTGTGCAATAACAGGGACTACTATAAAACTAAAAAAATACTAAAGTTACTAAGTTGGAGGAGGCTTATTGCATCTATCCCTAGCAGCCAAGATGTATTCCCTATTCCTATTCGCTCTATGTTATGTAACTGTCCTGTTACAAAATAGAGAAGTCCAAGGGAAGATATTGATTGATGTCCAATTATTTATTTTTTGTTTAAATATAAAATATTTGACACCCGGCTACAGGTATTTTATTATGTTAGCTACCCCACGAGAAGCGTGGGCATCCTTGCCACAGTGGGGCGTACATTGTCGAAACCGACAAAATTTACCCATGTGATGGGTCCAGACGTCTACAATAACCTGCCGGAACATGTTTGTGATGGCCGCAGCTAATAGTTTATCTCATTTTAAATTTCGATTACAAAACTGGCTTATTAATTGAGCAGGCGTTTTATGGATATGAGGAGTTTATGCCTCGCCCTTATAAATCAACTAATTGTTATTGTTTTAATTTTAAACTAACTGACATTTATTATTATAATGTAATAAATATTTTTTTATTTTTAAAATTTGACATCGTGTTGAGATTGTGATTTTGTAATAAAAATTTATTTTGACATTGTATTGTGCAAAGATACCTATTGTATGCAAAATTTTGTTTTACAGTTTGTCACTTACAATTTCGGACATGTAAATTGGTTATATGAAATAAAGATTATGATTATTATGATTATCCGAGAAAAAAAACAAGTTTTATTGTAGATATGTTCCTCGTAATTCTGACTGTTTTTCTCCACCAAAACTTTCCTTTGGCTTTAACGAACGAATAATATATCCGTGCACAATCACCTGAAAAAAATCACTTTAAGCGGTAAGGCTACCAATTAAAATACACTTCTTCAGTGTCTTCAGTAATAATTCTACTTTTTGTGGCTTTTAACAACGAATTGACTTATCTTATCTGATGAAAATGTGCAAACTAAATACCGGCTTGGTCAAGGCGTTTTAAAGTTTTTTTATACCAGCGTATACATTTGGTAATTATAAACATCTATCACGATTGGGGTAATAACATACCTAATCTGTTCTTAAAAATATTAAATAAGTAATATAAACTTTATGTCCAAAACAATTTAGCTGTAAGCTGATAACTTATGTCCGAGCTGTCAAAAATAACCTTTATGCCCTTTATGTAACCCTTTTTTAGTTATTAAAGTCTGACAGCCGCATCCAAGTCAATCCGTTAAATTTTTTTTGAGCAAAACATCACTCAACTGTAACATATTCAAAGATACCCAATGGATTTTAAGTACGGTTAAGACCGGTTTAATATACGCCGGTCAACTTTAAAGCGATAGCAAATATTTTATAATCTGTCTTCTTTGACAATCTTTTCTGAAAACACATTATTGTTACGAAAAATAATAGTTATTTTACAATAAACATACATACAAACTATGATTTAAATTTAGTTCTGCAAAAAAGTTTCGCAGTCGGTAGGATTCGAACCTACGCTCCCAGAGGGAATCTGATTTCTAGTCAGACGCCTTAACCGCTCGGCCACGACTGCCTTGACACTTCTCTCCAAAATTAATGGGTGCTTCATTTAGCTAATTATTTGATATCTTCAGTGGGTTATAACAGTAAAAAAACGTAACGTTATCATTATAATAGATTCTTTCGCAGATTTGTAAATTAACTAAACGCAAAGATATCTTTGACGCAAAAACTATTTTTAAATTAAGTATTGAAAATAATTAAATTAATATTTTGAATCCACTACAGAACAGAATTAACTTTGAAGTAAGTACCTAGTGTTTGAAAGTAAATCCCATCTGTTTCTCTTTGCCCGAGCTCGGCCACGGGCGCACGGTAGCTCCGCCCTCGTGGGCGAACGATGTGATCAATTAAAAGTTTCCTTTTGTTTTGTCAAAGGGAACAAAACAACGCACTGGAAATTAATAATCAAATTATTAGGCACATAATGTTCCAAACTCACACAGCTTACTAGTTTTCTGAAGCTGACATAATTATAGATAATATTTAAATAATCAAAAGCCAAATACTCGAATTAAAAAGTTCGGCTCTATTTTTGTTACAAGAACGTTTAGGCTAAGTGGGGGTTTCCGCGTTGTTACAGTCTTGGTTTCTTCAAATCGAGAGTGAATCGGATTTTGCTAGGTAAGAATGCTCCATCGTAAACCGCATCGTCGTTTAACATCGATCGAGATGGTGGTCAAGTTGGCAGTCACAGGAACTGCCGATAGAAGTGAAAACTTGTATAATCAATACCTCTTTTAATCTATTATTCCGCCATGCCGTACAAAAATAATGCTACAAGGAGAAATTATCGAGGATTGCAACCCCCCCTCTTCAATTGCACTCAGTTGGACAGCTTACAAGTGACGGCATAGTGCTGAATCTTAATACTTTACACCCTTCTATCATCCTACATAGGTCTCCTGGTGGTTCATTTGACCCGTAAATTTTGTTCACGGGCCTGTAGTCTACTAGAATTTAATCCACAGTCCACGAAAAATCTGTCTGAGGCGAGCCAAAAGAAGTTGTCACTTTAAAAATATAAATGCCACAAGACGGACATACGGTAGGAAAGTCACACTTTTTTACGGATATTCCTAAAATACTACGTCATTTTAGAATGTTCGTCTAACATCGAGCGTGCCTAATTTTTTAACTTAAGTATTTTTTTTACTTTTATTTTGCATCTTTGTGTCTTGTTTTGTAGGACTCTTTATGGTAGGACAATTTGCAGACCACCAAATGTTTACATATTACCGTGTTCCGGTTTGAAGGACAATGTTTCCAGTGAAATTAGGACATAGAGATAAAACATTTTACTAATAATAAAATACGAATGATAAAAAATTACATCATATATTGTATGGGTGACGATTACAATTAATCGCAAAATTACAATTAATCGCAAGATCAGTAATGACTTGGCGTCGTTCATGTTTCAATAGCTGTTTCACCACTGCGCTAAGATAAATTATTAAAATAACTTTTCGAGTTTTTATTCATGTTTCAAAAAAACGCTACACATATTTATATAAAATATATATATGAGAGCACTTCTGAACTGTATGTTGATGTACGAAACAAAAAAAGAACCACTAAAATTGATTCGAAATTGGCGAAACTAATGCGTAACATACATGCAACTGAATTGTAAATATCCTTCTTTTTTGAAGGTGGTTAAAATGAAACAGTATTACAACCTTGAAAACGTACTTCATATAACCCATTTAGCAGATTCAAACTGAATCAAACTTGAAACCTGATTGTAACTGCGAAGTTTCTCGAAGGGCCACAGTTAAAAAACTTATACTCTCAGGGCCAAAGTCGCCCTTTGAGCAGTTCGCGAACTTATTGTACAGTCAAAGGCGAGTTTGGCAGTTTGCGCGGGAAGCGGCCGGAAGTGCGGGGGGCCTCCCGATGGACCGGAAATCGTCACACGTAGTTTTTCCGCTTTCGCTCGCTTTTTCTTTTGCGTATTTCCGCTGCTTTAGCCTTGGCTTTGTGTGGATTCGACGCGGCCAAAAATGTAGGTTACTGGTTTAATACAGATATACGTGGTTATAATACAAAACGTTTGTTGTTTATGAAATTATTGAATAAATCGATTGTGGGATCGGATACTTAATTATTTTGGAGTATTTATCAATATCATATACACAGATTTGTTTATCTTCCTGTTTAGTCTAGGTCTCAATATTACCTATATGAAGAAACTTATGAAACTATATACATATGTAAGTAGATATTTAAATATTATAAAAGATTTTTTATTAAAAAAATGCAACATCAGCTTTATTCATGAAAATGTATCACTAACTTAGTTCTGAAAATTAGTTTTTGCTCAGTATATTTAATTCATAGAATTAAGATTTGTATAGTATTAACACAGTTGACATTAACTTGTACCTACATTTCAGACCGTGATTGTGTGGTTGCTAAGTATTTTGAAGATCTTAATAACCACAAATAAAGACGAATAAAAAAAACTCGAATTTTGAACGAGAATCCATAATGAATGTACAAAAATATGAAGACGAATTTAAGATGAAACTTTTTGACTTCTAAGTTTACCTATGCCCAACTTTCCCAAATTTATTTTGTTATTATACTAGCGTTATTAATATACTAGTGATCTGCCTCGACTTTGTCCATGGTACATTTATAGCCTACATCACTCAAAAATTACGTAAATACCCAACACTGAAATAATTTTTGAAATCGGTCCAGATCTTTCTGTGATTAGCGCATTCAAACTCTTCAGCTTTATAATATTAGTATAGATTCTATTATTAAATTCTACAATAAAGGAATCTATTTTAATAGATACTCGACTAAAGAAATGTTAAAAATAAATTTGTAAAACAACTTTTCAATGCTATTAAGGGAGCGGTCAAAACGTGAAAAGGCCTCCATTGTGTCGGCCGAAGTAACAACAGTCGTTAGGATACTAATTGCTAATGTTGATACACAAGTTTCAACTTCGGACTTTCGATTCCACTCCGATTTATCGCTGGAAACTCTAACCAGTTATTATCTTTGAAACGACGATGTTTTTGTTGAAAATAAACAATACAAGTGCTTATTAAAAATTGTTGTTTGTTTGGATGTTTAGTTTTGATGGTAAACAATTTGGGATATACTACGAAATTGTCTTCTTAGTAAAGTAACGCTTATTGATTATTATCAGGGTCCCTCAGTTTTGCCCGTGTAGTTCCCGTTCCCGTAGTTTTCTTGAAATAAAAAAGTCGCCTGTATGTTCTCGACTGATAACTAGCCATGTTCCAAATTTTAGACTGATTCGTTCAGTTTTACAACGTCTAAACATTTTAACAATAAAACATCCAAATTACTTATTAGTAGAATTACAAATCACAGCTTGTCTAATGTCTTCCCTTGAAATAGCTCATGAGAGCTTCGTTCACTAGAAGGTGGTAGAAGACCCTGTCAAATACATTAACGAGAACTTAGGTCATGGTGCACCATATCTCAACTATACCAAACGGTTTAAATGTGTTACTAGGTACTTCCAAAGTTTGCGTATTTGCGCCGTTTGAGACGCTCAGTCCGATTATAATTATACATTTTTTTATCATTATTTTTATAACTGATGCTAGTTATGGCTGGTCTAGTCGGTGACAACTGCCAACCTGAAGCCTCTTTCTAAAAATTTTCGAGGTCATAATTATGTTTCATCTGCTAACCCGCACTGGGCTACCGTTGTGGATTATGGTCTAAGCACTATACTTGCGAAGGAAGGCCCCTATTCGTAGTAGTGGAAACATTTTGTGGACAGCTTATAATGTATTCATATCTGAGTTTTTAATCTGTGACTTACACGTGTTTTGTATCATAAAAATATTCATTTGAAATGCGAAGTTTTTGACTTTGAATCCATGAATGAATTGAATCTATCCACTTTGAATATCTAGAAATCTGTATAACTGTGTTCGATGTATATTGAAACAGGAAAATAATTAAATGATCCCCCTCATCCAAGCAGTTCCCTTTAAGCCATTCGATCGTAACTCGGGAGTTCTCCTCTATTTGTCCTGAAGAGCCCTATTTCTTGGGCTAACTAAGACGTAGAGCAGGCCATAGATCTAAACGTAAGCGCCGTTTGATACCGCCTCACGAGCGGCCTACCCGCCGTATTTACGGCACCAAGGGACAATGTACAGATTATTGCTTCTCGAATAGGAAATGACAGATGGACAATTCTGCTATTTTTTTTAAAATAATATATTGACTATCGCTGATCGAACCTGGAAACTATGGGTACGTTACTGATGTCATAGTAAGAGGTGATTTACGTAACCGTGAAGAACTACTTCAGCTTAAAAATTAAACTCAGCTTCATCAAATTTCATATTTTTGAGAAATCAGCTAACTATATCAGGGGAACATCTCTGAAGTATAATCCACCAAACAAAAAAGAGTCATCAAAATTGCTTCACAAAATTTAATTATTTATGTCAATCAGTAGGTACCATCACAGACATTAACTTACAATTATGATATTTAAATTACTACTAAGCACAATGAACATTTCATGATAGTAATATTATTTATAAATGATATAAAATCAATCGTCAAAAACAAAAGGTAAACCAAAAATGGTTTTAGGAATTGTTCTTCGTCATTTTTAATACAATAAAAAAATAGAAAAAAATAATTCGTAAATCAACTAAAACTAAAAATAATACATAATAAGATGAAATATTTAAAATGACTATGCCAAGAAATCAAAATTCTAGTGTCAAATAACAATAAATTAGAAACATACATGAAAAAAAAACATACAGCCGAAGTGAGAAATTTCTCCGTATTTTGAAATTACTTGATAAAAAACTAAACAAGTACAATAAAAAAATAACAAAGAAAATGCGTGTGCAATGTATCTGCGCTTCTGTAATCTGTGGCACAGCCGTTTTATCCATTACATAATAACGGCCGAGATAAGTAGTTTGTGAGCATTCCCTTTATGTTCGTGCTGCGACTTTGTCTCTTATTATTCCTTATATTTTTCGCAGTCGATAATTTAAGAAAAGGCATTTTTGTATTACGAAAGTATGGGAAAGATTTTTCCGTTTAACAACGTATAAGCGTGATATCTTTATGTGAATATATTTATATATTGTTTATCCTTTGTTCCGCTGAGAATCTTTTGTTTTTTTTGTGGGGTAAAGATGAATAAAAGTTGTAGATTGTACGGTTCAGTACATCTGCCAACATTTATGAAGTATCTAGTCATTATAATACATTTTGTTTTAGATTAGTTTTTGTATTTTGACAATATTCAGCACACGTCCTATACAAAATGAAGTTGTAGCTGGTCTTCGGGAGAACAGCGGCTGCCCATCCGGAGCCCCAGATTCAAATCCCGCGCGCACCACTGCCTTTTCAAAGTCATGAGCTTACGTAACTTAAAACGGTGAAGGAAAACATCGTGAGGAAACCGACTTGCACCTAAAATCTCTCGAGGTCGTGTGTCATCAACCAACCTTCACTGGGCCACCGTGGTGGATTATGGCCTCTAGACTCTCTCTAAGCAAGAGAAGGCCCCGAGTCCCAGCAGTCGGAGCATTTAGTGGGCTGCTTATGGTAAAGGAAATGATACTGAACTGAATGCACCATTTCATGGTTGATGTTCTGAAAACGCAAACGAAGTCTTTTGGTTTCAGTTTCCTGAGTTAAACAGTTAAACAATAAAATGTAATCTAAGGATACTAAATACTAACAGGTGTCTACGAATATTATTATAACCTGAAGAGTTTATTTGTTTGAACGCTCTAATCTCAGGTAACACTGGACCGGTTTCAAAACTCATTCTCCTTTGTATACGTACGTGATCCCTGAATTCTATAAGTTATATTTTATATGTATGCATATGTGTAGCAAACTCAAAATGAGAGTGTAAACAGGAGTGGCGTGGTGGCGCATTGACAAGGATGTCTAATTTCTCAATCGTGATGGCGTAGGTTCGAACTCCGGGTACATCTGTGTATATTATTTTTCCATGTGCATGTTCAAGTTTGTTATTACCACTGGTTTTAACTCGAACTTGCAATCTTTTTCTCACAAGGAGAGAGTCAAGGTTTTAAGACGCTGACGATCGCCAAATGGCACTTTTTTCAACACCAATTTAGCAAAATGTGTATAGTTTGGGATAATGAGTAAAATATATGTTATTCTTGAACATATTTATGAGTGACCCGAGGTCATAAATACAAGATTTGGTAAAAAAATCGTAAACAAACCTCTAAAAATTAGTTCTAACTTAGATATCAGTGTAATTAGGAGACGGACACTAGTAATTTTTTAAATTATGACGTATTATATTTTGACAAAGGACATTGCTGGTTTATATTTTGGGTTAATTAAAAAACTCACACTTATTTAATTGCATGCACAAACATTCACCGCGCTGGTCAAGTTCTTTTTTTTTACCTTTTATAGGCTTACACTTGACCGCAATCTCGCCTGATGTTAAGCGACGATGCGGTCTACGATGGAGCGTGTTTACCTGGAAGAAACCCATTCACTCCTTATTTGATTTCCAGTTCTGGTTGCCATACGGCACTGTGTCTTGTTCTATTTTTTTGTATACATTTTCATAGTTATGGTTAAGTCGTAGGTAACTCATAATATATCGGGATGTAAATTATAGTTGACAAATGATTTTATTACTTTACTAGCGTTCCGCCCCGGATTCGCCCGTGTATAATACATAGTCTATAACATTCAGGGACCACGCAAAATAGTACATTTCCAATGGCGAAAACATTTTTAAAATCGGTCAGTAGTTCCTGAGATTTGTGTGTTCATACAAATAACCTCATCAGTAAAACTGATGACTAATACTATTCATTATTATTTGCACAAAAAAAAAATGGAGCAAAATGTTTTCAGTTAGAAAACAATTTGCTTCTTTTATTCAGTTATTTTTGTTTGGATTTTATGGAGACGGCCATCTGATTTACGTGATCTAACCGTTCAGAAGTTATTTTCGATCAGAATTTAAATTCCAAAAACCTCGGTTTACGGGTGATAGTTAAAAATAAATGAAATGCAGCGGTTTTATGTTTTGGTCTAAAGTGATTACCGTTTTAAAATATAAACTAAGAATCTTCTATTCTTTAGTTTTATTATCTACTGAGGTTGGACTCTTTGCAGAGATCGATTGGAGAATTACCACACGTTTGTCAGTTATTTACCGCCCAGCAGTAATATACATACATCAGTATATTCGAGTTTGAAGAGCAATGTTTTTGAAAAAAATATAAGGCATAGAGATTAGAGAAACCTCTGGATGACGAGAGCAGAGCAGTGCTAGGTAATGATTTAGACTCTTCGAGTTCCAATAGCTGCGTTACACTGTGCTGTTGTTTAAAAATGTTGATGTTTGTTGCTCAATGACATCGTAACACATGAACTGATCAGGCTATTTGTAACTCAGTTAGATTATAGTCTGGAAGAACACATAATAAAGTTTTTATCCCAGGGATATAACAGAAACGGGAATTACGCGCGAAAAACCGCAGGGTGCTGCTAGTACTACTTAATAAATAAAAAATAAAAAAAAATAGTCGTAAAAAATCTTGGTGGTTATTTTACAAACAAAGCTATCTAGTCCCAAACTAAGCACAACTTGTACTGTGAGAGTCAAATAGTTAACATAATAGTTGCATATTTTAAATACACATTTATTATAGATAGAAAACATTCAGGCACAGTAGCTACAAATATTTGTAGACATCGCACATATATTTGCACTGGGTGGGGATCGAACCCACAACCCACGAATTTGTAGGCAGACTAACTACCAAGTAAGGGACCAGGCCAGCCGGTGATAATAAGTAGTTAGTACCATAGTAATAGTAGTAGTGAAAGCCCGCGGAGCATGCTGGCGCCGTTACTAAATGACAATGTTTGTACACCGAGCCAAAAAACAACAGCATTCTGGTCACGCATCGTGTCTAATAAACTCAAGAAATGTAAGTCATTCAAAGCCGGATAAAATACCAAAACTTATTTAAAAATGTGAAAAATATGTAGCGACTAAGCTAACTCGCCATAAAGTACCTAATATTTATTTATCCCGTAGTTCACCGTTAGTGAACATAAATATTTGGGAACAGGGCCCCAGGAGCGAGTGGCACTCGACGTCCGGACGCCACACCTGACCGGCCCGACCGGCCCGACCGGCCCGGATGCCCGCCGTCGCCCCGCCGGCCCGGATAACCGGTTACCGGGTAATTGAGTAATCCGGTTACACCCGCCCGTGTAAGCACCCTGTATTGATGGCTCCGTGTTGATACACCTGTACTTATTGATGACTAACCTGTAGACTACCTATAAGTAAAATTATTGAAAAAAACTTTTGTTTCAGATGTAAGTAAGTAGCTACTATGGTAGTGAGTATAGTTATTATAGTTGAAAAACAACATTACAAGTTAAACATGCACGAACTCTATCCGTCACTGCGCCTGCCAAGTTCCATATTATGTATATTGATTAGGTAAACGGGTAACTCACGTGTAATGAGGTCGGTCAATCCGACTCGAGTTTCGGCCGCGTCCGGCGACCTTTTTCAAGGAGAGTGTACGCGCCCGATGGCTTCCCGTTTGGCACTGGTAATTCCATATTATGTGCATTATTTTGATCTTCTCTTTTGGATAAAAGTTTGAGCTCCGTTTCTATAGTGTGTTGATAAATTCCTTATTGTGATATGCTAACTAGAAACAATTATAGCTAATTATGCAAGTGTTTGACAAAAACACAAACACATGACAAAAAAATCTCAAATTCATCCCATTCTCAAAACCTTGAAAATTTCACATTATACGGAATTTTGTCAGGCGCAATGACATTTTATTTGTCCATACGTTACCAAAAAAAATTATGATGTGAGAAGAGAAAAAAAAAGCTAATTGTACCCAAATAAATAATAATTAGCGGTAACAAATTGTCGAATAAGCCAACATAACAAAATTAAATAGTTGTGTTCCAACTATTTTATTCACAATTTCAAATCATTTTACCAGATTATTTTAGACTAGCGGCCCGCTCCGGCTTCGCTCGAATAATAACCTAGATATCAACTGCAGCGCCATCTGCCGTAGCCTATGTTACTCGGGAATAATGTAGCTTTCCAAAGGTGAAAGAATTTTTGAAATCGGTTCAGTAGTTTCGGAGCCTATTCATTACAAACAAACAAACAAACAAACAAATCTTTCCTCTTTATAATATTAGTATAGATTTTCATCGCGATTGAACAACAAATTAATATCCAAATTTCTTTACTATAAAATTTATAATAGGTGCGGTGGTTTTAGCTTTGTATGGTTAAATAGATTTAAGATGGCCGCCGCCACAAAATAGCGGGAAAAATATTTCTTCACAGCTTCGCTCAATATGGGTATCAAATCAAAGAACTCGACTAGTAGAACCACAGAAATCTAAATAATAAGGTAATAGAAATGGCATAACTCTCAAATTACTTGCAAAACGCTTGTCGCCACATTTCCCCTACCCCCGCGATCACTACTACATGCGCGTAGTATTCAAATAGAGCTCCACTCACACACCAATAATTGCACATTATCAACCTGGGTCTGTGATTGCACCACACACATCCATAAACGCTTATCAGTGAACCTACTAATACATTGAAAAATTAACAATTTTTCACATATACGCTAGTGCTTGACAAAAATTAAAACATATCGATATTTCAAAGTACGGTCCAATTTTAACATTCGATAAAGGTTATTATTGATTTCATTAATTAGGTGTATTACACTACAACAAAGTCGATATGCCTACCAATAAAATAAGTGACTCACATGGGGTATACTATTGTTTCGAAAACTGAACTATGTAATTCTGACACCACATGGCGGCTGTCCAAAATCAAAACCTAGCAAGAGCATTGAGCAAATTTTATAGGAGAAGGAAAAGAAACATTTTCTTTGACCATTCAGAATACAACATCCTTTTTATACTGCTTTCATTTTGAAATTGATAAATACAGTTTGCTTTACATAATAAGCTAGTTTAACTTAATTTATGTCTATCTGTAAAAGTTTTATGTGCCTTACTTAAGTTTGATTTGGGAAATCCAATATAGGTATCACATGAAATCCAAATTAAAAACCTAGTAGGTAAGGTAGTTACTAGGTGTTTGAATTGTTTTATCAAAAAATCAAAATTATCATTTTTCATTTACATAGGTACGAAAATAAATCATATTCGGCTTGTCTTGCTCGCGAGTGTAATAGATGCTAAATATGTCACTATGACTAAAACTCTTTAGAATTATAATAGACAATAATTTTCAAAATCACCTATCTTCAGTAAAAAATATGTACTATTTGTGGAACTTTCCCATAACACGCGAGCAAAACCGCTGCCTAATGTAAATATGCATGTTCGCGGCTTGAAGGAAAACAAGGAAGAACTCAAACGACTATTATATGAAATGAATATTATACCATATGAACATTAGTGTTATCGTTGTTGTATCAATGTAATGTCATTGGAAACAAAAAATATGTGAACAGAAATTATACAAAACGAATATTATAAATGAAATATGAAACGTTGTTTGTCCAAGTAAAATTAATTACATTTAAAGTTGTTATCCCAAACAAGGGAGAATCAGTCTGTATGGATATTTTAAATACGCATTTGGTCTCCCCCCCCCACCACCTCTCTCCTTCCCCGCGCACTAACTTCTCAGTTCACACTGACTTGCTATAATTTACTATAAGTAGTCATTGGAAATTTCGTTGCAAACTTCACTGGTTTCGTAAATCAAAACCTAGTATGACATAATTCCAAGTTCAAAAACCTAGCATAGGGCTTATCCCAAATTCATAAATCTAGTATAAGTCTACTTTACAAATTCAAAAACCTAGTATGTACCGTAGTTAATAGGGTTTTGGATTTGGAAATGTCAGTTGCTAGATTTTTGACTTTGTTATACCGGACTAAGACGTGCACTTGCTAGGTTTGGCATTTTCATAACTATAGTTCTAATGGCGATATAAATATGATTGTTTTTGCATTAGATGCAGCTCAAATTTTTGTGTAGATTGGTTAAAAAAAAGTATTTTGCCAAAAATGTCCCTTGCTAGATTTTCATTTTGAACAGCCGATGGGCTTAGGTATAGTTGAAGAACAAAGGTTGTTGTATATTTTGTACATCGAGCAACTCGATCTTCCGCGCAAGCACGAAAAAAATTATTGCTAAAAATTATTGTTCAAATCTTTCTGTCATTTCTTGCGGGAGGGGAAAGTTGCACACTAGCGTAAAGCCGCACTATTACATACAAAACATACCTGTACCGATCCATTGCCGACCATACTCACACAGCCAAATCACTAACACATAAAAAATAAAGCACCATTCACAAATCTAGCCCCGCCCTCAGTGTATTCCACGCCACAGTATATTATCAAACTCCTTGGTCCACGCGGACTTGTACTTTGACAGAGGGGAAACGCTGTGTATGCCTACTCCCTTCCGTGTTGCTCGCTGATTTTGTATGAAAACTAATAAAGTCTTAAAAATAAAAGCTTACAATAGATAAATACTGCCTCAGTTATCTTAATATTTATTTTGCACGGACGAACAATCGTGCGTTATAGCCAGTATGTAGATACTTTTGTTAATAATTAATGAATTATGAAGTAATGTTTACCGCGAATTAAAAGATTGTACGTACGGGTGTAATGTTAATTGCATACAATTTTTTTTATCGATTTATTATGTTACTTTATCGATAAAACTATGTAAAATTTAAAATAAAATTTTCATCGTTTATTTTTGGGAAAGTAAAATTGGACCGTCACAGCACTAACTCACAATCGCTACCTGCGGTTGTACCATGGAAGATTAGAGGTTATGACGATATCTTTAATTTTACATTACATTGCTGTTTATGCTTGTACCACTTTAGATGTTAATTAATGTATGCAGCAATGGTATGCAAAATGACGATCACACCAAAAATTTATAACTATCATAGTGAATCATTGGGCTCCGTTTATTTTATTAAAAAATACAATTAAATTAAAATAAAATACCTATCAGTGAAATGTAATCTCATTATTGGTATAATTGCAAGTTGTGGAAGAACTTCCACAGTTGTTTATGCTGCATAACACAAGTTTTTAAAGATGATTCACGCCTGCCGGTTCGAACAAGACTAAACTACAATTCGAGCACTGGTGGCCTACAAGTCACCTGTGCGGCGACAATGTCACGCGGTCATGCGACTTCTAGTACCTTATTATTTAGATTTCTGTGAGTAGAACACTACACTATTCCAAATTTCAAATCCAAGATGGCCGTCACCACCAACTGGTGAATGACATTTATTTTTTCACTACTCTCTCAATATGGGTATCAAATGAAAGGACTTGACTAGTAGAAAGGTTGTACAAATTACAAATCCGAGATAGTCAGGGGTACCTAAATCAAATTTTTAAATGTTGTTTTTGCTATACCTATTAGGTTATCCCTTCATATTCACTAGAGACGATGTTTTAATTTTTTCACAGATTTGCTGAAGTTGCGCTGAGAATATTTTCTTGCTACGTATTCACACCTGAGAGTAAAAATTAAGCAATTGGGATTTGTTTTTTAAAATTTATTTAAACTTTTATTGGGATAATCTTATACCTTTAAACGAGCAATTCTTGTACCTATATATGTATATATATATATATATATATAATCTGAATTTCGGAAACGGCTGGAACGATATTTATGAAATTATGTATGCAGGGGGTTTCGGGGACGATAAATCGATCTAACCAGGTTTCATTTTTTAAAAACGCATATTATGCGCGTTTTTAGACAATGAAAAACTGTTACATCAGACATTAGAATGCAAAGGTAAATTTCGCCGCATGACACGACAGCATAATTGGCTCAGTCGGGAAGTCGGGCGTTCGTGGCGGTCACGAATTAATAGCTGCGGGTTCGAATCTAGACTTCTCTTCTTTTTTCAAGTATTTTTTTTTAAGAATATCTGGGTATTTTTAGTATTTAAACCGAGAAAAGCTTGGTGACCCAGGTACTTTATGTAATGATTAGAACTAAGTTCAAATCGGCTTACTTACCATAAAACGATCTGCCGAATTGAGCCATTTCAATTTTTTACTGCAATCTCGTCAGCTTTACAAAGAAAAAACTGATACTTGAATACACACGTAGATTATCAGGATATCATAATTTAAATAAATAGGTATCAGGTTAAATAAAGGCTCTGCCCACGATCTTAAAAAAAAAATATCTGTAAATAGGTATCAGGTTTGGTGAAATTATTTATTTCTTTTAAAAACCACTCTGACGAAACCAGTATAAAGCAATTTTTTTTTTTTTTTTAACTTCTATAGGTTTACACTTGACCGCCATCTCGCCTGATGTTAAGCGACGATGCGGTCTACGATGGAGCGTGTTTACCTAGATAAAACCGATTCACTCTTGATTTGAAGACACAAAGATTGTAACCATCGGGGAAAACCCACTCAGGCAACGTATTCCACAGCTTAGACGTTCTTATCACAAAAGTAGAGTCGAATCTCTTCGTTCGAGTCTTTGGAACATCAACCATGAAACGATGTCGCTTTTTCGAGCTACGAGCATTCCGATAGAAAAAAGGACAAGGTGGTATCAGATTGGATTTCCTTTTAGGCACACGTTGTATACCTGTACATCTATCTTATCTTCTATATATATAAAAGCGAAAGGTCACTCATCAAGGAATCTCAGAAACTACAAATGCTAGGAATCTGAAATTTTGCATGGAGGTTCCTTTTAGCACGTAGGTGCTTGCTAAGACGGGGTTTTGCGAAATTCAATTGTATCTAGACACTTGACGTGAAGCCAACAAATGTTTGTTCTAGCAATTTCGTAATTTCAAACTGTACGGGGTGAAATTGGGGTTGAAATGGGGGATGAATGACAACATGGAACGTCCCAACTGTTGAAGATAAAACCATGAAACTCTGTATATAGGCACTTGACACGAAGCAAAAGAATGTTTGTTTTAGTAATTTTGTAATTTCAAACTGTACGGGGGTGAAATTGGGGCTGAAATGGGGGATGAATGTCAATATGGAACGTCCCAACCGTTGAAGATAAAACCATGAAACTCTGTATATATACACTTGATACGAAGCAAACGAATGTTTGTTCTATCAATTTCGTAATTTCGAACTGTACGGGGGTGAAATTGGGGTTGAAATGGGGGATGAATGTCAATATGGAAGTTCCCAACCGTTGAAGATAAAACCATGACACTCTGTATATAGGCACTTGACACGAAGCAAACAAATGTTTATTCTAGCAATTTCGTAATGTCAAACTGCACGGGGGTGAAATTAGGGTTGAATGTCAATATGGAAGTTTCCAACTGTTGAAGATAAAACCATGAAATTCTGTATATAGGCACTTGACATGTAGCAAACAAATGTTTGTTCTAGCAATTTCCTGATTTCAAACTGTACGGGGGTGAAATTGGGGTTGAAATAGTGGATAAATGTCAATATGGAAGTTCCCAACCGTTGTAGATAAAACCATGAAACTCTGTATATAGGCACTTGACACGAAGCAAAAAAATTTTTGTTTTAGTAATTTTGTAATTTCAAACTGTACGGGGGTGAAATTGGGGCTGAAATGGGGGATGAATGTCAATATGGAACGTCCCAACCGTTGAAGATATAACCATGAAACTCTGAATACTTATAGATACTTGACACACAGGAAACGAATGTTTGCAAAACGAATGTTTTGCAATTTTGTAATTAAGAACTGCACGGGGGTGAAATTAGAGTTGAAATGGGGGATGAATGTCTCTATGCTTTCAGATCTAAAAACTGACCCGGTTTTTATGAATTAGTATACAGTTGTTTTATTATAAGCTGTTTTTAGTAACCGTAAATGTGTCTGGGTATACAAATAGGTACTGCCTGAGTTACCTTAGTATTTATTTCGCGCGGACGAAGTCGCGGGTAACAGCTAGTAATATATAACATTAATATAGGTATGATTAGTCTTGTAAGTAAAGAATGACGAAAAGAAAAAAAAAATTACAAGAAAATGTTATTTTAGGTGTATGGTGTTGGTGACGTTTCTAGAAATAAGTTTAGTGACGTTGGCAGGCAGTGTATCACCAACGTGTCAGCCAGTTTCCCGGCCAGTGTGTCGCAGGGCCGGCGTCCGGTAGACAAACACGACAATCAGTGGCGGCAAACACCTGGACTTCATTTGTCCGCACGCAAAATCTGTAGTCCGTACCTCTGCGGTCCTGGTACACTCCCCGGTAACGTGCAGGCTTTTCACAGCTTGTTTGACAAAAAAACCGGCGAAAATAGAGGCTCGTGATACTGTAGTGGAGTTAAGTTTCCCTGGGAAATAAATTTGATTGTTATTCTTCCGCCAAACAGAGTCCAGAGATTTCGGTTTGAAGAGTAAAGTTTCCAAAAATATATAACATCATAGTGGCAGTCAGCTCTTAGAATATAAAAAGTCACTCGTCACCCAGAGATGTATGATTATTTATCCCTTTGAGCTGCAAAATATATGAAAACATCGACCTCCAAACCAAACAATAATATTTGCACATAGTAATGTTAAGACTCATTGCAGAGTCCGCCTGAGAAACTACCACGTCTTTATTCTACTGCCACGCAGTGCTGTGCAAGATAACCGTGTTCGGGTATGAACAGCGAGCAACACGGAAGGGAGTAGCCTTAGCTAAAAAATATTGTTCAAATCTTTCTGTCATTTCTTGCGGGAGGGGAAGTTGCACACTAGCGCAAAGCCGCACTATTACATACAAAACATACCTGTACCGATCCATTGCCGATCATACTCACACAACCAAATCACTAACACATAAAAAATAAAGCACCATTCACAAATCTAGCCCCGCCCTCACGCCACAGTATGTTATCTAACTCCATGGTCCACGCGGACTTGTACTTTGACAGAGGGGAAACGCTGTGTATGCCTACTCTCTTCCGTGTTGCTCGCTGGGTATGAAGCATAGTGTTTCCAGTTCCAATGTTGTTTTTTGGGCTATGAGATAATTTTCATCTTGTATCTCTCGGTCACAAGCACAATGCAATGATTAAAACATAATTTGGTGATAATACCTTAATACCTTTTTTTTTTTTTATTATTTAATTTAAACACTCCACAGACTCCGGGGTCCGTGACTTTTGTCATTATTACTATAACCTTTTTTTATTTACATAGTTCTTGGATTAGGAGAAGAAGAGAAAAATAAGGGGGGTGGTGAACATTTTACCTTAAATATCGTTACCGTAAACATTTTTATTTGCTTTTATGTCTACTTTGTGGTTCAAGTGTAAGTTTGTTATGGTAGTCAGAAAATTTGGATACAACGAAACTATTTAACTTCGTAGAATTTCAAACATCATTTTAAGCTTAAGCTATAACCGTTGTTCACTACATTATTATCATTACTTTCATTATTATTTATCATTACAAGATTTTCCGTGAAATGTTCACTGGTTTGATTTATCTGCTCTAATGGGTTTTAAATGTTTTCAGATTGAGATGATGAAGTAAGGCGGAGAAAATAAATCAACGATCAAACTCATTGATGATATAAAACTTTTCAAGACTAAGAAAAATTGCAAATAATATTTAAATAAATATTATTTATAGTTTAGTAGTGGATATTTCACACAGCACACCATCTGACACTAAACTAAGCGAAGCTTGTAAATATAACAATATAATTAGTATACATTTAAGTTAGCCCCTGTAATATGCCCCTGCCTCTTCAGCTCTATTTTTGTGTGATGGAAATTCGTTGACCGTCCACCGCGTAGGGATACGGCAGGTTGGTGTGTCAGGCTCGACACCACTAAAGGGCACCAGCCCCTACCGACTAAAACCCCCAAAGGTTTCTCCGGCTTTACAGTGGGTCAAACAAAACCCGGAGAAACCTATGGAGGAGGAGACTTTGGTCTCGGGGCTACTGCCTCTTCAGCTCTAGTTCAAAGTTCGGTAAGCAATAATAAACCATCTGACAAACTACCATAGGACCTGTTATAAAAAATAAAACATAATGTTTGCAATATAATTATTTAGTCAGTACAAAATCTGTGTCCGACTGTACAGAGCGGTACTAATTGACCCCTTGTTTGTTTTTGTCGATCAAGCATGCATTTTGAAAGCTGTTAGTGGTCGAAGTTCCTAGTTTGAGTAGTGGTTGCTTACTCAAACATTTACAAATGCGAATGACTGTAGATTTTTTCTAATTAAATATGAAGAAAATTAAAATTCAAGTTTTGAGAATTGGGTATTGATGAAAAACTCAACGGAAAGACAGCACCCGACCAACTTTTACGTCATTACCATTAAAATGATTAATTTAACATAAAGGATATTATTTACGTCCAATTAATCGGTGAACTACTCTAACTCTTAACGAGTTCTTAGAAGTTTCAATAGATTTTTACAAAAAAATATCAAATACAGGGTATTAGGTTCATGCAACTTAATATCATAATAATAATCAACGTTATCAATAAAAGAGTCCCCGATATTTAAAGGCAAAGGTAAAAGGGACGACATTGATGGATATAGACCAGTATCGATTATACCAGCAATAGCCAAAGTGTTAGAAAATGGCTTGAGTTCACGATTAGCGGCCTACCTATCGGAAACCAAGGCGCTGTGTGAAAAACAATACGCATACCGCGAAGGAAGGTCTACGACTTTTCTAACGCGTGAAGTGGTTCGTGGTGTATTGGCTGCTCGTGAACGCAAACAGCAAGTGGCTGTCTTGTGCTGTGATTTATCGAAGGCCTTCGATGTTGCAGACCATGAGACCTTAGCGTTAAAACTGAAACACTATGGCATAGCTGGGGAATCATACGCTGTGTTGACTGACATGTTACGAGGCCGCTCGCAAGTGGTGGATGCTAGCGATGGTGATAATAAATCAGACCCATTGTCTTCATCTATGGGAGTACCGCAGGGTTCGTCAGTTTCAAACATCATGTTCTCTCTTCTATTGAATGATCTCCCTGACGCCGTAAAGGGGGCAGACATATTCATGTATGCGGATGATGTGGCTGCCATAGTAACCGCCCTTTCAATAGAGGATTTGATGAATGAAGATAAATTAAATACTGTAATTAATGGATTAAACACGTGGTTTCGTGCCAACGGTTTTATACTAAACTCAAAAAAGACTCATTTTATTCACTTTTGTCTGTCAGGTCACTATACAAAACCGCTAAAAGTCTTGATTGATGGCGTCCGGATTGAGCAGGTACAAAATACATCATTTCTGGGGTTCGATATTGACCGTTGCATGACTTGGGCATGACGACATGACACCACATCGACAAGATGTGTGCTAAAGTAAGCAGTGCGTGCTTTGCACTAAGACGGATGTCCCGAGTGGTGTCTGCGGATGTGTCTTGTTCGTGCTCCTTCGCCACGGTGCATTCCCGGTTACAGTACGGCGCCGAACTATACGCGCATGCTGCCGACTGGAAACGTGCGTTCCGCGTCCAAAAACGTGCCGTACGTGCCATCGTGGGCGTGTCGCAATGCACATCCGTTAGACCATATTTCAAAGAGCTTGGCATTCGTACGTTGCCTGCAATCTTGATCTATCAAGTGGCTATGTATTTCAAAAATAACTTACACTCATATAACACGCGAGGAGAGAGACATTCTTGCAATATACGTAACGCTGACAAGCTGGATAGTATACCACACTCTCTCACAAGATCGGAAAAGCTGACTCACATTATGGGACCGGAAGTTTATAACACTCTTCCTAAAATAGTTAAATCAGCCCCGAGTTTGGGCAGCTTCAAGAACCGATTAAAAAGCTGGCCTATCGATCAAACTTTTTATAGTGTTAATTTTATTGTGAGTTTACACTCACAATAAAATTGTAAAAAAAATACCATTGTTCATGACAATTGTAATAAATACATATTATATTTTAATGGTTGACACTCATTTGTACGATACTTATTATCGTACAATAAAATGTTAAATTTAAACTTTAAAAATGTATACTCTTTGTAAGCTCTCTTTTTGTTTATTATTATTGACGTGTAAATTGTACATTTATGAATAAAGAACTTTGATTTTAAATCTAATCATACTTAATGATCAATATTTCAAGTGGAGGTGCACAAGTTTGCCACAACCACTGATTTAAACGGAACCGGAATCACCACGATCCGACATCTTAAAAGGATAAATATGTGACATCCGACAATACTAACTCGGCCAGTATGGTGGATTATGGCCTCGTTTTTTTTGCGAGAGAAAGTCCCCAGTCTAGTCCCAGCTATGGGATATAAAGTGGCCTGTTCGTAAGTTGTTTTGTAATACTTTGTATGTAATTTAATTAGAGATTACCAGTAGAATACATAAATACCTAGATCCCAACCTAACATTACCTATAACTGTGTTCTAAATTTCAACACGAGTAGTTCCGACACGACTAGCAACAAACATTCACACAGACAAACTTCAAAACTTTTGCGTTTATAATAATACTAGCAGCGCCCCGCGGTATTACTCGCAAAGTTCCCGTTCCAGTTGTTTTCCGGGATAAAAAGTAGCCTATGTGTTCTTCCAGGCTATAATCTATCTGTCTTCCAAATTTCAGCCTGATCCGTTCATATGTTAGGACGTGATTGAGCAACAAACATCCAAACATCCAAATATTCAAACATCTGTAGATATTGCACTTATATACTAAGTCTGACACGTACAAACGTGCTCCCACACATCCATACATTGACATTTATAATATTATTAAGATTAGTAGGACACATTTTCTGTCTTACATTCATTCATAGTACGTAGTACTTTACAGGCTTTTTCATCATCCGAGTTCTGATCCTTGTTAATTGAATTCAAATGAACCTGTTTAAAATTATAGACAGCGCACTCGAATAATTGACCTACTTTTCATCAATGCCTTTGATCTTCTGAAACCCTTATTCACAAACGTCTAATAAGCTCATTACATGTTCTTTGTCAACTTTTGTTTGACAAGACTTGCTTCGTGTGGGAGCGGAACAAAAGATCTTTTAAATATAATACTCTGTATTAGAGTTTTATGAATACATCTCTAATTAAATTACACCTGAACTACAGATGTATTTATTTAGTCTGGTCAATGAAACAGGCAAAGTTACGACATAGAATAGGTAATATGCATGGACGTATAAAAAAAGTCGGACGTAGTCTCGCTAAAACAAAAACTGTGTCCATCGAGTCGGCCACATAATATGCACGTGTGCGCTGCCACAGACAGGCTGACACGCACACATCAGTGAGTCATTACACGCGATACTTGTGTATATGTGTGCGTGTCAGCCTATCAGTCACAAACTAACAACGCACGCATGCAAATGTGGCCGACTCTAGTGACACAGTTTTTGTTTTAGCGAGACTCCGTCCGACTTTTTTCTAGGTCCATGGTAATATGTTAGTAGTTAGCAGTCTCTGGGGAAATACCACAACTTTGCCAGTTATTCCACTACCAATCAGTTATTTCTTTATATACCTACCTCTACATATATAATACTAGTAGCTCCCCGCGGTTTTACCCGCGTAGTTTCCGTTCATGTTATTTCCCCGGTACATAAAATAGCCTTCTATAATAATATAGTTCTTCCAGACTGTAATGTAACTGTGTTCCAAATTTCAACTCGATCCGTACATACGTTACGACGTGATTGAGCAACAAACAAACAAACATTCAAACATTGACATTTATAATAATAGTAGGATATAAATAAAGTGGCCAAGTGCGAGTTGGACTCACCCATGAAGGGTTCCGTTGCAGCAAGTAACATAGTATTATATGTATTGCTAGCTTTTTTTGATCGGATACACTTTGGTGAGCATGTCACTGATCTGTATGACCCATAGCACCGTACCCTTATCCTATCGGACTGCTCGTAGCTCGAAAAACGGTGATTTTTCAAGTAAATACTTTTTTAGCCTCGTTGGTCCCCTTTTGTGAAGGGAAAACATTATCGGCTCACGTCACTAACATGCCTAATAGCGGTATATCTGTAACTATACAGGACAGGTGATGTATTGTTTAACACTGTATAATACTAAAATTCTAAGTAATAAGTTTGTTTTCTGTCGGCCAAGTTTTAAATTTTCAAGCCACGGTAAAATATTTCGTAATTGATAATACTAGTGTATGAATGTTAGTGGTTAATGAATGTAGGTCACCTTTCACCGCGGCATGCACCAATCTCGCGTCTCAAATAATTGGTAACAGTTATACAGTGACAGGTGTTCATGTAGTACTTACGTTATGTGAGGCTAAAGTACGGTGAACGTTCTGTGAGGCAGTCGTGGCCGAGCGGTTAAGGCGTCTGACTAGAAATCAGATTCCCTCTGGGAGCGTAGGTTCGAATCCTACCGACTGCGGACTCTATTTTGTTTTTAAAGTTTAACTTTTTCATATAGGTAAAGCAAAGACAAAGTAAATATTTTGTTAAATAAATAAATATAAGGTTTATTAACAAAACTAAAATACAATGAGAACTACACTACGCTACATACCTAACAACTACTTACACTAAGCACACCTGAATTATCCATAGACCAATGAAGGTGTACAGATAATCAAGATGTTCAAGCCCACTACCAATCGGAAGCGTACCCAGCATGCTGGCGGCATTACCACGCTGAATGGCAATGCTTATGCGTTTAGGTTTATTTATTTAAGCTATTGTTGCTGATACTAACCTAATACATAACAAGTGACTTACA
Organism: Ectropis crepuscularia; assembly: GCA_963693475.1. Taxonomy (NCBI): domain Eukaryota; kingdom Metazoa; phylum Arthropoda; class Insecta; order Lepidoptera; family Geometridae; genus Ectropis; species Ectropis crepuscularia. The sequence goes on along the minus strand of OY856344.1, from coordinate 860,419 downwards.
ATATTACAGATTGGTCAGCGTGTCCTGTGACACGTAGGCCTCTTCTAGCTTCTTCCATTCATTTATTATCTATTCTTTCGCATTTCTTGTCCAGGTTGTAGATACCTCCAATTATCTTGAAATAATATCATCTGTCCATATTTTAACCTGTCCTCCTAAATTTATTTTTAACACGCTTCTATATTTTCGTCCGTTTAAAAAAAACTGTGGTATCTTGGGACACCTGGCAGGAACGAAGTTCCTTTGGATAACGTAGAAGTACAACTAAGGAAAAAAATGCTTTATTTTATTATGGTACGATTATCTGAAAAATAGTGTTGGAAACGCTGGTCATAGGCAGTTATCATGCGTCACTTCTGCTAAATAATTTTCTTAAGGTTGTAGTTTCACATTATTTCTGTTCAGTCTCTCATCAAAATCCCTGTCTCCTCCAACCCTTATTTTCAGGTAAGGAACTTCCTTCCAAAAACACAAGCTAACTTTGATTAAAAATCAAATAGCAGTACACTTGTAATGTTTTCTGTTTCCAATTTGTTCATTTTATACTGGAAATGCAAACTGGAAGGTAACAGTAAAACAGACCTTTTGAGTTATCGGGTATGCTTTGACAGCAGTCATGCCTGCCGACGCTGAGCATTGGGAACTGAGCACAAAAGATGCAAATCCGAGCATTTCCGAGTTCCAGCTTTGGAACTGGCTAATTCGTTTTTTCGGAAGTATGCTTTGAGACTCAGATTGCATCGCTCGCTTCCTAGAAAGAAGCATCTGCCATTCGATCGATAGTAGACCTGAGTTTTGTTAATTACTTGATAGAGATTTGAAAATAGAATCAACGAATCTTTTAGTAATGAAAATTTCCTTGCGACAGCTGTTTTATTAAAAGCCACATGAATATAAAAGAAATTAAAAAAGTATAAATACCTACTATTATCTAAGCATTTTAACTGGCCACTTTATTGCTAAGAGCTATCTCCACCAGTCCACCGCCTTTAGATAGTATATTGAGCACTTTTTGATAAGCGTTTAATGGATTTACTTCACTGGCATGCTAATTTACATCCTGAATCAATAAACAGTAATTAAATTTGGACAAAACTGCTAGGCTACATTAAAATTCTAGAGTAACTTTTAACCAGCTCATGATTTAAATAAAAAACTTGATTGACAAAAATGTATGGTGCGGTCTAAGAGGATACTAACCCATGACTCTAGCGTTGAAAATACCCGGGTTCTGTTTTAGCTGAAATGCCTGGGAACAGGAATAGGAACAGTCAGTAAAATTACGGCATAGAGCCCGATTCTTCGTGTGCTAGCTCAAAGTTCGGTAGGCGTGTGAGGCCATAGGTCAAAATCAAACAAACAAAGGTATATATTTCCGCGATTTGAACTTAAATTGAAAATATTATACAAGATTTAGTATTAGCGATCTTACAAAGTATGTAAGTAGTGTGTAAGCTTTAGAGCATTACGGTTTAACTGCGATGAATGTGACGTCCAAATATACCGAAGTTCCTTTGAAAAACATAGAAATAATACAACTAACAAAAACATAGAAGTAATACAACTAACAAAAACATAGCAGTAATACAACTAACATATTGAAATAATTTAGGCGTCCTTCAATAATTCTGCTAATTTATTCATTAATTTACTATTTTAATGATCAAACCCTAATTGAGATATCCTTTACAACAGACTTGTAATTTATTTGTAGTTTACGATGACAAGACGAGCAGGAAATGTGCCTGATGGTAAGCAGATAATCGGGTAAATATTTCCACAAACGTCATAAGTCATTTCATTATTATTGTCATTATTTCCATAAGAATAGCAGCTAGCACATAAGTAAACAAAATTATATAGTTCAAATAATGTCACAGCTGGCTCCGCAGTTATATGATGGGTCCCAAACTAGGCTGCGCCTGTATGTTGGGCACCCCGTGAGTAGAATTTATAATAATATATTTAGCGCTGAAACGGATTGCACAGGAAGTTTCAATGACTTTATAATGATATACCTAGTGCATTTTAAGATAATGGAATACATTTTGTATGAATAATTGAAGTGAAAACTTCTTTAGGCGCGCTATGGACAGAATTTTCGTGGGCTGTGAAATGGATTTATGATCATGTGATCATCACGCTCGGATATGATAAGAAATTTCGGGTAAGCTCGGGATGCTAGAGCGAGAAAGATAATGTGGTCAACAAACGTGCCAGACCGAGAAAGATAATGGCGAATTTTTAAAACCTTTTAGCGGATTTAGACGACGTGTTACCGACCAAGGGGAATATACTAGTGTAGTGTAGAAGGTTGGAGAAGGAAAAAGCTTATGTATTCTTCCAGACTGTTATTCCCTTAATAATTCAATCCCGGCGACTTTGTTTCATAACTATTTGGCGACAAGCTCAAAATCATAGTGGCAACACTGACGGCTACCAACTCCAAAAGACTTTTGTTTGGGCGGGAAAACACGTCGGGTGCTTTATAATTTTCACAATCAAATTAATTAGTTTTGCTGTGTAAATATTTCGTTTCTTTCGTGTAAATATTTAGTTTTGTATACATATAGTCAATAGTATAAATAAATATGAGCGTCGCTAGCGACGGGGGTGACCCCGTCGAACAGACCAGAAAAAGAAAGCTATTGAAGCCAAATCCAAGTGAAAATGTTTCTTACAAACTATTTAGAAAACCCCTTTATAAGAGAAAGAGACTATTCCCAGAAAATCGTAGTTGTTCGGAATAGAATGACGTAACAATGTATTTTGCTAATTTGTAAAAGAACAGGGTAATTATAATTCGAAAGCCGGGGTCGGCCAATGTTTTCAAACTACCCGCATGTTCCGTTTTAAGTTAAGTAGGTCGTTCGGACGGCTCCGAGACGGCAGTATTCATAGTGCATTGAGAGCTAGTCGACTGCGCGGGCGCATGTCTTATTGTCCCTTTGTTTCAACTATCAGTCCGGGACTGTTGAATTGTCGAGCGGTACTCGAATAACGCGAGGGCGCGGATATTACACTAATTGTCGCATACCTAATTGCGCAGGGCGTACGGGTTTTGTTAGTGATTTGAAATCGACCACCGCGAGGATCGCGTGTTTTGTGGTGAACTCGTCTCTCAGCGCGGTCGCGAGGACGAAGTGTTTGTGGACCGAATACGCGGGCGTTATTTGTGGATTGTGAACGTTCCCACGGGTTCCAGGAACGAACCTGTGACCGGAAGGAAGCCGACCACGGAGCGAACCTTCGGAGGGAGACCGACGCTTCCCTTCATACCAGTTTACAAGTATCGTAAATATATTTAAGTTTATTACATTACATACGTTAGATACACGGGGAACCTGGGGTAGATTCTAGGGAAGTCTAGGTATTACACACCCTATCCAGAGGAACTGGTTGGCCAAGGTACCGTGTACTAGTTATATCATTTTTAGTGTTAAAACGTTCCCAGTCGTAAACTGGGTGGTAGCAGAGACCTAGTTATAAGTTAGATTATCTAGGGTAACCACTACCGTTCAGATCGCGGCGGATTCCCATGCTGAACGGCAGTTTATCGAAAACATTTTGGTAGCAGAGCGTAGTTAATCTACAAGGCGTTTCGCGTGACTTTGCTTAAATTGCTTACATAACGGTAAATTTTGTGTTTCTAACAAAGGAATTGTTGAAAATTGAAAAATATATTGTTTCGTCATTTTGTTTGACTTGCATTATTTGTTGGAAAAATAATCGGCCATTTTGTGACAGTTGTTATTCTGTGATTGGTCAGGGCTGACCATAGACTCGGAAAGTCTATCTAACTAAAGTTCTGTTTACACTTGCAAACGAAGCAATTTGGCGAGGGCTTTTTTATCTGCATCGGATATTGCCAGATAATACAGGAAATATTTCGTGTTCGGATATACACGAGAATATTTATTTGCCAAGCAATATAGGAAATATTGTTTTGGTTTTGGTGGAATAAAAATAATATTTCTTTTTTGTATACAACTTTGATTATTTGTGTATTTTTATTTGCATTTTCTTTTGTGTGTTTTTTAATTGGTGCGGTCGCCAACCTTTTGTTGTTCATTTTGTTGGTTAACTTATTAGTTTAGCTCCGCGTCATGGCTCCACCCGCGAAGCCACGGTCTGTCTTACAACTGCAGATGCGATGGTTCGCATCTGCGGCAGCACTCCTTGACAGGCCCGACAAGCAGAATGCCATCCTGCTCCGTGCCCAGGACGTGCGGGAACGCGTCGGCATGGCGGAGGAAGCGCTGGCAGAGCTCCTTAGTCAGGGGGCCTGCGACAAGGATGCGGAGGAAGACATGGAGCAGATCTTCCAGCTCGCGGACGACATCGCGGAGCGGGCGGAAGTCATCCGCAAGGCAGCCAAGGCGCCAGCGGCTGGCGCTCAGCCAGCAATGGCCATGGGACCGGGGGTGATCAGCCGGCTGCCCACCCTCGAGCTTCCCAGTTTCGGAGGCAGGTCCGAGGAGTGGACGGCCTTCCGGAATATGTTTGGATCCTTGGTGGAGAACAGGGCGGATCTCACCAAGGGTCAAAAGCTGGCCTACCTGCTCGCGTCGGTGCGGGATGAGGCGCGGTCGCTCATCCAGCATCTCCCGGTCGAGGACGACCAGTACGACACAGCAGTGGAACTGCTGGAGGCGCGGTACCAGAACCCTCGACTACTGGCGGATGCCCACGTCAGGAGCTTGCTGACGTTGAGGAAGGTCACCTCCCGGTCACAGATCAGGAAGGAAATCCTGACGCCGGTGAGGGTGGCCATCAACGCCCTCAGACTCCTAGGGCTGCCGGTGGAGGAGTGGGGGTTCCTCCTGGTCCACGTCATACTGGACCGCATCCCGGCGGACGCGAGGTCGCGGTTTGACCGCGAGCAGCTGGACAGGGCCGGAAAGGGGAAGACGGCCTTCCCAACTTTGGGGGACCTGCTCCAGTTCCTGGAGTGGGAGGCCAGACTGGCAGAGTCCTCCGACCCGGGAGCAGGGTCTTCCGGGGTTCCCCCGCGCACGGGTGCGCAGCAACCTCCGGGAGGTTCCAGGGGGACACGGGGCCACGGAAGGGTGACCGCGGCCGTGACCAGCACCCCAGGGGGGTGCCCCTCATGTGGCCAGGCACATGAGCTGCGGTGGTGTGGGGCCTTCGCCAACCTCCCGGTGCTGGAGCGCCGGCAGCTGGCGAAGAGGCTCCAACTCTGCTACGGCTGCCTCGGGCAGCATAACTACCGCGACTGTTCCGAGCAGCAGCCGTGCCCCAGGTGTGGTGGACCACACCTGGAGGCCCTGTGCCGCTTCTCTGGGGATGCAGAGGGCACGGGCGGGGGCGCGCCGTCCAGAGGACCTGGACACGCACAGGGCGCAGGGCGCCCTCAGCGAAGCACGGCCCCTCCAAGGGGCAGGGGCCCCACGGGCGGGGGCGCGCGTCCACGGACTCCGCAGTCTCCGGGAGGCTACGGACATCCCGTGTACGACGCACCCCGCGCTCAACCCATGAACCCGGCAGGGATCCGGGTGGATAGTCCGGTCCACGCGCCGGCCGGTAGGGCTACCGGCCCGCCCCAGGCATATGTGGCTACGCGTGGGCCCCCGAGGACCCGGGCCTGTTGGCGGGACGGGCGCCCTATAAGCCCGCACATTCTGGACCGGCTGCCCTTCTCCTACCCCCCATCGCCGCCTCCGGTAGAGCAGCACAAGGAGAGGCCGGTGAGCTTCTCGCCGCCGATACACGAGTATCCGCGGCTGGAGTATCACCCGCCTCCCTTCCGGTATGGACACCCGTCTGCGCCATACGCACCACCACGGTCGGTGGTCTATTGCGCGAGACCGCCCTACTGGCCAGGCCCGCCTAGTCCGCCGGTGTCGGACGGCGCCGGCCAGTGTTGACTAGCCGGTGCGCAGTCACACAAGGAGCCAGGGACTGTGCTCCTCCCCACCGCGTGGGTCCGCGTGTGGGGTCCTAAAGGGGACCACGTACGGGTACGTGCTCTCCTGGATACAGGCGCCCAGGGTTGTCTGCTCACCACTCGAGTGGCGACACGCCTGGGCCTGCGATATAAAGCTAAGGCTTCCCCCATCCGTGGGGTAGGGGGTGTGGAAGTGAGATGTCTCGCGGGCGAGACATCCTTCGCCTTTTCAGGTGCGGAACCGTCCTCCTGGAGGATCCAGGTTCAGGCTACGGTCATAGACACGGTAGTTGGATGCAGTCCCTCCGTGTTCTTACCGCCAGGGTTGGCGTCTCTCGCAAAGGGCTTGCGCTTGGCAGACCCCCGGTTCTACGAGCCAGCACCAGTGGACCTGCTGCTGGGCTGCGATGTCCTGGGGCTGCTATGGTCTGGACCAACCAAGGCTATTGCCCACACTTCGTTGTCGGCAATTCCTACCCTTCTTGGCCATTGCATAATGGGTCCTGTGGTGGAGAAGGAGCTCTCCCAGGACAACCTGCTCTACGCTTCAGCCTCCATCGCGCGGGTGATACAGAGGTTTTGGGAAGTGGAAGAGCCTCCCATGGTGTCCAGGTTGGACCCGGCCCATGTGGAATGCGAGTCCTTCTACGAGACTCATACGGTGAGGACACCGTCGGGTAGATTTCAGACCAGACTGCCATTCGTGGACTGCCCGCCGGAGCTGGGCCAGTCCCGACAGTTGGCCGAGAAGCGTCTGCTGTCTATGGAAAGACGTATGCAGCGCGATCCCGTACTTAGGGGGAAGTACGTGGATTTCATGCGAGAGTACGAGGAGTTAGGACACATGTCTCTCGCTCGCGTCGATTGGACATCGACATGTCATTACTTCTTGCCACATCACGCCGTGTTGAAGGCTTCAAACGGCAAGCTGAGGACGGTGTTCGACGGATCAGCGCCTACCTCCACAGGAGTGTCGCTGAATCAGTGTCTCCATGCAGGGCCAAAGCTGCATCGGGACATCATCGACATCATCCTGAACTTCAGGAGACATCAGGTGGTGTTTGGAGCGGACATCCGGATGATGTTCCGCCAGACCTTGATACACCCTGATGACCGAAGGTTTCAGCTCATACTTTGGCGGGAGGACCCGACCAAACCAATGAGGGTGTACGAGCTGAATACCAATACGTACGGGCTGAAGTCTAGCCCCTACATAGCAATCCGCACGCTATTGGAATTGGCGGAGCGTGAGCGACACAGGTTCCCGCGCGCGGCGGCCGTGCTCACACGGGACCTGTATGTTGACGACGTCTGCACAGGAGCAGCGTCCATTGAAGAAGCGGTTCGCTTGAGGGACGAGCTCATTGGCATACTCGCCGCGGGCGGCTATGAGTTGCGCAAGTGGCTGTCCAACGAACCCAGGCTTCTGGCAGGGATTCCAGAAGACCACCAGCAGAACCCTCAGCTGTTTGAAGATGCTGAGGATCCCAACATGGTAGCGGTATTGGGTATGCGATACCAGCCCGCTACGGATGTATTTACGTTCCGGGTGGGCTTGGAGGCCCCTAAGGCGTGGACCAAGCGAACGGTCCTCTCCACTCTGGCACGGATGTTCGATCCCAATGGTTGGATCTGCCCCGTCCTCTTCTCCGCCAAATGTCTCCTTCAGAGACTTTGGACGTTGGGTGTCTCGTGGGACGAGCCCCTTGTAGGAGAACCCTTGGACGAGTGGCTGCGGCTGATATCCACCATGGGGGATCTGAACCAGGTGGCTCTGCCAAGAAAGATACTACCGCCGGGCAGGTACCAGGCCAGCTTGCACGGTTTCTGCGACGCGTCAGAGCGAGGATACGCTGCGTCGGTTTACCTGCGGACAGTGGACTCTAGAGGACGGCCTCAAGTCACACTGCTGCTGGCCAAGAGCAAGGTTGCTCCCATTCGGACGAGGCTCACGATTCCGAAGCTTGAGCTATGTGGAGCTCACTTGTTATCCCGACTGATCAGTCACGTGTCCACCGAATTGGGGCCCAATGTGGACATCAGGAACGTCCATGCCTGGACTGACAGTCAGGTGGTCCTAGCTTGGCTACGCGCGGCACCGCACAAGCTAGAAACTTTTGTGGGAAACAGGGTTTCCCAAATACAGGAAATCGGGACGCCGATCCTGTGGCGTCATGTACCAGGGGTGATGAATCCCGCGGATTGCGCGTCCAGGGGATGTACAGCACCGGAGCTGATACACCACTCTCTCTGGTGGGGACCGGAATGGCTGGCCGGACCGGAGCAGTCCTGGCCTAGCAGCCCACCGAGTGCCTCCACGCAGGAGCTGCCTGGACTCAGAGTCCACGTTGTGACGGAGGAACCGTCAGTTACCATGGATTGGCTGGTAACCAAATACAGCAGTCTGGATAAACTGCTGGGCGTCACGAGCTGGGTCAGACGCTTCATACATAATTGTCGGCACCCACGGGAGAAGGTAGTCTCCCTAGTGGTCACTGCTGGCGAGCGTCGGGACGCAATGCTGTACCTGATTGGCAGGTTACAGGAGGAACGCTTCGCGTCAGAGCTTCGGAAGCTCCGGGACGGCGCTAAGCTCAAGGGTGCTGTTTCGCGCCTGAATCCATTCATAGACCAGGGTGGTCTCATCCGCGTAGGAGGTCGGCTCAGGAATGCTGACCTGCCCTTCGGGCGTCGCCATCCACTCCTCCTACCTAAGGGAGGTCCCTTGGTGGAGCTAGTGGTGGCTCACAGGCATAAGATCAATTCCCATGCGGGTTATACGGCGATGCTCGCCTTACTCCAGCGGGATTTCTGGATTTTGTCGGCGCGACGCGTGGTGCGTCACGTCTTGTTTAAGTGCGTGCCCTGCTATAGGTTGCGGGCCCCCACTATGCAACCCCAAATGGGAGATCTGCCGGCTGACCGGGTTCAGCCGTCTAGGCCCTTTGCCGGAGTCGGCACGGATTTTGCCGGCCCTTTCGCTGTCAAATCCTCCACGCTAAGGAGTGCGAAGGTCACAAAGGCGTACCTTTGTGTGTTTATTTGTTTGGCCACAAAAGCCGTCCACCTGGAGGTGGTATCCGCACTGACGACGGAGGCGTTTGTGGCGGCCTTGGATCGGTTTGTGGCCCGTCGGGGGGTCCCGTCATTAATCCGGTCCGATAATGGTACCAACTATAAGGGTACGGATAGGTATCTTAAAGAGGTCGGGGACTTCTTATCTGCCCAAACAGGTTTGTTGGGCCATACACTCGCGCAGCGAGGTATAGAGTGGCGCTTTGGAGTGCCTGCTTGCCCTCATTGGGGTGGGATCTTTGAGGCCGCAGTGAAGTCGGCCAAGACCCACCTTCGACGCGTCGTTGGGGAGACCGTGTTGACCTTTGAGGAGCTGGCCACGGTCTTTTGTCGAGTAGAGGCGGTCCTCAACTCTCGTCCGCTCTGTCCGGTGTCTTTAGACCCTAACGACCTGGAGGTCTTGACTCCTGGTCATTTTTTGGTCGGGCAACCGCTTACGGCTCTGCCCGAATATCCTTGGAAGGATGAGCGCGCTCACCGGTTATCGCGCTTCCAGTTGCTGCAGCAGATGAGTCAGGACTTTTGGCGCCGGTGGTCGGTCGAGTACCTGCATCTGTTGCAACAAAGAGTCAAATGGACAGACCGGACAGATCCGCCAAGGGAAGGCGATTTGGTTTTGTTAAAGGAGGGCAATATGCCTCCGTTATATTGGCGGCGGGGCCGTATTTTGAAGTTGATTACAGGCGCGGACGGAACACCGCGCATCGCTGAGGTTTTAGTTGACGGATCTCGACTAAAACGAGCCCTTGCCACCTTGTCTCGATTGCCGGTGCATTGAACTAGTGAAGTGACGGATTCACTTCAGAGCGGGGGGTTGTTCGGAATAGAATGACGTAACAATGTATTTTGCTAATTTGTAAAAGAACAGGGTAATTATAATTCGAAAGCCGGGGTCGGCCAATGTTTTCAAACTACCCGCATGTTCCGTTTTAAGTTAAGTAGGTCGTTCGGACGGCTCCGAGACGGCAGTATTCATAGTGCATTGAGAGCTAGTCGACTGCGCGGGCGCATGTCTTATTGTCCCTTTGTTTCAACTATCAGTCCGGGACTGTTGAATTGTCGAGCGGTACTCGAATAACGCGAGGGCGCGGATATTACACTAATTGTCGCATACCTAATTGCGCAGGGCGTACGGGTTTTGTTAGTGATTTGAAATCGACCACCGCGAGGATCGCGTGTTTTGTGGTGAACTCGTCTCTCAGCGCGGTCGCGAGGACGAAGTGTTTGTGGACCGAATACGCGGGCGTTATTTGTGGATTGTGAACGTTCCCACGGGTTCCAGGAACGAACCTGTGACCGGAAGGAAGCCGACCACGGAGCGAACCTTCGGAGGGAGACCGACGCTTCCCTTCATACCAGTTTACAAGTATCGTAAATATATTTAAGTTTATTACATTACATACGTTAGATACACGGGGAACCTGGGGTAGATTCTAGGGAAGTCTAGGTATTACACACCCTATCCAGAGGAACTGGTTGGCCAAGGTACCGTGTACTAGTTATATCATTTTTAGTGTTAAAACGTTCCCAGTCGTAAACTGGGTGGTAGCAGAGACCTAGTTATAAGTTAGATTATCTAGGGTAACCACTACCGTTCAGATCGCGGCGGATTCCCATGCTGAACGGCAGTTTATCGAAAACAGTAGTGGAGACTGTGTACTGTGTAGTGTATGTGGAATCGACGGAACAGGAGAAAGTCGGTAACAAAAATCCTATTACACTCACCAACTTTTTTGCGGACAATGTTAGGGGCATCATAGGGGTGCACCGTGTGAATGCATACAAAGTTGGAATAACTTTTAAAAAGCAGGCCCCGGCCAACAACTTTTTGAACATGGACACTTTTTTTACTAACCATAAATGTGTATACAATCTGGGTATACAAATAAGTACTGCCTGAGTAACCATAGTATTTATTTCGCGCGGACTAAGTCGCGGGTAACAGCTACTTTGTACATAAATAAAATTTCAATAAATACATATTTACTTTAATTTCTGGCTTGTTTTACTCGTTTATTCAACTAATACGATACATAATATTTTATTATAATACGACATACCTACCTAATACAAAAATCAGCTAATGAAGTTTTCACTTCTGCCGTGTGGTCTTAAGCACACACCTTTTTTTTAGTGAATTAATAGTTATTTATTATTTCAACGTCTATCCGCTTATCAAGTATCAGAATCAAATTAAATTTCAAATTAAGTTTCAATTGGAACGAGGGCTTCATGAAAGAATTTATGAAAGCAAAACTAGCCTTTTGTGGTTCAATAGTTGTCGCATAGTGGAGAGGCAAAAACAAATGATTTGTGCATACCCATCTTTATTGTTATTGTTGTTCGAAAATAACGTTTTTCTTCAGTCGTTTTGAAACTTTCCATACATTCCGCCCAAAAAGATCATCATCATAATAAGTAGTAATACATAACAAGTAGTAAAAGCAAGAAAATAGGAATAAAATATCGCACAGTCATATTAAATGAACAATTTTTGGATTAGGTACAACGGTTAAATTTTTATAATGCTGTGAGGATGCTTATGTGTGTGTGTGTGTGGTGTATGTGTAAGGGGTGTGTGTGCTGCGTTTGTATGTTTTATGTATAAACTAGAGAATTAGATGCGTGGCATGAGAGTGTTTGTCAGGTAAAAGGAGCTGTACAATGAAATATTGTTTTATCCACCATTTCTGTATGCATTACAAGTTTGTCGCTTTGCTCCCCAGAGAGAGAAGCAAAGTGTCCTACCACTACAAATATTGATTTTAATAATTGTTTTTATGATATTATAAGCCCTATTTAACTCATTATTTAACAAAACTTCGGAGTGAATAATGTATCAGAATGATTGGATTAAATCAATAATACATGTTAAATTCTTTTCTATTTCAAGAAAGGTTTTATAATATTATGGCCGTTGAAGTAGATAATATTGGTTATAGCAAAGCTTTTCAGAGTGTTTCTCGATGTGATCCGGTTATAAGCCTCGCGTCAGCGGTTCCACGGTATCACCCACACCTTACCTATGTCCGGTTGGTAAGGGCTCCTTCATAGTAAACACAATAAATAAAATAGCATTTATTTGCTTTAACAATTATATTTCAACTGATTTAAAAGTAAGTGTTAAGTAGCCCAGTTAATGTTTCCAGTGCTGGGATTTGGGATTTTTGAAGTGAAAATTTCTTTAGGCGCGCTATAGACAGAATTTTCGTGGGCTGTAAAATGGATTCATTAATCGTCACGCTTGGATATGATAATGAATCGGATCAGATATGAAATCTTCGGGTAAACTCGGTAAAAACGGCCAGGTACCAGGGCAACAGAAACAGTAAAGAGTTTCGATTACCTACCTCCAACAGCCCAGCGTTTATCTCCAGATACCAGGACAACAGAAATATAAAAGTTGCGTTTGCCCCTAGGTACCAGTACCAGGGCAACAGCAAGTTTTCACTTCTATCGGCAGTTCCTATGACTGCCAATTTTTCTTCTCAGAAGAAAGTTAAGACCATGACTATGCTAAGTGCAAGCGGATGATACTCGTTTTATTAAAAAGATGGATTTCCTGGAACAACACGTTTATTTGATTGAACATGAGTAAATAGATATACATATTTTATAAAATACTAGCAGCGCCTCGCGGGTTTACCCGCGTAATTCCCATTCCCACTATTTCCGTGGAATAAAAAGTATCATATGTGTTCTTCCAGACTATAATTTAACTGTGAAAACTCAAATTTCAACCAAATCCATTCAGACGTTACAACGTGATCATGTGACGTAAACATCGATTTTCAGTTGGCGGCGGTAGCGCGTTACATTTATAAAAAAAATGGCATTCATAAGAACTACGATAGAAGTGAAAACTTATAACTCAGAATTTGATGGCTCACTTTGGAAACAACGCGGGTGAAACCGGAGGGTGTCCGAATTTCTAGATGCACAACACAGAAAGAGGAATACAATGTCCAATGACCATGGTCCCGAGCTTACCCAAAGATTTTTTCATTCCCCAGCGTGATGCTTGAGGTCAATTCACAGCCCACGAAAAATCTGTCTGTGATGTGACAAAAAAGTTTTCACTTCAAAAACATACAACCGAATGGGTTCATTCTCTTTGAAGCCAGTTGAAAAATATAGCGTAATATCAAAGCTATCAGTTTATACGAATATCTAGATGATTTTAAATATATCCCACCTTCACGGCATTACTAATATATTTATATTAGAAAAAAAAAATTATGTAAGTATATAAATTCTGTACCTACTTTTACTTATGAAAAGACAACAATTTTATTGTATAGTCGTATATTGCCATGCCCTTACAGGGTAAATGCTTAGCTTCCTTACTTGTACTTTGTCAGCTTTGTGTTCTGCAATAGATGATTGATTGATATGACCACTTGAATTAGGCTGTAGGCCCCAGGCAAGTGTATTCTATGCCCCAGGACTCGGCTCGCTGCAGTGTGGCCGCACCGCGCGACGCGAGACCCCCGGAGCGCGGGAAACCCGCTGACTGAGTCCGGATCACTCAATTACCCTCGCAGTCCGTTCCTTCCGATTCCAATTAGCTCTCGGCTCCCATTCCGCCTTTTTGAACAATTATAGGAAAAGTGCGAACCTGCTCCTGAGATTACGAATATTTTACTGCCGATTGGGTGGACACTGGCCAGTGTTGGAAACTATTTCCGACAATAGTCTGGTTCGAAATTAGATTGTTGGATCTAATCCTTTCCTGTCATATATTTTGTGATCATTCATTCACAAATAATGACTACTTTTTAGACCGAAAAAATAACAAGAACGAGAATTATGCGAATAAAACCGCGAGGCACTGCCAGTATTAGATATGTTACGGTCTGGATATTTGTTGCTCAATCACGTCAGAAAAGTCGGATTGACTTAAAATTTTGCACACAAATTGTAGGCTGGAATGACACAAAGACTACTTTTTGTCCCAGGAACATATCGGGAACGTGAACCACGTAATGCGTGCGGCCCTCCTAGTATCGAATGAAAACAATTAATACATCATAAAAACGAATCGGCACAAAGAACTTCGACGTTTCTTTTTTTAAGTTATAATGACGGGACGACCAGGACATGTGCCTGATGGTGAGGTGCCTGATGGTGAGTGAAGGTGGTGCCTTCCCATAACAGTAAAGTGCAAAGCTATTGGAACATGAAGAGTCCCAAACGTTACCTGGCTCTGCTCCGCACTCTATTACAATTTATCACTAACCTTGTAATTTCTCTAAAAACAATTCTCTTCAAACCGGAACACAGAGAATTTTTTTTTATATTATAGAGTGACGAGACGAGCAGGACAAGTGCCTGATGGTAAGCAAAATGCCTGCCACATAACAGCACAGTGACACGCAGCTATTGGAACACGAAGAGTCCAAATCATTACCTAGCACTGCACTGCGCTCGTCACCCAGAGATCTAAGATATCATATCTCTAAGCCCTGTAATTTCTCTGGAAACATTGCCCTTCAAACCGGAACTCAGTAATGTTTGCAAATTACTGCTTGGCGGTAGAATAACTGGCAAAGGTGTGGTAGGTACTTCCCCAGGCGGACTCTGCCAAGAGTCCTATTTGCGCATTACTTCTTTACAGTAGAATAACTGGTAAAGAAGTACCGTAACCTTCTCTAGCGGAATTCGCAGAGTCCTAAACTGACGGCAAAGAAATTGTAAGAGCCAAAATTATACTCGCGTAATGTGTTTGTTAGATTACGAAAATGAATAACTGATTTATCACTTGTTAGTACAATGCAGATTAACAAACAAAACCTGAATAATGCGATAGAGTCGCCCCCGCGGCGCAAACTGCTGCGCGTCGTAATTCCACACTAATCACTACTCTCATTTGCATACATTTGTTTCCCCACAATTCACTACTCACCCGTCACAAGGCCTGGTTTACACAAGCCGAGTTTCAAGCTTTTTGAGGACAATAACAGAGACAGCAATCCTTGTAAACGACCACTTAAGATCAGAGCCAATTAAGATCAGAGCCAATTAAGATCAGAGCCTATAATATTATTATGTTATGTTATAAGAAAACAATAAAATTTTAAGATGTTACAAAATATTTTGTTGTTGGCACCCATTTACATCTCACTCCTTTTGTTTGTTGAAACCAACAATCAGGTCATGTATCACATAGTATTGCACTTGGCTCTTCGTTTATATATTTCACATTTATGTTTGGATGGGATATAAACTAATCAATATGGATATCAAACTAATACGTGAAAGTTGTCATAGAAAAAGGAATTCCTAGTCTTGCTAAATTAGGCCTGAAATCGAATTAGCTTAGGATCCTAATAAGGTTAGAGGTAAATGGGTAGGAACAGGTTTCATTAGAGGAAGCCTAAAAGTGGCACCAGGAACAAAAGAAAACAAAATGCTATAAATTTGTAGTCAAGTGAAAAGAAGTATGTGAAGTACGAAGCTTATTGTGAGGTTATTTCTTTTTATTGTTCGTAGTAAATAGTTATTTGGCGTATAATAAACCTGGGTCCCAGACAAAGTGCACTCCGATGGCGTGGAAGCCTTTCTTCTGTGTTGAAATAAACATACATTGTTCTACTAATATCACAGTTTAATATTGGTGGTCATGTCACACATAACACCATCATTTATCCCCAAACTAAGCCAAACTAGTAGTAAGGGAGCCAGATAGCTGATATTATACCTGCAGTTGTAAATGCATACTTATTATCATTTGACTGACCTCGTGGCTTAGTGGGTAGTCGTGCTTGCGAAGTCTAGGGTCGTAGGTTCGATTACCACCCAGTGCAAATATTTGTGTCATGAATTCAAATACATATTTGTACTGTGTCTGGTTGTTTCTATGTATAATAGGTATGTTTTATATAACTATAAAATAAGTATTTTATCAGCTATCTGGCTGCCATAGTGCAAGATTTGCTTAGTTGTCAGTTGTCAGTGTGTGTTGTTGTGTGAAGTGTCCACCAATATTTATTTATTAAGCAGAAACACTCATACACAGAACAAATATTTGTACTGGGTTGGGAATTGAACCCACAACCCACATGTCAATTTTCATAATATTAGACAAAAAACATTTATCCAGAATTTGGTTAAGTAATAGAAATAAGTAAGTGGTTGTGTAAATAAGGCGTCATACTAGTAGTTTGTTTGTGTGCGCGGCGCGTGTTGGTTCAGCCTCGTTCAGCGGCCGAGTCAGCGCGCTGATTGGGCCGCGGGCCGCGCTCACTGCGTCACCGACATTCTGACGATCATACAGAATTGATTTACTGATTCAACTTTGACAGTCACATCATCATTATTCTAAGCAAATGAGATCTCCGCTTCACAAAAGTTAGGATTCAACATTTATTTATTGAATACATACATACATACATCATTATATTGGCTGGCCTAGTTAGTGGCATAGCTTGACTTAGTAAGTTTGTTTGCGAAGCAGTAGGTCAAGCGTGGGTTCAATTCCCACCCATCCTACTAATATTATACATGTCAATGTTTGGATGTTTGTTGCTCAATCACGGTGTGTCGTATAAACGGATCAGGATAAAATCTGAAAAAACACATAGGCTACTTTTTATCCCGGCAAAATAACGAGAACGGAAACTACGCGGGTAACACCGCGGGGCACTGCTAGTTTCAAATATTTTCGTGAGTACATTCATCATCATCAACAGCCCACTAAACGTTCCCACTGCTGGGACTCGGGGCCTTCTCTCGCAAGGAGAGAGTTAAGGCCATAATCCACCATACTGGCCCAGTGCGGGTTGGCGGATGACACATGACTTCGAAAAATTCTAGGTACATGTCGGTTTCCTCATGATGTTTTCCTTCACCGTTTTAAGTTAGCGGCATTACGCACATGACTTCGAAAAGACAGTGGTGCGTGTGGGGTTTGAACCCGGGGTCTCCGGATCGCCAGCCGCCGTTCTCCCGACTAGACCAGCCGTAACTTTACGTGAGTACATTGCGTGGTACAATCATTATTCTACTGTACGTGTGCGTGTCACTAATCTCCTCCTAAACGGCTGGACCGATTTGAATGAATGTTTTTAATGTGTTTGGCCTGGATGGTTAAGATTCTCAAAGCGCCCGGCAGATGGCGCTACTGTCGGTTATTTATCTAAACTGGAACGAAGTTTGCTGGGTCAGCTAGTATTTATATCTAGTATAATATATGTATCTCTAAGTCGAGAGTGAATCAGTTTTCTCTCGGTAGGCACACTGGCTTCATCGTAAGATCTATTCTATGTCGTAAGGTACAAGTTCGCGAGGAGACCGCGACAGACACTTGACATTATAGAATTGTATGGGCCAGTTCGCGCCGAGACCGAGACAGATAGCGGTTGCGGTCTCGGCGCGAACTGACGCCCATACAATTCCATAGTATCAAGTGCTTGTCGCGGTCTCCGGTCGCGGTCTCTTGTCGCGGTCTCCGGTCGGGGTCTCTTGTCGCGGTCTCCGGTCGGGGTCTCTTGTCGCGGTCTCGTGTCGCGGTCTCCGAGATCTCTTCGTCGCTTAACGTCAAGCTAGACAAATGCAAACTTATTTTCAACAAAAAGAAATTAAAACAGTCCATTTTACTGAGTGAAATATGTAACAAAATGACCTACAATGAAACTCTATATTTTATACCCCACTAACTTTTCTAGTTTGCTCAATAATTCCTCTAATAACAATCCTTTGAACTAGAATACTGCGATGTTTGATATCGATGTTAGATATAACTGTACCTATATCTCAGTCTTTGTCTACGGCGCGTACACGGATCCTGAGCTAGTCTTATCTAGTATCTAGGTCTGCCCTGTGACCTTTCCAATGTCATCGATCAATCATATCGGTTGATTGCTTTCACTAATACTGTTGTCCTACCACTCTTTTCAGAGTATATCTGGGAAAATACCACACTTGTAGTAAGTATACATTCAACTGTAAAGCAGTATTGTGCAAATGTTACCGTGCGTTGTGGTTTGAAGTGTCTTGTCACTACATAGTATAAAACAAAGTCACTTCCCGCGTCTTAGTCCCTATGTATGCTTAGATCTTTAAACTACCAAACAGATTTTGATGCTGGTTTTTAATAGATAGGTAGAGTGATTTAAGATTAAAGTTTTTATATAGAATACATGCATAGTTCAGTAGAGAAACACTGATTATTTTAAAGATTTCTAAAACGATGTCATAAATAAACACAATTTTTGCGCTTAAATTGCAAAAGCTGGCTGAACCCTACGAGATAGATCAAAATAATGTACTGCAGTATTGTACACCTTAAAAAGGTCTACAAAAAAGCTCATTGTGGTATATGTCTATCTCTTAGGGATAACCCACAATAACCATTTTTATTAGTATATTTAGTATCAGCATTGCACCTGTGCGAAGCCGGGGCAGGTCGCTAGTTTATAAATAAATTACAGTGGAAAGAGGTAAATCATCTTAATTTCTGAGCAACGAGCACAGTTTTAGACAGTATATGTAACTCTTCGTGTTCTAAGAAATGCACCACATTGTGATGTCGTTCTATCAGGTGCAAGTCTTGTTCATTCCGTCATCTAAAAACTCTATTTTTAACCGACTCTTAAACATGGAGATGCTTCAGATGAAGTTTTTGTGTTAATTATGTTGTCTGTTATGAAGTATGTATTTGCTGAAATAGATAACAACTATGTTTTACCTTATCCGTGGAATATTGCGAGTCTGCATTTCAAAACAAAACAAATAAAACTGTATTCTTGGGTTATTTTATTGCTCTACACGTTGACATTTCTTAATTACTGCCCAATTTACGGTTTAGTCGCATTAGGGCTAATTCTCATAATGGCAACCGACTCGCTAAAGGACTACTTCTTTTACCTCAAAACTTTTTAGCTTGCTAAAACATTGAGATATAGTCGAAAAACGGTTGAAAAAGAAGAAGAGCAGATACTATACCTACATAAGATAGGTAAAACACACGATAAAATGGCTTTCAATTAATCGCTTTATCTAGAAACCTTATCTTTTAGGTAAGATTATCCCGGATTGAGATTGATTGTCTGAAATGTAAGTATTTTTAGAATCGAATTTTAGCTGTATAAGTAGTATTAAAAAAAAAAAAATCTCAATATCACTTCCATGGGTTGTTATGGGCAGCCTTGTAGTTTATCATCAGACACAATTTTTAATCGCCTCATCAAAAGAACTGACTCTAAAGAAAAGGAAAATAAATCTAAACTAATATAAACATAAACATAACCCGAAAACTAAGAGAAAGGTTTGTATTTTTTTTGTATGTTGTACGAGAAACACACGTTTCATGTGGACTCATGATTGAATGATAATTATGTTGACATAATATTATTTATCATAGTTTACATAATAGATCTTATGTGTTATAGCGCTTTATGTGACGCAGTGGCGTTTTTTGCTACACTCTCTCAAAGCAGTCGTGGCCGAGCGGTTAAGGCGTCTGACTAGAAATCAGATTCCCTCTGGGAGCGTAGGTTCGAATCCTACCGACTGCGAAACTTTTTGTTTTCTTTTCTTCAAAATTTTTAAATAAAAATGTTTTTGGCTGTGTATCAAACTATACAACATTTCAATTATAGCATTTTTCGTCAAAACAGTCCTGTCCCTATAGGTAGTTAGTTAGTATTATTATTGGTGAAATTATTTATCAAAGGTATAATTATCAAGTTCTTGTATCGGATCTGGGTATTCTGACATGTACACAGTTTTCAAAAAAAAAAGATTATATTAATTGATTCTAACGCCTGAATTACAATAATTTACTTTAGCGTCTTCTTATTCCTTTGAATTCGTTTAATGCGTCAAACATCGAATATATTTAAACCGGGTTTTGCTTAACTATAACAGGTTCACACTTGACCGCCATATTACCTGATGCTAAGCAACGATGCGGTCAACGATGGAGCGTGATTACCTAAAAAAACATAATTCAATGTTGATTACCTAGAAAAAAACAATTCAATGTTGATTACCTAGAAAAAAAAACAATTTAATGTTGATTAAATAAAAAAAAAACAATTCAATGTTGATTACCTAGAAAAAAAACAATTCAATGTTGATTTAATAAAAAAAACCAATTCAATGTTGATTTGATAACACAAAAATTGCCAGCATCGTGGAAAACCCACTCAGATAACGCACTCCGCAGCATTGACGTTCTCACTATAAACACGTAGTTCAACCTCCTTTTTCGAGCTACGAGCTGTCCGATAGATAATAGGGCAGGCTGATATTAGATCATGTTAGTCAGCTCCACTTTCTTCGAAATACATCCGATAAAAAACCACAAACGAAACATATGAACGAAAACAAAACTATGTTAAATTGATGCGACCTAGTAATGCACCAGTATTGTTCTGGATTCGATGTTGGTGAAAATAACCGAGTTTGCTACTTGGATAAGCTGTGTGAATGTTTGAATTACGTTCTTGAGTCTCACATTAGCACAATGCGGTGTACCTAAGCGTACTCCACACTAAAGTTCAAGTACTCGTATACAAACCTCAAGCACAGATCAGAAAATAGTTACTTCGAAACCTCAAGTAAGAACATAATTGATTTGTGGCGAACAACGATTGCCAGAATTCTAATTTTAAAACCCACGTTCAGAGTAAGTCCCACCATCCGCAAGGCTAATTTCTAGGTTTTATTTCGGTACGCAAACGGAGCTATTCTGAATTCCGCATCAGTACGACTCCGCCCGAAGTTACACAACCCACAATAAACTCTATGAAATTATTTTAAAACGTCCTCAGCGGCCGTCAGGGCTCGCAAGTATATTCTCGGCTTAGGAAAGGCGAGGCTAAAAAAATAAATCGCTCTACCCTTTTGCCTTACGCAAACGTGCGATATATTTTCAAGCTTTGTTACACAGCGTGATCCACGAGCGACGCACTCGCTCTCGCTCCGCCGCTGGGACGGGGAATCGTCTATGTTTATTTCCATCTGTGATTTATTGTGTAGAGACAATGCGCCGAGTGGCATACATTTCTCGTCACACATATTAAAATCTGCTATACCGATTTGATTGAAGTTAAACACATGGAATCGGGCTTATATGAGCGTTAATTAACTAAATATAATAGCTAAATGTAAATAAATAAATAAGTATTGGTGGACAATTCACATACAACACCATGTGACCACAAACTAATCACAGCTTGTAGGTACTATTGCGGCCAGATAGCTAATATAAAAATAAGAATAATTTATTAACGCACAGAAAGTTACACCATACACAAAAATTTCACAAGATAGCAGAAAAGGTTGACAATATCATTACAGTATTTGTGTATAATATAAAAGACGTTTAGCGGGCCCCAAACTAAGCATCGAGCTTGTATCTTGGCGTCCTGGTGTACTACTTATACAGTTACTTATACTTATTATACATAGAAACACCCAGACACAGTAAAATCATTTGAATTCATCACACAAATATTTGCACTGGGTGGGAATCGAACCCACGACCCTTGCTTTCGCAGGCAGAGCTACTAAGCCACCAGGCCAGCAAGTAAGGGTCTAACTTATGGTGTATGTTCAGCGAACACAGAATGTTTAAGCGGAATGTTTCCAGATAAATTACAGGACAAAGGGATAAAAAAGCTTGTATCTCTGGAAGACAGTGAAGAGTGCGCCTAAAGCCAGGAAAAAATCAAATTTCACCCGCGCGACGCGTTTCTTAATGTGATGTACATAAAGTCGAGAATAGCATGACACAGTTTGGAGGAAAAATCAATATTTAATCAGGCGTCCATTTTTGACCAAGTTTTATTTAATTACTCAATAACTAAACATCAATTTAAAAAAGTGTTCGGTTACTTTACTAGAACGTACAAATAGGAATTTTATTACCAAAAAATAATGTGGGGTCATCGCTGATAATTTCGAGTACTCGAATTAAAACGGGGTTTTTCGGTGTCATTTTTATTTTTTTATTGTAAAAAACTCTGATCTATTTTTAAAATTCTATTCAGTTATTGTGCTTCTTCTTGATTGTACCCACACGTCAATATTTTTTTTGTCATAGTTTCTTAACTTCAGTGAGCGGCGTCGAAAATGTCCTTTTTTTGTTTTCTGGCTTTAGGCGCCCCCTTAAATGCTAGGATATGATTTGGACTTTTCATGTTCCAATAGTTGCGTGATACTGTACTGTTATTACGTGTAACCACGTGTACCTACTAATGACGTGTTGGTTACCATCAGTGACTTGTCCCGCTCCTCTTGTCACTCTTTACTACATAAAAAAAATTATGTTGAATTGATGCGATTCGTTTTGAATATTATTTTTAAATAACATTTAAGTAGGCACTAAAATAACAACGGAGTATTAGAAATTAATTGAATCTTGGAAGAAAAATAAACATCGCTCATATCTTTGAGAGCTGCAGCTGAACTGTAAATTCAATATCTATTGCATTAAAATATAATAAAGTGAAACTTGTGTAAAATAACTATTTCTTTTTTGTGTTTCTCAATTTATCGTCGTTAAATAGTTTTAGGTAATTTAAAAAAATTCTAATTAATCCATCGTCCTAGTAACGTAGCTATGGAGGGGCGATACAAGGCGGTACGATGAATTTTGCATAACCATATAAGCCTTAATGACTCCGTCCGCGTTGGGTTTTGAAAATTACTGTTTTTCTAAGGAGCTCTGAATGTTTTTGGGTTTGGGATGAAAATGTTTTAACAAACTTTTAAATATCTTAAGAATTTACCTAAAAAGATGTAAACGTGTATAAGCAGCACCCTGTGGTTTTACTCGCGTAGTGCCCGTTCGCGTTATTTTCGAAAGTAGTAGTTTAAAAAAAGTAGTTATATTACTAAACTTATCCAGACTATAACCTAACTGTGTTACAGATTTGATTCCGATACGTTCATGCATTACAATGTGATTGGTTGTTTAACCAAAATTTTTTTTTTTTTAGTTATTCAGTGTTTAAACTTAGATTTTAACAATTTCAATAAATGGACCAAAAAACAATATAAAACACTATAAAAACATAAACCTAGTTTGCCGCCAGCAGCGGGGCAGGGCCCGAGCTACCGGTGGTTAGAGCTGCAGAGTGAGGAACCTCCTGACGATGGGCGCTGTGTCAAAGATGACCGCCTTTTGCATCTGACCCTTTATTCAATAATTTATAATATTATTAGATCCGCATTTCAGAAAATAAAGTCAGTAAGTAACTTTTAGACGTAGGGGTAGATGAGTTTTGGAGTGGAGACCGTGAATTGGTAAACGTAGTGTAGGACGCCCTTAGACTAGATGGAGTGACGCTATACGAAAGAAAACTGGTGGCAGTTGGAAACGTATCGTAAGACTGAGGATCGGGCTGAGTGGCGTATAATAGGAGAGGCCTATGTCCAGCAGTCGACCAACACAGGCTGATGATGATACAGTAACTTTTACTATTATGGCCAGCACACGAGAGTGTGTCATTAAACAAGATAACCTCAGAATTTAATTATTATTGGATAAATAACCGCTAAAGTCACGTGGTCCCGCTAACAACAGCCGTGATAATCTTCCCAAATAATAAATCGACCGCCTCGCCCCATTGTCTCTACACAATAAATCACACATAGAAATAAAAATAGATGAGTCCCCGTCCCAGATGAGCGAGAGCGAGTGCATCGCTCGTGTAACACGATCACGCTGTGTAACAAAGCTTGAAAATATATCGCACGTTTGCGTAAGGCAAAAGGGTAGAGCGATTTATTTTTTTAGCCTCGCCTTTCCTAAGCCGAGTATATACTTGCGAGCCCTGACGTCCGCTGAGGACGTTTTAAAATAATTTCATAGAGTTTATTGTGGGTTGTGTAACTTCGGGCGGAGTCGTACTGATGCGGAATTCAGAATAGCTCCGTTTGCGTACCGAAATAAAACCTGGAAATTAGCATTCGGCTAAGTGTACGTAAACTGGCGTATGGTGGGCCTTAATCTGAATAAGGTTTTTTTAAAATTAGAATGCTGTTAATATTTATTTGTTCTTGACAAACAAAATGGTTTTCTTGAGCATGGGTCTACTTTTTACCACCACCAACTCGTCTGATGGTAAGCGACGGTGTAGTCGAAGATGACGCACGCTCACTTAGAAAATACCTATTCACCTTGAAAATACCTTGAAAAGTTCTAGTTCTATTGCTGTTATACAAGTGCTTACAGCTGGTGTAGTTTTTGGCCATACTTGTATTGTACCTACTAATATGGAACACCTGTTTTCACAACATTTACTCAAGACATACGTAAGCTGAAAACCTGACAAGCTTGCTTTGCTAGTTATTTCTCTGCCGAACGGTTATTTGCAAACAATGTTGCGTTTTGTGTTCCGTTTTGGTGGGCAATGTTATCAGAAAAATTAATGTGCATAAACATAAATCAACTTATATCCACATATCCATATCAAATCACTCCCTGTAGTGATTTGGACCTTTCATATACAAAGAGCTGTGTGGCACTTGACTCATATATGCACATAATATATGATGGCTTGTTGCTTAGTAAAAAAATATTTACATAAAATGGTTTTTTTTTTAACAATTTCAAAGTACTATGTTTTGTTTTTTTTTTAGTTTGTGACGTGTTGCTAGTTTAAAGGAACATGTGGACACTGAAATCAATGATGTTATTTTTTCCGGTATAAAAGTATGTCGATGTGTTTTTCCAGACTATAATTAATGACCACCCATCCAAACTTTGACATTAATAATATTAGTAGAAAGTAGAATTATATTAGCTACCCAGAACAAGGTTAGCTTGGTAATAAATATAATTTTATTACTCTACAAAAGAGGATTCAGTAAGATTATTAAGCAATAGGGAGGAATGATTTTTGACGAAAAAAACTACTCAATTTTTTTGATACAAGAGTTTTTTGATAAAAAATAGTTTGATAAAGCCAAAAAAAGTTACTAATTCTATAAAAAAAAAAGATTCGCAGTCGGTAGGATTCGAACCTACGCTCCCAGAGGGAATCTGATTTCTAGTCAGACGCCTTAACCGCTCGGCCACGACTGCTACACGAGTGTGGTAAAAACATTCGAAAGCATTATGTAGATCAAGGTGCGTTAACTACGCGCTTCGTATCACGTGTTGGTCGCTTATTACTAATATGCTTACTTATACTAAAACTAGAGAACTAAAAGGTAAATGATAATTCTCCATCATCAGACCCTGGTCACAATCTAGCTCCAAGGTATTCGTCAAGGCGAATCAAATGGGTTCAAACTAGTTTATGTCATTTAATTACTGAGTTTCTTTGAAATCTTTCAGTAAAATCTCTGATTATTCTAGTGTCTAGTAAAGTATTCGTCAAGACAATTCAAAAGAGCCCAAACTCGATGAGGTTGTGGCATTTTAAGGTCCATCAGCAAATCAGCACCATGTCGTCATAAATTGAACTGTCACACGATTTAAACACGTATGTAAAATTTCAGCTCAATCGCTAACCGGAAAGTGAATCAAAAATTTGCAAGATTTGATGACAAACATCGGGACAGGTGAACTAAAAATAAAAGCTTGTAATAAACGCGTTCTATAAACGTCCAACGATAGTGTTACCAGTAATGACCTTCAAAAGTTTTGCTATTTCGTGATCTAGACTAATTTAGCAAGAATAACAATTAGAGCCGTCGGCGGCTGTTGGACTGGCAACTTTTAATTTGCTTTATAGTTTCTGTTTCATCGGTTTTACAATCGCAGATTTGATAAAATAAATGTTTCACTGGGAACTTGTTTTAGTTATTTCTATTTGTTCTAATTAATGTTTTGTTATTTTAGTTTCGTTTAAGCCAACTCATTTAAACATCCTCTATAATGGCCAATTCGTCGTGATTTGTTCTTGGTCACGGCTGTTGTAACACGACCGGAAGGTCGAGAGGTAAAAAAAATGGCAGTCATAGGAACTGCCGATAAAAGTACAAACTCAGAATTTGATAGCTTACTTTACTGATAGGAAACTACGCGGCACGCCAAAAGAAGTTTTCACTTCAAAAATCGGCAGTAATAGGTACTGCCGGCATCAGACAAAACTATTTATTATACAGCATTGCAATGTTGCTATAGCACCTATTAAACTATCACTAATACAGCTATCATGCATGTAGGGGATTTGAATTAACAAATTTCACCTTGCCAAAATGCGTCTAACGCGCACGTCTTCCTCCGCTGCTCCGCTGCCGCCACACGGCGACATTACCATGTCTGTGACGCGACTTCATAAGATTTTATTCTACCAACTGCTCAACGCGGCTAAATAACATACAATACATACTTCTTTAGGGAACAACTCCTACTAATATTATAAATGCGAAACTTTGGCTGTTTGTTGCTCAATCACGTCGGAACTGCTGAACGTATCGAGTTTAAATTTTGATCACAAATAGCTAAAGTTTATAATCTGTAATAACCACGTCATAACACATAAGCTAATTTCTATTTTCGAAAACATGACACTGTCATCTGCCAATCCACACTCGACTAGCGTGGTGGGTTATGACCTCCCTCCCTCCTCTAGACGAAAGAACGGCAAATACCGTTCCAGAGCCCTGGGTTCAAATCCCACGCGTACCACTATCTTTCAGAAGTCAAAAACCGGGACGAAACCAACATGTGGGTACTTACAATAATTTAATAATTTCGAGGTCATATCTGTGTCATCCACCAACTCGCACTGCGCCAGCGTGATGGTTTCTAGCCTGGACTCTCTCCTTGAGAGAGAAGGCCCAAGTCCTTGCATTGGAAACATTTAGTTAACTATTTTGTTTTATTTCTCTCAATGTGAAATACGGCCATGATTCGATACACAAAGCAGATCGCTTACCGTTATTCATAGTTACGATTACGACTGAGACAATTCATAAAAAACTGTAGATCCATTGTAGAAACTGTAGAATTGTCTGCCAACACCCCAGTGTTTGAGGAGAAACTTAATGAGTCCTTTTGAAGTCCTTTTGTTTGAGTTTTCCGAGCAGACGTCGGCCCCAGTTTACTGCCTCATCGTACGGTAATTACCAATAAGGGGGGAGGGAGGGGGGTGTTATGCTCAATTACTTCTGGTTTGGAACTCCGGCCCATTGACAGAAGTTCTACATGCCGTTTGGTTTTGAATGGCACTAATTTGGAAGTTCCCGAAATGACGGTGATCTAGTATCGATGGGAATATGCTACATTTAATTTCGTGAATTCGATATTCGAATTTCAAATTATGGCGCGAAGTAACTAGGCGGGAAATATAAATACAAAGTTTGACTTAGGCGTAATTTTGTTTCCTTGTGTTTCTTTATTCGTTTTAAAAACGTGGCCTAGTGACGAGATCATTAGTTTTAACCTTAAGGTTATAAGTTTATATCCCATATATAAAATTCTCGTGTCACAGTGTTTGTTTCCTTACTCCTCCGAAACGGCTTTACTGATTTTTACCAAATTTTATATGAATATTCAGTAGGTCTGAGAATCGGCTACTAGCTATTTTTCATACCCCTGAGTATTAGGGGTTGTTCACACCAAACATTTTTTTTTAAATTTTTGGTCAATTTTTTTGTTTTTATTTTTTTATAATGTGGCGTTAAAAAATACATACAACTCTAAATTTTTACCCTTTTATCACCAACCCCTGTTTTTTTATAGCCATTTTAGTAATTTAATCATTTGACAGTGAACTCCTAAACGACGGGACCGATTTGAATGTTTTTTTTTGTGTGTGTATTCGAAGATAGTTTAAATTCACAAATAAGCCCGGCAGATGGCGCTGCAGGCAGTGTCTAGGTTATATCCGAGCGAAGCCGGAACGAGCCGCTAGTATCCCATATAAATCTTTCTGTACGGTATTTTCCTGTTATTGCAAATGTCTAAGTTTGTCATCACTGAGGAGAGTAAGTAAGTAAGGGATAGTAAGGGAAAGGATATGTTTCAAGAATATTTTGGAGCCATGCGTTAATCGTAACATGCACTGGGCCAGCGTGGTGGATTATGGTCTGATATCTCTTTTTGCAAGAGAAAACTTGAACCCCAGCAACGGGATGTGATGTAGGTACTGCTTTTAAATTTGTATCAAATGTTATTTGTTTATCCATATAGATTTAAAAGCTTGGTTCATACAGCATTCTTTAAAAATGCATTGAAACGTTACGCCGTGAAGTTATAAAACATTTATTACCATTGGTTTTCTAAAACTGTATCTGCTGTATTTTATTTTATTATTATTAGGATTCTTTATAAAAGCGACTTCGATGGCTTAGTGGGGGGTACGTTCAATTTTACAATTGTGAGGGTGTAGGAATCCCTGCAACAACTATGGCGTATACTATGAAATATACTCATAAGTTTTACGAGTATAAGTACATATCTACAAGGTTAGCGTAACCTTAGCTTTAACACTGCATAAACATAGCAATGAAACTAGCGTGTTCCACGAAAGACGTCGAAAGATATGTGATATTTGCCAACCCGCAGTTGGCCAGTGTAGTGGATTAAGAGTCCGACTCTCTTCTTGTGAGAAAATACCCTAATTTCTAGCTGTAGTAACATAAAGTCGGCTGCTTTTACTGTCGCTATACCTACTCCTATCTGTTTTATATCATTACGATATTCACATTTAAATTAAATAATGAAATACTCTACATCTATTACATATTTATTGTACAACCGAAGACATACAATATAATTAATTATCAAAATACGTCGAGTAAATTTAACCCTTTATATTCCCAACAGAGTCTTTTATATGTTACAGGGTATTTTACCAATTAAGATGAGAAGTCCCAGCAGTAGAAAAATAAAATGGGATGTTTCTGCTATGTTATTTATTTATCTAAGACCCGACTAGGTTTTCAGAAAAGAGAAGTGTGGGTAGAAGTAACAATTGGTTAAAAATTCAGGAAAGTGGCGCTTCCAGTACGTCGCTCGTTACTCCGCGCTCTCCAGCCTCGGCGACGCTCCAGCTAGCGATCAGGTGTCGCTTCTAGAGAGTTCGCTGAAGTATCTTTTTACTATACTTACTGTATATGCGAGAGTTTGGAAGTTTAGATGTGTATTGCTCAATCACGTCGGAAGATAATATGAAGGGATAGGGTTGAAATTTGGAACACAGATTAGTTATAATCAGAAACAGCACATAGGCGTCTTCTTATAACGGGTAAATAAAAGAAATAGCAACTGTGTGGGTAAGATCGAGAGGCGCTACTTGTAGTCCATGATGTTAGTATCGCCATGTCGTTTTTCCCACGTATATTTCGTTCCCTCTGTTGTGATATAGCCTTTCCAGAACATAACTACCTATGTTCCAAATTTCCACCCAATCCGTTCAAACGTTACGACGTGATTGAGCAACAGAAGTCCAAACTTGCTTACTTATAATATTAGTAGGATTTGCAGTACTAGGTTGGACGTGAAAGTCATATTTTTTATTGGTTGAAAACAGAAGATATCTATTCAGAAGGAAAAACAGATAAGAGTAATTAATTGTTAGTGCATTCGACCAAAACCACTAAAACAAAATAACCGTCGTAAGAATGATCTGGCCGCGGCGCGAGCGGAGGTGGTGGGATCAGCAAGTTTAATTGCCGCCTACCCGCATTAACCCTTGCCGATTCGGGAGATCGCTGTACACTGCGACACGGATGACAATGAACGAAGCGAAAACAATTGCAGCAGTGTTTCGTTTTTCTGCAGCATCTGGTATGTATCATCTCGCAGTTTCACTTACCATAGAGTAAACTTTATCACTTTGTTCAACCCTGAGTAGCATCTTGTTTAATTACTATATGTCATCGATTACCACTATTTTGCTTTGGATTTGGATGTCCAGCCATCTATTCTTCTGCCTACCAAACTTCAACCTTCAGTGTACAACATGGGGTTAATTTAACCCCAGCCCGAGAAAAAAAGCAGCGATTTACTTCTCGATTTACTCAAAAAAGTCGACTCGTGAACTGAGTTTGCTGCTGCGTGGAAAGCGCCCGTGTGTGTGCGTAATCGTAAAGATATGGCGTAATTGCAGCGGTTTTATTAATATTTATATGTTAATTATATCAATATTTCTTAATGATTTCTTAATATTTGATTATTTTATTAAATGATTAATAAAAATGTATCATTCATTAATATTAATAAAAACATTTTATTATTAAATGATTAATAATAAAATGTTTCTTCGTCAGAAGACGAGACCTTTCTCCCAGAGACCCGAGGAGTCTGGAGTATGATGTTGCAAAGAAAAAAGTAAATATTGAAGATAGTCCATGAAGAGGCGAGTCTCACTGTAGGCAATTCTTTAAACTTTGGCAACGGCTTACTCACGGAGACAATCTCCGTCAATTATCTCGAGCTCAGAGCTCGCGGCTGGTGCGAGTTGCCGCGAGTTTGGATTCGATTCTAATTGTCCGAGTTTGGGTCGGGGCTGATGGATCGGAGGCTCGCGCCGGTACTAAGCTCGCACTTAGCTGGCCGCAGGACGGGTCGTGTACGACGTGATGTCGACAAATTACGTATATTTAACCCGTTATTAAAAACAAATTTAAATACAAACCCTTTTCATTTTTTTCACTAGTTTATAGTTTTTTTTGGTGCCACAATTTTTTTTAGTCGCTATACCTTCTGATACGATTTGTTTTGTCAAAAATGAAATAAAAATTTTGAGGGTAGATGCAATTTTTTTTTTTTCACTTGATGAGGAATATGGGTTCCGCGCTGCTTTACTGGTTGATGATTTATTTAATAGATTATTGGTTTGCATTTGATCGCCATCTTGCCTGATCATAATGGACGATGCAGTACTCGATGGACCGTGCGTGCCTAGAAGAAACCGATTCACTCTCTACTCGAACGATAAAAAAAATTGACAGCCATAGCTACAGGCAACAGAAGAAAACTTATAACTAAGAATGTTAAATATTAAACATCACTAATGTTGAACAATATGTATACTACTATTTCGCATGTCGACGACGCGACTTCACAAGGTTTCATTCGTTCAAAAAACGTCTAACGCACACGTCGCGCTCCGCCTGACGCTACACCACTACATTAGCAAGCCCGTGAACCCAAAAGATTAATCCACACAAAAAAAAAACTAAAAGTTGCTACAAAAATTCAATCAAAAAACCTAAATCAATTTATTATTATTTAGATAACACGTTGTACAACCCGCTACAGACCCCCGATCCAATAATAGCTCGCAAAGTCAGGCTCAGATTAAGCGCTAGTCTGTTCAGCCCGGTCGTACAGCCTCGCTGCTAACCCTTAACCCGGCTTCAGATTGAGATGGGCGAAGGATTCCTAAGTTAAATATTTTCATTTGAGTTACGAGGCTGTACTGATCTTTGATAGTTCTAAGTCTCCGGTAACAAGTAAGTTGTATTGTGAAGTGTTTCTGCACTTTATATTCACTTGGACTTGGACTTTATATTTAGTTGGTGGAGTCGTGGAGTTATGGCGTTAGGTGCTTCTGGAACTGATTGTGACGTGACAAGTTAGCTAAGTAGAGGGATTTTCAACAAGAACTTTGTTTTCTAAAACAAAATAAAACAAATAGTTGAGAAGATGATGATACAGTTTTTTACTGTATTACGAAGAGAATCAGCTTCTGTCATCGTGCTGGTGGGCATCAATTTGTCAGATATCATTTTTTGTGTCATCATTGTTCATCAAGTTTTTCCCTTCTGTAATAGGTACAATAAAAAATGAATGAATTATTATCTAAATTCTTTGTTTTAGGAAACAGTTCTTGTTGAAAAACCTTAATCTAGAGGTTCCATAGTTATATTAATTACCTTACACATGTATATTTTTAATATAAAGTGACAGGAAGAGTGCGGCCAGCGTCTGATGGTAAGGAACACTGTTATTAACAGCACAGTGCCACTGCCAGCTGCTTAAACAAAGCAACTAAAATCTACAATAATTCTATAAGTCAATTTAAATCTACAATACATTCCAGTACCTAGTCATAAAGTAATAAACTACATCATTTTCAAGTACCTACAAAGATGTTATAATGATCTGAATAAAAAAAGATTTTTTTTGACACGATGATACTTAACTTTGCTTTGTTTATGTTAATCAGGGTAAGAATAATTTGCTAGATTTTATATTTTATTTTAATAAACTTAATTGAAATTCATGAATGTAAACCAAATATCGAAAGACCTTAATTTTTCATTTTCATATTATATAACTCTAATTTTGTTTAATTACCTAAATTTATGCGAAACTACTGTTTGCAACACCCTTAATGCAGGGTATGTACAAATATTTTAAATTTGTTGTATATGTGCAATCAAACAACAATAAATATACAACAAATTTTATATCTTATACATCTATAAGATATAAAATGTGTGTTGCTCTTAATCATGTATTTTGTATTGTGCTGTGCTGTATTTTGGAATTAAAATATTTTTATTTTATTTATTTATAACAAACTCCACAACACTACTAAGCACTATACTGCGCTCGTCACCCAGATAAATAAGATGATTTATCTCATCGCCTTGTATTTTTTCTGGTAATTTTGCCCTTTTGAACACTGATATTTTAGATATAAGCTGTGGAGAACCACAGCTTATCTCGCCGCTAGCAATTGTTTGTAAACCACTTACGATACATACATAAAGAGACGCAGTGTATTACCAATTTTAAGGTGCTCAGAGCACATCCATTGGTTTATATCGATGGTTTTTTAAGCAAGACGCGTGCGAGACATAAGAAGATTTGTGAAGTATGTGTTCAGAAAAGCCGCCTGTTGTAACAAAAAAGGTAATCATGTTGTTTGATCATAATTAACTGAAATGAAACACCTTGAAATAACAAAAAAAAAACAGTTTTTTTTATTATAGTGACAAGCCAAGCTCACTGTTTCCGTGCTAGTCAGTTGCACGAAAAGAGTGAGCTCACTCTTTCCAACGATAACGCGATTCCGTCCGCTTTGAAGTTTGGGAGGGCACATCTTTGTATTGAGATCGTTGGCTTAAGCGTGATTTTCAATTCCCGGATTCTAATTTTGAGTTGGTTCCAGGGTTATTTTGCAGTCCTGTTCATCTGAAACTATTAACCTATTGAATTTAATTTGTTTGTTGACCTTGAATAAAACAAAAACACATTAATAGGTAAACCTTAATTTGTCTGAGCAGTAAATCCAAAAAATAGTAGCAAGACATGTCATCATCAATTTTTAGATAGTAGGTAACTGTTTTTCAAACAAGTTAGTTTAAAGAAAAAAATATACTTTCCCTAAGCTAATATATGTAGTAAATATCGACCAAATCCATCAAAGAAATATCTTCCGGGTAGCGGTTAAATGGAGAACTCTTTGGAGATTTTATTGCTGATTTACTAATATTTATCGAAGCCACAATAAAATACTAGTATTGGCATACAATTATATCACCGTCCTCCGAGAGCATCCGAGAGCATCCGAGCTTAAATACGAGAACGATAGTAGCGCATAACTTACGATCGAAGATAATTATTAGCAAACAAGCTTGTTTGTCTATTTCCGTCGAAGTTTCTGGAAGTTATATCGGCCGCCTCCAGAGGGCGCTCTCCAAACATTACCGATGTAATATTAATAATAAAAATCACCTTGTCGGAGGAGGCGGAGTGGAAGGAATCAATCAGCCCGAGGGACCATCAATATATTCCTTATCTGGCCCCTCAGGACTCGCGCCGAGGACGCACGAGCTGGTTTGATCGAGCGAAGCGAGGCTACTGTTTGTTTGTGTCAGTGCAACTTTGTGTTGATTTACCTACATATTTATATTTTTTTAAAATGATAAACTTCATTTGGTCCAAAAGAAAATAACATCATGACAATATGAAATATGAACCCATTAGCTCCGAACTAGTTTCAAACTGTGTTTCGATAGCTAATGGGCTCTCCCATGAAGACGTGTTCTTATATTTAGTTAATGTTCTAACATATTTCTGACTAATGGTGACTAATTGCGTGTGTGCGAGTGTTTGGGTGTGAGGGTGTGTGTGAGGGTGTATCTAAACAACAATAATCGTATACATAAATATGTACATAACAATAGTCGTATAATAACATGATACAATAGTAGTAGGACTCTTTTTGGAATCTGCCTGTGGTAGAGATACACCTTTGTCAGTTATTCTGGCGCTGAGCAAACCGCTGCGTGTCACCCGGATATTGTGGCCAGATATGTTGCTTACCATCAGGTACATATCATGTTCGTCTCATTACTCTTTTCTGCAAAAATGAAATTGGATGACGATTGGGACAAAAATATACCATTCCAATTAGTCCGTCAGTTAGATTATGTAGAAATATGGGGCACGTGTTTATTTCTTTATCAAATTACTTATTATAAATTGACATAGATAATGCAACATCATCGATAATAATATAATATGTACGTCATCAAAGTTTTGAAGTGGGGTTCGTGCCGTCACTTTATCCTGAAAATTGTACCATGATGTGGAGTCACTCGAAACTTCGCTGCGCTGTATGTTCGTAATTTTTTTGTTTGTGAAACAAAAGAAAAATACTTGGACACTATTATTTTATTATCTATCGGCCACATTAAGGTTTTTAGTTATTTTGCCTATTACATGAATATTAGTATACTTAATCACAGTCATTTGCATAATTCAAACATATAAATAAATGTAAGTATATTTTATTGTGATACAAGCAAACAGATATATTACTGTAAAACACGTATGAACTAGGACCACAAAAATGTTTAAAAACAATAGTTGAAAGTATGTATTTAGTTAAAAAAGAAACATATTTTTAGAACTGTTTGATTATATTTGACCGGCTCGTCGAGTAGCATTAGACACCCGGCTGCCAAGTGTAGGGACTATTTCCAAGTGATAGACGGTCGAAAGTGAAATGCAGAACAGTCTGTCCTGTAATCTTTACTAAGAGACGTCTACAACCAGGAACTGACAAATATTACACAGGCTGTTGATGACATAGTACTAAAATGGGAGCACAAAGAATAAGCACATTTTGAATAGGTTACTAACAAGTAGGTACAGCATTTAGTTCAAGAATGTTTCCAAATTTTGATGTATCCTCGATCGAAAACCTCGATCGAAGACCTCCTCGAAAATTTAGCAAATATAGAAACCAATATTAAATTCTAGACTGAAATATTTGAAAAATACCAAACCTACTAGGCGTCTGCCGTCGTTCTCTCCTCAGCCTTATTGCCCCGGAGCCGTGAAAAAATGTGAGACTCGTCTTCGTAATTTCTCAACATGTATTCGGAGTTTAATAAGGTTCCTCGCAGACTGGCCCGCCGGGTAATTGGCGGAGTGTTCGTCTCCCTGACTCCAGAAGCAACGAATTAAAAAACTTAACGAATGGCGAACTTAACTGGGTCAATGAAACGAGAAGAAAGTCCCAGGAGTGAACATTTGCGGGTCAACAATATTTCTCTCCCAAAATTTTCACAACTTCGTGCTCAAAGAGATGGTGTCGGAATACTGAATCGAGTCGGAATGGGACGGAATATATTATTCAGGGATAAAACAAGTACAAGCTATTTATTACCGTCCGCACCTCCCGACAGTTTCGAGAGATTAAATAAAACTGGAACAAAAAGTCGAAGGTTCGTAATCATTGATGTAACAATTTGGACGTTGTCTGCATTAACATTTAATTTAAACAAAAATTGTGTTTAGTATGTAACGTCGCTTCAGGCGAAATGGCGTCCAAATGGAAACCTATCAATCACTGTTTATAGAAAAAAAACAAAGTTTACTTGCCTACAAAATTATCTGGTCTTATGTGTCAGTAGTAAGTCTGTTCATAGCGATATGTTATGTCGTGAGTTTGAATCCCGTCTGAGACACATAAAGCGAACACAACACATACCTATCTGTGTATAATTATACATGCTTACATAAAAATAGATCTATCGTATTATGTTAAGATTAAGATTTTTGTATTTTGTAGTCGGTTTAGTTACTAAACCGAAACAGCACTGTTGTCCTAAATCTGTGCATGTGTAATGTGTTGCGAGATCATAATTAATATATGTGGGTGGTTAGGCATGTTTTTACTGTTTATTTCTTTTCTATACCTTTATAAATAGTATGTCCTATTAGACCAATGTAGTTTGACTCAATTAAAACAAAAGAGTCATCACCGTGAATATTTTATTCAGCAGATTATAATTGTTTTTCAGGAGGTTTTGTTCAGTAACTGCAATTTTTTTTTACACAGTCATGTAAAAAACAACGCTCTATTCGTGGATATCACAATAACCAATTTTGGATAACAAAGTCTACAGATTTGTAGATCAACGATCGCAGCCCCGGCCGCGTCGGACGGGCGGAAAAACTTGCCGAGCCCCATCACATGTATCAACACAGTTTCAAAGTTTTAAACTTCTTTGAATTCTGCTCGACCTGGAAAAATGTACGGATTTATACGGGGCTCGGCCTTCCGCGGAGAGGTGACTACGATGTACAAACGTTTAAAGATTTTTTGACTACTTACCATGATTTTCAATACCTAAAAAAATTGCAGCCATAAACATTTTCGATAGAAATGAAAACTTGTAACTCAGAATGTTAGTATTAAGCACCACTAATACAATACCAGACCCGGGGGTCTACCGCCGAACAATTCAATTCAATTCAATTCAATTCATTTATTCGAACCATAAATTCATAAGAACACTTGGTAACGTCATTAACAAAAAGGCATAAGAATCCGTGTACATAATAAGATAAAATAACAATGTCAAAATGAATAAAGCTGTAAAGGAGCCTCGTCAATCAAATGCAGCTGTAAAAAGGCTTTGTCAAAGACAAAATAACAAATAATTAATACATACAGTATACAGATACTACATGAGTACAATGTTCCATCAAAAATTTTATAAATCTATTACTTTACCTTATTACAAGATTTTAGTTTCAACACAGTTCTCTTCCATACGTTACTATCTTTAACAAAGTCATCTATATTATAATATGCCTTGCTCAATAGGTAGCTTTTTATTTGAACGAAAAATGTCATCAATTTGATGTTTCTCTCTCTTTTCTTTTCGCTTGAAATTATAGAGACATCATTAGCAAAGCGATAGCCGATTTAGTTAGGCGGTAGAAGCGCTGTTTATCTACAGAAATACTGCCATTGCGCACGTCATTGAATGGAAAACTCTGGCAACCCCAGCTGCAAGTGATACAACTGCTCCGCGAATTTAAATAATTAAAAATGTGTAAATTAATTGTTTTGTGTGTTTGAGGTGTTAATTGTGAACTATACAGTGTATTATACAGTGAACTTTTATAACAACATCATATTCGGCCTGTTTTGCTCATTTAAAAACAAATTGGAATCGTAATCATGTTGGAGTGATTTAAACCGCTGATATCCCAAATTACATCGAAATAAATGCATTTACGTCTACGTTACAACCTTGGTGCAGTCATTATCAAGAAATAAGTGATAAATCGTGGTGCATTTTTGAAATAGGATAACGGTTCTGTGTGATTTGTGTCATTTTTGCCACAGTAACCTTTGTACCACAACAAGCCGAACGGAGTGAGTGAGATGGCACTACAATAACTGACACACAACACAGAAACTTTTACCGTTTCCACTTAGCTACTGTTAATTTCGACGCTACAGCTACAAGC
The DNA here is from genome assembly GCA_963693475.1 of Ectropis crepuscularia. Lineage (NCBI taxonomy): Eukaryota > Metazoa > Arthropoda > Insecta > Lepidoptera > Geometridae > Ectropis > Ectropis crepuscularia. The sequence goes on along the minus strand of OY856344.1, from coordinate 822,794 downwards.
TCAGTTGGCCTAGTGGTTATCAATGCTGGTTGAGAATCGGGAGGCATAGGCTTCAAATCCCACACACACATTTCGTTTTGCATTGGATTTTTATTCAACCAGTTTAGAATTTAGATAAGTTAAACTGCGTAACTAAGTAAACTCAAAGCCTTGTGTAATTAAAATAAATATAGTGAGTAAAAAGTGAGAAATCTGATGCAACAGCATACTAAAACAGTAATTACGAAGAGGGCCAGTAATTGATTAAAAACTTCAAGACGGAAATTTCTTCTGGTGAGCTGTGTTTACAATTATAAGCTCAGTGTTATTCTAACGGACTTGTGATACATTTTGTGTACTTACGGGCTATCACGCAAACAAATCATAAGTTTGTTGCCGGCAATTCATTCACATGAAACGAAACTTTTCATCCAGTAACATATGAGGTGAAAACTAGGATGTTACGCTGTTTAAACATTGGGCACTTGAAGTCATAACTGATAACTGATATTTGATAACACTGTCTCTGTTTGTTTACTGATAATAATTATTTTTAGTTAAATCATTGTTATCGAGTTTAACATGGCTTCAATTACGACGCGTCCCCGACGCCTTAGGGCTAAAGCGCCTATTGAGGTTGAAAACGATGAGAAAGATGCAGCCATAAAAAATTATGAAAAAATAATCAAAAATCTATATAAACAAATTGAGGAAGGTAATAAACTTAAAGATACCCTGTTAGCAGAACAAGACAGCAATGAAAAGGAATTCGAAAAAATGTGTACACAAATTAATTTCCTAAAGAAGAGAATATCCGAAGAAGAAGAGAGAAACGATAATTTACAAGAGTATCTTAATAAGTTACTTGTAGATAACAACAATTTACTAGAAGAGCAGAGTGAATGTGAAATGATCTATAGGCGCAATACATTTGAACAAGAGCTCAAAGAAAAAGAAAAAGAATGTTTCGATTTAAAATTAAAATATAGTGATCTATTACTCCAAACAACACAACCAATAACCATCAAAAAGGGATTTACTCATCTGAAAAACTATTGGTACAAAAGAAGAAGTTGGAAGTCTAAATTGAGGAAGTTGTCTAAAAAACTGAAGACTTTGAAGGCTACAATAATAATTATGGAAAAAGAAATTGCCAGAAGAGAAATAACAGTGGCAGCTTTTGAGGCAGAAAGTGATAAACTTCTGGAAATCATTCGAGAATATGAGGAAGACGCAAAATCAAAAGAAGGAGCTACTGAAAAGATTAAGTACATAGAAACTCAGCTAATCTACTTACAAAGGATAATTGACAATTTAGAGCAGAACACCAGTACAGAGGAAGAAGCTAACCTTAAACGTGGGAGAACCGACTCTGTCATAAGCAATGACTTAAACAAATGTAGATTTTCCAGCATGCAGACAATACGTCACCGTACCCACGGGATCATCCAAGCCAATTTAGAGTATGTAAGAAAATTGTAATGTTCTCAGATGGATATGGTAAAAAAATGTCGAGTGACATCTTAAAAAAATTGCCTCAGTATTATACTCTCACTAATACCTGCAAACCTGACGCCTCATGGGACAACATTTTAGATGAAGATTATTTAATAAAAAATATAAGTGAATTCAAAACGTTAGTTGTTATGATTGCCTCCCATAAAAGTATATCATTTAAAATGAGTGAGTACCTACACACAATTGAAAAACTGGCCAAAATACTCAAGGAAAACGGAAAAAAACTTGTGGTTTCAACAATGTCATATGTAAATAATGAAAAAATCAATGCACGCATCTCAAAGTTCAATAACAGACTCTATATGGTGGCCTCATTGGTGAATAGTCTAAGCGTAGTTGACGTCAATGGAACCCAAGCGAGAATAACTAAGGATGAGGTTGCGGTAACGATAGCTTTGGCATGCCAACATGGCTTGAATAACAGCAATTTGACTCTGTTGGTTGATTCCTCAATGTCTCACCCAATACAAAATTTTCAAACTGCACTACCTCAAGAAACTATAAAGTGAAACTGTGTCATCAAAACGTTCAAGGTATATACAAAAAAGCTGATATGTTGAGCTTATTTCTGTCTCATGAATGTATTGACGTAATGTGTATGACTGAAACATTCCTCAAGGATTCTAAATTAAATACTTTCAGAGTAGAGGGCTTTAAAATGGTATCCGCATTTTGTAGGGTAAATAGTACTCAAGGTGGTTGTATGATCTTAATAAAGAATGAATTAAAGTGTAAATCTAGAGGAGATATTAACAAAATGTCCATAGAGAAACATTTTGAGGTTAGCTGTATCGAAATAGAGAATTGTATCATTCTAGTTGTCTATAGGTCTCCATTGGGAGACATGGATATTTACTGCAATAATCTTGAATGTTGCCTGGATACGGTTACTAAAAATAACAATAAAACTTTAATTTTATGTGGGGATTTCAATGTAAATTTTGCTTTGGAATTTGAGCCCTCTACTGTAATGTTGACGGATATTTTAAATTGTTTCTGCCTTAAAAAACTTATATCAGGTTACACTAGAGTTGCGGACAGGTCCAAGACCTGTATCGATAATATATTCACTGACACAGATTCCTCTACTAATGCTGGTATTGTACAAGGGGTCAGATCGGACCATTCTGCTCAAGTAGCATATTTTGACGTTCTAATTGAGCATGAACCCAAGGCAAGCGTTACATTTCGGAAAATTACTGGAGCTAAAATTAACAAGCTAAAACTAAGCCTGCATCAGGCGTGGCAGAGTCCAAAATTTTGTAAGGACTATACTGCATTTTTCGGAGTGTTGTTGGAACAATTAGATAACGTTATGCCCGTCATTAAATCCTCCAATAAAAATGTTAAGTCTTGTGAATGGGCGTCAAAGGGTATTTTGATTTCTAGACAGAGACTATTTGATCTGTATGCTATGTACAATGAAAATGGAAGTGTTTCCAAGTCATTTTTAAATAAGTATAGCAAAATTTTCAAAAATGTGTGCCGGACTGCCAAAAAATTACACTTAAAAAGACGTGTTGACTGTGCTAATAATAAAATCAGATGTGCCTGGCAAATCATCAAAGAAGAGACAGGAAAAAATATAAGTCCAAGTAGAGACTGCGTTAGAATTTTAAAAAAGGACGGTAGCTTATTGTTTGACCAGAATGAAATCTGTAATTTATTTAATGATTATTTCACTAATATATCAAATGACCTCACAAGAAGTTTGAATTCTTCCATTGATGACTCTTTGACATTCTTAAATAATTTTATTCCTAGACATAATCTAAATTTTAAATTAAAACCAATTTCTGTTAATCGGGTATTTAGAATATTGAAAACGATGAAACCTAAAAAATCTAATGACTATTGGCACATCTCACCTTATTTGTTGAAAAAACTAGACGATGTCATCGTGGATCCTATAGCATCTATTATAAACGACTGTATTGCTGGAGGTTATTTTCCGGATGAAATGAAGGTTGCTAAGGTCGTCCCATTGTTTAAAAAAGGTGACATTACTGATTGTAATAATTATCGTCCTGTGTCCATTTTGCCGAGCATTAGTAAGATATTTGAGAAATACGTAACAGAAGAATTAATGACATATATGGTAGATGAAAGACTTATTAGTGCTCGTCAATTTGGGTTTCAGAGAGGTAAATCTTGTAAACATGCCATATCGCAACTAATTACTGATATACTTTCTGGTCTTGAGGGGCGGCAAAAAACTTTCGGCGTGTTTTGCGACCTCTCAAAGGCGTTTGATTGTGTATCACATGAAATACTCTTGGCTAAGCTTTAACATTATGGAGTCCGATGTAAGGAATTGGAGCTGTTCAAATGCTACTTATCTAATAGAACACAAGTAACTGAAATAAATGGTTGTAGGTCAGGTGTGAGTTATGTTAAATCTGGTGTTCCACAGGGCTCCATACTGGGCCCTCTTTTGTTCATTATATACGTCAACGATCTCTGTGGTATTGCTGACGAAATAGACATGGTTTTGTTTGCCGACGATACCAGCTTAGTGATTAAAGACAAATGTGTAAACGGAGTAAGTTCAAAATTCAATATCTGCATCGAAAATATGAAGAGATGGTTTTCGGCAAATAATATGCTTTTAAATGTAGACAAAACGCATATTGTCAATTTTAATCTTGCCACAAGTATTCCAGCTTCCTCAAATAATGCAATAAACCAAACTCTGGAGAATTTTAATCTATGTCTCTCGAATGAAGTCAAATTCCTTGGTGTATGGCTGGATAAAAAGTTAATGTGGACTAGCCATATTAACAGACTAACAAAAAAACTTTGTTCTGCAACATTTGCAATAAAGAAAATTAAAGAACTAGCCGGTCTAACAACAGCCAGAACAGTTTATTTTGCCTATTTTCACTCGCTCCTCAGTTATGGAATACTTTTCTGGGGATCAGCTGCTGAACGACACACAAAAAGAGTGTTCTTGCTGCAGAAACGAGCTGTAAGATACATATTGGGACTTAAATATTTAGACTCCTGTAGAAATGCATTTAGGAGGTTAGGCATAATGACACTAACTGGTGAGTTTATATACCAGTGTTTATTGTATGTACTTGAAAATATGAAATTAATGAAGAAAGGTATGGATTGCTATGGCGAAAACAGCAGACAGAGAAATGTAATTCTTGAACCGAGCAGACGATTAAGTAAAACGTCAAACAGTTTTCACTGTATGGGGATTTATTTTTATAATAAACTACCCGATAATATTAAACTCTGCACTAAAAACGAAATATTGAACTTTTTAAAAACGCACTTACTTGAAAAAAGCTACTATAAATTAGCTGACGCTCTGGCAGACAGAAACATATTTGAATAACACCACTTATTTTAGTTTTTCTATGTAAAATCATTGTAATCAAAATAGACAAAACCCTATGACTATTCGAGTATTTAACTGATGTATTTATTATTATTATTATTGTGTTCTCGCTATGATATAAGTATGACGATGCTATTGCTGACAACTTAGTTATTTAAAATTTACTTTATGTATTATTGTTTATGTTTAATGCTGTAATAACGATTGAAGATGCTTATGACGACGCTATTGCTGTCTAATTACTTAACTTTAATGTTACTTACTTTATCGACACTCTTGAACCTTGTGATAAAGCTGTATAGTTGCAATTTAGTTTAGAATACAAATGTCTTCATGTGTTCATATTTGTAATTACACAGTCATGATTTTGACTTTGATTATGATTATTATAAAGTGACTACAGGTTAAATTTAAAGAATTGTATAAAATGACGTTTCTAAGTGCACTGTATGTGTTGACAGAATAAAAATGAATTTTGATTGATTTTGATTTGAACCCATAAGATTTCACTACCCAAAAACCATCTCAAGCACTAAGCTCAAGGCCGCTATAACAGTTTCCATTTCAAAAATTAGTTGACTTTCCAATGTGTAAAACATTTTAAAAAAATGTCCTTTTGAGTTTTACAAGTAAAAAAATGTATCTACATATACTATCATCACTACATAGTTTAAAACAAAGTCACTTCCCGCGTCTGTCCGTCCCTATGTTATAATGGTTATATGGTTAGATTTTGTAGTGGTAGGACTCTTGGCAGAGTCCGCCTGGGGAAGGACCACACCTTTGCCAGTTATTCTACCAGCAAACAGTAAAATGCAAACATCACTGTGTTCCGGTTTGAACGGCAATGTTTCCAGAGAAATTACGCGCTGTTATGTGCTGTTATGTGGGAGGCATGTTGCTTACCATCAGGCACATGTTCTGCTCGCCTTGTCATTCGTTATTAGGCGCGTACTGACTGAGCGAGGCATACAGCGAGGCTGCCTCGCCTCGCATGCCTCGATCAGTCAGTACGCGCCTCGCCCGCGGCAAGCGCACGCGCTGCCTCGGGCGAGCATTGCCTCGGCCGATCCGTCTCGTGTCGGTTTTTTGTCGCGCTCAAAGGTGCCTCAGTCCATTTGGCGCGCGCACTCAGGACGGACGTTGTGTGCCTCGCTCGCCTCGCTCGCTCGCGTCATGGATAAGGAGCTGTGCTTGAAACTTATCGAGCAATATGGGAATTACAAACTTCTTTGGGACGCGCAATGTCCACAATACACAAACAGGGGATTGAGGGAAGATGCATGGAGAAATATAAGCAGAGAAATGAATCTCCCAGTAAAAGATCTGAAAAAGAAGATGGAGTCTTTGATGGGATCATACCGAAGAGAAAAATCAAGGGAGAAAAAAAGCCGGGTTACAGGATCAGGTAATTTTATATATATATATATATATTCCTTTTTTTAAATTAGCTACATTATTATAATAGTAAAAGTAAAAATATTAGCACTATATTAAAAATTAATAAGTATTATAGTATGCACTTGTCATGTCATTTTATCTTTTGTTTCGAGTCACTCAAAATTCGTGTTTTTCAGGTCGTGACGAGGTGTATACTTCAACATGGTATGCATATGGAGCTTTCAGCTTTATGGGAGATAGAAATGACCCAGGTCAAACCCAAGATACTTTTCATACGCAAGTAAGTGTCTATTGATAATTATTTTGCCATGGAATCGCACCATTTGTTATGAAATATCTGGCCAAATGCAAACGAATTTGCTTTACGTTTTGTTGTCCTCTTCGTGGTACAGCTTGTATAGGTAACATTGATGTCATGTTTGGTTCATTTCTCCAACTACCTGGTACAAGTTCCCCATTTACTTCAGTATCATATGATCCTGGCGGTGTGAACAGTCTACTCGAATTTTCATCCCTACGCAAATAATTATACAAACAAATGGTAGCTAAGACAACTTTTGTTGCCTTTTCTGGTTCCAGTAGAAGAGGTTTTCTTAATACTCGGTAAACTGAGCTTAAAATTCCAAATGCATTCTCTACTACTCTTCTTGCTCTAGAAAGCCGATAATTGAAAATTCTTTCAGCTGAGCCTCTTTCTGGAGTACCTTCAAATGGTTTCAATGTGTACTCATTCAATGCAAACGCTTTATCACCCAATATGAAGTAAGGTACTTCTACTGTGTAGGGCGCCTGCAAAATTATCGGTGAAGGAATTTTGAGTTCCTTTTTTTCAAGTTTATTATATAAGTTTGAGTTTTTGAAAACTCCACCATCTGAAATACGACCCTTGCTGCCAATATCCACATACAAGAACTTGTAATTAGCGTCGACAAGGGCGAAGAGGACTATACTGGGAAATAATTTGTAACAATCGTAATCATTTCCACTATTTATTGGTGACTGTAAAATGACATGTTTGCCATCCATTGCCGCAATTGTATGTGGGAAATTCCATTTTTTCTCAAATTCATTGGCAATCGCGAGCCATTCTTCTTCAGTTGATGGTGTCTGAAAATAAAATGTTTTATTAATTTTACAGGAACACATTCAGGAAGAAGTACAACATATTGACAATGAACAATCGCAGAGGCAAAATAACTCCAATGAAGCACCAGGTGATGAAAGCAGGAATGAAACTCAAGAATCAACTAGAGGACTGGGACAACAACAAGAAATTCCAAAAAGAAGAGCTAAAAAGAGATCTGCAGCTGTACAAGAGATATCAGATAATACTATAACCGAAGCATTTAAACTTTTGGAACAATGTGTAGGCGACGCTAATGCTCCGCAGCCCCATGCAAACGATTCATATGATGCTTTTGGGCAATACATTGCTCACGAACTAAGAAAATACGACAATTATACTTTAGCGCATGTAAAAAATTCTATCTGTAGGATCATTTTTGAAACAGATACTGGTGCACAACAACATTATGTGCCAAACACAGGTTACTATACTCACACCTACGGTTCAGCATATTCCACTTCAGGTAACTCTTGTTCTATCCCTTCAATGTCACCGATGCCTCCTCCGCCGATACATTCTAGCTCACCAATGCCTTCTCCGTCACCTTCTACCTCACCAATGCCTCCTCCGCCGATACATTCTAGCTCACCAATGCCTTCTCCGTCACCTTCTACCTCACCAATGCCTCCTCCGCCGATACATTCTAGCTCACCAATGCCTTCTCCGTCACCAATACCTTCTACCTCACCAATGCCTCCTCCGCCGATACCTTATACCTCACCGATGCCTCAATCGCCTATACATTCTATTTCATCAATGCCACCTCCACATAATGAATAAATAGATTTAAAAAAGTCTTTACATGTTGCAATATTCTTAGATATATAAGTAAAGATTATAGTTAGCAATGTGTGAGTAAATATAAATAATTACAAAAATTTGTGAGTAACAATAAACATAACAATAGGTAAAAAAGCAACGATTAAAACAATGTCTGATTATATAAATATGTTTCATTATACATACCTTAACATAGTCCTTTAATTGTTCAATAATGGCGTCACAAACATCAGGAACAATTACTGATATCCTTTGTTTCGAAACCCGAAATAAATATTGTAAACTGGTGTAGGAATCTCCTGTTGCCAAAAATCTTAATGTTATCAACAATCTTTCTCGTGCAGTAATTGCTTTGCGGAAATTTGTGTCACTCCTGCTTATTTTGACATTTACAAGTGAGTACAGTATTTCAAATTCACTCTCAGGCATTCGTGTGAAATTATGTTCTTCACCATCGAAAATTAAGTCTGCATATAATCTATACCCATATTCACTTCTGTTTTGATATAATTTTTTAAGCCAAAACCTTTTAGATTTTCGATTCTTTTTCTTTATAAGTCGATGAATTAGTAAAAACATAACAGCTGCGACGGCGATCCGCACGCGTGGTCTCATCTTGACAACTCGCTTTATACTAAATGTTCAGACCGGACGATGGCTCGGCTTTTCCTCGCGAGGCAGCCTCGCGACGATGGTTTTGTAGCGAGGCAGCCTCGTTCAGAAAATCGTCGCGAGGCATACGGCCGAGGAAGCCTCGCTGTATGCCTCGCTCAGTCAGTACGCGCCTATTTAAAAAAAATGGTTGTCTGTAAAGTCGGGTTACTGACGTTAGTTGAACGTGACAACTTCAACTACGCCTTAGAGCGAGGTAACGCCGGCGGCGAGGTAACGGCGGTAACGTTACATGACGTCATGTTTTGCGGGCGTGCAGCCGACTTCATTGAATTATAAGACGTTGTCACGTCAAAAAATCTTTTAAACCACCGTACAGATTTTGATATGGGCTGTTTTAATAGACAAAGTGATTCAAGAGGAAAGTTTAGTTGTTTAATACGTGCACAAAATAGTAGAGAAACGCTGATAACTTTAAAGGTTTCTATTGTAATGTCACAAATAAACACATTTTTTGCGTTTACATTGCTGGCTGAACCCTATGAGCTAGATCAAAATAATGTACAGCATATTGTACCCCTTCAAAATGTCTATAAAACAAGTCTACAATAGTATATCTCTATCTCTTAGAAATAACCCAAAATAACCATTATTATTAGTATACTTCTGTTTAGTATCAACATTGCACCAGTGCGAAGCTGGAGCGAGTCGCTAGTTTAACTATAGTTAACTTTACTCAAAATTTGACGGATTGTGGACTACCGTAAGCCTAGAGTAAATATTTGAAGTATGGCGGTAACAGAAAATCAAATTGATGATAGCTCACGTTCTACTCCGGTATTATATAAAAGGATGAAGGAATTTCGTTGAAATACGGCCGATAGGTTGACAATTTGTCACTACAGTCTATACTGTCTGTGGTCTGAAAATATTTGCCTACACTGGCTCTCGGTCTTTCAACTATACCTACAAGAAATAAACGAGATCTTTTGAATGTTCCACGTATATTAACCGACTTTAATACTATAATCTATTTTTCATTTATTTAACACTAGCAGTGCCCCGCGGCTTCACTCGCGTAATTCTCGATCCCGTTATTTACTCGGGATAAAAAGTAGCCTGTGTTTTATTCCAAGCCATTGTCTATCATTGTACCAAATTTCATCCAAATACCATTAGTCACTTTTACGTGCAAGAGTAACAAACATCCATCCATCGATTTACAGTCTTTCGCGTATCTAATATTAACATTATTATTATAGTAGGCTTTACTTCAACAAAAAATTGTTCCTACTTTTGTATTCTGCACATAATATACGTAAGGTACCGCAAAAATCTGAAATTTTCAAATTTTTGTGCACAGTCAAATCGTGACAATTATGTCAATTATTATAGTATGTATTCCGGTTTCTGAGGGTATGTATGTACCTACAAGAATCCTACTAATGTTATAAATGTCAATGTATGGATGTTTGTTGCTCAATTACGTCCTATCGTTTAAACGGATGGGCTGAAATTTGGAACATAGATAGATTATTGTCTGGAAGAACACATAGGCTACTTTTATCCAAAAAAAAAACAAAGAGAACGGGAACTACGCGGGTAACACCGCGGGGCGCTGCTAGTAGAAGAATATAAATGTTAGACAATCATGTCATGTGTCAGATTGAGTATCATTGAGTATCATTGACATGATGACAATGTCGAAAACTTATACCGACAACTTTATTTCTATAAATACATATTTATGACATAGTTAATAAAATAATGTGGTACCTATACCGTAGAAGTCGTCTCGGTAAACAGGGTTTCATCATAAAATTACCAAGACGGCTTCATAATAATTATTACTGCATAACTTTATGAACTTTCTCATGTTTCTAAATGATAGTTGTGACTGATGGCCGCCCTAACAGTCTCCTGGTAAGAGGTGAGTGTATTGTAACAAATCACAAGTACCCGCGCGTGCAGCGCCGCACGCCTGCCGTAAATCATGCGCTCTCTGGACGCCGGCGCTTCGGTGCTAACAACACAAATGCCTACATTATTTGCTTACAATGCTACCGTTTTATTTTGAATTTCAAAATAGTGTTGCATTTTGTGCCAAAAATATCTCAGTGTTTAAATTCTTGTAAAACCAAAAGTTATAAAGTTTAGATCTTTGTTGTTAACCATACAAAGTGCACTAAATAAATGTTTCAGTTGCTGGGACTCTGGGTCTTTTCTCTCATATAGAAAAATCGTCGTAAAATGTCGTAATCATAATTTGCACTTTCTCTGTTCCGTTACCGAACATTACATATCGGAAAATCAGTCTACCAATTGCCAGTCAAAACGTTTCGCTGTCGCACAAAATGGTTCGAAAACTAGATTTGTTTTTCTGCACAGCCGTGGCCTGCAATACACTTTCTGCTGTCAAACGAAGACTGAAAAGAGTATCTTCCTGGGCAAGACTGTAATTCCTCCGACATTAACTGTATCAATAAGGTGAGTAAGCGTCACACGCAGACCCATATTTATATACTAGCTGAACCCGCTACTTCGTTCGCGTACGTTGATCTTGCGACCTTATTAGTGCATTCGTAGTACTTACGTAAAAATGTTTGAATGGGTGATCATTAAACAAACAGAGTGATTTGTTTTTCCACACAAAAATATATTTATTCAAGTTTAGCAACTTCATATTTTATATTTTAAGCAACATCAAACACACTCGTAGTAAGGTTGTGGAGTATCGAACATAGCCGCAGTGTTAAGTTTGTAGGATTTTTATAGGATACATTACGAAGAGTCTGTAGCTGATGTGCGTGATCTGATACTTATCCACTTGTACATTTTTACAGGATGATATCCTAAGTAGTAGGTGATAGACTTATTAGCCGATGTAATATTTAAGACTCTAAACCATGTGTGTTTCAAATGTCAATCTAATTGGTAATGTCATTCTGTCGTTAATATTTGTTTCGTTAGGGCCCATGCTTTTTCCGAGATGATAGGTAGTATATGAGTAGTCTCATATAAACTATCTGTTGTTGTTTAAAATTTCTACCAAATCAAACCTTTACAAAATATAAACATAATAATACTTAGTAAGATAACATTTTATTCAATTTTAGAAAAACAACGTTCTGCTTTGGTTCTGCTTCTGCACCGAAGCTTGTTGAACACTAAATTTAGTACAGTATTTGGATTGAAATAATATCCGAAAAAACAAAAACCGACTTCAATTATTATCATTTCACGTCAACTTACTAATTTCTAGGCAAGTAAAAAGTTCACTCGACTAATTTAAGAAGCTATGACTACGTCGTCCAGATAAACAGATACTGGTAAACAATTCACACACAAAACGACTACTACCTACTACCCTACTCAAACCGGAGTGGTCTTACGCGTGACGATGGCAAAAGACCTGACTATTGTCGCTACAACAACAAATACTACATTACACATTTTCTAATAAATATTCGTACCATGAGCTGCCATTTTGTGGAAAAACATAAGACAGGTACCACAGTAACAGGTACTGTCATATTATTACCTAACGATAGATGACGGATGACGGATTTGAGTACTGTGTGCCTACCAGGGAAGAGCTGCTTCGAATCCGACTCCGATAAGTCGGAACCTCCGATTACTATTAGACCTTCGTTTCCGACTTCGACTCCGAAACTTTTAAAACGGAGGTTATAATCGGAGGTAAGGTGTATAAATATTGCAGAAAATCCTTTATTGTGGTGGATAGTAAATTAAAATACAAAATCCCTAATAAAATATATAAAATCCTAAATCAATTGCTCGTCAATGTTTATCGTGACCGTTCCGTGTTCGGCAAAAAAAAAACCCAATAAAAATGTATCTCCTGCCACCACTTCTAATCCTGCCTATGCCTCCGACTTCGGTTCCGACTCCGATAAATCAAATTTTAAAACTCCGACTCCGCCTTCGAATCCGATAAAATGACCTCCGTTACATCCCAGCAGGTCTACTACGAAAACAAACTCCGAATGATCCCATCCGATCGACAGCTGAATCGGATTGTAGCCTACCACGAAAAACATTCGGATCGATACATTTCGGGTCGGAAGTTATAGACTTAGGTCGGATGAGGGTCGGATCCAACGAAACGGCCGATCTGATCAACCGACCGATTGTCTTTCGTGGTCGGAAACTTCATAAGTTCGGCCGATATATCGTTTATCGGACTTCGTAGTAGACCTGCTGTTGTTTACATTGTCACAGAATACTTAGAAGTTAGTATGTACCGAACTTATTAATTCCGTTATTATTTAATTTCTATGTTATTTCCGAACCACACGACCAATAATGCAAAAATTTTGATGAGACTATATTAGAAATGTGTTCTTTCTAACAAAATAATAATTAACGAAATTGAACAACGCAAACATGAGTTACAACCAAAAACACATTCTGACTTTAACCCCTTTCTGCACAAAAACCGTGCAGAATTTGGGGATTAAAAGTAGACAGCTACCATCTACTTAGTATGATCTTAAATCATGTCAAGTTTCATTTGAATTGAATCAGTAGTTTCGGCGTGATGTGAGTTCCCTATACACACAGACAGACAGACAGACATGAAAGAAAAAAAATGCAGTTTCGCCATCAGTATCGACTATGGAGTGCCCCCAAAATTTTTTTTTCACAATATCTTCAATGTACAGAATTCGACCCGCTACAGTTTTATTATAAGTATAGATTTTAAAAGAAGTCTCATGAAGATGAATAGAGATGCAGCGTGGTTGCAGCAATTTAAGATTAGGTTCAATTGTTTAAGTCTACTAGTTCCACTAAGATAAATAGAAACTCTTTATTGTGACACAAACAAATTAAAGTATTACATAGAAACATAGCCTAGAACTAAGCCTAGAAGCGGCATACAAGGTGTGGAAGATAGGTCAAGCTACGCTCCTCATTTGGCTCACTCTTGAGCCAGTATTTCCAAGAGCCCAGCCTTGTAAAGAAGGTTTGTCTCAACACATCTCCAATTTGTTATAAGTTATATAGCAGTACAACGTATGTAAAGTCAGTTACTCTATTGGACACATACAAACACAACAAAGCAGAGTTGCAAGAGTTTTATCTAATGTTTTAATTTAAAGCCGTGCATAATGACGCCGAAGCGTAAGACCGTTCAATTTCTATAATATCTAATTCAGCCGTAAGCCCAGCTACTTTGCTAAGACAAAGGAAACCTATAGAAAGCCTGCGTTTAAAAATTAAGTCGGTTTCCAAGTTGCGAGTTAAATGGGTGTTAATTGTAGGAGTTCCCCCGTACTCCCGCAGTACTCCCGGTAGGCACAAGTTTGTTCGAGTTCTTAAACTGTCGACGTTATAGGGAATCTTGAGTTACGTTCACAAGCTTTTTCTTTTGTCATTTTGAACGAAGTTTCAAAGAAGAATAAACTGTTTCTATGAGAAACTCAGGTGCTATGTTTTTGTATGAATTTAAAGTTGGAAACAAGTAACAACTTTACAACTCATACAAAAATATTTATGTGTCGAAAAAACAAATGGATTTTATAAATCAATTTGATGCTATAGCTGATCTAAAGTTGGAGCCATGATCAGTTATGACTTATGATCCAAGAAATTTTAATCGTGATAAAAAAAATCGTTTATATTATTTAAAATTATTATAAACCAGTGTCTGTTATTTACGTCGTGTTTGCTTAATCGTTAGGTTTTGAAGTCAAATATTTTATTGTTAAACTATTTCAACAAAAAGTACCAGAAAGTTTCTAAAGCTCGATGCAGCAAATAATTCACAATCTCAAATATTGACGGAATGTCGTTTCTCGTTTGTTTAGGCGATTAACACACTGTCGCGCTCCACGCAGCGTTTTTCGTAAGTATCTCCGTTTATATAGAAAATACGCACAGTCTACCACACAGAAAATGCATCCACGCGCGTTTATGCAAATCACGTGCCTACAAGCGGAGAAACATGCACCGGCGCGCGTGGGCGCGGGCCAGCCGCAATGTCATGGACGTGTGGCACACCGTGCCCCTCAGTGCTGTGCATGATTTATAAGGGCTTGACGTGTTTTTAAATGAAATGAGTCAAAGTCTCAGCAAATCAACAAAACGCAACAACGCGCGTGAGTGCGTAAAAACCCGCAAATCCGCGATCAAAGAGGATATTATACATTTACTTGTACTTTATCTAAGCGCACGATGCAAATCTGCACATCTGCACTAACGCAAGTACGCGCGCAGATGCGTCGACATGCAACGTACAGCGTGGTGCGTGGCAGTGTGTTAATCGCCTGAGCGGGCCGCTAGTGTCACGTGACGTAGTGACGTCCCTCCGTCACGTCAGCGAGCGTCCGTCACGTCAGCGAGCGTCCGTCACGCCGGCCGGCAGCCGTCCCGCCGGCCGGCGGCCGTCATCGCTCCCGGCCTCCGGGACATTTGTCCACATCCGCCGATACTCCGATGATAGATGCCATTCACGAGTTTTCAATGGAGAGCGCTCGTCTGATCGAAGGCTTCGCTTTCAGTGCTCACAAAGAATAGTGACGTAGATTAAGTTGTAGCTACGGTTATAAATTTTCCGTTGGACTAGGTAGTTAGAGAAGTTTCATGTCATTGTCCGGTTCGTCTTTTATCTAGGACAGTCTAACTGAAGCCGTGTGTTTAGATGGGCTAAAAAAATAGTGTAACCACATAATATGAGTATGTTATGTGGTAAAACATTTTTTTCAATATGTCGAGTATGTGAGTTCAATTTTTCAAGCAAATTAAAGTCGGTAAGGTTGTACTTAGGTTTTCAAAGAAATACAATTATTTACATGGACATTCACGGGTTTTTTTGTTGAGCGGTTGTTTAACTTATTTTTTATTTTCCTATAATATTAGACTACATTTTTTAGTTGAAGTACAACATACCTATACATTTAAAATCTAAACATTTATTGAATTGCCAGAGTTATAGCGTAAAACTATTCAATTACATACTATTTAATTATTTTTTTTAAATTAAATCATATAAAAATACACGTCACGCACAGAGTCATACACTAAAATAACCCGCCTTGAATCGCTCCTGGTGCAAATGTGCCCAAGACACTGGCTGCGTTGCCTCGCTGGATGGCGATGGCTATCCTTTGCCTTAGGAACGATCCAGAGCGGGAGTCACCACCTTGGTTACGTAAACGACGCCCAATCTCGCGGACTAAATCTTTGGCCTCGACTCCCCAACTGCCCATGGTCTCCACGGCCACTGGAACAAAGAAGTATTGCGGCTCCATTGCCGCGTACTTCTGCCGCTTTTTACTAGCGGCCTCCTCCGCCGCTGCTGCCGGAGTATGGACGGTGCGACCCAGGTGCGTAGCCGCTACAGTGCTGACACACGTAGCGTCCCATACTAAGCACTTGCCGTGCTTCCAGGGCACCAAGGTCATACCGTCTGGACGCTTGCCATCAGATCTATTAAGACCCGTTGGCTCAAGGACACAAGGAACGTTTGCCGAAATAAACGCTCTGCGAACTATATCATTGAGGGCATGGTGACGCGGAAACCTACCCAGGCAGCGACGACAACTCAACGCGTGGTGACCGTCGGCCTCAACCATGGAACCGCAAGTACATCTATGAGGTTCACACACCTTGCAGCCCAGGCGAAGAGCCACGGCTATCCTCAAAGAATCGTCGTCCAATAAAGTGCCCAGGTGAGGTGAAGGTAGCGCGTGCAACCATGCCCCGGATTCTGACTGTGATACAGCCCTGAGTCTCGCCAAATCGACACCTGTGGCATTGTTCACCATATGTGTGAGGATCCTCTTGGCACCAACGTCATCCCATGCTCGCTGAACGTGAAGGGTCACTGGACTCGCCACATCCACATGAAGAGCCGACCAGACCGACTTTGCCCCAGCAACATAAGGAATACTCGCCTTGCCGCCATTTGAACAAAGAATGACAGCGACAAGGTCCGCAACCCCATGAGCCGAAGCCAAGAAGGCCGGCAAGCCCACATCGTGAACACACCTTATCCCAAGGCCCCCATGCCGTATCGGTAGACTCGCCTGCGTCCACTGCGAATCATCGAGGGAGACGTTGAGGATCAACTCAACCGTGTCCTTAAGCGCCGCGTCGAAGGATCTAACCTCTGTTGGGCAAAGCCAAAAGCGTAAAATATATCAAACAATAAATAAAATAACAAACAATTATGCCTCCTTCTTTTTTGGAAGTCGGTTACCATAACCATCGCTACGCACCATTGAGAACAAAGCCACCTATGTTCTTACAACGACCACTATTTATGCAAACATTAAACAATTTTATAGTCCATTCAAGCAAAACTGGTATGAAAACAAGCGTGGAACAAACTAAAGAGCTCTGAACAAGCAAGTTTTCCAGTAAAATAAAGTGAAGTTAGTCAAATCAGCGTCCGACCGTGTTTCAACTATTCCTACCTTATTAAAGTGCCGAAAGGACAGTCACAGTTTCTCGACGTCAAATAAACTTGGGGGCCTACCACGGTCTCCCGACTGTTGGTTTTGTCTTTGTTATCAGTTTACAAACGTAAATTTCTTAAACGATTTAACTAAACGTTTACTCAAACATTTGAAACATTTCCAGTAAATGAATAAAATATAGCGGTTAAAATTGCATTTTAAAATTTATGAATTTGATGTGTTTATCTGTGACACTATAAAAACTACGGAAGGGGAACTACGCGGCTGAAACCACGCGGTGCTGCTAGTCCTACTTCTTACTATCCTTTTGATGTTTGTTTTGGAACGGCTGAACGGATATCGTTTAACTTTGGACCACAAATTACACGCGGACATCATTATTACATTACTACGCGGACAAAATCACAAGGCGCTGCTAGACCTTATAAAGGGTTACTGGTAATCAGCCTGCATCCTTTTAAGGGGATGTTAGGTACATTCAATACGTCAACTTTTGTTCTACAGTTTAAAAAAAAAGTGTTTTTTTTCTTATACAAAATATATTTATGAAAAGTGTAGTTCCACGGTCTAAAAGCATCGAACTCTTCGTAACAATTCGTAACAAGAGCGCGTTCGCTCTTTAACGCTCAAAAATGATATGCCCAATTGAATAAACATAAAAAAAAGTCGCTAAACAGTACAAAAAAGTGGAACAAACACTTTTTTTTTTTGGGTTATATAATGAGTTTTAACAAAAGTTGTTTGTTTAAATATACAGAGCATGCCCTTAAACAGGTGCATACTGATTACCAATAACCCTGTATACAGAAAACGACGTGACATTTTGATAAATATTTTCTCCGCGATTCAATAAATTTCACCTGAACTGCTGAAGCGAGTCGGTGGTAGGCCTCTGCACCGGCCATAACCCTGTCTCCACCTCTACATTTTCTACACCCAATTTGTGAGTCTGGAGGCTTGTAAAGTGCTGAATATACAAGATAAACTAGCATTCTTCCCGGCTCCCTGCCGGGACTTCGACTTGCGAAGCAATCGCTCGCTCCTGCATTTATCATGCGGGCGAGTAACGGGACAGGTTAGGATGGCTGTTCGCCTTTATTTACCTACTAGTCTATATTGCTTTGAAATACACTTTCTATGTATTCTATAGGATGGCTGGTCTAGTCGGGAGAACAGCGAATGCTGATCCGGAGCCCCGGGTTCGAACCTCATGCACTCAACTGTCTTTTCGAAGTCATCTGCGTAATACTGCTAACTTTAAACGGTGATAGAATGATAATAGATTTTGCAGATTAGATGGACACTCTCCGAAATGTATCCGATAAAAAAACTGACAAGCCAACAACTTTGCGGCAACGTTCAAGACATTGTTGTATTTTTTTAAGAGGTTGTCGTCGCTTTTGATCCTTTTGGCTCGATCACGATCGATTCCAATGCCTCAGGCTGGTACCTACTTAGCCAATCCATCCTGAAGATTCGAACACAAGATACAAGAGCGAATCTGTGCTGTACAACAAGAGCAACAGTTTAGACTCGAAGCAGCTTCGTATCTTTGAGCAGACACTTACGTTTGCCTGTATAACATTAGTTTGATTTGATGTTATTTAAAAAAAAATTGGCAGTAATTAGGACTGCCGATAGAAGAGAAAATGTATAGTTCAAAATTTGATAGCTCACTTTGGAAACTACGCGGGAGAAACCGCGGGGCGCTGCTAGTCTGGCATACATTTCCAAAGCATGGTCGTCTATATAGGTCTTCTAAGCATGGCCAATTGCCATATAAATTATTATTATAAACATGACCATCTAGATTCGTTTTCTAAGCATGGTAGTTCACCAAACATTTCTTACATTTACGAGCGTGACAATGAGCTTCTTTCATAACCCACGAAAAGTCAGTGTGAGGTGTGTCAAACTAAGTTTTCACTTCAAAAATGAAAGGTACCTATTCCAAAACGAACTCTTCTTGAAACGTATTTTCTCTTCACGGGAACCTTAGTAACTGAATTAGTTTTTAATTATTGTAAAGGAAGACGCCGCGTCGCTAGCGTCGCTCGAAGCGTGCCGGCTCCCGTAACTCGGGAAAGAATTCCTTCCGAAGACGGTATAAGGAACATTTTTAATATTTTGAGTGCAAATAACTGACTTTGGAGAAGAATTTTAGATTTCTTCTTTAAATTACTTTTAAATAAAATTAATGCGAGATGCTTTATTGGGAACATTAGGAAGACAATAAATACTATTAATACTTAGGTATAAAATTTATAACAAATGTTTGGATGTTTGTTGCTTAATGACGTCGTAACGTCTGAACGGTTCGGGCTAAAATTTGGCACATAAATTACACTGATTTTTTTAAGTGACTTCTAAAGACATTATTGGCATTTTTGAGATGGGAAAAAATGTACACTTAAAGAGCCGGTTTTCACGGCGCGGTTGCCAACCGCGCCCGCGCATTTCTATGTAAAATTGAATTCAAAACTCACGACGCGGTTTACGGCCACGGCGGCTGCGGCAGCCGCGCGCGGTTCTTGCGCAGTAGAAACCGCGAAAACCTGCGGTCTCGTGAGAATTGAAACAAAATCGTCGCGCGGCGAGGTGTCGCGCCCGCGTGACGAACGCGGGCGCGCTTTGAAACCGCGCCGTGAAAATTGGGCCTCATATAGACCAAGAGTTCGTGAACCCCAGACCTTCGTTATTTTATGAAAGCTGAAAACTTGTCAGCGCATTCTACTAACACAGGTAAGAACGATGGACCATTATGAAGTTTGGGTCATCTTGGCTTTGGGAGATAAACGGTACTAAGGCCCGACAAATTTAGATCGGTACACCTTTAGTACCGTTTATCTGTCAAAGCCAGGATGATCTAAACTTCATCATGGGCCATCGTTCTTACCTGTGTTGGGAGCATACGCTGACAAACTTTCAGCTTTTAAAAAATAACGAAGGTCTGGGGTTCATGGGCTCCTAGTCCATTACTGTGTCCCCACTTCATACATAAGTTACCTTGAATTAGGTACTTAAAAATGCGTCTAAAACAGTTTTCACTGCAAAAATAAATAACATTCTGCTTCGAATGGACGCCATTGTCTTAAAACGTTTTATCTCAGTAGTCTTGTACTGTGTCTATTCTGTTCCTCGGTCGTTTAGTCCGGACCGGCGATCCGGGCAACACGGGAAAGCTTCTAGGAATATCGCTTGTTGGTGTCACTCGTCTGTTCGAGCTACCTACAGACTTACACTCTCACAGCTGGCCAAGATCAAAACCAAATCTTTACCTAATATTAGAAAGTTGAAGAGTTAATTTGTTTGAACGCGCTAATTTCAGGAACTACTGGACCGATTTCAAAAATACTTTCATCGTTAGATATACAGGGTTATTGGTAATCATCCAGCATCCTTTTAAGGGGATGTTAGGTACATTCAATACGTCAACTTTTGTTCTACAGTTTAAAAAAAAAATGTTTTTTTTTCTTTTACAAAATAAATAAAAAGTGCATTTGCACGGTCTAAAAGTATCGAACTCTTCGTAACGATTCGTAACGAGAGCGCGTACGCTCTTTAACGCGCAAAAAATGATGTACCGAAGTAAATAAAACACTAAAAAGTCGCTAAACAGTACAAAAAGGGCAACAAATACAATTTTTTTTTGGGTTATCTATGAAGTTTTAACGAAAGTTGTAGAACAAAAGTTGTTTGTTTAAATATACAGAACATGTCCTTAAACGGATGCAGTCTGATTACCAGTAACCCTGTATATATACATGATCCTTGAGTGCTATAGGTTCTATGGGCAGACGACATCGCTCGCAGAACTGACAACCGATGGGGAAGAAAGGTTATCGAGTGGCGACCGCGAACCAGAAGACGCAGTGTTGGACGGCCTCCCACTAGATGGACAGATGACCTCACAAAGGTCACTGGAAACAGCTGGTTGCAGGTTGCGCAGGACCGTTCGTTGTGGAAATCTAGGGGGAGGTCTATGTTCAACAGTGGACGTCTTGCGGCTGATGATGATGATGATAGGTTCCGTATTATGTGCCACGGGCGAATCCGGGAACAAATAGTGTAGTGGTACCACACCCTCATCACTGGCTAAACGGCGCGAGCTAAATACCTACTCGTTCGGGTCCTCCCGGGTGTACTAAAATCACAAGGCCGCCGGCCGGTTGCCCGAGTTGACGTGCGAACGAACACCGAGTGCGCGCATAAATAATGTCGCGGCATTATTGTAATATTGTGAATGGCTGCAATAGCAAGACACTAAAATGTAGTAGTAATTTATCTTATTTCAAATTGCCGAAACAGGAAGCAAGGGAAGTGTTTTTATTGTTAATATTTATTTTTGAGCCAAATTTTGGTAGTTTTCAATCGCACAGAATATAGAAACAGTAGTGTGTAATATGTATATTGTATAATATCTGTTTAGAATAGATACAGTAGAGATTATGCATACAAATTATTTTGTCTAAAATACCTTTTTATCCCATCTTTATTATGTCTCATTAAGTTTAATATAATTTATGACGACATACTTTTTTGAATATTCATGTACATACTGAATGATACTAATTTGTTCATTTATTCGACCTACATTGTAGAACTAAAATATACTCCAGTATTAATTGACTATAAAACATACCTACCTAAAAAAACCGACAAATTCTTTAACCGGATTCAAAGAAGGAGGTGGTTCTGGCCTTAAATTTTATTGGATGTAAGTATGTTTCGTGATAGCTCAGCTAATTGTGAATCATTTTTTAACCCCCGACCAAAAAAGGGTGTTATAAGTTTGACGTCGATTTTTTTAAAAAGTTTTATTTTTGTGTGGTGGTAGCTATGTTTGGTTAATATAGATTCAAAATGGCCCCTCCACAAAACGGAGGACAAAATATTTCTTCACAACCTACCTCTATCTATATCAAATGAATGGGCTTGTCTAATGGAATATTGTAGTGGTAGAACTCTTAGCAGAGTCCGCCTGGGGAAGTATCACACCTTTGTCAGTTCTTCTACCGCCAAGCAGTAATGTGCAAACATGAATGTGTTCCGATTTGAAGAGCAATGTTTCTAGTGAAATTACAAGATATAACATCTTAGACCTCTGGGTGACGATCACAGTACAATGCTAGGTAATGATTTGGACTCTTCATTCCAATAGCAGCGTGTCACTATGCTGTTATATGGTAGGCATGTTGCTTACCATCAGGCACATGTCGTGCTCGTCTCGTCACTCTTTGTTTAAAAAAAACACAGTAGTGTTTGCACATTACTGCTTCGCGGTAAAATAACTGGCAAAGGTGTGCTCCTTCCCCAGGCGGACTCTGCCAAGAGTCCTACCACTACTACCACCTTCCACCATTTCTTACAACCCTAGCACGTTTGGTCAGTGACGTAAGCAGACGACAAGTCACGGTATTTACAACTCTACGTGGGTGTGTTAAGGTGTATTTTTGCTTGCAAGTAATAGTAGGTAAGTAGTATACGACAGTTTAGGTTATTATCGTGTAGGTATTTGCACTTTTGTATGGCAGTGATGCATCTGTTACGAAGTAACTATTTTCTGATCTGTGGTGGTACTAAGACTTTGCAGTCCGCTTGAGCAAGTATAACACCTTTGACAGTTATTATACTGACAAGCAGTAATGTGAAAACATTTTTTTTAAATAAGAAAACATTTTTGTTATTTATTTGAACTTATTGTGGATGGAGATATAACATCTTATATCTGGGTGACTAGTGTTAGGTAATAATTTGGACTCTTCATGTTTCAATAGCTGCGTGTCACTGTGTTGTTACGGGCAGGTGTGTTGCTTATCATCAGGCGCATGTCCTGCTCGTCTCACCACTCTATACTAAAAAAAGTAGTGCCAATAATGCGCAAGTTTGGATGTTTGTTGCTCAATCACGGCGGAAACTGCATTGTTAGTAAGTATTGAATAATTATAAAATATAGTCGCAAAGTGGACATTGCTCACTCAACCCCAAACTAAGCAAGTTCGTGCCATAGGAGCCAAAAAGATGATGTAAGTAATTGTAAATACATACTTGGGTATTATACATAGAAACACACGGACACAAATGATATTAGTATTCATCACACACATATTTTCCCTGAATGGGAACAGAACCCACGACCTACAGCTTAGCAGACAAACTAAGGCACTAGGTCAGTAAACGAAATTAAAATAAATAAATAACAAACAAGTGAGACGATTTATCTCAGAAACACAACAGTGGCTCCATCGTAGCTTACCACAATTATCTTGTAGAGCATTTGATGGGAAAGCGTTTAAATTGTTGATTGCTTTAGAAAATACAAATAACTTACTGCGACTTCGTCTGCGTATTATTTAGGAATTACAAAACTATTTATGGCTGTTTGCTAAGATAAAATGTACAAAACATTTTAAAAGTAGACCTAAAGAAACTGGCCCCTTCAAAAGGCATATAAAACATTTTTTTTTGTATTGGTCTGAAATTATACAATATAAATAAAGTAGCCAAGTGCGAGTTGGACTCGCCCATGAAGGGTTCCGTTCCAGCAAGTAACAAAATATAGGTACATAGTACACATAGTTCTTGTAGTTCGTTGTAACTTTGATCGAAGTTTTAATAATAGTGTATTTATGACGTACTAAAAAAAAACTACTCATCAGATCGAGTTCAAACTAATTTTCGTTGGTAGTTTTCATGGTAATGTACATTATATATTTTTTTTAGTTTTTTCATTCTCTTACTTTAGAAGTTAGAGGGGGGGGGACACACATTTTACAGACAGACAGACAGACAGACAGACAGACAGACAGACAGACATGACGAATCTATAAGGGTTCCGTTTTTACGTTTTACGGAACCCTAAAAAGAGTCAGCTCACGAAAGTCTTCTTCTTTGTCTTCTTTTCATTTGTTGCTCCTACTTCAATTAAAATTTTCACTTTCAATTTATTTTATTCGAACCATTATTCCAATAGAACACAAGGTAACGTCTCTTACAATTTATAAATTATAGGTAATTATTCTGTGTATGTACATAATAAAACAATACCAATAAAGAATGCCAAATGAAAACTAATCAGCTGTAAATGGGCCTTGTCAATTAAATGCAGCTGCAAAAAGGCTTTTGACAAGATACAAATTATCCGAATAATTAATACATACAGTACTTATAAAAATTAACATTAATGCCCAGTATTATTTCACCTTATTCAATAGTTCCAATTTCGACATAAACAAACATTACTGTCCTTCATAAAAACATCTACAGTGTAATATGCTTTGGCCATTAGGTAGGTAGCTTTTCATTTCAATTTTATACCTAGTTTCATTGAGACCTTCCACTTGTACTGGGATTAAATTATGGAAGCGAATACCAGTACCTTTAAAAGAGTTATTTGTTTTTTGCAGTCTGCATTTAGGAAACACAATTTTATGTTTATGATTTGCTTTTGGGTTCAAACCAGACAATTTCTTCAGTCCACTTCGATTTTTTCTTAGATACATTATACATTCATAAATATATAACGACGGGACTGTTAGTATATTTTCATATCTCCTGCTCGACAAAGTCCAATTATATGTCATGAAACGTCAAAACAAAGCAAGTGATTGTGACTTCTCAAAATGCAGAGGTAAGTAAAATTGAGAAAATTCCCTAGGGATTAAAATGATTTCAATTTGGAATGTTAAAATTCGTATGAAAATTCTTACCCATAGTACTACCATTGTAAAAAGACTTTATTAAAAACTCTAAATTTTTTTTCCAAATATCGAACTGGCCAATCAGAAACAAAACACAAAAAATATATAAAAAGGCGCCATTGAGTCGAATTTTATTAGTTTATCACTTTAAATTCTTAAATAACACCAAAATGTCTTTAGGCGATAGTGAGTTGACTCCGGAGTTCATCAAATTGGACGCTTTAGGACTCGCTTCACTCAGTACTCTGCAACTCCCTCGCTTCGCTCGGGAGCTGACTCGAGTCCCTCGCTGCGCTCAGGATCCAATATGACGCCGATGACACAAAACAGTGCTTTACTCCCTTAGTGAATAATCTACTATTATAGTTTTAAAAATCTCTCGTTATGAGTCTCTAGCTGACAAATTGTACAGACAACAATGAAAATAAGTAAAACCACAGCATATCTCGCCGCTAGTGATTCTAGGGGTCAAGTAGATTGGTTGTGTGTAAACCACTTACTATACAGAATTACACATAGACACGCAGTTTATTACCAATTTTAAAGTGCCCAGGGCCCATCAATTAGTTGATATAGTTTTTTGTTTGTATGCGCTAATCTCAGGAACTACTATACCAATTTCTAAAACGTTGACGAAAAACCAATTAGAGTTTCTTCCACCAAAATATGTTAGCTAATTTCTAAATTCAAAATCTAAGCATTCATACTTTCACATTAATCATATTAGCAAAATTGTGTGAGTCGCGTTGTGGTTTGTGTGAGCTATGAAGACGTCTAGAAATGCCAGAACTTGCCTCCATAGATGTGTTTGCGAGGTCTGAGGTCGGTACTTCTAGCGCGGAGTTTATTGTCGTGCTCTAAGTGGAAGATATTGTTTTTATTTTAAGAAAATGCTCTCGACGCGCTTGTAACTTTAAGTGGACGATCTGCGAAATTGTTGCTGACCCCTGAGTATTAATACTATTTGGAGCTAAGTGCTACTACGTCGAGACCTATTTATGGTTTGACTTTTAAAATATAGCTGTTTTTAAAATTAGTCTAAAGAAGTGTAATTTGTATTTGTAGATGTATTGGTATCACCGTATTTTGGTCTAAATGGCTATGTTTCCAGAGAAATTACTCGATATAGAGCTAACTCTTACATCTCTAGGTGACGAGCGTAGTGCAGTGCTAGATAATGATTTGGACCCTTCCTGTTCATGTAGCGAGACTCTGGTGTTATGAGCAAGCGTGTTGCTTACCATCAGCGCTTCTACCGCCTAAGGAAAAACGCTTTGACGCTTTGATGCTTTGATATTGCTGTTTCTTTTCTTCTCGCTTGAAATGAAAGAGACGGCAATGCCAAAGCGTCAAAGTGTCAAACCGTTTTTCGTTAGGCGGTAGACCCCCAGGTGACACGTCTTACTCGTTTCATCACTTTACATTATAATAATAAATAATTTCATTTGAAACAAAAACAATAACATTTGAAAAAAATACACAAAATATCTTATCAATTAAGTTAAATAATAACACATAAATAACATAAATTTATTGCACAGGTATCTGTGCAATAAATTTATCAATATTCGTGAATATTGTAGATGTACATTTTGAAAATAAGTTTCATTTTTATTTCACGTTTTCAGTTTTAATACCTCATCCAGTTGCATAAAGTCCCGTTTAAATTAATTGAAATCGATGAAACGGTTTTTGATAAATATATCAATAAATATCTAAAATTTGCTCACTTGCACAACAAACTCGTAGTATTTCGCTGTTTCATTGGAACAGTGTGTTTAGTTAATTTCACAAATAATATAAAATTTGGCCGAGCGTCCGAGTTTAATTAAATGAAAGGTGTTTTATTTCGAAGAAATTTAAATTATTACCCATCCATCTTGCCTGACATTAAACGACAATGCAAATAGCTAAATTTTCTCTGAATAAACAAAAACCGACTTCAATCTAAATGAATCTACCATCTCATCATTTAGATATAGTATTATAAATTTTAGCTTATTGTTGATTTATCATAAACTATATTGATTTGATTTGACTTTATTTAAAAAAAATATGGGATTACCTCTGACCTATTTGCCAAACAAAAAAAGAACCATTAACATCGATTAAGAATTGGCGGAACTATCACGTAACATGTACAAAAACTTACAACCGATATGAGAACCTTCTTCCTCCTCCTTTTTTGAAATCGGAAAAACAACGGAACCGATATCAGAGCACATGCACTTTAGTCAAACGTGACACAGAAGTTCAACTGAAACCGATATCATAATCGCCACTTCAGAGATCCTGATCACCATAACTTAGCAGCGAGTCCGCGGAGTAACGGAGTTACTGACAGATAGACATAACCGTTACAGTAACCGTTACGGTAACGTTACGCCGCGCCGTCGAACGTTGTAAAATCGAAGCACCCCTCGCGGGAATCAAACCCGCGTTCATTCCAATATGGAATTTCATTAGCTTGCACTAAGTTCCTTTAAACCGAGTATGTGAAGACGTACAGTTTTGGACGAAACGTTGGGATAACGTGATCTCGTGGCTATTTTTTAATCTACACTAATATTATAAAGCTGAAGCGGGTTTTGGTTTGAACGTACTAATTTCAAGAACTACTGCGCCTTTTAAAAAAAAAATAATACACCGTTATATTATAATTATGTCGACGAGTGCTATAGGCTAAATATTATGTACTTACAACGGGCGCAGCCAGCGTGGACTGCTAGTATGTTGATATAAATTAAACTAACTTCAAAGTGACGTTTGATTTTTATTATATGTGTTACTTAAATTGAAAATAGAACAATAATCTAATATTGTTGCTTGCTTCATATTACAGGACAATGATTTGTGTAAAAATATTTTAATATTTAAAAATCCTGACTTGATGTATGTTATCAGTATTTCTAATTAACTCTTCGCCAAGTAAACCGAGTCATATACACAGGTATGTTGATAATGTGTAATATGATCCAACTTGAGAGATAGGATAATATTTATTTCGATAAATGGTATCTAAATGACCATGTCCGAGCGAGGCCGGCACGGGCCGCAAGTACTATGCAAAACTTGGAAATAAAATTGGGAAATCGTTGTCGGATACGTATTTGACTCGAGTGTACACAGCTTCATTGAGGGATTAATCGTTGAAAGCCGGAGCCGTTGCGAGTGCCGCTGAAGTAGCAGGACCGTGCCGATACACGGGGTTATTTCACTTCAAGTTGCAACGTTTTATTTCAGTTTGTTGCAGAATTATGTTACATCATTATTTTAAAATTAAATGGTCAAGTTTATTCTAAAAACTAAACTCAAAATTTTGATATACTTTTGAATGTAAATTAGAATGAAACGGAAGGAAACAATAAAATCATATTTAATTTACTACATAAACTAATTTTCAATAATTTATTTCCTCCTAAAATAAAAAACTGAGTAAAATTAAATGCATACACTGGAGCAAATTTCATAATATGAAGCTGTCACTACGTCGTTCAGATAAATGAAAGGAAATATTAGTTGTTTGTCGAAATTTCAAAATTCACCACAACGATTTTCATAAATGTTATATTGTATGGGACCATCTCTGAACGACGGTTTACCAAAAAGAACCATCAAAATCCATTCACAATAGTAGTCCGGTCAATTTAGACATTCGAAGTTACCTAAATTCCCACCAAGCTGAAAATCGGCAAGATTGTTCAAAATATCATTAAAAACAAAATTTGAAAGTTCCCCATCTTTCCCCTGTGAGGAAAAAAAAAATTCAAGGTCAAAGGTAAAAAAATGAGTTTATCGCGATTTTCAGCAAAACGGTAAGTTTTATCATAAAAATACTACAAATAAAAATTGTAGATCATAAAATTATCTACAAAAAATGTCTTAATACTTTTTTTTCTACGAGCCACCGTTTTTGAGATATAACGATTCACAAAGTTGTAATCGTCCTAATATGCACAGATGCACACGTTTCCGCTGTCAAGAAAGCGAATGCCGTTAGTAATAATTTCTTGTCGAGTAGAGTTACTATTGGAAATCACGAATGGAAATGGGCATTTTCACAATATACATGCATGAGAGGGGTATATTAGAAAAATAGGCGCGTCCTCAATAAGAATAATTTGATGAAAAGAAGTATAAATGTCTTGAATGCAACATTGAGAGTGGCGGATTGGCTATTTGAAATGCAAAAGCGTATTCATTAGTTTTATAAACTATTATAATAATTAATAATAATAGTATTGTAACTACATAATAACTTAATTTAACCGGCAGTAGTAGTTCACTACCAGGTAGTTAGCTGAATTAATACTTCGAGGCAAGGTCTTGATACCGTTTTTCAGGCAGTTGTTCATTCCAACGCAAACCCGACATTGGACGCTAAGAAAATGATGACATAATATGAAAAAAAAGCCTGTGCTAAAATTACTAAAGAAGACGGGGTGCTGTACATTGGTATACCTATCTCATGATACGCCACTCATCCCCATATCCTCGGCTTTCTTTCTCAAGCTACTGCCTGCAGCCTTACGTATATCGTCACCCCATCGAGTTTCAGTTCATCCTGCGTATCGGTTTGCCTGCAAAAAAAATAAAAAAACTAAAAAGACAACATTGTTTTTTTATGTTATTTTCCACAGCACAACAATAGAGTTATACCCGAAGTGCAATAAAATATGCCAAGCAAACTTTACGTCAATGCAAAAATCGAGCATCGTATATAATGCAGTGAGCAATGGAGCATTCTACATCCAGTAAGAGGATGATCTGGGCCACAATAGGGCGGGATCAAGTGGCCGGCCGCTGCAGGCCGCTTCGTGCCGGAAATAACCGGATCCATCCAGTTCTATCCGCCGCATTATCTGTTATGATATCGTTCTCAATCTTCGTGTGAATTCGACGCAAATGGAATAAGTATTGTGTTTCAAAAGATTGTTTGTAAGTTTATATTTCTTGATGCTATTGCGTTTTCTTCGGAGCAATTTTGTAGAGGATATTTTGGAGAGAAAATATTTTTGTGTTTCTGAAGCGTCTGATAAAAATGTTTAGATTTGATTTTGATTTTCACTCAGGACGAAGATTTGTAGATTGAATATTGGATAGTTGTTATATTGTGTCTGATTATTTCTATGTACAATGAGTATTTGTTTCGATATCGTTATTACTTTCAGCCTTATATCGTCTTCTACTGAGCATAGGCTTCTCTTCGTGTGCGCTACGCGTATCTTGTTAAAAGTCACCGGCTATGATCTTATTAGCATCGATATAAACCATGGTTTATATTGTAACATATATTGTGTTGATTGATACAAAAATCATAACCCATAAAACTGAAACGTATCTTATAAGCTCATAGCCAATAATAGATACATAGTACGCAAGTATTTCGTAGTCATTGAACAACAAAATACAGGTGAGCTATACACCTAGTTTGGGGTATTAGGAATGTAATTGTAGAATGTACCTATTTTATTGAAATAAACAATTTGTAGTTATTTTGTAACAACATCCGTTGTTCGATAAGTAGTTTCAATGAACATAAAAACACACACAAATACTAACGATATGCAGTATCTTAATTAAAACTAATAAACATTTTATGCACTAGTTAATTTGTATTTGTTTTTTAACATCTCTGAAGTTGAACCAAATTAGACACAAACGTAAATGCACATTTTCGTGATAATCGGTTGACTAAAAAAGTAAAGAATTCACTGAGAACAAACATTATGGCACTGGATTTACATATATGTATGAAGATGAATTGTGAATATCTATGAGTGAATTGTGAAGTATTTTTCAATTATCACAACGGACCTTTAATTTAAAAAATCAAAATGAAGGAGTAAAATAAACTATTACCGTGCATCGTAATCCTGTCAGTGTCATAAAACTCCTTCCTCGCATCAAACTGCACCCATATTTCCGACCGTCCGTTTAGCGCACAATGGGTGCATTTCGCCAAGATATATGGACGTCAATGCACCGGGCCATGATGGATGGAGAGCATTGTGGGTTGACTTACAATCGCCGCTTAACGGCTGCACCCTACGCTGATACGGTTTAAAGCTCCCTGGTGTTTTGTTCGTTTTAAGTGACGGAAACTTTATAAAGCTTCCCGTGTCGTTTGTCTATCAGATCGTCATGTCGAACAGTGGTAGCTTCTCTATATGTTTTGTTAATATTTATGCCGTGATATTATACCATAAATGAAACTAAATTGAAAAAATGCTTATTGTGGCAATAAGGAAAGACATAATATACAAACACACAAGAAAAGGTGACCTACATGTGACAAGACACATAAATAACGAATATGCAATTATGTGTTAGTGTGCCCTGAACCCCTTACTAGGACGAATTGTGCTGTGGGATCCTCTAACGCTTGTCAATATTTTTACAAGTGCAAGTTACAGATACAGATTTTTATTGGTAAATCAAATTTACATGTCGCATTAATAATATATACAGGGTACATTAGAAGTACATAGATTATTAATTATTCATAAGCTTGTCATTTAAAATATAGTACCTGGGTGACTGAGCTTTGATCGATTTCAATACTAAAAATACTTAGATACCTACAGATAAAAGGCTCCAAGTAATAGATTATCTAAAAAAAACTTGAAAAAAAAATGAGAAGCCGTCTCGATTCTAACCCGGAGCAACTAATTCGTGACCGCTATGACCCCGCCCGACTTCCCGTCTGAGCTATTATGCTGTCGCGCCACGCGGCGAAATTTACCTTCGCATTCTAATGTGACAGTTTCTTATTGTCTAAAAACGCGCATACTATGCATTTTTTTGAAATGAAACCTAGCTAGATCGAATTACCGTCCCCGAAACCCCCTGCATACAAAATTTCATGAAGATCGTTCGAGCCGTTTCCGAGATTCAGATTCTGTACATATATATAATATATATATAATTTCTGTACATATATATATAATATACATATTTATATACAAGAATTGCTCGTTTAAAGGTAAAAGATTTTGTGTAGAAGAACGCATTAGTTTGTTAGTACCACATCTTCTACGTTGAAGGTAAATACAACAAGGGAACCAACAACAACTACTACTAGCCAAGCCCTTTGATACCTTAATTTGATACCTATAATAAGAAAACAGTGAAAAATACATTAAAAATGACATTGTGGCGGTAGCCATCTTGAATTTGCATTTTTTGTATACCAAGTCGAATAAATTTGACACATTGTTTGTCCACTGTGGTCCGAACATCCAAAATTACAGATTTATCTTTCCCTGTGTTCAAAAGTTGATCTAGCAATGTCGATATTAATGTTTCAACGGTATGGTAATTGTTAATATAACAAGTATAATAACAAAATTGGACTATAACATCGATAGATGGAAGAGTGGGTGGGTGGGGTGGCAAACCGCGTGCCGCAGTTAGTTAAATATTTTGATACTAATCCGAGCTACATCGGATTAGTGATCATGTACAGACACGCAGTCATTACGCCTGTAATCACATTACATACGTATTCAGGAGCTCCGTCGGATTACCGCGATCTGTCTCGCACTAACTACAAATATCGAATATAGCTGAAAACATAAATTATATGTATTCAATTCAATTTATTTATTCGAACCATTATTTCAAAAGAACACTTGGTAACGTCACTTACAATTTATAAATTATAGATATAGTTATTCTGTGTACAATAAAATAATGTCAAATAAAAACTAATCAGCTGTAAAGGGGCCTTGTCAATTAGATGCAGCTGCAAAAAGGCTTTGTTCTGACAAAATACATAGTATCAAAATAATTAATACATACAGTAGGTACTAATAAAAGTTTTACATTAATGTCCAGTATTATTTGACCTTATTCAATGGTTCCAGTTTCGACATATTCCTTTTCCAAACATTACTGTCCTTTACAAAATCATCTACAGTGTAATATGCTTTGCCCATTAGTTAGCTTTTAATTTCAGTTTATGTGAGTAGCCCATATTTATTATAAGCATTAGAACTCGCGACATTCTCTCGCAAGGCGAGTGTCAAGGACATAATCCACCACGTTGGCCCAATGCGGGATAAATGACACATGACCCGAAGATTCTAGGTACATATTGGTTTCCTCACAATGTTTTCCTTCACCGTTTTAGGATAGCGGTACGACGCACATGACTTCCGAAAGACAGCGGTGCGCGTGAGATTTGAGCCCGGAACTCCGGATCCGAAATTACATTATGTTTGGGACCCATACGTTTTCTAACGGTTCAAAATAATTTACAAATGGGTGCTACCTGGCGGCCAACGTAATGTAATTTGTTTAACTTAGACTTTCAGCTTATAAAGTAGTAATGTTTTAGTACATACTTTATTTTGTCAATCTTGTTTCGGTATTTGTAGTGCTTTTCTTATCTATGGTTTTTTAGTCGGGTTTTTATTTTTTTATTTTATGTATTCAGTAGCCATACCTCCGACTCATAGCACGACTCCAAAGAGGTATTGTAGCGTCGTTCATCACAGCCTCTAACAAGGATAACCTCACCTCGTCAACTAAAGCATTCCACGTGCTAGGCCGGGATTCATTTCAATGAACTAGCGGCAGAGGAAACTACAGCAGTGAATAAGGTTAGCCTGGTTACGCCACGCGTCCACTAGCTTTGAAAAACATATTCTAAAACATTTACTAAGATGTTTTTGACTTACAATTCTTGAATGATTTGAATTACAATTGCGTTTGCATTAATAGTCTTTTAAAAAGAAAAGTCCCGTTTTAATATGCTAAAAATACTTGCATTATTTACAACTAGCTGAAACGCGCGCGCGTTGCTACGCTATCTATCTAAAATTCATCGTACCAATTCAAATTTTGAACAAATTCGGTTACCTTAGGTTCTAATGACGCAACCTTTCACGAACCTTTGACGAATGACACATGCTGTCACGCAAAGAAAACTCTCGAAAAGCAAAATTATTTCCCGTTTTTGTTACATTTTTCATTCATGGTTCGTTCCTGTTGATAGTAGCGTTATGTTAAAAAGCCTATAGCCTTCCTCGATAAATGGACTATCCAACAGAGAAAGAACCTTTCAATTCGAACCAGTAGTTCCCGAGATCCTTGCGTTCAAACAAACAAACAAACAAACTCTTCAGCTTTATAATATTAGTATAGATTAGTATATACAAATATACATGTATATGTAAGCAGACCACTAAATGTGCCCACTGAGACACGGGGCCTTCTCTCGATCCACCACGCTGGCTCAGTGTGGGTTGGTGGATGTCACATGACCTCGAAAGATTCTAGAAAGTTTTCAGGTTCTTCAAGATGTTATCCTTCACCCATTTTAAGTTAATGGCATTACGCACATGACTTCGAAAAGAAAGTAGTACATAATCATGGCATCCGAACCAAGGGATCGGCTGGATCAGCAGTTGCCGTTCATCCGACTAGACCAGCCGTAATTTATATTGTTTAAAAAATACGTGTCAAGCTAAATTAACAATATACTACATTAAGTGAGTAAAGGAACGTTTATGCAATAATACTACCCGTAGTAATAGCTTAAACAGTGTTTATATTTACACAAAAACATTTGACCCAACACCATCTTTGAAAGTTTACCATGGCCGACACCGCCAAAATGCTTTACCCATATCCTGTCAAACTGGAAACGGCAAACCGTCCGGTTCTTTAGATTACTTCTACCGCGGACCTGATTGAGGAAGGAAGCATTGATACAACGGAATCTTCTTCCTGCGAAGGTTTTGCTGACGAACTTCAATAAGGAAAATCTTAAGCTTCTGTCCAGGCTGACCAAATGATATTGCAGATATTCATAAGTGACCGCTTATCATCAGACGAAACGTACATTGATTGACGCTCATTGTAAAATAACATGTCATTTATAATGTATACTAATATTATAACGCTGACGAGTTTGTGTGTTTGAACGCAAGGATCTCGAGAACTACTAGTCTGAATTGAAAGATTATTTCTCTGTTAAATAGTCCATTTATTGAGGAAGGCTATTATAGGCTATTAACTTTACGCTACTATCAACAGAAGCGAAACATTAATAAAAAATGTAAAAAAAAAAATGGGGAAACATATTGCTTTTTGAGAGCTTTTGTTGCGTGACAGCATGTGTCTATCTTATAATACCCAGTTTACATTATTCCAGTCCAGCGAGCGAATCCAGCTCTAGATTGTTTACTGGAATAATGTAAATCGGCACCGGAAAGCATTAGCACTGCACTGCGCTCGTACAATGTGAATATTAAAAAATAAATATTACTTGAATGTACAAAACAATCACGCCGTTGAGATTGATACAGCAAGACTGGAATAACTGCCTGTTCTCGAAAGCAAGGAAAACCCAGGGTTAAATCTTAAAAGTTTTTAATATTTTATTAAATTGATACTCATGTCATGACTGGTTTCATGACAGTCGCATCCGGTGCTCTTTTGCAGCTGTCAGTCGGAAAAAACAAACGCGTACACCTGAGAAAGACCATCGAATGCGGCTGCAACTTAGATTAGATTAAAGCAACCAAATGACACATAAGTCACATATGAAATAAACCAAAAAAAAATCTCATGAAATATAGTACTGCGTTCCAGTTCATCTTGTGATTCAGCAGCGCCAACCTCTAGACATTGTTAATAATTAAATACATAATTAAGACTCGCAGGCGCGGAGTGCCAACTTTTTGATAAAGCTCATGAGTTGACGAGCTAACTTTGTTTACAATCAGCACTTAGGTGGGCGAGTAATTTATATGTTAATCTACACTTGGTTCTCTAGCTGAATTAGATTTAGGTTACTTACTTAACACCACTTAGAATATTTATTCAAGACTTTGTTTGGGTTCAACTACTAACTCAGGTAGGCAGGCCTTGACTTTTTTTTTGGTTGAACAAGTAATATAGGCGCACTAATCTGAATTTGTTCGCGTAGAACAACTGATTAAAATGTCTCATGTTGACTTTGTACAAGTTGAACAACTTTATTTTTATAATAAAAGTGATGAGACGAGCAGAATACCGGAGTAATGGTAAGGAAGAACATACCTCCCCATACCAGCACAGTGACATGCAGCTATTAGAACAAATGAAGAGTTCAATTTCCCAGCACTGCATTACGCTCGTCACCCACATATATAAGTTGTTTTATCTCTATGCTCTTTACTTTAATTGGTAACATCGCCCTTCACACTGTAACACAGTGATGCTCTCACATGACTGCTTGGCGGTAGAATAACTGGAAAATGTGTAGTACTTCCCCAAGCGAACTCTGCTAAAATCTCAACCACTGCATAAACTAATTCGGATGACCCATTCCGACAAAAAAAAAACTAGAGCTAAAAACATGAATGCAAATTCAGCCTAAATAGCTTAAGCGCTACAAATTATAATACTGACCACTAAAAAGTCCAAGGCGACTGGGCTCACTAAAAAAAATCTTAACTCACACGTCACGGTAACCGCTAGAGTCACCGAACGACAGTTTTTACGCTAAATGCTGATTTAGCAATTGATAACTATTTTTGGACATCTCACACAGATATAAAAAAAATATAGTAATACATATTTTAGCTTGCGGTATTTTGTTATTAATTTTTGATAATCATAGGTATGAAAAAAAAAGTTTTAATTTCGTTCTCGTTGGATTGTGATGTGCTAGTCTTATGAGAGAAGTATTTTATTTTTGTAACTTATTTGTACAATCATTAAACATCAAATCAAAGATAGAAACTTTACGAAAATGTAAAAATAATAAATAAATATTGGTGGACATTTCACACATAACACTATCTAGCCTCAAGCTAAGCATGTACTATTTATATCGGCACTTGTACCTCTATAATGACATAACATCTAAGAGATTTATTAATTGTAGTTCAATTGAGCAAGCTACTTTTAAAATAAACTAGCGGCCCGCTCCGGCTTCGCTCGAATAATAACCTAGATATCAACTGCAGCGCCATCTGCCGGGCTGATTTGTGAATCTAAACCTTCCAGAGCCCTACCCAAACGTATACAAAAAAAATCATTCAAATCGGTCTAGCCGTTTAGGAGGAGTTCAATAACAACGAAAAGTGGCATTGATTTTTATATATTTATATAGATAAATGATCCGTTTACTACCTTTCCGAAAGTACTCTATTAGTCTATTACTATGAAACAGGAATCAAATGAGAAGTATTTTTGCTACCTGTGTCATAACAATAAAGTGCCCAAGTGCGAGTCGGACTCGCCCATGAAGGGTTCCGTGGCAGCAAGTAACATAATATACATATAGGTAGTAGTTCTTGTAGTTCGTTGTAACTTTGATCGAAGTTTTAATAATAGTGTATTTATGACGTACGTAAAAAAAACTACTTACCAGATCGAGTTCAAACCAATTTTCGGTGGAAGTTTGCATGGTGATGTATATTACAGGTGGGGGGCATTTTACCACTTTGGAAGTGTCTCTCGCGCAAATGATTCAGCATAGAAAAAAATGATTTTAGAAACCTCAACATAATTTTTAAAGACCTATCCAAAGAATCTCCGTGCGTATGGGCTTAGTAAAACATTTTTTTTTTAGTTACATTTCTTTGTATGTAATAACCGCATTTAGTTTTATTTTATATTTATATTTTTTGTAAATATCTTCTTGCGGTTCACAGAATACATATACTTACCAAATTTCAACTCTAAACTTCTTATAGTTTCGGCAAAAAGTGGCTGTGACATACGGACGGACAGACAGACATGACGAATCTATAAAGATTCCGTTTTTACGTTTTACGGAACCCTAACAATGACTTGACTTTTAATTTTTTAAGTCGAGATTAAATAGGTTTCTCCTGGTTAAGTTCGACCCATCTTATGATGACCATGGCGTTGCAAAACTTCAGGCGAGACTGATAGCGGGCTAGCACATACCTACAAAAATATACAGGACTACAATTAAATCGTAAATCAAAGCAATGAAACAATGTCAATTAGGTCTTCACAAATACCCGTGTTTATTAAAACGCCGAAATTTTTAATTAATTTCCGATTGCCGGCCCGAGTCATGTTTTGATTTAATTATCGTTTCCATTAACTGACATCACGGATGCTTTTGTTAAACATTGTACATGTTTTATGTAAATATTTTCATCATAAAATTTGTTCATTTGTCGATGCTCGTATATTTTGAAGTGAAAACTTATTTTGGCGTACCTGGACAGATTTTTCGTGAGGTGTGAATTGAATTCTAGCGTCACGCTCGGGTATGATAAAAAATCTTCGGGTAAACTCGGGACCATGGCCATGGTCATCTAGAAATGCGTCAACCAATGTTGCACGTTCCATCGTAGACAGCATCGTCGCTTAACGTTGATTGAGATGGCGGTCAAGTAAAAACCTACCATAGTTAAAAAAAACTTATCGGTTCGCGTCACTTGCTAATGTAGTGGCGTAACGGCGCAGTACCGGCGCGGCGTGGCGGCGTAGCAGCAAAGCGGTATCCGCGTGAGACGCAATTGAACAGGGTAAATCTTGTCATTTCGCTTCACCAACATGCATAATCGTACTAATATTATTATAAATGTCAATGAATGTCACGCCGTAACGTCTGAACGTATCAAGCTGAAATTTGGAACATAGATAGATTATAGCCTGGCAAAACAAATAGTTTACTTTTTATTGCGGGAAAATAACGAGAACAAGATATACGTGGGTGAAACCGCGGGCGCTGCTAATAGTCGTTTATATGTAGCTAAACGAAGGAGGCTTAAGTGCTGTTTAATAATAAAATTCTAAGTTATAAGCCCTTCCTTCTATCAGCGGTCCCAACGATTACCAGTTTTTGTATATACATTCATTTTTACTTTGAAATGAGTAAGGACCTTACCGTAGAGATAAAATGCACTCAATACCATTTTTCCTCAACTACAAAAAAACAACGGAAAATCCATCAACTCGCAATCTTTAGCACCAACAAGGAAGTCTTCCGTGGAAAAACAAAAAACTATAAATGCGGAAGCGTACAGCACAAATATACATAGCATACTATGAGTATATACACTCGTACAGTCGCATACAATCACGAGAGCGTTTTTATATATGATCGCGACAGTACCGCAATGTTCTTTGACAGAATTTACATAGGTTTGCTTCCCTTTCATTTCTCTATACTGATATATGAACGCATGTTTTAGCTTTGATCTGCGAGAGCTTTCGACAATAATTTTTTGCAGTGATTGCGCAGAAATATCTGCTCTGTATTGTACTTGATTGATGTGGGGATAAGAATATAATGTTTGTGGCTGTTTTGAGAGTATAGCTCCTTTTAAAAGGACGATATTGGATTTTGTGTTCACAATTTCGACGAATTACGAAACACTTCGGAAAGTGTGCAACTGATCTGCTCGATCTAACACCATCTTGCTTTTTTTATAGCCGTAGTTCGAAAAGAAAAAGAGACATCGTTTTATGATTGGTGTTTCAAAGCCTCGAACGAAGAGGTTTGAGTCTACTATTGTGATAAAAACATCTGGGCTTTGGAATGCGCTGCTTGTGTATTTTTCCCGATGGTTACAATCTTATACAATCCGGTGGTTATAATCTTGTATCTTCAAATCGAGAGTGAATTGATTTCTCATCGCACATCGTTGCTTAACATCAGTCTAGATGGAAGTCAATCCGCATCCGGTGACTTTTTTCAAGGAGAGTACACGCAAAAAAACGTCCTTTGATGACATAAACTTTGAATATCATTTAGCTGGTGTGGTCAATTATGGCCTTGACAACATTTTAAGAGAAAACTCAGCACCCTTGAAGAAACCGGGTAAGCCCTTGACTTGCTTGTAACAAGAGAAGGCCTCGATTCCCAGCTGTGGGACCATTTAGTGGGCTGTAATGTCAGACTTTAATATCAGCGTATTTTTATCGTGCTCCACATACATCGATAAAAAAAAGTTAAAGTCAAAGTTAAGTCCTTTTCAAATAAATATACTGTACATGTACATTTTATAACGTACATTTCAATCTGTCTATTTAATTAAAATTCTAAATCCAGCCAGTAAATTGTTTCTAATAAAAGCTTGGATAAAGTGACAATTTTTCAAGTTTGTGGCTTCAACTATACTCGTAGTTGAAGCGTCTGGCGAGTCACCTTGTCACGGCGCAGATGATTTTAATTAGCTATCGTATCTCTTCAACTACTCGCCCTTCGGAGACTTTACAAGACTCTTGACGTTTAGGGGTGACTCATTTATGAGTCGGGGCTGTGTTTTTTCTTTCGGTACAAATCACGCTGAAGTTTGTAAATCGCGATCATTAATCTTAGTACTAGAAGTTACGGTTCACAATCGTAGTGCATACAATTTAGAAATAATTAATCAACGCACGTAACCTATAATAATTTACCAGTAAGGTATGTTGTAAACTATGATTAATATAGTCGGGAAAACGGCAATTGCCAATCCAGAGCCCCTGGTTCGAATCTCACGTGCACCACCGTCTTTTCGAAGCAACATTCGTAATATCGCTAACTTAAAAACGGCGAAGGAAAACATTGTGAGGAAACCCATATATTATGTTTCCAGAATAATTCGTGACTCTCTTTGGAATTCTTTCGAAACTTGCACTGGGCCAGGTTGGTGGATAGAATTGGCTCTATCTTTGCGAGAGAGTGCGCAGGTCATTTATGGCGCTTATCCTAAGTTTTTTTAAATAACCACCAAAAAATCAGCACCATCTGTGCTGATTTTGTGATGTACCCGTAAACATATTACAAGAATGTCTAAGTCGTAAGCGAGGCGTAAGCGTGTCATGAATTTACTGTTCCCACTGCTGGGATTCGAGACTTTCTTCCACAAGAAGAGAGTCATGCCAAAACTGACATTTATGACCGAGAGCGGGTTATACGTTATATAGACATATTAATGTACTCGCTACTGTGTGTTTTCCTTCACTGTTAAAGCCAGCGATTATGACACACTTGTACATCTGCACTTATCAAAAATAGACAGAGGTGAAGGCGACCGTCCGTTATCAAACCAATTATGCTGTGAGACACTGTCCTGTGGCCAGGCGTGTTGCTTACCCTCAGGCATATATTCTGCTTTGTTATATAAAACTTATACAAAACTTTATAACTTACTTATCAAATAATGTTTCTGTGCACAGCCAACCCTATTCTAAACACGTGACAGTTGAAGAGGCGCCGTCAGCAACGCACTGTCGTCAGAGTTGGCGCCCCGCGCACTCCACGGGGGTGCCAAACTGTTAATGAAAACAAGATATCTCGCGAGCTCTCCAAACTTCAAACAAAACGAATATGACGAGCTCTTCAACGTAAACGCTCTTCGAACTTTCAAGACGCTGTTTCAACGAGTTAGGCTTCTTAATCAAATAAAAAATATTGAGTAGCTGTTTATTTCATTATTCAATTACTAGCAGCACTCCGTCGTTTTACTCGCTTAGTTATTTTTTTCGTCATAAAAAATAGGCTATGTGCTATTGCAGACTATAAATATCTAACTGTGTTTCAAATTTCAACCCGATCCGTTATGTTGTTCCGTTGTTAAAATCTCATTTTGAGCAACAAAGATCCAAACTTTCACATTTATTCTAATATTCATATTCATTTATTTGGTAAAGCCAATTTACACGTCACAAATAATTAGTTGTTATTAAATATAAAATAATAATAATTTATCATAATAATAATTAGTAATACAATCAATAATAATTAAACAATAGAACTCTCACAAGGTCACGGAAGCTAACTCACATTATGGGACCTGAAGTTTATAACACTCTTCCCAAAATAGTTATATCTGCCCCAAGTTTCGGCAGCTTCAAAAACAAATTAAAGTGCTGGCTTATCGATCAAACTTTTTATAGTTACGCCGAATTTTTAGAGAGTGATGGCAAAGTCCTATAAAAATGTATACAAAAATTTGACATGGGTCAGTACAATTGTTATAAAAACATATTATACTCATATAATGCTTGACAGTTTTCTGTACAATAATTATTATGATACAGTAAAGTAGTCATTTCAAACTTTGAAAATGTATACAATTTGTATGCTCTTTCTTTTGTTTTTATTTTTTATTTATTGACGTGTAAATTGTACATTTATGAATAAAGTACTTTGACTTTGACTTCCCGTTCCCGGGATAAAGAGTCAGTCAAGTCGCTAGCCCACAGTTTTTTTAACTATAGTAGGTATAACCATCTCGCCTGATGTTAAGCGACGATGCGATCTACGATGGAGCGTGCTAACCTAGAAGAAACCGATTCACTCTCGATTTGAAGTCAGCAAGATTGTAACTATCGGGGAAAACCCTCTCAGGCAACGTATTCCGCAACCTAGACGTTCTTATCACAAAGGTGGAGTCAAATCTCTTCGTTCGTGTTTTTGGAGCATCAACCATGAA
Organism: Ectropis crepuscularia; assembly: GCA_963693475.1. Taxonomy (NCBI): domain Eukaryota; kingdom Metazoa; phylum Arthropoda; class Insecta; order Lepidoptera; family Geometridae; genus Ectropis; species Ectropis crepuscularia. The sequence continues at coordinate 780,480 of OY856344.1, read as the reverse complement.
ACGATGTCGCTTTTTTGTGATGCGAGAAGTCCGATAGAAGAAAGGGCAAGGTGGTATTAGATCATGTATATCAGTTCCACACACTCCGAAGTGTATCGGATAGAAAACCGATAAGCTAGCAATTTTGCGGCGATGTTCAAGACTTTGAAGTCTTTTACGCACAAGAATGTCATTGCCTATGAGCCTTTTGGCACGTCTCTCAATCGAAGAAGTTGTTTGATGGATATTTGAGGCCATCTGAGTCCAACCGCCATAGGGTGCTACAAAAAAGTTTAAACGCCAGACGTCGTTCCGAAACGCGCTGAAGACGTCCTCGCTCCACAATAAAGTAGGTAGCAGTAAGTGCGTGCGTCGCCATCCAACGCGCCGTCCCCCGGGACCGGCGACCGGCGCGGCTCCGGGAGACACTTATCCCGACACTTGCTGCGCTGCCATTGAACACGCACTCAGTGATGAAAACGCGGCGGTTAAAAAAACGCCAAGTGTTTTTTGAACGGCAAACTTTTTTAAGCGTGTTGAGCATAAAGATGCAAAATAAGTGGCACTGGAAAGGAAAAAAAATATGGCATAGCAGTGGCATAAACAGCGGACGTGCGAAGTAAACATTATCTGGATGCCTAATAGCAGTGTTTCTGTCTAAATAATAAAACACTAGCAAAAATCATGCAACTTGCGTTATTGATACAGCGAGTTCTAGAGAGTAGTGGGACGGTAAATATAAATATGTAAAAAAACATTTATCGTTACAATTGTAATTATAGTACATTATAATATAAGTGCGGTAAGTTAAAAATTACAGCCAAAGCACTATTGCTAGTAACAAAGCAGAGGATGCAATTATGAAAGCGCTCGTACCTCTGTCTTACGATGTTTTATGACATAATTGCGAGGAAATAAATAAAAGTCTGACGACATTTTCAAATAAAAACAATACAGCGAAAAAAACCCGCGAAATTATTTTTAGTTGTACACAAATTAGCGATACGCACGCATTAGCCCTTTTTTTTAAGCAAAGGCATAAAACCTGCCATTGTTGCCAATAAAGTAAATTAATATTTTTGTGTTTTGTTACAGATACATTGTTGTAATATATGGTCGAAATTAATTAAATTAAAGAATAAAATACTTATTTTTTATATCTTCCAAAATTAATTTTATTCAAAAAATGCTGACCACTTTTCTAACATAAAAACTCTTTGCTAAAATTTATAAAAGTACCGTTCATTTTAGACAGATTATTAGGAAAATCCGTGCCTTTTACATTACATTACCGCACAAGTACGTAAATGCATTTATAACATATTTGCTCGTAAAGGGTCTCTTATTGGAACAATTTCTGTATCGTAATGTATCTTATTACGCACTAGTGCTGTAATGTGTAATGTAAAACGCACGGTTTCAAAATGCTCCGTCCACAGACTAGGTAGAGAGATATGCTCCGTCTAAAACGAACGGAACCTTTTTAAATCTCAGTAAAGAGTTTTTATGTCAGAAAAGTGTGGTCAACATTTTATGAATAAAATTAACTTTGAGAGGTAAAATATAATAAAGAATTATTAAATTCGTTAATTTAATTAATTTAGACCATAAATTATTTTAATTTTTCTGTAACAAAACACAAACATATTAATTTACTTTATCATTAATGGCATACGGGCTGGTTCTGTGCCGTTGCTTAAAAAAAAAAGGCGCCGATGCGCGCGCATTGCTAATCTGTGATCCATAGTGATTATTTACTCTGTGCTGTGATCTGTGATCAAGTAAATAGTATTCCGCGCGTTTTTTTTCGCTGTATTGTTTTTATTTGAAAATGTCGTCAGAGTTTTGTTTATTTCCTCGCAAATATGTTATAAAACGTCGTATGACATACGTGCGCTTTGATAATTACAGCCTCTGCTAATTATAGCTCTCGCCTTCGGCTCGAGCTAGCAATAAAGCCTCGGCTGTAATTATCAACTTACCGCACTTATATCATAATGTACTATTACGTGTGCTTTTCCGCATGGTTGGATGGTTGGATTACGTTGGACTACACACAAAAAAGTGCTATACGCTATACAGCTATTTGAAGTCAAAGAGTTCAAGTCACTGTCCAGTACCGCATTGTGCCCGACATCTATATAAGTACCGATATAAGACAGTGATATAAGATGAATTATAGATTTACCTGTTGAGTTGTTGGGAAAATTGCATTTCAAACCAGAACACTGTAATGTTTGAAAATTACTCTGTGGCGATAACTCTGCAAAGGGTCGAGCCATTACATTCTTATTGCAGACCTATATGTTGTGAGCACTTTGTCATCATTTGTACATTGTACGTATTGTTTAATTGTTTGTTATTTTTCTGATATACATAATGAAGTGTTTTTGTCTGGCTATCTTACAAGCAGCAACAAAACCATTTAAAAAATACTTGGTCGCAGCGTACCCGCTTTTTCTACGCTTCAAAAACGCGACGTTTCCCGACCGAGTGCTCTCTACACATAAGCAGTTCGTACCAACTTTTGCGAGCGAAGCGATTTACGGTAATAGAAATTTGAGTTATTAAGTTTACGGCCGCGGGCGGCGGCGGCGCTGCCATCGCGTTATCTTTACGAGTCGCGACCATCGCGACAATATCTCGATCCTTCATATACAGAAATATCTGTGGCTCTGTGTGTTTCTCACACGAAACTGAAAATATAAGGGGATGAAAGATATAGTGACGTAACGCTGTACACTTATAGGTACTAAGCCATAGGCAGACCTTTTTTCCCCGTGGCTGGGAATCGGGGCCTTCTTTCACAAGGAGAAAGTTAACGCCATAATCCACTACACAGGGCAAAAGTGAGTTGGCGGATGACCTTGAAAGATTTTTCTTTTCCTTGAATGCTTTGGAACATGACTGCTTCCTCAAGATGTTTTATTTCGTTGTTTATGTAAATGGAGATAATTAACTGCTGACTAATTTGGGGAACTGCGTTATAAAATATATATGTGAGCAGGTTAAACGATTGTTATTTTAACCTTGCAGGGGTGGGTCAAAATTAGTATATTATTGTCGAAGGATTTATGTCTGTCTCATGTTTTGTTTTAGGGACTATTAGTGGTGTCCGCTAATTTACAATGTTAACTAAAATGTTCACTAGCTAACTTCTGGGTGTCGGTTTAACGTGATTGTGTACAACGCACCAAACGAAGAATATTTTCAAAAACGTTCACAAAAAGAGACCGAGCAGGAAAGATAGCGCGTGTACCAGCGGGGAGCAGCCAGTCTCTAGATAAAGATTTTACTACAAGCCTCGGGCTCAATCAAACGACTCTTTGGCAATCACAAGTCCGGGATAACTAGACTCCTAACGGGGGCCCGATGGTGATGGCCATCGATCTAGGAACCGGCTGCGTACCGCGGCTATCTGCTAGTACCTAAACCTTTATTCTGAAAATCTTCTTTCAGTTATTAACTAGCTGATCCAGCAAACTTTGTACCGCCTTAGAAACAATGAATGTCGGATTCACTGGCTAAACTTTTTTAATGATGCATGGCATAAAGCCCATATTTGAGTGTATTTTTTTTGTCGGGTAGTTGCCGAGTCGTTAAAGTGGCAGCAGGATTTGAGCAGAATATGTGCTTGGTGATAAGGAAAACGATTTCCCACAGCAGTACAGTGACACAGTGTCCAGAGGCTGGGTCATCTGGCACCCACTTACTGGTTGGACCCTGAGTTCTTCTCTCATCTTGGGTTCAAGTGCGTCGGTGACAGGAGTGTGCCCCATAAGAGGGCCCGGTGACAGGCAAGGCGCGACGGCTTCGAGGAAGAATGCGATACAGTCACACCATAATATTCCGGGAGCTCGCATCAAATTATGGGCAGGTATTTAAGGCGAACCAAAAATGTGTCATATAACTCTCCTACTATACCCCAACACGGAGGTGCAGACCTGGCTGGTGAATAGCGAGGCAAAGTTTATTCAACCATTTTTTTTTGCTTTTGTTCAATAAATATGTTTGTGGCGATTGGATTTTTATTTGCTGTAGTTGAATGCTTAAAAATAAAAAAATGGCAGTCATAGGAACTGCCGATAGAAGTGAAAACTTATAACTCAGAATTTGCTAGCTTACCAACAAACGGAAGCTTTGGAAACAACACGGGTGTAACCGGAGGGTGCGGCCTGGTTATCATGGCATGACCATCTAGAAATGCGTCAGCATTTCTCATCGGCTGACGCATTTATAGATGACCAATAGCTATGGTCCCGAGTTTACCCGAAGATTTCTTATCATTCCCGAGCGAGTCGCTAGAATTCAATTCACAGCCGACGAAAAATCTGTCTAGGCGCGCCAAAAGAAGTTTTCACTTCAAAAAATGCCTGGTTATTTTGTCGGGGTTTTAACATAAAATACGCGTGCAAAAATGCATTGCAATAAATATAAAAAACATATTTGGGGTAATTTGAAATTTTAATTGGTTATTATTTATGCTCAAAAATAAGGATTCTCAAAAAGGCAGATCATTTTCGTGGTACACTTTAACTGCCAGGTGATCTAAGTTGAGGGATTCATTATTCCCCGCTACTCATTAGCCAACTCTACACCTCCGTGTTGGGGTATAACAGGAGAGCAGCTGTGTGACAAGTTTTCAGTTTGCCTCAAAACCCACCCAAAATTGCAGCCAGCTCTCAGAATATAACCGCCAAAGTTGGACACTTTTTCTTTCCTCCGTTTTCCTATTTGATGTCCTCTCTTTAAACATAATTGATGCTCTGTGATGAAGTTTATTTTTATTACAAGTATACATTTCAAGCAATTCCAATTATCCTTTTCCACTCCTTCTTCCACTCCTAGATTAAGCAGACGTTTGCTTTCTTAATCTCACCGAGACCTAGCTTGATCAACTTGAGCGATTTCAAAATTACTGTATCAGATTTATATTTGGGTTACGCAAATTTACATCCGAATCACAAATCCGAATTTCGTAAACAGCTCAACTGGCTCCCCATTCGTTTTCGCCGGAATGCTCATATTGTATCTCTTCTTTATAATGTCTTGTTTAGCCCTTCAACTCCACGCTACTTGAAAGAAAACTTCACGTTTTGGAGCAATATGCATTATGTAATGACAATCTAGCATTAAAACCGCCCTCTGTACCTACGTTCTGAAACCTTTTACGGCAAATCTTTTGCATTTCAGGCAGTCCTACTATGGACTGCCTTACCGGTCCCTGTCAGACATGCTCCATCATTGCCTGTGTTTCAGAACCAAGTCAAGGCCTTTTATCTATCACAGCTGTCACCACAATGAATTTATTCATATCAATTATCTATTCATATGTATTGATTTATTTTATTTAAGTAGACATATTATCAAAGTATATATTAGTTTATTTTATTGTAGGTTAAAAATAGGTATTCTAAGTATTAGCATGTATGATTATTGATTTATGTATGTTTATGTGATACTTTTAGTCACACTGTAACCTAACCCCGTCTATTTCTATTTCATGTTTCTCTCCATCCTTCGGTTGCCTGAAAGAGATCGCTTTTAGCGATAAGGTCGCCACTTGATTCACTTGTTCTAGGCTAAGTCTCTTTGTTTTGTAAGTTTTATATTGTGGACAATAAAGCGTTTCTATCTATCTGTTATCAATATGTTTCCCCTGACATTTGAACTTTAATTCTCACAGAAAAGTCTTACAAAATTCACAAATTTTTCTCTCAAATAACAAATAATAAGTAAAATATTAAAATCCGCCCACGCGTTGTTGTCTCAATTTCAAGATAAAGAGATCTAAAATGATTTAAACGAATTTTTAAGTAATATAAATGTGTTTAAAATATAAAACTAGAAATTCGCAGTCAGAATAAAACTAGTTCAAACCAACGATCTCAACACAAACATGTGCCCTCCCAAACTTCAGGGCGTACAGAATCATGTTATTGTAGATAACAGTGAGTGCCGGCCTAGTCGGTTACAGAAAGCGGTAGACGCCGGACGTTTTTACTTATCACAATTCATTGTCAACAACCAAAATAAGTAGAACCGCAGCATATCTCGCCGCTAGCGATTCTAGGGGTCAAGTAGATTAGTTGTTTGCAAACCACTTACGATACGATACTCGCATGTGCGAGTGCCCAGGACGCGGCACATGGCGTGCCCTCTTGTTGTTAATTGTGGACGCCGTACGACGCGCCCCGTTTTCGTTTTACTTACCAAACCTCCTTCAGATTTCGTTCGTCAATAATTTATACATATTAGTTATTACTTTCTAAAAATGCCTAGCTACAACTAAAGCTTGCATAATCTTTTTACTTTTTATTATGACTAGTTTCATCATTAGGTATAAACAAATTATTTTTATGAGTCACATTGTATAAGTTTTTACACAAGTTATATAAGACTTGAAAAACGTTTTGTAAATCACTTCATTGTACTACTAGGATTAAGCTAATATCATCAACAGCCCACTAAACGTTCCCACTGCTGGGACTCGGGGCCTTCTCTCGCAAGGAGAGAGTTAATAATCGCAAGGATTAAGCTAATATATACACTGGTAACTGTACAATTATGTAACTTCTTATTAAATAAATACCCTTTCAAATCAAATCACTTACGATACACACAAAGACGCAGTTTATTACCAATTTCACGGTGCTCAGTGCACATCTGCTGGTTTATATCGATGGTTCAAACCAGTTTTTTGGCAAACATGTACGTACCAACTTATCAAGTCAGTATTTTAATGATCTCTGACATCTTATAAGATAATTGAAAACTGAGATATTATACTAAAATATAGAGATAGTGAATCTTTTATTTTGCTAAACATTGTAGAGTATCTATCAATCATCAAAAACTTCAGAACTTAAATACGACCTAAATTATTATTAGAACCGCTTCCCGTTTTACCCACGTAGTTGACGTTCCCTTTGTTTTACCGGGATAACAAGTAACCTACCTAATATTTATGCGTTCTTCTTGTGCAGTGCTAGATGGCGATTTGTACTGCTTAGCTGGTTTTGGACACAGGGACTGCCGATAGAAGATAATATTTAAAACTTACCATTTTAATATTTAACTAATTTTTAGCACAATATGTCACCTGTACCTATAGCTACAGAAATAATGCAATTACGTATGTTGGAGACACGAACGCACAATATTTCAACCATACAAAAAGCGTCCAACCGTTCCTCTGCTCCGACATCACATCCGACACTGCATTTGACACGACATGTGACACGAACCCATAAGATTTTCCGCACCCAAGAAAATGCGTAATGCAGCTAACGAAGTAGTTGTTTTAAAAAAAAATATTACAAAATTAATTCACTAAAATTTAACAATGCGTTATCATGTTCATCTATAAATAACTATTGATGACAATTTGTGGAATTCGCATTTTCCAGTTGAAATAACGTTTATGATACGATTCATTAATTTATCTGTGAAATAATGTATTTTCAACAAACGTTAAATCCATAAATGGATACCCAACAAGTACACAATTATCACAGGCTACGTTTTATAAATATAATTTTTCTAAGTTGTAAATTAAGATAAAATTATTTTTTCATAGTAAAGAGTGATTCAATTATATCTCCCCCTGAATACGAACTCTTATGCCAACTCCCGCCATTCGTCAAGTATACCCGAAAACATGCATGAAACTCTTTCAAAATATCGGGACTCGCTTCACCATTTAACCACGGTGTATATTCCGTAATTAAACATTCGCATAACATCAAGCGACATGGCGTTCAAGAGTAAACCTATAAAAATTAAATAAGCTGACAGTCATAGGAACTGCCGATAGTGAGAACTTATAACTTAGAATTTGACAGCTTACTTTAGAAGCTATCGGGTGAAACCGGAGGGCGTGGCCATGAGCATGGCCATGAGCATGGCCATGATCCCGATCTTACCCGAAGATTTCTTATCATTCCCAAGCGTGACCCTAGAATTCAATTCACAGTCCGCAAAAAATCTGTGTGGCGGGCCAAAAAGGTTTTCACTAAAAAAAAATGTCTCGTAGTGTTAAGCCATGTTTTTTTTCCACAGACGGACTCTCAGAATCTAATCCAACACTGACATATAAATTCACTCGAGTTGAAGTTTGTTGATTAAAATAACATTTCTGTGCGTTCTCACAGTTTTTCCCCTCGAAGTTGGGAAAGTTCTCGAACTCTTCAGTCACCCGAAAACTGAAAGCGGGTTTTTATGGACGATTATGCGTTTACACAACGCAGACTTTGACTTCGGGAACTTTGCTCTTTAACGAATGCAGGGGCTCAAAGTTTTATTCAAGAATTCAATTACTTGAGATGTTGCGGCTCCTGATGTGGCGATAAATGTTCGCTGTTACTTATTTTTCTACGCGACGTGTGAATTACGAATTGTTTTTTTGGTTATTTATTTTTCTTTTCGCTTTTTCTTTTCTTGACAGAACTTGAGCTGCTATTATAACGTGTTATGTTTGAAGACAGTATTATGAAACAAAAACAAACTACTTCATACTTTATAATTCGTCTCAGCCTACTGATATTCGTAAATGTCAAAGTTAGTCCTATTTTAATATTATAAATATCAATGTTTAGATGTTTATTGCTCAAGCGCGTCATAAGAGTACCTACTGAGAGTTATGAACACCACAAGATACGCAGAAACACACGTAAAAACAAACATGGTAAGTACATGGTATCTAGCGACGCTCCGTGGGTTTACTCTCGTTCTCAGAATTTTCCGAGATAAAAAGTAGCCTAAAATGTGCTTTTGCAGACAATAAACGAATTGGATTCCAAATTCTAACCTACATAATATTTGAAAAGGATAAACGCTTTTCCGACTCCAAACACCCAGACTTTATTTATAACATTAGTAGGATATCTATACAAACATAATGAATTGTATTTCGGTTACTCCGTAGCCCTGCAAAACAAATCTCTTATATCTCCCATCTTAATTGAATCTCTTGAAGTAACAAAAATGAAACAAATTAACCCATTTCCAACGGGCCTGTTTTATCTAAAATTAAACTAATCGGACGCTCATTGTGTCCTTAATTTAGTTTGCTATATTTTTCGTAACAAAAGCCCTTGTTCGCATTTCTATAGACTGTCCTGTCCTTATTAGTCCCTATTTAGTAAACAGGTCGTCAGGCCGTGATTGTGAATGGGAAGCTGGAAGATATTCGACAATGGCGGCCTTCGGAGGCCTAGCAGTAACTTCACTCGATTTTATTACACCTGGCCTTTCGTAAACAAATGTCCGTGAACCCAGACTAACGGCTTCGGCATCGGTATTCTAGGTTCGGAATAGATGACCCGTTGTTTCGAGACCTATGTTTGTATTCGGAATATATATTAAATTTGATGTGTCGTGTCTGTCGACCCTATTTGTCTCCCTAATAGCATATTGAATGTGAACATTTTTTACTCAATCACGTAAAACGTATCGTGATGAAATTTAGAATACTCACGGATTTTTCTCTGTCTACCCTCGGTTGAAGACACAAGTGTTGAAATATCGTCGTATTTTAGATTTTGACTAAAAATAGTTAAAGTGGTATTAAAGGACTGTATCAGTGTTAATTTGATTCATTATTGCTTAAATATCGCATATAGTGTTTAATTTTTGTTAAATTATATCTCTGTTTTGAAGAAAATTGTGACAAAAAATCGCAACCGTTTTTCTTTGTCAATTTTAGTTTTTGTACTCTCAGCCAAAACTGTCAACTACTTACCTAACCGAAATGCAGTGTTTCAAGTGTGAAAGCCACTTAAATGACGACAACAATGTGCAGTGTGATGGATGTAAACGGCACATTTGCCTGCAGTGTAGTAACCTGACTAGCAGCGAAGCGCGCGTCATGGGACTAAAAGGCAAGCGGACGCTCCTATATCTGTGCGATCCATGCAGGGAGGCCCTTTTTCAAGTGCCAAAGCTGATCAAATCCTACGACGGACTAAAAGCAGAGGTCGAAGAAATCAAAGCGCTTCTTACTGAAACGCGTAACGACAGGCAGGGTCCCATACCAGCGCCCGAGTCGGGAGGTCAAGATAGCTCGTCGGTAGCCTCGCTGTCGCCACCGCAATCGTCACCATCGATACCTAACACCAACTCAATAGTCGAGGAACTATTGGAACGTGAGAGGAGATCAAATAACCTGATAGTGGTTGGCGTTAAAGAAAGTGCAGCTGATGACGGCGCGGCTAGGAAATCATTTGACGAGAAATGTGTCCACAAGATACTTCACGATGTCAATGGCAGCGTTTTTAACGAAAGTATAGTGTCTGTGCAGCGTCTCGGTCGCCGTGAAGAGGGGAAACAAAGGCCTATAAAGGTAGTGCTCAAGAGTCGGCAGGAGGCTATTCACATACTTAAGAATAAAGGCAAGGCCAGCCGGGAGGTAAGAATTTATGATGACAAAACACCTGAACAGAGGGCGGAGCTTGTCAAATTACGTGAGATACTTAGACATAGAGTTGAAAATGGGGACACTAATCTAACTATAAAATACATAAAAGGCACACCTAAAATTGTTCCAAAAAACTAATTAACTGTAGCAATGGAAATCCGTACAGTGACTTTACAATAATGTACACAAACCTCTTCTCATTACGCCCTAAATTTGACCTTTTCATGGCCCGTGTCAACTGTTCTCAACCATCGGTAATAATAATTACTGAGACTTGGCTTAATTCTAATGACCGAAACAGCTCATATAGCATACCAGGTTACACTTTGTTTAGATTAGACCGTAAACACAAAAAGACCAAGTCTGAAGGTAAAACAAGGGGCGGAGGTGTAGCTATGTATGTGAGGGATCAATTAAATGGTGTTCCTATCATAGCGAAAAGGAACCGTAGATACATGTGTGATGAGGTAGAAGCACTTTACATTGATATCCAATATGGCTCTAATAATTTTTTGGTAGTGGGGGTCTATCGTCCAGATGATACAGAGGAAATGATTTGGAAGACTCGTGATGCCAAATTAATGCAGAATCTTTTATGTGCGTCCCAGCACAACACCATAGTGATAGCCGGGGATTTTAATTATAGGCACCTAAAATGGCCTATCACTGTAACTCAATATCGCAGTGGCGACCAGATGTCTAAACCTGAAGATCTTTTCATTAACATGTATTTATCTAGTAGTCTGCATCAGTTAGTGAACAGTCCTACAAGACACCAGATTAATCAACAGCCATCAATGTTAGATCTTATCTTAGTGAATGAGGACACTCTTATACATGATATTGCTCATTTACCTCCCATAGGAAAAAGTGATCATTCTGTGTTACAGTTTACCATTCAATGCGTAGTGCATAAAAAGAATTCTACGCCAAGGTTGAGAAGGAATTACAATTGCATTGATTATGACAATTTTAACACTGACCTTAGCAACAATTTTGAAATGATAGATATAGGGAACAGTCCTGAACAACTGTGGAATGGTATTTTAAATGCAATTAACATCACTACTGATAGCCATGCTCCATTGCGGCAAGTAATCACCAAGCCAAAAAATAAACCATGGATTGATGTTAGTGTCCTTAAATTGATCTCTGAGAAAAAAGCATTGTGGGGGAAGTATAGGACTTCTATGAATGTAGATGACTATCAGAAGTTTAGAGAGGTGAACAACAGATGTGTTGCACTGTGCAGACAACAAAGGAGCAGTTATGAATCTTAAATTTTTTAAATAAGGGTGATAAAGCTTTCTACTCCCACATGAGACGATGTACTATGTCAAAAGTTAGCATTCCTCCGGCAATTAGGAATCACAATGGAGACCTTGTTACTCAGCCTTGTGAGATAGCTGATGCTTTCGCTGATGAATTTGAAAAAGCTTATTTAAATGAACCTACCCTTGATCCTGGTGTGATAATTTCATCTGTTCCACGTGTAAATGATAGCTTGTGTGACATAACTTTCTCAGAATTGGATGTGATAAAAACAATTAAAAGTTTTAACACCCAGTCATCTCCGGGTCCGGATCAGCTTCCGGTGTGTGTTCTGAGGAATTGTGCTCACACACTTGCCCCTGCTCTCTCAGCCCTGATGAACGCGTCTTTCGAAGCTGGTCAGCTGCCTCAGGATTGGAAGCATTCTGTGGTCACTCCCATATTTAAGAAGGGGGACAAAATGCATCCAGAGAATTATAGACCCATAAGCCTTACTAGTATTGTAGTTAAAATAATGGAAAAGATTGTAAATAGGCAGCTGACGGTCTTCCTCAATAGGCATTGTATTATGTCTACCAAGCAGCATGGTTTTGTTGAGAAAAGATCTACTATCACCAACTTGCTAGAGTGTGTCCATGCTTGGAGTAACGAAGTGGACGGACGGAGTCCTGTGGACATTATTTATTTAGATTTTCAGCGAGCTTTTGATAGAGTCCCCCATCAGCGTCTCTTGGTGAAATTAGACCATTATGGCATACGTGGCAAGCTACTGAAATGGATAGAGCATTATTTGATTGGAAGAACTTTTCAAGTTCGAGTCGGGGATTCCCTATCACAGCACAGGAACGTGTCCAGTGGTGTGCCTCAAGGATCGGTGACTGCTCCACAACTTTTTGGAATTTACATAACGGATCTAATTGAAACAATTGAAAGCCAATCTGCCTTCTTCGCTGATGATGGTAAATTTTTTGCAAACCCACTGGTCAGTTCTGGGCGTCTCCAGAAGGATCTAGATCTAGTGCAAGACTGGACCATGGACTGGGTTGTTAATTTGAATGTTGCGAAGTGTGGGGTCTTACATCTGGGTAAGAATAACCCACTAGTCACCTATTATCTCAATGGTGTAGCTTTATCTTCAGTGAATCAGCAAAAAGACCTCGGCGTTATAATTACACCAAATTTAAAATGGGAAGAACACATTTCTGCAATTGTAAAGAAAGCAAACTCTTTTCTTTATGTCATTCGTGGATCCTTTCAATCTATAACTGTAGAAATGTTTCTTAAAATATATAAAACTTATGTGAGGCCGCTACTGGAATATGGTTATCAAATTTGGAGCCCCTACTTCAAAAAAGATATTGATTTACTTGAAAGTGTGCAAAGAAAAGCGACAAAATGGCCATACGCCCTTCGACGTAAATCTTACACAGACAGGTTGAAAGCCCTACGTCTCACTACATTGGAAGAGAGACGGTTACGGGGAGACTTGATTGAAACATTTAAAATAATGAATGGATTTTATGACCTCCCCCACATACGGAACCTGTACAGATTGAAGGAGCATAAGAGAGACAGTCGGCGTCATAAGTCCCAGTTATCCCATACACCATCACTGACAAACACTGCACATCACATCCTCAGCAACAGAGTGGTTTACAACTGGAACAGGTTGCCTGAGGATGTTATTTCGGCAAAATCATTGAACTCTTTCAAGAACAAACTTGACAAATGGATAGCGAAAGACAATATCATTTTAACAGACAATTACCTGTAATTTTGTTACATATTTCAACACTGAGATATAGGCATATCAGCTAATGCTGCTCGCCTATTATTAAATAAATAAATAAATAAATAAATTATTGTCTGGAATAGTTTGAAAGTATATAATTTTTTACGAAAATCACGGGAAAGGGAACAACACAGGTAAACTAGCGGGACGCTGCTAGTTGAATAATTTTAGTTGTTTTTTTTGTTGTGATTTTACATCAATTATGTAGTAAATTAGAATTTCTGTTAAAGCAGAGATCGTACCGTCGATACAGAACAGTTGAGTACGGTGAGTATGGTAAATAAATCTAAGGAATACTTTTAAGTATGCTTCAAGTATGCTTTTATGCTAGGACCTTGTGCCTTCTGAAATAGCCCAATCTTTCATGGATAGTAAAAGTTTGAAGCGACCAGACATAGGTTCTTTTGTATTAATCAAACATTAACTTGCCGTATGCTTAAAATAAAATAAAATTACAATGGCATTTATGTTAGACGTACATCCTCATGTAAGGAATAAAGTTATTATAAAATTCATAGTCCAATCAATTTTGCTTTGTGATTTCTTGATTGATCGATTTCTAGATGGCCCTGTCGTGAAAATGTCTAACAATCATAAACATTAACATTAGTATGAACTAATATTACATAATTATGCATATTTTTTACTTAAGGGTTTTTATTGTTCAAAAACCTATTTTAAGGAAACATAACCGGGATCTGTCTGACTTTTCGAACTTAAAAATAATATGACCTGGGATAGTAGGTTTCACACGATAAACTTTTTATACCGATAAAATACAGTACAGAGGTTTTTTAGGAACAGTCCTCTTCTAAATTGCAAGCGAAGTGACAGCCAAATACTACTAAATAACAAACTAAACATAAAACAACTTATCTAGATATACCTCTCATTCTACTCAGTTTGTTATCCACGAATGCAAATAGTTTTCTTTAAAAGATACATGCGCTTTGATTTGCTATTCACTCACAAAATCCCAGCCCGCGTCAGAAACTGCATTTTTAAATTGGAAGGCGCAGTTTTCTATCTTGTTGTGGTTTTCTTGGAATGAGTCCAAGTTCAGGTTTCCACTCGCCGACGGGAGGCATTCATTCTGGCAACCCACAAGATTGATTGGTTGGTTTATGCCTGTCTTGAATAAAAAGCGAACTAGATTTTTAGCATCCTCGCTCATTGACTTTCTGCGGGAAGATGGATAGAGGGAATGAACTGGGAAAGTCTCTGTTCTTGACGGCAGCAGGATTGTAGGTTGTTTTCATAGAATATTTTACGAGAAATTACAAAACATAGAGATTTTTTTTTTGTAAATCTTGGATCAATGAGCGCAGTTCAGACAGCATAACTGGCCCACTAAAAGTTCCCACTGCTGAAACTAGAGGCCTTCTTTCGCAAGAAGACAGTCAAGACCATAATCCACCACGCTCGCCAAGTGTGGTTTGGTGGATGGCACTAGACCTCTAAAGATTCTAGGTACATGTCGGTTTCCTCGCAATGTTTTCCTTCACCGTTTTTAAGTTAGCGGCATTACGCAAATTACTTCGAAAAAAATAGTGGAGCGCGCGTCTCTCCAGTTTAGCGCGAGTTAATGATTGGGACTCATCATATTCCAATAGCCGCGTGACACAGTACGGTAATAGGCAGGCATGTTGCTAACCATCAGACGCATATTATGCTCGTCACATAACTTTATACTATAATAAAAACAGCGCTCCGATATGTAACATGCGGCATACAAAATTTATTGGGAGGGATTTTTAGGGAAATATTTACAGACTTTGTTTCCTAATAATATTGTAATCGTGAAAGTTGGTAAGTATGTACCGATGTTTGTATGTTACTCTTTCATACAAAACAAGTGAAGGGAGCTGGATGAAATTTGGTGTAAAGATAGATAAAAGTGTAGAATAGTACACATATTTTATCTTGTGAAAATAGACTAGATACTAATGTATTAACCAATTTAAAAAAATGAGGAAACTCTCAATTCAGTTGTTTGTTTTTTGGTATCTATGTTACGCGATAGCTCCACCAACTGTGAAACAATTTTGGTGGTTCCTGTTTTGTTTGGTAGATCATAGTTGTATCAGATGAAATAGATTATCTATATGTATGTATGTCGGGGAGACAGATGGATCGCCCGACATCAGTGATGGCGGATCAGCCATTTTGAGTAACGTTAGGTTATGCGAAAATTCTTCGGTGCGGGTTTATTCAAATAAACAGTTGGTACGAATCAGCTGAGCTATCTATTTGGTTGTACAATTTGTTGGATAAAATCTAATCGCAAATAAGTAAGATTAAAACGGATTTAGAGTAACAGATGTGTACGTGAGCTCAACCAACGTTCACCCACCGAGATGGAATGGCATAGACAATATTGTCGTTTGGATTGGGATACTAACCTGTCATCTCACTTTGAGTTGTCAGTGCCAATTCAAAGTGAGCTGTCAATGTCATTTTAATATCATTTGTCAATGTCAACTGATTACAACTTGTCAACGCCACTCCACTCCAACGTAAGCGACCGGTGTTGCCACGTACGACCCTGTTCGAGTAGTACTCGCTCTAAATCAGTACACACTAATCATACGGGTAATCTGTCCCGTCATGAATATTATAAGCAAACACTTAAACATAAGTTTCAACCTTCTAGCTTTTAAACTGACGATTTTAAAACCCGTATTTTAACGTAGTTGTTACGGTGTTGTAAATTCAATTACAACATAAAATAAAACAGACTATTAGATGCACTACCTCTAAAATTATTTAAAGTAAGCGTTACCTTGTACTTTTAATATCGTAAGTACCTATATTTTTTTATCAGACTATTCGCAGTTTCAGAAATCGATAGCGTTTCATGGTTGATATTCCAAAGACTCGAACTATAAGATTTAATTCCACAATCGTAAAAAGAATATTTAAACTACAAGACCTTGGATTTAAACTACATACCTACTCATCAAGCTCCAAAACAATATCCTGCTGAAACACAAGAATTAATTTTGGCGTAATTATGTTCACAAAAGATATCGCACATCCATAGCTCAACCAAATAGAAGCAACAAGATGAGGAAACAAATGACAGAAATACAACAACCGAATAAAAACCAGAAATTAAAAGAAAACGAAGAGAAGAAGACGTTCATCAGCTGACCTATTATTTAATTTACTTATTCCTTTTTCGTTGTATAAATTATGACTAAAACAAATTGCTTTGCCAAACATATTGCATGCCTCTAGGAGAACAGGCCAGTTTGTATGAGTCTACTTTTAAAATGTTTTGTATCATCTTAGCTTACCTGTAAACAGCAATAAATATATTTGTATTTGGAATGCGTTGCTTGAGTGGGTATTATCTGATAGATATAAATTGACTATCTTCAAATGTAGAGTGAATTAGTCTCTTCAAGGTTTGTGCGCTCTATTATGGACCTTATCGTCGCTTAACATCTCGCAAGATACGAGTAGTTGTATAATATAAACCCATCTATATAAAAACATCTTCATTTTCTCAAAGTTGGTATAAATAAAAAACGAGAGAGACAACGTAGAAAAAAACTCCTACGTACAAACTGTAATGTAGGAGTTTTATATGTATTCCTTAAACACAACAAAAGCCCACATAAAATGATAACATAAGCCATTCCATGTTTTTTCTAGTGGTAAATCAAAATGGCGAGCACGCCCCTACTGTGGTTTTAGGAGCAATTCTAGAAATCTTGGTTACTTACAAATTACTCCGTTTATACTAAAATATTAGGTTTATTTTTTCGCTGAAAAGGATAGTTAAATAAAGAATGGAGCATATCTTTTGAGGACTATTAGGAAATCCGCTCAACCATGTAATCACAGCGAATATTATCAAATCTGCCATAACAACACAGTGTCACGCAAGTAGTAGAACATGAAGGGTCCTAATCATTACCTAGCACTGCATTGCGCTCGTCACCCTGAGATATGGGATTATTTATATCTATGCCCTGTAATTTCTCTAAAAACATTGGCCTTCAAAGGTAAACACAGTGATTATACATTTTACTGCTTATCGGTAGGGTAACTAAATAAATAAACATATAAATATTAATATTGGTGGACAATTCACACACAACACCATCTGACCCCAAACTAAGCAAAGCTTGTATGATGGCGGCCAGATAGCTGATATAATACTTATATAGTTTTACATACATACTTATTGATATATGAGCCGAGATGATATATGAGATACATGAGCCGAACGAGAGCCGACATGGGACAGGTTGAACCGCCCCGCTATGTCACGGCTTCGGAGCCGCGGAGCCATGCAGAGTGAGACAGAGCGCGCGGGAAGACCCGTTTATGCGAGAGCGTGTCCCATGCGGTTGTTGCAATCTCACGGCACACGGGGACCTTCACATACTACGCTGACGACACCGAAGACGCCATCGGTCGGTTCGTGCGGCGAGCGTTGGCTGCATCACCAAAGACAATTCAAGATTTCAACCTGCAGATGGCCATTAGAGACAGAAATGCGGCTGTAGTGGAGGCTCTGGGCCAGGAGGAGGCGGCTTAGGCAAAAGACGATGTCGAGTCGATTACTATCGGAATCCCAACCGGTAATGATCGGCTCAACAGACGAAATCGGACAGACTAGCACTAGAATTACGTTTAAAATGTTCACCACCCCCCTACTCCAACCCTTATTTTCCTCTTCTTCTCCTAATCCAAGAACTATGTAAATAAAAAAATATTATTGTAATGACAAAAGTCACGGACCCCGGAGTCTGTGGAGTGTTTAAATTAAATAAAAAAATACATACTTATTATACATAGAAACATCCAGACACAGTGCAAACATTTGAATTCATCACACAAATATTTGCACTGGGTGGGAATCGAAGCCACGACCCTCGGCTTCGCAGTCAGAGCTACTACCAACTAAGCCACGAGGCCAGTCATACTGGCAGAATATTTGAGCTTTATCTTAAACTTAAGTCGAGTTTAGTTTACGGAGACAATTTAACTATCATGTTTTATTTTTTTATACAGTGACGCATTTTCAGGATGCAAAAATACCTTTCAAAGAATGTTCTGAAATTTACTAAAGATGGCAACAATAATATTTAGTTTTGCAAAAAAAAATATTGTTAGAGAAAACGACTAATTCAATGTCCTTACAAGTTGTTGAAGTGTCGAGATAGGGCACTATAATTAAACAGAAATATAGAGTTTTTCTGTTAAGCTAATAACAAGGTTCTATGCCCCGGGGGTCTACCGCCGCACGAAAAATGTCATCGCTTTGATGTTTCTCTATCTTTTCTTTTCGCTTGAAATGATAGAGACATCATTAGCAAAGCGATAGCCGATTCAGTTAGGCGGTAGAAGCGCGGGTAGTGTTGTATGCTTTAGACTTCGGCCTAATTGAGAGAGGCCGCCTGAAGGGACTTGTAGTTTTCTCTTACTGTTTATGAAGCAAAATATTTTAGGTAAGTTGTTATAACCTTATAGCTATTTAGGTTTCTAGGATTACTTTACATATTGTTTTCAAAGCTGTTTTCAAAGTGTAACTATTTTCATTCCTAGAAATCTGGTTGAAGTCTTTAGAAAGCCGTTGTGGCGTAGTAATAAGAACGTCCGACTCCCAACCGTGAAGTCATAGGTTGTAATCCCGTATGCACCTTAGTATATTTATCTAAGTGCAGATATACGACCTTGTTATGACCGTCAGATCATTGGTTTGAATGGAGAAGGAAAAATCGTTACGCATATTCCAAAAAGATATCTTTCATTAATATTTTTCAAGAAATTTTGCTAGAATGCGCTAATCCGCACTGGGACTGCACGGTGGATTATGATCTTCAATTTCTCATAGGGAGAGAAAGTTCAGAGTCAAAGCAGTAGGGACGTTTTTTGGGCTGTTTATATAAATCAAAGCCATAAACAACGATGCTGGTCAAGTGTGGGTTGGCTTTGTGCATAATCACAATTTTTGGCTACGCTTTTGCATTAGTGTATTAGTAATGTAGCAACAAGAATTTCGAAGTAAGTCTTACTCCTATGTTTATTATAATTATGTATATGACTGTGTACTGTAGGTATATTTTCATGTTTGTTACACGTTTTTATATGACTAGCGGCCCACCGCGGCTTTATTTGTGATGTCTACTGTTGGAATTGGAAATAATATCACTCTCCCTATGTTTTCGTTTGATAATATAGAGAGAGCAAAGTGATAACACGAACTTACTCAGGCGTAATGTTTAGCATTCTTACTTTAACGATAAAATGGGCCTACACTTGACCGAAATCTCGCCTGATATTAGGCGACTATGTGGTCCATGATCCAGCTCGTTAACGTAGAAGGAACCAATTTACTCTAAACTCGAAGACACCCAAATTATAATTAAGTATTGTAACCATCTATCAGAAAATACTAACTAAGACAAAGAATTTCAAACTTAAGATGTTAAAAAAATAAGCCAATAAAATGAATTATAAATAGAATCAAACAGATCAAGCACCTCACTGTTTATACGACGTGAGTTGAAGAATCCACCAAACCGAGAATATTTTCCCCGAAAACCGGTTAGAATAACGACTACTTGTCACAAAAAGTAAGTTATATTAAATCGTAGGAGTCAGTTTCCCCGTGTACGGGCGTGTCACGCGCCGTGACACGTCGGCGACACGTCGGCGACACGTCGGCGTCGCGTCGACGCCGCTTCTACTATCTAACCAAATTGGCTCTGGCTTCGCTATTGCTGTCTCTATAATTTCAAATGTAAAGAAAAGAGAGAGCAATATTAAATACAAGACAGTGATAGCTTTGCCGGTAGACCCTCGGGGCTCAAACGACGCGTGACAAATGGCGTCGGCGCGTCACTGCGCCCACTATCTCCTGTCAGCGGGATTACCCACAAACCTTCAAGTCACTTCGCGTAGAACTATACTGATTAATTAAAAAACACGACGAGTTTATCGTGTTAAATGTCTCGTATTAACCATTATTTTTTAGGACCGCCTAGTCATTTTACTATCGATTAAAATACTAATTTAGTCATAGGCTACTTTTTATTCCGGGAAAATACCAAAAACTGAAACTACGCGGGTAAAATTGCTGAGCGCTGCTGGTTCATATTATAAATGTGAAAGTATGGAATGCTTAAATGTTTCTTGCTCAATCACTTAGAAACGTCTAAAGGGATCGGATTGTAATTTCTACTTTTTATCACTAGAACATAACGGCGCTGCTAGTTAGGGTTCCGTAAAACGTTAAAACGGAACCCTTATAGATTCGTCATGTGTGTCTGTTTGTCTGTCTGTCTGTCTGTCCGTCCGTATGTCACAGCTACTTTTTGTCGAAACTATGAGAACTACACTGTTGAAACTTGGTAAGTAGATGTACTCTGTGAACATGAAGATGCATTAAGATTTGTACAAAACAATTAAAAAAAAGAAAAATGTGGGTTGCCCCCCATACTGAGAACTGAAATTCAATTTTTTTTTTCATCTAACGTACACGTATGTGGTGTCTATCGATAGGTCTTCAAAAATGATGTTGAAGTTTCTAGCGTAATTTTTGTCTACACTGAATAATTTGCACGAGAGACACTTCCAAAGTGGTAAAATGTGTGTCCTGTGTAAAATGTAAGTTTTTTCATTCTCTTACTTTAGAAGTTAGAGAGGGGAACTTCTAAAGTAAGAGAATGAAAAAACTAAAAAAAATATATGATGTACATTACCATGCAAACTACCAACGAAAATTGGTTTGAACTCGATCTGATGAGTAGTTTTTTTTAGTACGTCATAAATACACTATTATTAAAACTTCGATCAAAGTTACAACGAACTACAAGAACTATGTCTACTGTGTATATTATGTTACTTGCTGCAACGGAACCCTTCATGGGCGAGCCCAACTCGCACTTGGCCACTTTATTTTTCATAGTTTTAGTTTCTTTCATGTAATCCATCCACACATTTTCGTCTTTTCTACTGTTTTTAGGGTTTCGTTAAACGTAAAAACGGAACCCTTATAGATTCGTCATGTCTGTCTGTCTGTCTGTCTGTCCGTATGTCACAGCCACTTTTTGCCGAAACTATGAGAATTACATTGTTGAAACTTGGTAAGTAGATGTATTTTATGAACCGCTACAAGATTTTTACAAAAAAAAAATTTGGGTTACCCCCCATACTGAGAACTGATATTTATGAAACTCATTTTTTTTTCATCAAACCTACACGTGTTCTATGTATATTATGTTACTTGTTGCAACGGAACCCTTCATGGGCGAGTCCAACTCGCACTTGGCCACCTTATTTTAAATACAAATTTTGCAATACAAGGTTTGCCAATTGACCATCATCTTAGCTGACAGTAAACGACGATGCATTTTACGATGAAGCATGTTTTCCACAACAATTCACTTTCGAGTTTCAAGTCAGTCTATTTGGAAAATAGTGCATTTAACTTTATAGTGACATGAAAGTTCTCTGTGCTGAGTGCTGTTTAATTTTTCGGTGCCCGCTCTAACAAGATGGCCATTTACCGACGAGTGCTCACGTGCCGACGTGACACGTCGCGCCAGGCGTGACACGTCGGGGCAGGCGTGACAGAGTCGACGGCATACCCTCCTGTCTCAACTATTTGACGTTTATAGGACTTGTGGGGTCTGCCTATAACTACCAAGCCTCAATTCACCGTATTCACAAAGTATAAAGTCTTAATTGACATAATGACTAAAATTGCTAGGTAAGTAGTTTTTTTTTTATAGTATAGAGTGACAAGAAGAGCTGACCATTTGCCTGATGGTAAGCAAGACGCCTGCCACATAACATCACAGTGGCACGCAGCTATTGGATATATAATTAGTCCGTAAGTTTATTACTAAAATATACTAATTACAAGTATTTTTCTTTTGTTACGAAATAACGAAGAAACGGTGCTTAGAAGTTTCTAGTTACGATTTTACGATATTTGCAATGACATGGCATCACAGCCCCCCACTCCAGGATTTCGATGATCTATATATTTATTGACTACGATAAAAAAAACGTGTCCCTTATTTTTCCATAACCTACCAGACGTTTAAATTAGAATGGCATATTTTTGACCCAGTATTCATCCCTATTGGTACTCGAAGCCTGGTCTATTTCAAGTCTCCTCTGAGGCGACCTTGTAACCTGACATTTATTTCTGTTTTGTAATTCTCTTCTATTCCACGGTTGCCTGGCATAGATCGTTTTTACCGACAAAACCGCCCATTGTTACTGAGTTTTTTTTCTTAAGTTTTATAAAGAGGACTAGGCTAGTAGCGCCCTTCGGTTTCACCCGCATAGTTTTCAAAGTGAGCAATCTATTTCTCAGTTACCTATAAGTTTTCACTTCTATGGGCAGTCCCTATGACTGTGAATTTTTTATGTAGGATGAATGATCAATCAATACATGCTAGTAACAATACGGCGGTAAGTTTTTGTTTCTTGTCGATAGGTTTGTAATTGAGCACCATCTCTCCTACTGAATAATAATAGTATACTTTGTCTTTGTCAAGCGATGACGCAAACCCAGATGAAACCTGTTAGTATCTTACACGTGTATTATTAGTGTATACGCAGGGATCATCTACTACTACTCCCCCAGGCCCTTTCAAATATCTGTCTGTTCTAGATTTCTCAGAAGTTTCACAAAAACTATTCGAGCTAAGAAAAAAATACCATAAGCGAAAAATATACAAAAAATGCTACATTATTTACTTAACACGTGCAAATATCAGCTCGGTGGAAATATTTAGTACAAAGGTATGAAATTTTGATAAGGTTATTTAGATGAAACTTACGCCAGTGTTATAGTTTGTATTTATACTACTAGTAAATTGAAAATTCTGTAGTAATATCACAATATATGATATCTGTACGTAAGGCTCATAGGCAATAATTCTCTTGTGCGAAAAAGACTGCAAACTCTTGAACATCGCCGAAAAATTGCTAGCTTATCGGTTTATTATCGGATACACTTCGGAGAGTGTGCATCTGATCTGCATGATCTAATACCACCTAGCCCTTTTTTCTATCGGACTTCTCGTAACTCGAAGAAGCGGCATCGTTTCATGGTTGATGTTCCAAAGACACGAACAAAGAGGTTTGACTCTACTTTTGTGATAAGAACGTCTCGACTGTGGAATGAGTTGCCTGAGTGGGTTTTTCCCGATGGTTATAATCTTGGTGTCTTCAAATCGAGAGTGAATCGGTTTCTTCTAGGTAAGCACGCTCCATCTTAGACCGCATCGTCGCTTAACATCAGGCGAGATGGTGGTCAAGTGTAAACCTATAAATGTTAAAAAAAAAAAAAAAAAAAAACTGACAATTTATCGATACTTTTTCATGTAACAATTTCTATCCCTCAACTAAGCAAACCTTCTATAATAGAAGTCAGCAGATAGTTACACCTACAACGATCAGCCAGTAGAATGCGTTGCCCGAGTGGGTTTTTCCTGATGGTTATAATCTCGGTGTCTTCAAATCGTGCTTTATTCTAGACTGCATCGTCGCTTATCAACAAGCGAGACGGCAGTCGAGTGTAAGCCTACAATAGCAATAAAAATAAAATGATTGTATGTTTGTTTAAAATGCAATGCTTCCAGTGAAATTCCAGGGCATAGAGTTAAAATATCTTGTAGGTATCTCTGGGTGACGAGTGCAGTGCAGTGCTAGGTAATGATTTGGAGTCTTCATGTTCAAATAGTGCTGCGTATCACTGTACTGTTATGTGCAGGCATGTTGCTTACCATCAGACTCATCTCCTACTCGTCTCGTCCCTACCTATATGCAAAAAAAAAGTAAAATCAGATAAAAAAAATAAAAGATGACTGTAGCCTGCTTCTGCTTTTGTAAAATTTTAATCTTACTTTACGAAAATTCGTGTGTTCTGGATCCCAGTGTTTTCAAAGTGAATAGAAACGGCGTTAAATTTAACTGGTAGGAAATTACTGCCACCGGCTAAATTCAATATTTCGTTGATTTATTCATCGGAAAAGTCGAGTTTTAGAGGTAAGTTGAGCGAACAGATTTAGCCTCGCATATCTTACAATTATTGTAATTGTGAGAGTACGATATAAAGTGACGTCTTTTACTCTTTCATGCAAAAACGATTGATTAAATCTGGAAGTTATATGAGAAAAATACGCTTTACTTTACGATAGCGTAATTTTTTGTTAATTTTACCTGGAGTTTTGAATTAAGTTTTTTTAGACTACTTGAGAAGTAGTAGAAGATTTGCTTGTATTTTTTTGTATATGTATGTTACCCGTTAGCACCGCCAATTGTGAATTGATTTTGATGAATTTAATTTTTTATGGAATTCAGTGTGGCAGTTTTTATTGTATCAACCAAAAACTTCGATTTTTTTTTCGTTTACCTGAACGAGTACATTTCACAAAAAATTTGTCGAAAGCCTGAATTTAATTTTAAATTGAATTTGGTTTTTTTGCACAAAAAATATTTGTGGCGAGCTGTTTTCGAATTTCAATTGTGCTACCTCCGAAATGCACGTAATCTTTCGCTGAAACTATTGATATTATTTGAAAAGTTGCAAGAACTTAAGTTTCCTCAATACGGCGCGAGAAACAAAGATGCGAGGCGACGAAGTTGAAATTCAAAAAGAGTTCATCAAATTACCCAGTTTCAAAACTCCCGGAAAACTTAAAAAATGACAGGTAAGCTTGTTTTAAACCAAATGACTGCACTAGACTAGATTTGTATGCTGGTTTCCTTGTAATGTTATCCTTCATCGTTTCAGCCTTATGACCATGCGTAGCTCGTTCTAGTCTCTAGGCCGTTACGGCTCCCGTATAATCTGTTATTTATTTATTTTTATTTTTAAGGTTTCACTCCCAGCCCAGATTCTCCATCACCGCACCATGTGATGTTTCATGTCGATAATAAGTTTGACAATGGCATTTGTAGGTCTAGTTTATATTTAAAGGAAGACTAGGAGAAGGACTAGGAAGACTAGTTTGTGTTTGGTTGTTGTAGAATGCTTTGAAGAATCCTGAGGAAATATTACACCTTTGGCAGTAACTCTAACGCCAACCAGTAACAAAATGCATTACTGTGTTCCGACTTGAAGAACAATGTTTCCAGTAAATTTACAGGCCATGGAGATAAAATATCTTTTATCTCTAAGTGACAAGCGTACAAGTCACAACTAAAGTCTATAATATAAACTCACTTATATTCACAATTTGCAAAGTGATGTGTAACAAGAAACTTTATATAGCTCGTTGTTGTCAGGTTGTCCTATTGTGAAACGATTTGCCCTCTCTACTAAGCAAGCTCTATCGCTCGCTGTCGCAAGATCAAGGTAAATAATTCTATTTGTCACAGCTATCACTTATGTGAAGTCATTACTCTTCTGTAAGTCTTATTTGTTTTCTATTTATCTTCATTCGTGAAACATGTTATTTATTCGTTTAAATATCTATCTGTTACTCTTACTAACGCAAAACCATTAATATATAAACGTTTTATTATGTAATTTCTAAGATTTTGTAGTTATTTTTTGAGAAATATAAACGTGGTAAGCCTTTACATACTCCTTATTTGTGACCTCCTGTTTTAATGTTTGTTTGTCCTACATTCAACTGTAGGACATTGCTGTCAGCGAAAGATTAGCAGTTACTGCAACACTTTTAGGTTTATTTTTAACTTTGGTCCTTATGTTATACAGAATTTATGTCTATCTCAGTCTATTCTACGATATATTCGAAAAAAAAACCAACGTCTGCATTTAACTGCTTCACGGAAAAACCACCAACAAAAGTGATTTACACGTACTCATACATTTTGGTATATACTCGTATAAAGAAACTGTACCAGATAACCTATCACTACGTCGGTTTACGGAATCACTTCCCTTTACAGAGATGATACAAACCCGATTACGTAAATACCGACGATCCAACCCTATTTTTTATTTACTACAACTAAAATGAGACAAGACAGCAGGCGCCATTATTCTCCATCCCTTGTCAATGTTTTATTCAAAATCTACATTTTCTATTTAACATTTTTCTCCTTTGTACAATCTAAAAAGAGGCTTTTTATAATAAAAACAAGCGTTTTGATGTTTTTTCGCCGGGATTAACGCCCTGAGCTCGGATATAGGAAATTGGAAAATTGTAAGCACAGAAAATAATACGGTATTACTTCGTTGTGCACAGTTTATTACGGGAGGGAAGGGAGCCTCCAATTTGATGGCTCTGTTGAAAAATCAATCAATTTGGGGGTTAAACGGGGTTACGAGACTGTATTGGATGGGTTACCGCTTCTGAAGGAGGTACAATCATTGTACGACTCCAAGATTTGTGTTCTTTCACTCATAAACTGTTTTACGTTCGTTGCGCGAGCATTGATGCTGCTTTACGTTTTTACGTTCGAAATTTTATAACAAAATAATCCTTGAAGTTGATGAACGGCTGAAAAATAAACTGCACTTAAATGTGTGTGTTTGTGTGTGTGCGCCGTGTTTTGTCCCAGTTTTGATAAATCAATATTGGCTTATAACATTTTATCTTTCCTTATCGACAATGTACCTACATTGCAGAAACAGAAGACTTTAGCTGTATTTAGTGCCCTGTCTTGAAAAACGAATTTGTGATGTATTCTCATTCAATAACACTTCGCATTAAATTAACTTAAAAATAATGAATTACAAATATTACGAGTCAGTAAGAGAGAGTAAGGTAAAAGTTTTTAAGACGATTCGATGTCTGTTGCTTAATCACGTATAAATTGCTAAACAAATCGGAGTGAAACACAGTTATATAAATTGTTAGAGCTGCTGTATCAGGCTATAATTTCATTTCAAGTCGTTCAGCCGTTTGAACGTGACGCAACAAACAAAAGGCTGTTTTTTATTACGGGAAAATAACCGGAAGATGAAGTACGTGGGGATAATTGAGGTGTGCGGCTAATTCTATGATATATCTTACTTGGAATAACTTTCAGTTATTACTTTTGTGGTAAATACTCTGTTGTATTTGTTTAAACAATTTTATGTGAATTTAATAATATTGAAAATACCGTGAAATAAAATATAATCATTTTATTTTTACTGCGGACCAGGATATGAAATTTCCTTCTCCTGAAGGTATTTCTGACGAACTTCGATTAAGGAAATTTTTAAAAAGGATATCTTAGAACAACTCTCCGGGCTCGCAAAACGTCATCAGCATCTCTGATGTTACAGATGTCCATGAGCGACGACTACCGCTTACCATCAAGCGGTTCATATGCTTGTTATCCAATAAAAATAATATTATATTTTTCATCTCCCTCTTAAAATTATTAATTTTTAAAATAACGTTTTTTTTGGGTTCTGTGTCAAAGTAATGTTATCATCGTTCATTGACATCGCGTCACTTTGTCATTTCATCCTTTGATAAATAACCATGTATTATGTATATGCTTGTGGATTCGAACTAAACAAATCAAAACAAAACATCGTTTTATTATAAGATAATAAATAACAAAACATTAGTTAAATTAAATAGAAAACTATATTGGAATAATTTTAATTTACAGCCTTTAGACTAGCAGATCAGAAAAGGCAAACCAAAACCATAAGCTATATTCGATAGAAAAAGTTTATAGTGTATAGTGTATAGTTTTGTAGTGGTAGGACTCTTAGCAGAGTCCGCCTGGGGAAGTACCACACCTTTGTCAATTATTCTACCGCCAAGCAGTAATGTGCAAACATTACTGTGTTCCGGTTTGAAGGGCAATGTTTCCAGAGAAATTACAGGGCTTAGAGATATAACAACTTAGATCTCTGGGTGAAGAGCGCAGTGCAGTGCTAGGTAATGATTTGGACTCTTCATGTTCCAATAGCTGCGTGTTACTGTGCTGTTATGTGGCAGGCATGTTGCTTACCATCAGGCACATGACCTGCTCGTCTCGTCACTCTATGCTATAAAAAAAAAAAAAAATCGATATTTTGTTACTGATCTGTTCAATTTGTTTAAAACTCGATCCTCCCCCGCCGCTTCATTCAAGTAAAATGACTACTGTAAAGTAGTCTATCACTCAGACTGTGGGTAACATTTCAAACTATGATAAGTTTTTTGAATAATTAATTAGTTTCAGGGACTGAACAGACATATTAAATGGCTGTTTTCTCTTTATTATATTACTAGCAGCGGTTGTTCTCGTTATTTTCTCGGCATAAAAAATGACCTATGTCTTCTTCTAGGCTATCATAATCTACCTGTGTTCCGAATTTCATATGTTACGCTGTGATTAAGCAACAAACAACTAAACAACCAAACATTGACATTTATAATATTAATAGGACTAGTACCGTAACATCTATTCCACGTTATTTCCGTAAAATTTAAACAAACATTATTCTCGAAATTTCAAGTTCCATATTTTTTTCAATAAAAAGATTATGTAATATACATACAGCTTTATAGTGTACTTACTAGTACATATTTACAGAGTTACTGGTAATCAGTCTGTTTCCATTGAATTGGTTCTTTAATTATAGATAGGTACAACTCTTATTCTAGAACTTTTGTTAAACCTCAATTCATGTTTAAAAAAGAGTTTGATGTTTATTCTTTCTTATTTAGAACAAAAAAAAATCAACGAAAACTAAACTAGAAATGAAGTTTACATTCATCAATTGGTGAACAATATTGGTGGACAATTCACACACAACACCATCTGACCCCAAACTAAGCAAAGCTTGTAATATAGCGGCCAAATAGCTGATAAATTACTTATAAAGTTGTAAATACATACTTATTATACATAGAAACACCTAGACATAGTGCAAACATTTGAATTCATCACACAAATATTTGCACTGGGCGGAAATCGAACCCACGACCCTCGGCTTCGCAGAAGTTACTACCCACTAAGCCACGAGGCCAGTCAATGTACCTAACATGGCCTTAAAATGATGCAGGCTGACTATTATTAATCCTGTATAGTATAGATCAACGGTATTAATGCTGTAACAGCATGTTAAACGTGATAATAATGGTATAGATGGTGATAAATGCTAGCGCATTTATTCTGTAATCTTCGTTTGGCTCGTAGCCTCAGTTAATGAAATATTAGTTCCAGTGAAGGTGAGGTCCGCGTTGACCTTTTCACTGTGAAGTGAAGTGCCGCCGACGTCGGTACCGCACGCGAATGTCAGCGGCCGGACAGCGAGCGCTGCGACGGAATCACTGACACTCTTGATAGCCGAAATGTTATTTAATTACCTCATTTAACAATTCTAGATATTTGTCCAAATTAATATTATGTTATTTTATAAAATCACTTTCATCTACTCTTCTCATACTTACAGTTTTTGTGAGCTATTAAATGTAAGTTTTACACTTGGACACCATCTTTCTTGCCTGATATTTACAGATGGTGCAGTCTACGATGAAGCATGTTTTTTTCAGGGTCATTCAGGGTCCGTGACTTTTGTTATCACAATTATCTTTTTTTTGACGTAGTTCTTGGATTAGGAGAAGAAGAGGAAAATAGGGGGGTGTTGTGAACATTTGAAACCTATTTCTAGCACTAGTCAGTCTGATTTCGTCTGTTGAGCCGATCACTACCGGTTGGGATTCCGATAGTAATCGACTCGAAATCGGCTTTTGCTTCAGCTGCTTCCTCCCGGATGGTGCATGTTACCTAGAAGAAACCGTTTCACTTTCGATTTGAAGATAAATCACAAAATTGTAACCAGCGGAAAAAAATCAACTCGGGCAAGCATTTCACAGCCTAGATGTTTTTATCACATAAGTAGAGTTAAGGGGACATGACCCCCTCCCTCCTCCGTCGTTTGTCGGATACATTTTAGAAAATGTGCAGCAGTTCTCACACCATATTATTTATTTTCCATTGAACAGCCCGTAGTTCAAAAACGGGACATCGTTTCATGGTTAACATGCAGAGTACTCAAACTAAGGGGTTAGACTTCATTTTCTTAATAATAACGTCTTATGTAGGGAATGCGTTGCCTGGTTGGGTTTTGCAAGTGAAGGTTGCGTCGAATTAATTTGATAAGTATACTCTAAAGTGTAACGAATTAGCTTAGCGCCAATTCAGGCAAGATGACAATCAAGTGTAAACCTCTTATTGAATCAGATGTTTATTTGCTTGACTGTTGGTAAGTTTTAACCTGAATGGATCTCTTTGCGAAGTTTGCCTGGGAAAGTACCACACTTTTGTCAGTTATTCTACCGCCAAGTAGTAATGTGCAAACATTACTGTGTTTCGGTTTGAAGGACACTGTTTTCAGTGAAATTACAGGGCTTAGAGACATAATATCTTAGATCTCTGGGTGACCAGCGCAGTGCAGTGCTAGGTAATGATTTGGACTATCATGTTCCAATAGCTGCGTGTTACTGTGCTGTTATGTGGCAGGCATGTTGCTTACCATCAGGCACTTGACATGCTCGTCTCGTCACTCTATGCTATAAAAAAAAAAAAAAAACATCATAATATATATCTGGGTGACGAGCATAGTGTAGTGTTAGGTAATGACTTGTGCTCTTCATGTTTCAACAGCTGCGTATCACTGTGCTGTTATGGGCAGGCATGTTGCTTACCATCAGGTACATGACCTGCCTGTCTTGTTACTCTACCTAAACTATAAAAATATCAAGAGTGGTTTCTGAAAGCATTAGACTGCATTTTCGCTTTACATCCGATAAGCTGGCAATTAAGCACAAAACTAGAAAGAAAAGAAAAAAGTTTCTTTACACTTCTTTGACATTGTCCGATATTATAATCCTACTAATATTATAAATGTCAATATTTTGATGTTTGTTGCTCAATCACGTCGTAACGAATCGGGCTGAAATTTAACAACATGATAAGATAAGATAAGATATTATTTATTATTACAAAATATACACAATTATCATTATAATACAATAATAAATGCTACATTTATAACTCGTCAGTCTGAATACATTTTAAACTTAGGTAATATACATATCTTTCCACACTCTGAGCAACTTTGTACAAATTGTCAAATTATATAAATAATCAATTAATTCATGTTTAGCAACATGGATAGATTATGGCCTGGAACAACAAATAGGTTACTTTTTTATCTCGGGAACTACGCGGCTAAAACCGCGTATAGTTGCTAGTATTATTTTAATTTAAATAGATACTTGTACGTTTCATAAATTAATCTCAATTGTAACGTTTTTTATAACGAAATATCCAATAAAATGTACTTAATTTGATTCTTTCAAAACTAGAACGTGTACCCAAACATTGAACGGTGAGTTGAAAAGCGTTCCGCTACCGTCCCCGAAGTCCTGAGCGCAACGACACAACTCCACCAGACACTAATGTCTCATTCATCGCGACAGGTAGCCCTATCTCTGTTTGCATCCTATTTAAAACTCCCTCGGACAGTTAAAAGGAGTCAAAGAAAGCCTATCTCTTCCGTTTACATGTTTGCTCTGCCAACTTCGCTCACTGTCGCTGTGTGCGTCTGAAGCGCATACACGTATTTATACCTACCTTGTGTGTGTATATTAGGGATGTCACTGCCCCAGTTTTTCAGTTTTTCACAAAGATTGTTTGTGAAGGTTTGCAGGTGCTAATTAGGCGCGATCGATGCGGCGTTTTTTTCCGTAAAAAGTTTCCCGTCAAAGTTACAAGTAACTTTTGCCACAAGCTGCGCGGATTGTTTCTGTGAGGAAACGTTTAGATTTATTTTTGAAGGTAGGTAACAAAACGGGGAGTAATTTGAAATGCGGCGGAGCTTGACACGAATCATGGTGTAGGAAAATCACGCAAACGAAAAAAGCTCGGTACTCCGGTTGCAGTGTACATTGAAATCCACTGAAAATTGTCATGCTATCAAAAATTTACTTCCTAGAAATTTTAATGAATTCAATTTTTTTCGTTAGTAAAGAGTGACAAGATGAGCAGGACATGTGCCTGATAGCAAGCAACATTCCTGCCACATAACAGCACAGTAACATGCAGTTATTGGAACATGAAGAGTCCAAATCATTACCTAGCACTACAGTGCACTCGTCACCCAGAGATCTAAGATGTTATATCTCTAAGCCCTGTGATTTCTCTGGAACATTGCCCTTCAAACCGGAACACAGTAATGTTTGCAGATTACTGCTTGGCGGTAGAATAAATGGCAAAGTTTTAGTACTTTCCCGGGCGAACTCTGCCAAGAGTCCTACCAACACAAAAAGTTCTAAAGTATTAAAGTAATTTTTATGCTATCGAGATGTTTTCAGGTAACCCTAGGCCTTTAGAAGTACTTTAGTTTACAAATGTAAGCATGTGTGGGTGCCGACTAATGTAGACTGTAACCGCGCTGCCCGCGAGATGTCGCTTTGTCGCCCAGCATCATTACTGACAGTTTTTGTCACGACAGGATTCATAAAAAACATTTGTTAGTCTTAAAAAGCAATCTGCAAACACATTTGTGTAATGTAGTGGTTTTGTTCTGTGTTATTAATACGAGTAAGCTTTGGATTAAACAATGAAAACCTTGTTGTTTTAAACTTGGAGCTTTTTTCTCTACTACTCCAATAACTTAGTATTTGTTACTTGCTACCCGTCAAGCAGCGCGGAACCTCGCGGGTTCATAGCCGGATATGACTCATCTTGTGAAAGAAAATTGAATCTACCCTCAAAAATTTTGAGGTTACTTTTGACATAACAAATCATAAGTGAAGGTAAAACATATATATTTTTTTATTGGATAAAAAAAACTACAAACAAGTGAAATAAATTAATAGAATTTGTCTTAAAATTAAAATCAAGCCACGAGTTAAAATAATTTGTCAACTATGACTTCTAAAAGATTAGAAATAGATGTACCTACTCGTTGTACCTATACTCATTAAATTCATGTTGTCATCCGTTAAACAACCTGAAAAAACACCTGAT
Organism: Ectropis crepuscularia; assembly: GCA_963693475.1. Classification (NCBI taxonomy): domain Eukaryota; kingdom Metazoa; phylum Arthropoda; class Insecta; order Lepidoptera; family Geometridae; genus Ectropis; species Ectropis crepuscularia. The sequence goes on along the minus strand of OY856344.1, from coordinate 747,100 downwards.
TTAATTTTCTAACCACAATTATTTATTAGACTCTCGTTTGAAATGATAATAGAGTTCAGACTAATCGTATTAAAGTCTAAAATTTACCTCTGCGTGACATCAAAGGTTCAGATTTCAGAGCTAATTGGCTGGAGTTCTGATGCTATGACGGCTTTGCCACTAATCAGAAACTAACGTAAAGCCTTGACACGTTTCAAATAATCACGCCAAAATCTTACAAGTCTAGCAAGCGGAGCGGAGTGGGCGGATGGGCCCGAGGCTTGCGCGGCGCGGCTCAGTGGGGCCCGAGCGTTGGCGGAGGGCAGACGTGTCGCGCGCGCTGCCCACATACCGCAATCGCATCGAGCGAACAGTGGAAACCGATTTTCCAAAACATATCCGACTGGGTGACAGTGCAAGTGCCAGTGTGTGAATCTCAATAGCGTTGTGAATGACGTGTGCCGTGAACGTGGATTGAACCGCTCAGGTACAGTGATTTTGTTCATTTAACGCCTAGAGCTCGTGTCCTGGTTTAAAGGTAGGTGTTATATCCCTAATTTATGTATGAGCCGGTTTAGGGTTTCTTGAAAATTAAATGCACACATATAAGGGGTTGAATGCTGATTTGGGTATGCAATCAGAAGGAAATGAAAGTTCGATTGTTCGATGGTTCCCATTAACGCATCACGGTGAGCTTGCGTATTTTGTATCGTGTATGCCGTAAATAAAACTACGTTAATGTACACAAGTGGCCAAGAATACAGGTCAGCCGTGAAACAGTATAATGATTCTGTTTATTTAGGCAGAGCTTTTAATTTAAGATCGGTTTTTAGGCGCTACATTTGTGGACATACCTTATTTGGTTAATTTGATAATGTAGTTGGTAGAATTATGGTAATAGCAATATCATATTAAATAAATTCATAAAATATTATTATAAAAAAAAGGTCAATTCATAAAATAGTTTAATGCAAAATAGGCTGAAAATATTTTAGTCCCAATTTGGGCGCCACTTTTACAGAAATCAGTTCAGTCGGGTATTGCTTACGTAATTTGAAAATAATTCCAAATACTGAAATACGGTTATTGTTTTTCAATTCTGTTGGGATGGTTAAAAATATTCTTAAACTATATTTCTGTAGAATAATGACTAATTATTAAAATCATTAGATAAACTGTCCGTTATATTATTGAATCAATACGTAGTTTAGAAAACTTAACTTATCAGCATTTGTTTGGAAATGGAAATGACTTGTTAACTACTGTATTTGTTTATAGAAATGTGATACATGTTATATATATGTCTATATGGTACATAAAACTGTTTCAAAAAGCCAGGCTCCACCACATATTGACAGAAAATATTCTGTAATAAATGATAAAAGTTCAGTGAATAACCGTCACAGCGTAAAACAACTACTAATACCACTACTACTAAAACCTCCTCGTAAACGTTTAAATAATGTTTTACTTTTGCTATTTCTTGCCCCGTAAAAGCTATGCAATTAAAATGTAAAGTACGCCGCTGAACGTTTTGCCAAGTATAAAAACGTTTGGGAACGAGCAAACAAACCTTTCAGGCGTAATATTACGTACACAAAAACGCACTTAAGCATTCCTGCCATATTGTGTACTTGGCTAACATTTGAAATATTTATTCCGACACAGCGGTGACTCCGCAGATGTTGAATAGACACCGTATTCTTCTATATGTGAAAAAATACACAGTAAAATAATCGGTTACCTACTCAAGACTTGTGCTATCCAAAAATCTATTCCATTTTCAAGCAGAGTCAAATTGCCGATTGTTATGTCGACTAGATTGAAAGAAATAAAATTGAGCTTAAATCGGGTTTTGTTAATATACGAGTAACAATGAGCAATTGATAGAACCAAACTGCTTAAGTACTGTTACCGTTTTCATCAAAATCACCGGTTTTTTTTGTGAAGTTTTTACGAAATTCGAGAGTTAAGAATGTTTTTAAATGTAGGTTGTGTATATGTCGTACCATTGGTTCAGGAATGAATCAAACGATGACTGACTCTTAAATTGACACCAAAAAGAGGTTTTGTTGCATGGGGGTAAGTAAATTGAAAATGCCAAACTGCTAACCGTAATCACTAATACATTTTGAAAAGCTATACTTTTACTATTTTAAAAACTCTAGCATAAAAAAAGATTTCCAATGTATTGCTTCTCAATTTGATGATTTTGTAACTGTATGTAGCATCGTCACATTTGTCAAGAACTGGTGATTAAATTGGTTTGTAATTGTTATTTCAGTAGAAGGTATTTTTTTACCTTTTTCCTTGTCATAAAAACTAACAGGTATAAATCTCGCTAAACTGTGCACTTAATAATTTTACAGTCAATATTATGGTATGGTTATACATTTAATGGTCCGAAAATTTAATTGTTACTCGAAATACATTTATGTATCACGGAATTTAAAGTTTTTCTTTTTTTTAATACATTTAAATGGCTTAAATATATTCGTTTAAAAAGTGATGTGTTTATGATGCGGGCAATAGCCATTTTCCTGCAAAGATTTTTGTGACGTAAATTTCTTTAGTGTAGAAAATTAAAGCAAAATAATTAAACTTGCCGTATCTATTACATTTATAATGTTGATCTTTGGTTGCCTCTCTTATCGCTTTCAAAGAGGAAAATGCTACAAAGTTCAGTTGCTAAAAGGATAACAAATAATTATTACGAACATTGTGTCTTTTAATTTTCCTTATGGGATGCTGTATTAAAAGGGGTTTCTTTTCGAATAAAAGCTAATAAATTTTTTCATAATATGAAAATATGCTAAAAGTTATAAGAGTCGTAGAGTGAATTAATTGTATTTATACCTAATACGCTGGGAAAATTTGCCCACAGCTCAGTCGAACCAAAACTAACAATTGAAGAAAAGTCAGATCGAAGTTGAAATGTTTGTGACGTCATACATTAATTTTATGTGACATAAGTTTAATGAGACAAATTTGAGTGTAATTAAAATGTATAGCGGTAAAACTCCAAAAACTTAAACAACAAATAAAAATAAGATAAAAAGAGCATCTTCTAACGCGTTGGCTGAATCTGACGACGCTTGACAGAAAAAAGAAACACATTAAAAAACATTTTAATGTGGTTCTTTCTTTCCCAAATACACGATAATTATTTTTCATTTATATGAATACAATTTTTTTATTCTTTTTGATAAACTCTCTTTCACTCAGAATGAATTTGTATCTAGGACATTTGTTAATGGGAAAATTATTTAGATGCCTGCGAAAGGAATTTCGTCGAATTATTTCGTTGTCATAGTTTGATTGACGGATGTATATACTCGTATTTGTTATTTTGTATTTTTTGGTATGTTTGAGAAAAGTACGAGTTTAAGGTAATAAGTAAAAAATGCAAAAAATATTTATAAAATAAAAATGTGTTATTGTCTATCTCAATCTATTTCTTAAATTAAATATGTAATCTTTTAAAGATTATCGATTTTTTTAACTCAACAATAAAATGTAGCATAAGTGTTCTAGACTTCTAGTTATAATCTTTATTTTTTTTTTTATTTTTTTTATACCATAGAGTGACGAGACGAGCAGGTCATGTGCCTGATGGTAAGCAACATGCCTGCCACATAACAGCACAGTAACACGCAGCTATTGAAACATGATAGTCCAAATCATTACCTAGCACTGCACTGCGCTCGTCACCCAGAGATCTAAGATATTATGTCTCTAAGCCCTGTAATTTCTCTGGAATCATTGCCCTTCAAACCGGAACACAGTAAAGTTTGCACATTACTGCTTGGCGGTAGAATATTTGGCAAAGGTGTGGTACTTCCCCAGGCGGACTCTGCCAAGAGTCCTACCACTACAAAAATTACCACTACAAAAAAACCACTACAAAAAAAAAAACTAATTATGCTTAAATATAAACCCGATTCGTTCAGCCGTTACGATGTAATTGAGCAACAAATATCAAAACATCCAAACGTGGACATTTATAATATTAGTAGAATATTTATAATATTATTTTAAAAATACTCTAATATTATTTTAATTTTTAATTCTTGCTAAAAACTTGTGCAAACCAAACTATGTCGAATTTTATGGTTCCGCAAAACGTAGAAATGGAACCCTTATAGATTCGTCTTTATATCTGTCCGTCCGTAAATCACAGCCAATTATTTCCGAATCTATAAGAACTCAAAAACTATACTGTTGAAACTTGGTAAATATAATTATTCTGTGAACCTCATTAGAATTCTTACATTCCGCATTATTACACAAATATCTAAATAAAAGCACTAGATGTATATTTTTTTTCATTAAACCCATACGTGTGGGGTGTCTATCGATAGGTTTTCAAAAAAATAATAATGTTGGAGTTTCTAATTTTTTTTTTTCTATACTGAATAGTTTGCGCGAGAAACACTTCCAAAGCATGTCCACGCCCTTTTACTTCTAAAATGATAAAACTAAAAAAAAGATGTACACTACCATGCTAACTTTCACTGAAAATTGGTTTGAAATCGATCTAGTACTTAAGTAGTTTTCTTTAGTACGTCATAAAATACACTATTATTTTTTTATATCATCGATGTTTTCGTCGATCAAAGTTACAACAAACTACAAGAACTTATGTCTTATATGTTACTTGCTGCTACGGAACCCTTCATGGACGGGTTCGACTCGAACTTTCGAACTCAAAAAGCGGCCGCTTTTATCTAATGTTTTAAGTCCGTATCAATTTATTTGTTCTTTGCGACGTTGATGAAACTCAAATAAAACAGGATTAAGCAAAGAACAAATTCTGAAATACTACTATTCCATAAAAGTTCCGAAAATAACCATTAAACCAGTCTTTTATTCGAATCACTGGTGAACACTTCCAATTTAAAATCATATTCATGGCTGTTGCAATAAAGTCCATACTTTATCATTCTCTCTTGCTGAGAGGAGTGATTTTACAAATCTAACTTCACTATTAATAATTATTAAGGTGATAAAATAATGATGTCGAACTCACACGCCGTTAGCGAACTAATTCAACACAAACGGGTACATTCGGCTCGAACTTAGGAAGTTCTAATCGAAAACATGTTACATGTAAGTTGTAAGTATGTTAGGGAGTCTAGTTTGCGAGTTACACTCATGTTTGTAATCAGTGATTAATTTGACGCCGCCGGCGACGACCGGGCTAACTTACTTAGTACCGAGCTTGTCGGGAGATCTCTGAACTACGCTCTCAAACTAGTCAACGATAGAAAAATATATACTAGAACCTACGCAGTGGCGTTGCTAGGCGTGGGTGAGATAGGCCCTCGCTTACGTCCTCGCACTTAAAAGGGCCTTGCAGTGCTTCTTTAAATACGCAATCATGTCTGGATATGACATAAAATTCCCCTCGACTATATCTAAATTGAAAAAAATTGCAGACCTAGGAACTGCCGATAGAAGTGAAAACTTATAACTCAGAATTTGTTTGATAGCTTACTTTGGAAACTACGCGGGTGAAACCCGAGGGCGTGGCCATGAGCATGGCTATATAGGAATTCGTAAGCATGCTCATTGTGCTGATGCATCATGCTCATCGGAAATGCTGACACATTTCTAGATGGCCAATGGCCATGGTCCAGAGTTTACCCGATGATTTCCTATTATTCCCGAGCGTGACGCTAAAATTCAATTCACAGCCCACGAAAAAGCTGTCTCTGGTGCGCCAAAAGCAGTTTTCAAAAAAAATTGGCCACCCTCGTCGCTTTCTTGAACTTGAAAGATAAGATAAGATAATTATTTATTGACACATTAATACACACACTAACCTTAACTGCAAAATGTTTACAACCAAAATTTAATATAAATCATGATAATATGTGTCTCGTCACTTTACACCATAGTTAAAGTACAGTTAATTAGTTTGCCGTGTAGGGGCAAAATGATTATTAATAATAAATTTAATTGAAATTACAACAAAACACAACTTCTAGTTTAACCTCCCAGCCCTTGTTTTTCCATGTTCATGTATATTTATTGGGTGACTCGTGGTGATAAAAGAAAAGTCCACGTCGATAATAGTCCATGCAGCGCTACTGGTACCACTCTTGCATAGTCTCTCTCAGGAAGTTCCACACCTTTGCCAGTTATTCCACTGCCGAGCAGTTATGTATCTACAAATATAACTGTTCAAGTTTTAAGGGCCATGTTTCAAGAGAAATTACAGGGCGAAAAATAAGTTATAGTCTATCTCCGATTGATGAATGCAGCACAGTGCAAGGCGGCGATCAGAAAACTTTACGTTCAAATAACTCCTTGGCACTGTGCTATTATTGGCGCACGCTCACTATTCGTAAGTATTGTCTTGTTTCTTTTTCGTACAATATATTCATTTAGTCGTTATTGTACAAATATAAGAACAATGTCTACGAAGTTACGGCTGGTCTAGTCGGGAGAACGGCGACTGCCGATCCGGAGACCCCGGGTTCAAACCCCACACGCACCACTGTCTTTTCGAAGTCATGTGCGTAATGCTGCACTTAAACTTAAAATGCCAAACTTAAAACGGTAAGGGAAAACATCGTGAGGAAATCGACATGTACCTAGAATCTTTGGAAGTCATGTGTCATCCGCCAACCCGCACTGGGCCAGCGTGGTGGATTATGGCCTTAACTCTCTCCTTGCGAGAGAAGGCCCCGAGTCCCAGCAGTGGGAACGTTTAGTGGGCTGTTGATGATGATGATTGAAGAACAATGTCATGATCACTATAAGCAGCCCACTAGTTGTTCCCGCTGATGACTCGGGTCCTTCTTTCGGAACCAGAGTCAAAGCCATAATCCACGTCGGATAAGCCCACCAGTCGGAACTAAGTTTATGTCTGTCTGTTTTTAACTATTATTACCGTATGATGTTTTTGAAGTACATATTTATGAAGTCACACATATAATATGTATCTCAGTTTATCAACCGACAACAACCGCATGTTAGTCAATCGTAACAAAACAAAGATATATAGAAAAAGCGACATCGTTTCATGATTGATGTTCCAAAAACACGAACAAAAAGATTTGACTCTGCTTTTGTGATAAGAACGTCAAGATTGTGGAATACGTTGCCCGAGTGGGTATTTCCCGTTAGTTACAATCTTTGTGTCTTCAAATCGAGAGTGAATCGGTTTTCTCTAGGTAAACGCGCTCCATCGTAGACCGCATCGTCGCTTAACATCAGGCGAGATGGCGGTCAAGTGTATACCAATAAAAGTAAAAAAAAAAAAAAGATCATAGAACATTGCTAGCATCGTTAGTAACAACGTTCTATTATATTAATTTTCTATTTAAATAAGTAACAATCTTCTCTATTTAATACTTATTGAATAATAAAGCGTGGGTTTGGCTTCTACAAATTACTTAAGAGAATTTGTGTAATAACTACTATAATTTGCTTTAATAAATGATCTTAAGATTTATTACAGTAAAATGTTAGTATTTCTTGTAGATTGTATCTTTTAAACGGACCTCTCATTTGTTTTAACGTGTGCACCTTAATGTGGCATTAGTAAAATGAATACTATTGAAAAGCTCCTTTACGAGTTATAGCCAAAACAAATCTTAATTACTTATTTACTTTCACAAAAAAAAACTCGATAATAGTATATTTAGCTCATGTTTTTTTTTGGTATTTACTAATATTACTTCAATCTACTTCATCGTTTTATTTTCATTTTTCGTTTTATTTTTGTAGTCGCACGAAATCGCAACGTATTCGCGTTTTAGAAAACAAGAGGCCAAATTTGGGCAAAACCGGTTTTGGGACTTTAAAACCTTATTTTTTCATGATAAACATACTCGATTATTACTTTATTTTGATGCCTAAGAGATAGGTGATAATATTTATCAGTACATTGTCGTTTACAGACACACAAAATTTGGTTTCATTTTTTAGTTATGATTTTTTGTGTGACGTCACGACGCCGACCGCGTCGCGAGTCGGGCTTAATAGGTTAATTTCCCAACAAAAACCCAGTCTTACATTTCTGTAGCCATAAATGGTCTACGTGTATTAATTTACATTAATCTGCTGAAACTTTTAATTGATAGAAAGCGAGCCGTGCGGGTATCGACATGTTGCGGGCGAAGTTGGAAAAACACTAATTAGGAAATAGAACGCTGGACCTCGGTCGGCGAGCCCAGACTTGCCAGAGATCCTGTTAGCTGTACATTAAAAAAAAAATATAAATATTGGTGGACATCACACACAACACGATCTGACCCCAAACTAAGCTAAGCTTGTACTATGGCGGCCAGATAGCTGACATAATACTTATATAATTTTAAATACATACTTAATATACATAGAAACACCCAGACACAGTGCATTGGGTGTCTATTGCTTCCCCGTACGACCACTGTTCCTTTACCATATGTACATAATGCTACTGTTATACTAAACTATGTTTTATAAATTCGATTGGCAAAAAAAATGTGCATACGGCACTGTGTTCCGGTTTGAAGGGCAATGTTTCCAGAGAAATTACAAATGCATGTCGCTTACCACCAGTTACATGACTTGCTTGTCTCGTCACTTTTTAATATCGAAAATCTACCTTTATATTAAATTTCATCTAGAACTCTTTGGTAGTTTTCACTTCAAATAGTAACAAACATACAAAGTTTCACATTTATGATATAAAGTAGGATGTAGGATACATTTATAGTAGGATAACTGTTATACTAGCTGGTTTGGACGTTTTTTCTTCAAGTTTGCTTTAACTTAATTAGTGTTGTTTAGTTTTTGCGGCGACCTAGATTTCGTGGAAATTTCATTTGAACCTCGAGCTCTCCAGCTCGGTTTACTGATTAATTACTCTTGATTTTCGCGTTCATTTCTATTTTCTTTTCTTAATTATTTTGATACTTAGGTTAAATTATGGTGACTTTCATTCATTAGGTGGTTTATTCAGAATTTCAGACCTATTTGAAATGATACTACAACAGTTGACATGGAAAACATTAGCAAACGTAGCAAGTCGTAGGCTCTTAGTAAATGTGCTACACGATGCTACGAAGTTTCTTCCATTTATCACGTCTGACTGTAGCGTCGTAGCGTACCGTAATGTCGTAGCGTCGTAGTGGAAGTAATGGAAAAATTGTAGATAACTGAATTTTAAAATGTTCATGAAATAAACTTCAATAAATATTACTAGTAATAAAAAAAAAACATGAAAATGTGTATGTATTATATATATTGGAATCGTATAGCAGCCCATTAAACATTTTCACTGGTTAGACTTGAGGCCTTCTCTCACAAAGAGAAAGTAAAGGCCATATTCCACCACGCTGGCCCAATGGATTGGTGGAGGACGCATGATCTGAAGATTATAGTACCATGTCGATTTGTTATAATAATTATAGTCCTCATGTCCTCAATATGTTTTTATTTCACTATTCTAAGTGGTAAGCGGTATTACGCATATCACTTTGAAAATTCAATGGTGCGCATAGGAGTCGAACCTGGGGCTCCAGATCGGCAGTTGCCGTTATCTTGACTAGGCCAGCCGTAACTTTATCATAAATCTGGAATAGCGACGTATTTCATTGTAGGTAAGGAATGGGAACTAATCGGGTCAACCCGCAGGGCTTACCAATAGTTATATACAACTGATCTTTAAACAATATCTGTAGTACCGTAATACAAGTAATACATTAACTCTGTACAAAGTAGGTTTGGGTCCACACCCGACGAGTGGGCTCTCGCGAGGGTTCCTCCGCGACGCACAATGGTTCCGTATGATTTACGCCGCTGCTAATTATCGCTTAACACCCTGTCATCCATTACCGGGCGCGCCGTGAAACTGTCAAATTCTGCCAACTTCGAACAATGCGTGCGACAATTTGCTTTTTGAGGGTACGCTGATTTTGGCGAACTTTGCAAGTGAAACGTGTGCCTACTCATTCTGCTTAGAAAATAAAAATTGGTCTGAATCACGGAAAAATTCGTCAATTTTTAAATTTCGAACCCCTACTTTCGCATTCTGTAAGAAAAGTCCTGTATTTCTCAAATAGTGATACTATGGTGTTCAACTGTTTGATCACTATATTCTTCTCTCATCTTATTTGGATATTTGGTATTTCTACTTATTTAGATTGTATTTCAAACAATTTTGTGTACTGATACTTTCACATAATTTGAATTGTTATGTAATTAAAACAATATGATGCGTTTCTGCTAGCTCTATTAGACATGCAGTGATACACAATACCTTATTTGGTAGCATTATATTTGTTGGGGTAAACGGGAGGCCGTAAATTTGCAGCTCAGAATAGAATTATATGTCGAAACGTTATACTAATATTAGTGGATAATTCACACACAACACTATTTGACCCCAAACGAAGCAAAGCTTGTAATATGGCGGCCAAATAGCTGATATAATACTTATATAGGATATTACTATATCTTATTCCTTTAAACGAGCAATTCTTGTATATAAATTTGTGTAAATAGATGGAATCTGAATCTCGGAAACGGCTCGAACGATTTTGATGAAATTATGTATGCAGGGGGTTTCGGGGACGATAAATCGATCTAACTAGATTTTATTTAAAAAAAACGCATATTATACGCGTTTTTGGACAATGAAAAACTGTCACATTAGACATTAGAGTGCGAAAGTAAATTTCGCCGCGTGACGCGACAGCGTAATAGCTCAGAAGGGAAGTCGGGGCGGTCATAGCGATCACGCATTAGTAGTTGCGTGTTCGAATCCAGACGGCTTCTCTTTTTTTCATGATTTCTATTTTTTTTTAATTAAAATCTATTTCTTGGAAACCGAGCACAGCTCGGTCACCCATGTACTAATACTTAAATACCATCTCTAGCTTTAAGAATGAAAGCTAACATCGTGAAAAAACTGATTCATTATGAACTAATATATTTCTCGAGCACTTGGTCCATCAGGCCGAATAATACTTGGCCAGCATTGTGAATGAGATGAACGACGAATGACCTAAGTCCTTCATTAAGAAGGGACCGGGCCACATTGGGAATTACAATATTAGTTAATGCGTTCCACAAGTGGTTTTCCCACATAGTTCCCTTGTTCATCGTTTTCCCGTGATAAAAATAGCCTACAGACTGTAATCTCACCGTGTTCCAAGTTTCAGTACGATACGTTTAGCCATTTTGACGTGATTTAGCAGCAAAGATTTAAACCATCACATTTAAAAGTAGGATGGACATATACAGAAAATTTGCGTTCTAATGTAGATAGATAGCATCGCTGCCTGATTTCAGGCACCATGGCACTCAAGAATGATCCAATTAAAGCCAAAAACTCCAATGATAAATTTGGTAGACCAACAACTATCATAGGTCCAAAAATAATAATAAACAAACGAAAACTCGACGCAAAATATTGACATTAGGTATTAGCCGTATAACTATAAAACTGACAGTTTTTTTCCATTACACAGACAAAATAGCATAAAAAAGCACTACTTTTTAACTGGCCACAAAGTTCCATAACCAACGATTTGTGAAACATCGCGTGCTGCGTTTGCCGGATCCCACACGTCGGGTATCATGCGAACATTCATCGGTCATTATGCAAACATTCGTCGGCCATCATGCGAACATTCGTCGGCCATCATGCGAACATTCGTCGGCCATCATACGAACGTTCGTGAGTACACAGGGTCGCCAGCGGCATCTAACCGATTCATGGTGTATTCTGATTTCATGGACTCGTTTTATAGCGCGATAGTGTAAACCCCGGTTTATGAAGCCATTTTCTTTTAGCATCTCGTCGGTTTTTGTTTGAAGCTTTCCCGTTGAGTTGTGACAGCTTTGATGGGCTTTTTGATGTTCGGTTCCGCGGATCTGAGGTTTCATGAGAATGTTTGTTTAGTAATGAACCACTTTTTTTACGAATCTTTCGAAAGCTCGACACAAATGTTTAGTAAAGATATTAATGAAAATACAGAGGTTTTTGCTGACAAAATGTTACAGGTTTAGTGTTTGCTTTTACGTGCCATCCTACCTACTAATATTAAAAATGCGAAACTTTGCGTGTAGGTATGTCGCTCATTCACGTTGTAGTGGTTAAACGGGTTCGGTTGTTTGGAACACAGATTATGATCTGGAATAACACCGCAGGTTTTATTGAAGGAAAAAAAATGGTTGTCTGTAAAGTCGGGTTACTGACGTTAGTTGAACGTGACAACTTCAACTACGCCTTAGAGCGAGGTAACGCCGGCGGCGAGGTAACGGCGTTAACGGCACATGACGTCATGTTTTGCGGGCGTGCAGCCGGCTTCATCGAATTATAAGACGTTGTCACGTCAATAAAGAAAACAGGAATTTCGCGGGTCCACAGGACGCTATTAGTAAAACATAAACCAAAAACAACTGAACCAGATTTTATAACTATTTAACTATGAAAAAAGTTAGTTTAAAAGTAATTTTGTTTTAATTTCTGGGCAACGAACTGTTACAACGCTAAAACTGCTAATCCTGCAGAAAGTCAATTCCTCGATTTCGATATTGGCGATTCCGCAGTATTTTGGTAAATGAAATCGAACTCTCTAATAAATCTCCCAGTCAGTTCTCGAAAGGTTACTCTGCCTCTCAGCTTGCGGACCTGGTTCATGCCCGCCGGACCTGAGACCTCAGAGACCCCCTAAGTGCCGCGCGCGTCTATTTTCAATTTCGGTTGGTCTAGGCAAAGCCCTTTTATACAAATCCAAAAGTTTGTCAAGTGTTTGTTTAAATCAAATAAAAAGTAAATAAGTACAATTAGTTTTTTTTTTAGACTCAGTGATTTTCGACCTGACAGAACGCTGAATATTAATTTGAACTCTATATCTTCCAGTAGCTACATACTACGCTGTATGAGCCTGGCGTGTTGCTTACAATAAAACGCACTTGCTCACCTCACCAGCTTTAAGATGCCTGAATCGTGAATGTCTATAATATTATTTTATACCCAATAAGTATTTGTGGTCATTTCACACACAACATCATCTAGCCGCAAACTAAGCAAAGCTTGTACCTACTATAAGAGGCAGATAGCTGATTTAATACTTACAAATTTTTAAATACGTAAAGTTACTTATTATACACAAAAAACACCAAGGCACAGGTATCAAATAAGGTATCTATTTTACAGCTCTGTTGTCTCTTTTCCAAACTGATCTCTAAATTTTATAATACCACTTTAAAATTCAGGCAAATGAAGTTTTCAACGAGTTGTCAACGTTTTGAAGCCGAGAAGAAGTTTCAAATGTAAATAGCACTTTGCCAGCTTAGATTGTATAGTGTCAAGGCATTAATTACGAGTTACAGTTTCTAGTTGTACTTGGAACTTTTGTATTTATTGGCAAAGTTTGTGACTTGAGATACTTTTTGATGGTTGAGTTTGGAGGTGCCATCATTGAAGGCCCGTGGCGCAAGTGTTAAATTTTAAAGTGTTAAAGTGCTATATACGCTACTATTGTACAGTGATCTGGGTCGATATATATTTTTTTATAGCAAAGAGTAACGAGACGAGCAGGACACGTGCCTGATGGTAAACCACATGCTTCCCCATATTAGCACAGAGGAACATGAAGAGCCCAAATCATTACCTATCACTGCACTCCGCTCGTCCCCCTGGGATATAAGACATATATTATTATCACTTTGCCCGTAATTTCACTGAAAGCATTGTCCTTCAAACCAGAACATAGTGATGCTTTCACATTACTGCTTGGAGGTAAAATTAATGGCAAAGGTATTAATGAGTAATTAATTAATTAGTACTTCCCGAGGTGACCTCTGCGAAGAGTCCTACTATTATATTATATTACTAGCTGTTACCCGCGACTTCGTCCGCGTGAATTAAATACTAAGGTAACTGAGGCAGTACCTATTTTTATACCCAGTCACATTTACGGTCACTAAAAACAGGTTATAGTAAAACAATTTCATAAAATTTCATCAACATCGGTCCAGTTGTTTAGATGTAAAAGCGTAAGAGACATTTGTTCCCCATTTCAACTCCAGTTTCATCCCCGTACAGTTCGAAATTACAAAATTGCTAGAACAAACATTTATTTGCTTCGTGTCAATTGCTTATAGTACACAGAGTTTCATGGTTTTATTTTCAGCGATTTGAATCTTCCATGTATACTTTCATCCCCCATTTCATCCCTATACAGTTCGAAATTACAAAATTCGTAGAACAAATATTCGTTTGTTTCGTGTCAAGTGTCTATATTCAGAGTTTAATCGTTTTATCTTCAACGGTTGGGATCTTCCACGTTGACATTCATCCCCTATTTCAACCCCAATTTCACCCCCGTACAGTTTGAAATTACAAAATTGATGGAACAAACATTTAATTGCTTCATGTCAAGTGTCTAGATACAAAATTTGATAACTTTGAAAATCACGAATTTTCATACAACCGTCCATCCCTTGTTTCACCCTCTTAGGGGTTGAATTTCGCAAAACCCCGTCTTAGCGAGCACCTAAGTGCTAAAAGGGACCTCCATGCAAAATTTCAGATTCCTAGCATTTGTAGTTTCTGAGATTCCTTGATGAGTGACCTTTCGCTTTTATAGATATAGATATTGAAACGCTAATCTTATACAATGATTTGAGTGGGTATTTAGAAGAATACAATAAGTGATATCGCCAATCGTCAACAGTCATGAGTAGTTGCGGGGAGTTTAGTTGACGAATAGGTACTTAACTCCATTTGCGTGTAAACAAATTCAATTAATCGTTTATCATTTAATTTCGATTCTTCATGTTGAAATGGCTACGCAACATTGATCTGTAATACCTCTTCTAATCTATTATTCTGCAACGCCGTACAAAAATCATGCGACAAGGAGAAATGATCGAGGGTTGCAACCCCCCCTCTTCGACTGTACTCAGTTGGACAGCTTACAAGTGACGGCATAGTGCTGAATCTTTTGACTTTATACCCTTCTTTCATCCTACATAGATCTCCTGTGGGTTCATTTACTACGTAATTTTTGTTGACGGGCCTGTAGTCTATAATGGGAAGTCGGTCGTTTACTGTCAGGAGCACGTTTTGTTCGTACGCAAATAATTTATTTTCCCCGAAAAAATAAATCGATTTCAACTTAAATTCAATTCAGAAACTCGAGAAAATGTCTTAAGAAACTATCGCTAATCATCAAGATAATAAATAAAAGATATTTTTCATTTTTCAAAACCCGCCACACAGATTTCAATAAAATTTAAGTAGACCTGTATGGCGCCACCTCTGTACTTACTATTATCTACCAAATAAAATAATTGCCGGACCAATCGCGTAACATGCATCCAAAAAAACGTACAACCAAATTAAGAACCTCCTTTTTTGAAGTCGGTTAAAAATATCAATTTTGCCTCAGAAATTCCAAGTAAGTATAGAAGATATTTGAAAATTTTACAGTGAACACACAATGTTGTTTAAGCGCTCGTCAAAAGAAAAGGTGCTATACGTTTGGCGTTTGTGTCTGTGTGTCTATGTATAATATGTATGTGTAGAAGAGAAGCAATATATTATGTATACCTATGTACTTTGTCGCTAGTTTTTTTTGATAGGTTACATTATTCACATAGTTTTTTTTAGCTGTAATTTGTATTTACGGTTACGACTACAATATTGTTTCGTAATTTCTTTGTCGTTTTTAATTTAACAGGTTTCTTAATGAAAAATGGCTCATTTAAAAATAGTTATAATTTGGTTTACAGTAATTACCTACTTTAAAGGAGTTTTGTTATTTTTGAGGACAAAATCACATGAAAACGCAATAGATACGATACACACACTTCTTTCAATGACATCGCTTCGCCAGCGTGGTGGCTTTATGGCCTTGTTTCTCTACTTTTTAGAGAAGGCCCCGAGTCCCAGCAAAGGGAACTTTAAGTAGGTTTATACTATGTGTAAATCTTGAATGGTAATGTATTGCTACTCTTATAAATAATAGTACTCATGATAAGTAACTTTGGCACCATCAATCGAGTTTCATATAAAATTTGGGACACGTCGGTTTATTACATTCTCTGAATAATTCATATTGTAAATTTGAATATTTAAAAGGAATAACTACGTAAAAGAAAAAGCATGTAGCAAGTTTTCTATAGATTTAATTTATAATTTTTTTGCACGCTTGCTCACCTCAACAAAGAGCCATTTCACCAACTTGGGTAGGTATACCACAAGACAACACATATTTAACGAATTACGCGTAGATTCTGGAAAATGACAATGACAATAGTTTATTTCAGACAAAATATCCTATTCTAATGCTATTTCCTATTACTTATGATGTTGTAAATGCGATAGTTTTAATTTTTGTTTCTTAACCCGTGAGGAGGCGCGCCTTAAAACATTACACGGATGGGCGCGCGCGAGCAATTCGCTCACGCTATTTCAAATGTCATTATCTACCAATTTCTCATATTAATTTATTAAAAACTGGTTTATTTGAGTAAAACGACATTATATTTACTATAAAATAGGTGTTTTATTAAAAAAAAAATACAAAATTAAAAATCCTATAAACTTTGGTTGACTTTTTTGGCAGTCTTGAAGAAAAAAATTGTAAAAAAATTAAAATAGCATATAATTAAACAAAAACACTCTTCCATTAAATCTTGACAAGTGTGCCTCTCATAAGACGGTTGACACAAGAACGTGACGTGCTCCGTGCAGAGTAATTTATGACCCGAAGTACACGCTTTTTTAGACCGTCTATTTTTCAATCTGGGGCATCTGGCACAAAATCCACTTGGTCCTGGCCCTTCTTGAGCGTTGGGAACAGGTACAAAACGCTTCATCAAAAATTTGAGATCATATAAAACATTTTGCATGTAAATTCGTCGTGAAATATGTGGTTTTACCAGCTCCAATGCCACTTGTTTTAGGAAAACACATTGAAACGTCATCTGCAGTTTCGTCTGAAGATTGCTTGGTATCAGTTTCATGAGGACTTTGTATGACGGAACAGTCGCTTTCAGGGCTATCAACACGAGTGTGGTCTTCATCATCAGGTACCGAATGATCATCAGAAAGCTCGCCCAGCCACGAAGAAATTTGAGCATCTTGTCTTTCATATCTATCGCCCATTGTACTAGTATTTGTTAGCTAGAAAACCAAATAAACATTCCATTACAATATAATTTTGATTGTAAAATCATATGATGTAAAGTAATAACAGATTTGTTAACGTTGAAACACACATTAAAAGTAATAACTGTAGAACAAAATACAAATTATGAAGAAAAAAATACTTACGTGGATGGGCGCGCGATGAGCAAAACGCCGCGCAGTGGTTCACACCCCCAACAAACACTTCACTACGAGGCCACCGCGACACTGAGCGGCGCGTGAGTTGCGTCAGGGGAGAGAGGTTGAATAGTTAGGAAGGTACCTAGACGCTTGACGCGCTATGAAGTCCGTAGTAACAAAAATATTCTGGACGAAGTTTTGTGTGAGCAAAATGCTCATAGCGCGCCTTCTCACGGGTTAACCACGGAACGGCTGAACTGATCGGCTTGATATTTGAAACACAAATTACAATCTGACACATTGATTACAGGAACTACGTGAGTTAACCCACGGGGCGCTGTTAGTAACCATTACATTTCAATTAAATAAAAAAAAATAAGTTCGCTAGTACAAAGGACAAGATGGTATCAGATCATGCAGATCAGTTCCATGCTCTCCGAAGTGTATCCGATAAAAAGTTAAGCTAGCAATTTGGCAAAATAAATAAATAAATATTGGTGGCTAATTCACACACAACACCATCTGACCCCAAACTAAGCAAAGCTTGTGTGATGGCGGCTAGATAGCTGATATAATAGGTACTTTAGTTTTAAATACATACTTAAATAGTGTGATGTCTCATCAGTCTTTTGTCACGTCGTCCCTCGATCGATTCCAGTATTATTAACAAAACATTAACAACACCTAAGTATCATAGAATAGATAATATAGATAGAACGGACACTCCCCACCCCCCGCCAATTTCAAGCTTCCTCCCCCTCGCGGACGCGAGGCAGACTCGACGAAGGGTTATTATATATTATATCGGACGATAATTTTCTATGAGAATACGACCATGATGCTGTATTATTTAACAAAATGGTACCAAATTTTTCGTCTATTATACGAAACAAGAATAAGAGATTTTTGATTTCATAAGAATTTCTACAAAGATTGAATCATTTTTATAAACTGTGTTAAGCTATTCTGGTTAGAAGTACGCGCCAACACTGAAGTCCTGTGACGAAATTATTAAACTCGTTGTTTTTAAGCTGCGGCTTTCGTTGTCAGAATTGAATTGTCAGAATACACTTACCCAAAGAGAAATCTTTGGGTAAGTGTACTTAACTAAAAATCAATTCGTACATGGTACCTTTATTATCTCCTATTTTGTTTTAAATCTTCTCCCTTCTGATTGTTGATGAAAGTTAAATTTACCTACATTAAAGATCGAACACTAACTAGGTAAGATTGTAAGCCACAGGCAGGTGAACTCACGGGTCACAGCTATTCCATAAAATAATTTAGTAACCCTAGATGACACGCACACATGCGTAAATGTGTTCGAACGACATATGCGTAGTTGTGTGAGTGTAGGTATGTCGACTTCACCGTTTGTTTGGAGTTTAAGCCGAGTGTCCGGGGTGTGTAAGTATTCTAATTTATAGGATAGTTGCACCAACTGACCCCAATCCAGCCTCCTCAGTTTACATCCCCTCCTAAAACAAACTAGAACTTGCATCCAACTTTTCCCAAACGAAGTAATTCCGTCCCCGAACCCCCCCGAGAGATTAAATCTGTATAATTAAAAACATCTTTCCCACGTGCCACTCTCACTATTTGTTTAACCCTATCCCATTATGGCGTTAAATGAATTCATTATACCTCATTATTTGAAAAGGGTGAAGCGAAAGGCCGTGTATAAATTTTCATATTACAATACTGAGAAGGTGGGACGTTTGACCCCTCGGTCTCCCGCGGGAGGTATTCGCCCGGTATCTTTATGAATGTAAGTTATGACCGCATCCGTTTCTATCTTATGACCTTTGGAATGATCTGATAGCGCACGAGTCCGGTGGACGCAGTAAACACATAATAAAGATTCGACGGAAGGGTCGTTTTGACCCCACCTCACTGACTCATTGCGTCCAGATTTTCGATCGCCGTTTGAAGGGTTAAAAGGTTATAGCCTTGATTGAATACATTAAGTCGCTAGATATGGTTTCAGTTAGATTATAGTTTTGTTTTGGAGTGATAGAACGAGCGAGACGTGGGCGTGATAGTAAGCAACACGTCTGTTTATAGCAGCATGGTGCCATACAATTATTTGAGCTAGAAAAGTTCAGATCAGTTCACAGCTGCCGCTGCGTCACTACATAGGTGTATATATACTAGTAGTGCCCCGCGGTTTCAACTTCATAGTTTCCGTCCCCGTTATTTAACTGCGATGAAAATTATGTGTATAAGTCTATGTTTGATCCGATCCGTCATACGTTCCGACGTCATCGAGCAATTAATATCCAAACTTTAGTATTTATAATATTAGTATAATGATAGTTTATTTTTAGGGTTCCGTAAAACGTAAAAACGGAACCCTTATAGATTCGTCATGTCTGTCTGTCTGTCTGTCTGTCTGTCTGTCCGTCTGTATGTCACAGCCACTTTTCTCCGAAACTAGGAGAACTACACTGTTGAAACTTGGTACGTAGATGTATTCTGTGAACCGCATTAAGATTTGAACAAAAAAATTTAAAAAAAAGATAAATTAGGGTTTCCCCCCATACCGAGAACTGAAACTCAAAATTTTTTTTTCATCAAACCTCCACGTTTGGGGTGTCTATCGATAGGTCTTCAAAAATTATGTTGAGGTGTCTAAAATCATTTTCGTCTACACTGAATAATTTGCGCGAGAGACACTTCCAAAGTGGTAAAATGTGTGCCCCCCCCCCTCTAACTTCTAAAGTACGAGAAAGAAAAATCTAAAAAAAATATATGATGTACATTACCATGTAAACTACCAACGAAAATTAGTTTGAACTCGATCTGATGAGTAGTTTTTTTTAGTACGTCATAAATACACTATTATTGAAACTTCGATCAAAGTTACAACGAACTACAAGAACTATGTGTACTATGTATATTATGTTACTTGCTGGAACGGAACCCTTCATGGGCGAGTCCAACTCGCACTTGGCCACATTATTTTACTCTGTAGTTTTTCTTGAAATATTTTCTTTTCAGGCCGAGACATAGGATTTTTTCCACATTACTACTTAGGAGTAAAATAACTGGCATAGACGTGGTACTATCCCAGCAAAAAACTACTTTTGATTATTTAAATAAAATAAAACTATTCTCATTCTGACTATTACGTTATTATGTTCAATAGTTAAATAGCTTCAATTATGATTTTAATAAAGTATAATCTCTAAGAAAAGATCTCGGAAAAAGTTTCTTTAGGAGCAATACGTTTTGCAAATTTGGTCACCACGTCGAGTGGATAAGGTTTAATATGGCCCGCCAGACATCAGGTCTGGTACTCAGAACAAAACGCCCTGTAGATACACACATTTAAGGACAGCGGGTGACTCTCTAAGCCGCAGGAACAGTAATTAAACATCCTTAGAATAAGTAACTAGTTGTTATAAATTTAATTGTTATTTGTCAACCCATTACGCCGAAAGGGCCAACGAAATTAAATATCAACGAAGCGACGTAGAATATTATAGTTTTGATACACAAACGTTGACATTGTTCGTCAATAAGTAGAATCGCTTTTAAATTGATAAATTTATTTGTCTACCTCTGCTTCAGTTTTGATAAATAGTTGAAGTGAAATCTCCATTAGATGTAGTATTTGAATAAATTAATAATATTAGTTTAATTTAAAATGTATGTTCTTGCCTTTCAGTTATAGAGTTACTATTGTAAATTGTAACATTTAAGGCTTATTATAAACACAATAGTTAAATTAGTAACATTTCCAGGCCCGTGACCATGACCCGACCCTCGTAAATCGCGATAAAGGCTTATTTCAATCCAGAACATTCCAGAACCGAATTGGAATTCCCAATTTGTAAATTGCAGAAATAATTTCATATTATCTCGTGCCGTGCAGCAAAAAGGTATTATTTTCACGTAGAAATAAGGCCGCAAAGGGCGGTGAGGAATGTACCATTAATTAAAAGTTGGTCGGGATCCGGCAGAACACATAATTGTTGAAAAACATCAAAGGCTTTTTGACCTACGTAATGAGAACGAGATTTTGAACCTTTTCTATATTTTATGAATGTTCACAAAGTATACACAGTGTGTTCATTCATATGTCAGTGGCTTAATTTGAATAGAAGTTGTGTTTATAAATTGACGTAATTATGTTGGAATTTTAATTAAATTTAGGTTTCGGGTGACACTCCAGCTGTGGTGGCATAATAAAAAGGACGAAATTTAAACCGAAATTACATTGTCATTGTTTTTAATCACCCAATTGGCTCTCACTGTTGGGACGAGCGGCCTTTTTTCATAGGGAAGAACAGGGGTATAATTCATGACACTGGTTAATTGCAATATTGATATCTTCAAATCGAGATCGAATCGGTTTCTTCTAGGTGCAAGCACGCTTCGTTGTAGATCGCATCGTCGCTTAACATTAGGTGACGTAGGTCTAACGATCGTAACCTGTCAACGTTATATCATTGGGTAACTCCGCGCATTCTAGGCATCCATTCATTTCATTGTTTTCAGTTCCTTTTTTAACTAAAGAACAAGAGCAGATAAATAAGTAAACTGCTTTGAATTATTTTGTTCACGTTTGTTAAAATAAATATTCTTACATCCCCGGCTCCGCAGGCAGAACTGTCAGCTTCGACACGAGGACAATCTATTTTTTAAACTAAAACCGGTTTGCACTTGACCGTAATCTCGGTCTACTATGGACCGTGCTTACCTGGAAAAAACTCTATCACTCTTGACTTAATGACACAAAGATTGACCGACCGAGAAAATCTACTCCTGAGTAGGTAAAAACAATGGTATCCAAAATTCTAACACGATACGCCAACAACAAAAATCTCAAACTACCAACTATTAAATTTCTCACAAGGTTCTAAACATTTCAAACAACCCCCTGAATTCCCTTACAAGGTTCTATAACAACGTCATTTTAAAATATTACAAGCTGCAAGGAAGCAATTTCAAAGCGGCAACTAACGCGTCAAAAGGAAACGCGGAGTTGCACAGCTGAGTCTCACATCTACAAAATGTCTTTAAAAATATTACACAATTTCCTCAGAGTCCCCCCCGCCCCTCCTCTCCACCCCCCGGGGCTCGCTGTGAATGCGTCACCGAAGGGTATTTCTTGTTACCTGTGCCACGCGAGAGGAATGGAGGACGGCTAGTGAAGCAGCTAAGGAATGGTTGGGTTACGTGTGAAATTCAAATTTTTATGACTTTTTGGCTTTCAACAATTTTGATGTCAAAATCTTTCCTCTGGTTGCTGGATATTTTTGTGGGATTGATTTTGTAAAAAGTGACAGAAATGTGTGAGAGAATATTAGAAAAGCGCACGCTATTTGGTCTGACCAATGAGTTTGCGAACTGTCGACAAAAAGCGCACGCGGAGTGACGGTAAGAAGGCCGTGAGATGGTGCCAAGTGCCAACCTATTTTGCGTGAGGTTGTGTTTGTGTGGTTAAAAAGAGAAAGAGATACAGAGAAGGAAAATTGATCATTATAATAATAGCATGTTTACACTGATACAATAACTGTAAGGGTCATTTTTGTTATCATTTTAGACTATCCGTTTTTACACTATCCTACTAATTATAAATGTCAATGTATGGATGTTTGGATATTTGTATGTTTGGATGTTTGTTGCTCAATCACGTCCTAACGTATGAACGGATCGGGCTGAAATTTGGAACACAGATAGACTATGGTCTGGAAGAACACATAGGCTACTTTTTATCCCGGAAAAACAACGGGAATAACGGGAATGGGGGCTTCGCGGGTAACACCGAGGGGCGCTGCTAGTAATTAATAGTTACAAGATACTCGTATTTATCATGGTTCTTTGGTGGTACAAGTTTCCGATATTGCCATGTAATTTCATAATATATCATACCATATAACCACGATAAATATTTCATAATTAATAATACTAGTGTAGTGACCGACCATAATACCTTCAAACAGTATCTGATTCTAAATTGAATGCGACTCTATAATATATTACATGTCTGTTCGTATATATTAATGATTATAGCATTTATTTATTTCTTTTCTCAGTTTCTAAGTTTCTTACAATGATTAATTCATTAATTTTTTTTAGTAAAGAAACGGGTTGGTTAACGTAAAATCGCAGACGCTATTAGTCTTTGACTTAAATAATCTACAAGCTGTTGTAAGTTCGTGATCATTTTAAGCTCACCTAACGCCAGCAGACAGACCTCGGCTCCGAGCGAGGTGAGCTGCGCTGCACGTGTTGTCACGGCGTGTCACGCCCTCTACATCAGCCGAGACAAGCAAATCTCCTTCCTCTATGACGATCATCAGCTGGCTTTGCTCGTCATAGAAGCAACTCGTCGCTGTCACTATAACCACTGCAGATGCCTAGCTCGTAGCATTTCAAGGTTATTTTTGTACAGAGGACTAAGTTAATATTTAGAGAGACATTTTTTAAATTTTTAACTTCTATAGGTCTAAGGTTCTTTGGAACATCAGCCATGAAACGATGTCGCTTTTTCGAGCTACGAGCATTCCGATAGAAAAAAGGACAAGGTGATATCAGATCATGCAAATCAGTCGCACACTCTCCGAAGTGTATCCGATAAAAAACCGATAGGCTAGCGATTTTTCGGCGATGTTCAAGACTTTGAAGTCTTTTTCGCACAAGAGTGTAGTTGCCTATGAGCCTTTTGGCACGTCTCTCGATCGATTCCAGAGCCTCTAGCTGATACTTAGCCGATCCATCCCAAAGGTGCATTTAATATGAGGTCTAGATAATAAATCTGACCGCCATTGTACCAGTGTTTAGTTTGGGGTTGGATGGTGTTGTGTGGGAATTGTACACCAAATAAAATAAACAAAATAGAAATATAATCTGAATTGAATGGATGTACAAAAGTATAGTTTATTAATATCATAAATGATATGTTCAGATGTTTGTTGCTCAATCCATCGAAACCGATGCACGATCGAGTTGAAAATTCGAACACAGTCAGATTACAGTCTGGAATAGCAAGTTTTTACTGTGGCAATTTGAGAGATCAAATTCCCGATATTTCAATGCGCATTCATGCACCATGTCCACGGATCAGTTTGTATGGTGAAATAAATTGCAAATAAATATGAACATAATCAAATGCTTTATTAATTTGCGTCAATCCCCATGATCACTCAACGGTAAAAAATGCTACCTACCATTATGTTTTCCGTCTATACACATGTTTGTGTTATCTAATATTAAACGCGAAAGTTAGTGTGTTGCTCAGTCACGTTTGAACGGCTACGAAACGTGTTGCACTTGGAACAAAGCAAAACTATAGTTTAGTAGAGAACATAGTCTACTTTTTATTGCAGGAAAATTACAGGAACGAGTTTTTTTTTGTAATAAAGAATGACGAGACGAGGAGGTCATGTGCCTGATGGTAAGCAACATGCCTGCCACATAACGGCACAGTGACACGCAGCTATTGGAACATGAAGAGTCCAAATCATTACCTAGCACTGCACTGCGCTCGCCACCCAGAGATCTAAGATGTTATATCTCTAAGCCCTGTAATCTCTCTGGAAACAGAGTCTGGAGTTTCCAGCCGGTTAAAAAAAGAATAGGCAGTCATAGGAACTGCCGATAGAAGTGAAAACTTATAACTCAGAATTTGATAGCCTACTTTGGAAACTACACGGGTGTACCGGAAGGCGTGGCCTGACCATCATGGCCATCTAGAAATGCGTTAGCATTTCCCATTGGCTCACGCATTTCTAGATGGTCATGCCGTGATGGTTAGGCCACGCCCTTTCAGCATTTCCCATTGGCTGATGCATTTTTAGATGGCCAATGGCCGTGGCCCCGAGTTTACCCGAAGATTTCTTGTCATACCCGAGCGTGACGCTAGATTTCAATTCACACCCCATTCCACAGCCTAACTCACAAAAGTAGAGTCAAACCTTTTAGTCCGTGTCTTTGGAACATCAACCATGAAACGGTGCCGCTTCTTTGAATTACGAGTTCTTTATCATATCCAAGTTCCGTATCCATATCCATATCTGAGTTCTTATCATATCCAAGCGTGACGATTGATGAATCCATTTCACAGCCCACGAAAATTCTGTATATAGCGCTAAAGAAGTTTTCACTTCAAAAATGGAGCTTTGCTAGTTGTACAATTAATTTCAAATTTAATTGTTATATTAAATGTTAAATAGGTGGCTAAGTATGTCCTGAAGCGAGCTAAGGTAAACAAACCCTTGTTAAGCCTTCGCTACGGAACACGGCCCGTTGACTAGCAGCTGTCAGCGGCTCGTCCCGCCCGCCCCTCGCACTCCCCCCGCCCTTGCCCGTGGACGTACAATTAAATGACAGCCAGAAATCTGCGTCGTCGCCGCTTATTTATTTATTTTTACCACAACTAAAACAATTTACAACAAAACATTAGTTTCTTTTTAAATAAAGAGTGACGAGACGAGCAGGACATGTGTCTGATGGTAAGCAACATGCCTGCCACATAATAGCACAGTGACACGCGGTTGGAACATAAAGAGTCCAAATCATTACCTAGCACTGCACTGCGCTCGTCACCCAGAGATCTAAGATGTTATATCTCTAAGCGCAGTGATTTCTCTGGAAACATTGCCCTTCCAACTGGAATACAATAATGTTTGCACATTACTGCTTGGCGGTAGAATAATTAGTTGACAGCTTTGCATAGCTAAATACAATATGTTATCAAGAAAGGTTTAACAACGTTGAAAATAAAATAGGTTACTTCGAAAGATTCTAGATTAGACTAAATAGAAAGATTCCATCCCCGTTTTTAGTTCAGCGGCATGCATTACGCACATGACTTTGGAAAAACAGTAATGCGCGTGGGATTCGAACCCGGGGTAAGATATTGTGTAAAAGCCGGGTCACACAGAGGCGATCCGATAGCGATAGCGATCCGAGACGGGGTTTTTTGTAATGTTCGAATTTGTATGCAACCTGACACACAGCAAGCGAGCGCGATCCCATACTCGGATACGATCCGGATCGCTATCGGATCGCTATCGCTATCGGATCGCCTCTGTGTGACCCGGCTTTAAATCTAAAATACCAAATAATAAAACAGTGCCTCGTTGATATTTGAATGTAAACGGGAAGGTTTCAAGTTGATATTTTTTTTTAAATGCACCTCGACTTCATTAATAGTCGAATACACATTGTCCCGGAATTTGTATTCAGAAAATTATAGAATTTGATCGTAAATTGTAGTGAATAAATTAATTCCTAGCGGCCGGTGACATTGTACGCCGCAACATTGCACTGCGCGGTCGCTGTGCGGTCGCTCGCTATCGGTAAAGGACACTGCTCACAATACTATCTACTTTGCAACTCAGCTCAGCTAATAATATGGGAGCTGATAGTTTTTTTTAACTGGATAGCCGCTGGCATAACCTCTTTTTTACAATAAGCTGTGACGGGGCGAAAAGTCTTAGCACAGTGTAAAGAATGGTTTAATAGACTGTCGCCTTACGGATCTATTGGAACTAGAAAAGTACCTAGAACTGAACAGCGCTCGTCAAGGCTGATTTACATCAGACGAGCGAATGCTCATTCTTTCCCCGCTGTATCAAATTCATTTGGTGTAAACAAACGTAGAGCATTATCTTTCGTTGTTTTGTTTGCGTTCGCAAAGATTCTATGGAATATATAATATGGAAAACGCTCAGAACGATCTTTCGTTTACACTAAAAGATCGAGAAAGCTCTTGTTCTAGGTCTAGCTCTATGTTCGTTCAGTTTAAATCGGCCTTTACCCAAAGATATAGAATAATAATTTATCTCTATGCGCTGTAATTTCGCTGAAAATATTACCCTGCAAACCGGAACAGTAATGTTTGCATATTTCTGCTTTATGATATAATAATTGACAATGGTGTGGTAGTATGCCAAGTGGACTTAACAAAGATTCCTACCCCATTTATAATAAGATCTGACACTTTCTCTCTCTTCAGTAATAGTGATGCTTTTCCCTTGAATATGTGTAGTTGTATGTGTGAATTTTGTACTGGTTAGCAATTTCAGATTTTGCCTGGGAAAGAACCACGCTTTTGCCAGTTATTATGCCACCAAGCAGTACTGCGCAAAAACACAACTGTTTCAGTTTGAAGGGCAATATTTCCAGAGAAATTTCTAGGCTAAAAGATAAAACACCTTATATCTTCTATCTATTATATATTCTATCGTGACGAGCGCAGTGCGGTGCTAAGTAATGACTTGGACTCCTCGTGTTGCAATAGCTGCGTGGCCCTGTACTATTATCGGCAGGCGTGTTGCTTAGCATCAATCACATGTCCTGTTTATCTCGTCACTCTATACTTTTAAATACATATTGTTATTTATCTATCCTTGTATGTGTACAACCGTGCGGTGTGTTCCCACGATGCCGGTGCCTCACCTCGCGTGCCAGAGTAAAACCAATCCATTACAATAAGCTTTCTTCGCCTGAGTTCGTAACTATTGCAATCCAATGTGCCACCGACTCCTGAGGGGGACGGTATAGTATATCCTTTGACATTCTGTTTACGTGTTTACAATTCCCATTACACCCATACATACATGTGGTTCCTTGATATGTAAAAATACGTTTTGATATTTTTTGCCTATATAGGTTTATACTTGACCGCAATCTTGCCTGATGTCAAGCAATGATACGATCTAAGATGGATAATGGGATAAACCAATACACTTTCAATTTAAACACACCAAGATTGTAACTTTGAGGGAAATCCACTCAAGTAGCGAATGCTATAGCTCAAACGTTAATTTTGCGAAAGTGAAGTCAAACCTTCAGTTTTTGAAACGTCTACCAGGAATGGTTGAGTTTTGAGCTGCGTCACTTACAGCAGGTTTTAAAATAATACTTATTTTGGTGTGTTAGGGAAAAACAATGAGTGTACATTTTCATAATGCGTGCGCACACCATCACGAAACACCGACTCCCTGAAATTCGCTTAGTAAACGTTGTGACTAAATCGGGCCATCACTTCTTGCGTTGAAGATATTCTATGGTTGAGATTCTTTGGACAAGAAATAAAGAGAAGAAGATTAACTTCTCGCATTCTTCTTATTCACATATTTTTGAAGAGACAACTTCTTTTGGCGCGCCTAGACAGATTTTTCGTGGGGTGTGAATTGAATTATAGCGTCACGCTCGGGAGCGTGACGCTATAATTCATTTCACATAGATCATATATGATAGGAAATCTTCGGGTAAGCTCGGAATCATGGCCATTGGCCAATTGGCCATCTATAAATGCGTCAGACAATGGGAAATGCTCAAAGGGCGTGGCCTTGCCATAATGGCATGACCATCTAGAAATGCGTAAGCCAATGGGAAATGCTGACGCATTTCTAGATGGCCATGCCATGATGGCCAGGCCACGCCCTCCGGTTACACCCGTGTAGTTTCCAAAGTGAGCTATCAAATTCTGAGTTATAAGTTTTTACTTCTATCGGCAGTTCCTATGACAGCCAATTTTTTTTCTCCTCATATTAATTCCTGCTTGGTTTTGTCAGATCTACTGCAAACATACGATATTTCCCCCCGTGAACTCAACAAACAAGTCCCATCACATAAAATAAAACAGAAGACGTGCTTTTTGTGTATACGAGTATAGCCTGAAACCTTTCCGTAGGGTCATCACATCACTCGCGCCTAGGTGACGCAAGCTGTCGCGTCCCAAACCGTCCTCCGGCCCGATACCATAAACCCTGATAAATTGCGTATCTGCCTCGCCCGTAGAATACTGATCGTGTATCACACATTGCTGTACAAGCCTATCACTTAACTCGTCTGTACTTAATTGAAGTAGCGTTGGATGGCAAAGTTACGAGAGTGGCATTGAATTCGTTATAGACGACGCATGTGAATGAAAATAGTGGTAAATTTATTTTGCTTTGACTACTTTGCTAAGTAATACAGTAGGTACGTTGTTTTGTTCGATCGCTATTTGTTACTGTGTATTTGCCCCCGTATAAATGAAACCCGGTTAGATTATAATCTAACAACGATATATTATAAACTAACCTGAACTAACGTAAGATTAAAATATCACTCGTTAGGTTATATTCTGATGGTTTTTACAATGTTAATGAATTACAATGAAATTCAATAGTACAGAGTGATATTTTATAGATAACTAGCTATGCCCCTCGGTGCAACGCGGAGCCTATGTAAATAAACAGCCCACTAAATGTTCCTACAACTGAGACTCGGGGCCTTCTCTCGCTAGGAGAGAGTCAAGGCCATAATCCACCACGCTGGCCCACTGTGTGTTGGTGAATGACACATAACCTTGAAATATCGTTTTTTCACGATGTTTCCTTCACCGTTTTAGGTTTGCGGCATTACGCACAAGACTTCGAAAAGACGGTGGTGCGCATGGGATCTGAACGCGGAGCCTATAATAAGTATGTGTTTACAATTATATAAGTGTTAAATCAGCTATCTGGCTTCCATAGTACAAGCTCTGCTTAGTTTGGGGGCAGATAGTGTTGTGGGTGAAATGTTCACCAATATTTATTGTTATTATTGTTGCTTTGTTGTGGAAGAAGACACTGATCCAATCTCAAATCAGATACCCCTCGAGACCGTGACGATAAAGTAACTCGGCGTTGTAACCACGTACGGTTTAATTCGTGAGCTGAAAGGCGGGGGCGTACGGTCCACGCAGGCTACTTTAAAATTAAATGAGGCATTTAAATGCTCGTTAGTGGCACGCGAACATTGTATGATGTGGGCAATTACTGTGCGCTGATACGTGTACCTACGTAACGCGCTTCCAAACTGAGCTATAAACATGATTTCCCAAAATATTAGTGATACATTGGATAGGATTTTTGAAACCTGGAAATTATCTATATATTTGGCTGTAAATTACACCAATTATAGACATAGTACATGGTGTTAGGCGCTGTTATAGTCGGATGAAAAGAAATATTTGAAGTCCTATGAACCATAGGTATATGATTTACAATCATGTAACCATTTATATACATGATTGTAAATACATAGTTTTTATACATAGTGCAAAAAGTCCTAGGACTAAAATATTTCCTTTCACTTGATATAAAACAGCTAAATATTATATTTATCATCTATTTGACTCACACAATACAAGTTTTGCTTAATTTAGGACTAGATGGTGTTGTGTGTTAATGATCACACATATAAAATAATAAAAAAATATCTTTGGACAGTCCACCTGTGGAAGTACCATGTTGTTATTAGTTATTCCGCCGTCAAGCAGTACTGTGAAAAGATTACTGCGTTTTGATTTGAAAAAAGGGATATTTACCTGAAATCAACGCATGAGAATAGTAGCCGTGCATCGCTAATTAAGTGGGCTCTTTGTGTTCAAATAGCTACGTCTGCTGTTAACGGCAGATAGGTCGTATACATTCCCTCACTTGAAATTGTTTGAAAAAAGTCATGATAATACACAATATACACATGCCATATCCACGATACGCCTTTTGATACTTCTACTAGTCTTAGGAAATAAGGAATAATTAGCTTAGGAAACTGGGTGACATTCTTCTCTGGTATTTAAGTTATAATAAGTTGATTCGCAGAATAGTTTCTCCCACGGAATCCAATGATATAAATGAAAAAAAGATCTAATTTTTGTTTAACAATTATGGCTTAACACTTGACAGTTATGTCGCATACAAGAAACTGATTTTCTCAAAGACACCAACATTGTACCTATCGGTAAAAACCCACTCCGGTAATAAATTACACAACTTATACATTTTAATCACAAAAGTAGAGTTAAATCTCTTCGTTGGAGCCTTTGTAGCATCAAAACCATGAAATAATAATATATCGCTATTTAACAAAATAAACACTTTAAAAATAAAACGGAGGTCATGTACCTAAAACATACTGATCATAAAAAAAAAGCAGATCAATGATTAAAAAACTGCATAAAAATTGAGGTAGTAGTCATGTCCATCAATGAAAAAAACACAAACTGACACACCTATACATATACAAAGTAGTAAGACAGTAGATCGTACTAATATTACAAATGTCAAAGTTTGATATTTGAATGTTCGTTGCCTAATATTGATCCGCCTGAACGGATCCAGTCGAAATGTGGAACATACATAATTATGTATCTACATAGATTACTACAATCTTTGAAGTGCATAATATATGGAGGTTTAATTCTGGGACAGTTACGAAAAAGGAAATAACTAGGATGAAACTAAAGGGATGCTATTGATTAATAATAAGACGGAACGGAACCCATAATAATATGGTTTCCGCGCCGTTTGACGGGTAATAATACTAAGGATTCACAATATTTCTAATGTAATTTTTTCACTTCTTAGAAATAAATGTCAGACTTTATCTATACCAATCATAACTGAACAGAAATATAACGCGATGAAACTCTCTAAAAAAAAATGCAAGCTCAGTAATATTATCTCACATTATTTCTAGAATAATCTTGTGATTAATTTCAACTTCAACACGTTATTCTACGAGAGGAACGCGAACCTAATCATCTACGTATTAGGTTTTTATTATCTCGGGATTTAACGCCTTCTTTTCAAATAGTTATTTTACGCGTATACTCGCATTTTATTACTTTTACTTAATATAATAAGAAGAAGCGGCCTACTTTATGTACGTAATTTAGATTACATATTGTTTGCTTTATTGAATTCGATATGCAGAAAGTAAAAATCCTTAATATGGCCTAGGGGATGGATAGTTGGATCATCCATCATGCTCGTGAACGGATACTGCTTGCGAGAGCTGGACTGCTATTTTGTTAATATAGGTATAGCCGTAAAAGATGACCGAGGAGGCGAATGTCCTACAAAAAAAAATTGGCAGTCATAGGAACTGCCGATAGAAGTGAAAACTTATAACTCAGAATTTGATAGCTTACCTTGGAAACTACACGGGTGTAACCGGAGGGCGTGGCCTCGCCATCTTTGCATGGCCATCTAGAATTGCGTCAGCATTCCCCATTGGCTGATGCGTTTCTAGATGGCTATGCCATGATGGCCTGTCTACGCCCTTTTAGCATTTCCCATTGGCTGACGTATTTCTAGATGGCCAATAGCCATGGTCCCGAGTTTAGCCGAAGTTTTCTTATCATACCCGAGCGTGACGAATAAATTCAATGCACAGCCCACGAAAAATCTGTCTAGGCGCGCCTAAAGAAGTTTTCACTTCAAATACAGCTATTTAAAGTGCCGATAAAAGTGAAAAAGTATAACTGAGAATGTTAATATTTAACGGCACTCTAAAGTAGCCGTTAACGTCTCCTGTAAAGCTAACAAATATGCTGCATATATGTGACACAAGCTCACAAAATGTCATCCATCCCAAAAATCGTCTAACGTGCAAGCTCTGCTGCTCCGCAGTTGCTCTAACGCTAAGCTCCCGCCGCCGCTACCACTCGACTTTTAGCTTGCCAGTGACGCAATCTTATGAGTTCTCGTCACCCATAAGACTATCATCTAAAAAAGTGATCAACGCAGCTCAAGTTTAAAAAAAAAGAAAAGTGAATCGTAGAAACATAGATACAGAAAATGTGGTATAAATGCGTCCGTCCAGCGAGCAGCGACTACAGAGCAGCGCGCGCGGTCGATCGCTCGCTGGAGCCGGCAGGCAGAGGGAGCGGCAGCTGCGAGGTCGGCAATCAACTCGATCCAATCCGATTTGTCAATTGAATTTGCCTAGAGTTTATTGTTTGGCACATCGTTAAAAGTTTTTATTTGTTGTCCTGTCAGCGGGTAATAAATAGATGGATTTTTGCGTTACTTTATGCGGTGATAAAAATTGATAGGCTTTTTGTTCGACAAAAATTGCAATTTTATTGCGGGTTTTGGGAAGTTTAAAACTTTTCTCTTCGGCGTTTTGTTTTGCATAATTTCCCGGACGGAGGTATAATAAATTTGGCTGAAATAAGGCTACACGCTGATTTATGATAAGTACTCATCTGGTGTTTACACAAAAATCTGCGATCGGTAACAAAACGCAGGCGTAGAACTTTTATTAAATTAGACAGATTATTGTTTTGTATAGCGACATATAGGAGATGGCGTAAGGTGGCTGTACCTACTGTCTACCAAACTTTGTACTACTGCAAAAGCCACAGAGCCCTATGAACGTAACTTTACTATATATTCTTAAGCGCATTCGCAGAACGCATCTGAAAGGAGGTACGAAGTATATTTGAGGTATACTTGAAAGATAAGATACAATATATATTAACATGCATCAAATTTAACTGTTAAATGAAAGCCAAAACTGAGTAATAATATGTCTCGTCCTTCACAATGTTATAACATTAAAAAACACTTAATTATTTTTTTTATGTATATTTGTACATCAGTAAGTACACTTAAATAAATGTATTTAGATACAATTAAGTAGAAAATTGACAAACACAAACATTGAACAAATTTTATCTGTGAAGTGAATTGTGAATTATTTCGTCCACGTTCAATTTATTAAACAAAACCAATCTATGAAGGTAATATCTTGTAAATTTCGCTCCACCCTCAAAACTTGACAATATTAAAATCTGTTTGTAAGACGTCCTTGTCCTCGTTAAGGTAAAAACCCAAGTTTCAAACCCTTGCGCCATTCAAAGGGCTTATCAGCAATTGTCCTTCAGAGACCGGCAATTTTTCCGCTTTTACCGGTTTTTACCGGTTTCCCTGCGACCGCGGTCCACCTCCCCCTCGGTTTTACTCGCAATTTTCTTAATTAAACTGTTCGAAAGTACGAAAGAATTAAGGCGGGGACCGCGCGTTATTTTAAAAAGTTCCCATTTCATAACTTCTTTAATTTCAGTCCGGGGATTACGGCGCCCTGTTGAATATTCCATCTGGAGTTTATGCAGCCAGGTACCAGCGGGAGAGAGGGGTGGCGGGGCGTGGGGGGAGGAGCGGGGCTGCTAGCTCACAGGTCTACATATCCCCTAATATGTTTCGATTGCGAACATTTTTCTAACTACGTCTGTTGAGTCGAGTCGAGTCAGTCGTTGAAACACATGATAAACGAGTATGATATTCCCATAATCCTAATAAAGCAGCATATTTTATATTCTACTGCTGTCATTCGAGACACAAGGAAAGAGTCAAAGTCACAATCCACCACTATGGTCAAGTCCAGGTTGGCGGATGACGCATGTCCTCGAAAAATGTCTTATTTGGAATTTGACGGTTTTTTACCGTTTTCTTTTTACAGAAAAAATCTGTAAAAAAAAAACGGTAAAGTTTTTTATCGTTGAAACCAATGGTGACAAATTTGTGTCTATGAACTTGAAAAATGATCGAAGATGCACGCGGGATTAGAACCTATTACCTCTCTCTCTTGAATATAGAACGTCGTCACTAGGCACCATTCTTTTTTAAAACATTTATAGTGTAAGCAAATGTGAGCCCATATTATTTCAATTCATATATTTTGTTTTCCATTTATCATGTGCAAATAGATGACGAATTGAAAACTAAATTTAACACAAAATGAATATTTTTTAAATGAAAGTCTATTTCTAGGAAATGTCAGATGTTTGGTTTTTCGGAATAACTATTACCCAATAGCTGTAAAATGGGGCAAATATATCAGCGTTATGTTACGTTTAAACCGTTGATTTGCCAGCCTCGTCTCCGCTCAATTACCCAGTTTACGCGGGAGATTTACGGCACATACGGGAGAGCTGTCTCCCGTTTGTTTTGTCAGAATTTCTATGTTTTTTATTACAAATTTGAGCTAGGAGTAGGTTAGTGTTACTTTTGATTTAAGTATTTGAAGATGGCGTTTGACTAACACCTTACAAGACATGTTGTTAAAAGCTAAATTTGCTGAAGAAAAAGTATGGAGAATTAGGGACTCTATTACAAAATTCTCCTGTTCGTCAGTCTGTCTGTACATATGTCTGTCCGTCGGTTAAAGGGCTGTAGCTCATAAACCGTGATAGACACTTCGTGTTTTCACTGTTGATGTATTTTCGTTGCCACTGTCACGACACATACTAAAAACAGAACAAAATAAATATTGAAGGAGACTCTCATACAACAAACGTGATTTTTGCTCGTTTTTGCATTATATTTATAACGGCAAAAGGTAGACGCCTGATATATTAACAGAACATTTAATTTTATGTTCACTTTAAAATTAAATTAAAATAAACCAAATATTTAAGGGGGCTTTCATTCAACATACACATATTTTGTCACTTTCATGGATCATTTAATTCCATTAAAGCTCCGTTAACGTTTCATAAAAGTTTATGAAAATGAAATACTTAAGATCGCAGCTCCCACGGGCCCAATGTCTGAACATTAATTGGTTCAAATAAGTAACTACCTCCGAGATTTACAAGTTTGATTTTTTTTGCCTACACGAATATAAATTTAATAATCTACTGAACCAGGTGAGCAGTTTTTCTGCTTATTCTATAATGGTAGATCGATAGTGCGATAAGGCGTGTTTACACGATGTCGTGTCGATTTACAAATACTTCATTTGATATTGTTTAAGTTGGACAAATAATACTGTATATCTGTGTAACCTTTGCCTATTTGTACGTATTACTAACCTCTTGACTTTGCGAAGATTTTGTCAAAGTCATGATTGAGTTCGTCGGCGGGTCGGATTATCTCCATGTTAAACTCCGCCATCTTCAAATACTTATATCATTTTGATAATAATCTCTGACCCGTTTTCTTTGTAACTACTTCGTCTAACTCGGGGAGTAAGCTTTTGACCCAGATTATCAGTTTTAGATATTATTTTGATAAGTATACGTTCCAATTTAATTTAATGGGTGTGTTTTAGTACGAGCGCTAGGTGGCGTATATGAACTTATTTATAAATCAAATCTGAGACAAATTAAAACATAAATAAGTACCACTGATTGTTTTAATATTATAAGTATCACGGTTTTGATATCTGGATGTATGTTGCTCAATCACGTCAG
The DNA here is from genome assembly GCA_963693475.1 of Ectropis crepuscularia. NCBI lineage: Eukaryota > Metazoa > Arthropoda > Insecta > Lepidoptera > Geometridae > Ectropis > Ectropis crepuscularia. Next base: position 710,864 of record OY856344.1, on the reverse strand, counting down.
ATTGAACAGATTTGAATCAAATTTGTATTTTATATAAGTTATATATAAGTTATGTTATAGAATGGAATCGAATATTATGCTTATGTGCTAAATATTTTGATTGCGAGGATAAAACGTAAATAGAACGGGATTTTTTCGGGTAAACCCGTAGGGTGATGCTATTCAAATAATGTAAGATAATATGTTGGAAAATGTATACACTTATAACATAATGACTGTTTTTACAGCCATTTCACAAGCTATAGTGACAAAATAGCGGGAACGTTCAATTTTGCTATTGTGGTCGTAGGTTCGAGCCCTGTCTAAATGTTTTATTTTTTCACAATTCAGTTTATCATTTTCACTCGTTTCATCGGTGAAGGAAAATAATAAGGATCCGACACGTCTCTTTGAAAAATCCTCCTCGGGAACTAAGTACCACACCTTTGCCAGTTATTCTACCGCCAAGCAGTACTTAATGTGGAAACGTCATTGTGTTCCGGCTTAAACTCGCTTCCGGCAATATTTCCAGTTAAATTAAAAAGGTATGGAAATAAAACATTTTAAATATCTGTGTGACAAGCACAGTGTAGCGCTAGGCAATGATTTGGACTATTCGTGTTCGTATAGCTGCGTGTCACTGTCCTGTTATGGGCAGGCATGTTGATTACCATTATATACATGACCAATAAGGATTATTCCAATAAGGACCTATAAGGAGGAATAAGGAATATATTGAGATCATGTTATATCCATTGATCCGCATTTAGCCAGTGTAGTGTAGAGCCTTAACTCTCCTTGTAAGAGAAGGCCCTGGCTTGAGCGTTGAGAACATAAAGCGTAAATGTGTGTAAATAATTAAACGGGAAACTTTGTAAACCAACGTCAAAGAGAGCTTATTTATACATTACTTTGAAACAGTTTTTAATTCAGTTAATTATAACCACGTAATTATTTAAGACTAGATATTAAGTAGTTAAAAATTTATATATTAAGAAAAAAGTAGCCCAAGAGGCCAAATTTGGGCAAAACTGGTTTTGGGACTTTAAAACCTTATTTTTACATGATATACATACTCGATTATTAGTTTATTTTGATGCCTAAGAGATAATAACATTAATTAGTACATTGCCGTTTACAGACACAAAATTTGGTTTTATTTTTGAGTAATGATTTTTTGTGTGACGTCACGACGCCGGCCGCGTCGCGAGTCGGGCTTCATGGGTTAATATAAAAATTTGATAATACATTCTGACATACATACTGACTGCCTTGGTATCCTATCGCACAGGATAATCCTAGTTTGGGTGCCAAATTCGTCCTACCAAATTTACAGATATAATTGAACGATCTAAGTGTATTCCATGATCTACCAATGTTTGTTGATTTAACAAATTATTCTATTCTGTAAACTATTTTATAGCACTAAGCAGCTCCCTAAATATACTACTGTGATTTGCGGGATTCTCTCGCAAGAAGTGAGTTAAGGCCATAATCCACCGCGCTCGTCCAGTGCGGCCGACACCATGTTAATTCGAAACAATCTTTGTACATATCTTCTTTCTGACGATGTTTGTTTTACCGTTAACCACTATTCCACCTCGGCTTCACTGGATCCTGACATGATATTATTATATTTAAATCTGAAAGAGTTTAGCGACACGTTTAACGCAGCTACAGATACCTATTCGCTATTCCTTGCCCGCCGCCATCAGGCACCACCGTAATGCGTTTATCGATCACCATCACCATATTTATGGCACTCGACGCCATAAATATGACGTCACAGCCATCCTAACACGCTTAGAATGTAAATGGCCTCTTACGCCGCTTTTTACCAAACACCCAACAAATTTATTCGCACAAAGAACAAGGTAGAACAAACGACGTTTGAAATTCGACTTTCCACCCGGACAGGTTTGGACTGAGCAGAGAGAATCTTATGAATTCAGGTCAAGGCGTAAGATATTCAATTTTGAGTCTTGTCGAATTTACGTAAATATAATATACAAATTCGTTTATTGGCATCAAAAAATTATAGGCTCTTAGTTATTTCACTTACTTAAAGTTAGTCGGGAAACATGAAAATAATTTACTAATATAATAAATGCGAATGTTTTGACGTTTGTTGCTCAATCACGTTGAAACGTCTGAGTGGATGAGACTAAAATTGGATTGAACACAGTTGGATTACAATCTGGAATACCACATTGTTTACTTTTTATAGCCGGAAAATAACGGGCACGTCAACTACGCAGGTAAACCGCGGAGCGCTGCTAGTAAATATTAAAATTTCCTCACATACAGGTAGTCCACAAACAGTCGTGCTATGCAGTTGTAGTAACCATATTAAAAAAAAATTGGCAGTCATAGGAACTGCCGATAGAAGTGTAAACTTGCTGTTGCCCTGGTACTGGTACCTAGGGGCAAACGCAACTCTTTTATATTTCTGTTATCCTGGTATCTGGAGATAAACGCTGGGCTGTTGGAGGTAGGTAATCGAAACTTTTTACTGTTTCTGTTGCCCTGGCCTACCCTACCTAACCTAACTGGCCGTTTTTACCGAGTTTACCCGAAGATTTCATATCCGATCCGATCCATTATCATATCCAAGCGTGACGATTGATGAATCCATTTCACAGCCCACGAAAATTCTGTCTATAGCGCGCCTAAAGAAGTTTTCACTTCAAAAACTTTTTGTTGAAAACTTCAAATCGATTTGTTCAGCCACTCCGATGTGTTCCGAAATATGCAAATATCAAACTTTCACATCCTACTCATTATATAAACTAGTAGTATCTCGCGGCTTCATCGGCATGTTTCTCGATCCCGTTATTTACCTAGGATAATAAGTACTCTACGTGTTATTCCAGTCTATTATTTATCTATTCTATCAAATTTAATTTCCCACTGCTAGTTCACAATATTAGTCGGATAAATATCTAACATGATTGATGTTTTTAGTTAATGGAAGTAGCCTCGTCTATTATTAGAACGTTCTTAGAAAGGTTCCGGAGCTAATATTAATATCGCCGATATCGCGATGTAATAGATCGAGAACCTTTCTTACAATATGAATATTTCAGGTTATGAGATCCGACTCAACCGGACAGACGTAACAGGATTGTTCCGCATCAATCAAACGCGCCAAAGGTCGAATCACGCGCGACCCGCACCCGTGCGCCTCTAAATGATAAATCATAAGGATTTTCCTCGAAAAACTGACTGCGACAGATATTAAAAATCATCTCTGTCAATCCGGGATCCCGGAAATCACGGAGCGGCCGTAACACAGTAAACAAGCATTATGGAGGGAACCGGGCGGGAGGGCGCTCGGAAGAATTCGGAACATAATCGAGTTATGAGAGAGAATTGACAGATTGGAATGTTTTGTGGAAATAAGCGGGGAGGAGAATTTAATTATAAGTACTGGCAGCTTGCGGGGACCGAATCAAATATACGGATTTTATTTTTAATGCAATTTTGACGTTTTGTTTGTGTTAGTGACGAAAACGAAGCGGTTGTACATGTGAAAAGGTGTTAATCGCTTCTGTATACGAGAGGGGAATTCGATGAAAATATGTTTCATTGAAAAAAACATTTAGTAGAACATTCATTAACTTTCGAAACACCTGCCAAATAAATTTAATGGTGTGGAAATGCTTAAAAAGGTTAAAGCAACCAAACTCACACAGAGTTTGGTAGCTTTTTAAACGGACATTCAAAAAAAGGAGGCGGTTACTAATTTCGATTGTGACAACAATGACAAAAAGAGCAAAAGATGCACCTGATAGTTAGCAACTCACCCAATCCATAGCTCAATCATATAACTATTTTAAAACGAAGAACCCGAATCACTGTCTCATGCTGCACTGCACTTGGCGCTCGGGCATTTAAGATACCTAGTTAATTTCTTTGCGCTTTAATTTCTCTCCAAACATTATATTTAAACCGATAGACAACAATGTACACTTTACTGTTGGGCTATATGGGCTCTGCAGAAGCTTTTACTACGTACTTACTATCAACTTTTCTAAATTTAAGTTAAACTCGTCTCAAGATAACTTGGTAAATGTAAATTTTGTGAATATTAATTTTTAAAAGGAGATGCTATTTAGAAATATTAAAAGAATCTTTGAATGGTTCTAAATGGCATCTCCTTTTTGAAGAGTGGAAAATTTCAGGATTTATTTTGCTCTGAACTGTTTGAATGTGTTTGTGCATACTTTTGTATGTGTTTCGTGGTATCCATATTAAGACAACTTATGTGAAAAATTTAGAATTTAAAACGTTTAGAGACATTTAGTAATTAGTGGACAATATGGTATTTTGTCGTTTTAAAAATATTATGTACTCGTATTAACAAATGTAACTTTCTTACTTTTCTAATTTCGAAGTTACTTGTATTCATTTGAAAATAAAAACAAATAAGATCTAGGCAATGCGTTGCTTGAGTGAGTGTTTCGTCTTAGTGTCTTACATCGATAGTGAATCAGTTTTTTTTAAATAACAACACTCCAAATATAAGATCGTTGCATCGTAGGCCGCATCGTCGCTTAATATAAGGCAAGACAGTCATCAACTACAAATTAATCTATTATAGTTAAAAAAAATAATTAAGTTATGTATTGGAAAAAAATATCCGTTGATTTAATTCGCCTGAGAATCTGCCCTCGTCTGATTTATGACAGTTGAAAGATTTGCCTTCAAATTCCTCCGGTACATCTGCTTAACTTTAATCGAAATTATTCGAATGAACTCATTCTTATCGAATCGGTATCGAGAGATGACCCGGCGAGGGAATGCAGGGTCGAACTCTAGAGATTGGGGAGATTTATCCCCGGAAGTTGGGAAATAACAGGGATTTTTGACACGATATAACGAAAAGAAGCTTGTTGCTTCGCATTATAATAGGGGTTCAGTGAACTAAGTTATGAATATGGCGGGGAAAGTTTCTGATTCGGTTTTCAAAAGAAAATCGGAATAGCAGGCGACATGGAAACATGGAAACGAGTAGATGATGGGGAGATAGGGGCGTCACGCGACGTGTGCGAGGTTCCTCGAACACGTATGGATGGTAGATCCGACACTGATAGAGCTCGCTGGCTTCACTTTGACTTACGAACTTGTTAGCCATCGAACACGGAGTTACGAGTTATAGCTGTTTAGGACAGTTATTTTTTTAACTGATGCTCTAGAGTCTAGACTGGTATCGCGCCCGATGTACAGCGACGATGGGGTCTAAGGTGAAGTGCGCTAACCTAGAAGAAACTAATTTACTCCATATTTGAAAACACGCCGATCGCACTCGTGTTAATTAGGAAAGATTCTTTCGAAGAGTTTATTTCATGCCAGTTTATAATTATGATTTTTTTAAAGTTTAGCAGACTAGCAGCGCTCCACAACTTCACCCGCGTAGTTCCCGTTCCTATTATTTAGCCTGTATGTTCTTCCAGCCTTTAATCTATCTATGTTCTAAATTTCAGCTTGATCCGATCAATCGAACATTACGACATGATTGAGCAACAAACATCCAAACATTGTCATTTATAATATTAGTACCTAGTCAGATAGTGACATGTCTGGGAAGTTCCACTTCTATACAGAAGTGGAACTTCCCAGACATGTCATTGAAAGTTGGGTGTTCAGTGCTCGCTGATTCATACAAATTATGACAATTTCTCTCGGTTTTGGTCACGATATTAATTAGTGGCCAGAATAAAGAGCGTCTCTGTGCTGGCTGCTTTATGCTTTATATGTGTCTGTAAAACTATTAGGCAATAGCCTACGTTAATATAAAACATTGTGAAAATCATTAGTGCAACGCCACAAAGCGATATAAAGTATTTATAAGTAAGTGACTTGGAATGTATGCGCTTGTCCAGACTATACAATTTAACTACGTTCCTCAACTAAATCGGTTCAGCTGTTTCGATGTAATTGAGAAATAATAAACACACAAAAATCGTATATTTCTAAAATAAAAGTTTGGATATTTAATTGTTGCTATATCACGTCAAACATTCCAAAACTTATTTATTTATTTTATTTATTAATTAAAACGGCAAGTCGCCAATTACAATAATTAACATAATTCAACAAATCCGTCCAATATCTCTAATGTAATAAATTTAAAATAACAAATCAATCAAAATATGTCAGAAATGTTAAAAAATAATAATTATTAATTAATGAATAGTTAGATAATAAACAGTTTATACGTATAATACTTATACGTACTATTACGTACTATTATACATACTTATAGGCTGTGGAAGGCCGTAGTGGGTTTTCCCCGATGGTTACAATCTTGGTGTCTCCAAATGGAGTGTGAATCCGTTTCTTCTAGGTAAGCAAGAACGCTCAATCTTAGACCGCTCATGCAAGCACAAATGCATGTTTAATTGCAGAAACATTGCGGATACAGAAACTACACGACCAAAGCCGTAGTAACCATTTAATCGAAAACTAGCGAAATAATATAATAACGGTTATTTCACTAGTTTTTGGTGTCGATATTAATTAGTAGGTAGAGCAGCGAGTCGGGGCCCAGGAATCCAACGAACTCCCCGAAGACACAAATTGGATTCCAGATAATGTTACTGGAAGGAAGCAGGGCGGAGGGAGCTCGGCCTGATATTGGTTATTCCGGTAACCTGCCGGCTAGCTGATGTTATGACTGGGTTTCATTACAAAATATTAGCGGAAAACATTTTGTGCTTAATCTTACAACATCTTAGAAATTTATAGATCTTAGTAACACAATCATTGTTGACATTCAACATCTTATTAATGACAAATTGATTTTGTTATTGATCTTTCTAATTTTACTTCTAATTTTTCATAAACTTACCTATTAATTTTCACCCAACAAACAAAAACCAACTGCAATTTAATATTAAATTCAGACACTGTCATCTAGACAAATGTAAGTAAATTTTAGATGTATGTTCATATTTTAATAATAACCACACTAATATCGATAAAATGTAGGTATAAAGGACCAACTCTGAATTTGATCTACCCAACAAAAGAGAACCATCAAAATCGATTAACAATTGGCAGAGCTATCGCCTAACAAATACACAAAAAAACACAATTAAAAAATTGGCAGTCACAAGGAACTGTCGATAGAAATTAAAACTTTTAACTTAGAATTCTGGTATGTTGCAAAACATTTTTTCATCTATATTGCTACAAATAAACTGCTACTACGTATATACACACATACGTCATAGAATATATCATAAATATATTATATGTCAATAACGCGATCTCAAACATTTTGTCCATCTGAAATAATACCCCGTTTACATGATTCCAGTCCAGCGACCGAATCCAGCGCTGGATTCGGTCGCTGGACTGGAATCATGTAAACGGGGTATTACGCGTACGTCTCGCGTCGCTGCTCCACCGCCACTTCGACGCTACGCCTCTACGTCGCTACATTACCATGTCGTTGATAGGAAAATGTATCAAATATCTTACATTTTTCGAAGAAGTTTTTCACTTTAATATACAAAATGATAGAACAGTAAGTACATTATTTTACATTTGATATTTAAACAAGTTGTGATATTCTGAATAACAATGAAATTGATCAAATTCAAACGAAACAATTTCAATCCCCGCGCTTCAATATTGAACTCCGCTGAATCCACAAACTACTAGAGCTCATTATGAAATTTGACTCAAGATAAAAGTAAAAATAGTAATAATTTCAATCACTCCAGTGATTGTTAAGGGTGTTAATGCTTTAGCAGATAAGAAGGCCGTTTCTTTTTTTTAGAAGATAGGTTTATTTTGAATGTGTACTTGTATGTTTGTGTGTGCTTGCATGCGTTACTTTATGAGCATGCGTGAGATTAATAAAATAAAATAAATAAATAATATGAGAGCACCAGCAGGGTCCCATGATTTTACCCGCGCAGTTCCCGTTACCGTTATTTTTCGTGATAAAAAGTAACCTATGTGCTGTTTCACACTATTTTATTGACTATTTCCAAAAACTCAACGCGAGCCATTCAGGCCTTCCGACGTGATAGAGCTACATACTTTTATATACAAAATGGATGATTTTATCAACATAAATATATATTTATCATTTGCTTTTATATTTAAATTGAAAAAAAAGGTAATGTAATAAAATTTCGTTAGATAAATTACAAGAAATCTGTTTTAGCCATTGATTGCGAGCGGAGGCGGCCGGCCGGTTCCGAGAAGGGACCGTATGAAGCCGGCTGCCGTCGCAGATAAGTAAATCTACCGAATTCAGAACAATTCCGTTACACGAACGATTGACTCGAGGTCAATTCATTAGGGAATATCGGAAGCTCACCTTTTTCCAGCGATAAAACAAATCCGCACTCCGACGGCATTGTTCACTTTTGATTTTATCTTCTTGATACGACTCCGACTGTTTACACGAAATATTGCTCCGGTAAACTTTCGCTTAACTCAATTTGTGGATTATACCTGAAACTTTGATGACTTATCAATTTCTGAAATTGAAAATAAATAAGTGTTTCGGTAACCTCTTATCGTGGGCGATCGATCGACCGAGCTTCTTAGGAGATTACAGAGGAGTTGTAATCTTCCATTATATTAATCCGGGAGGCGGAACCCGCGATATTACCTATCCGCGACTATTAAATCCTGCTCAAACTTTCCCATTCATAACTTGTTTAATTTCACAGTGAAGACCTCGGCTCGGGGCCGCGTTCCCGTAATATGTTCTTGGTGAATATTTTATCCCGAGAACTCCCAGGTAACTCTTACCCTTTCTTTTTCCCACTTGTTCGCGCTAACTCGCGACTTTTAATATTGTGGACTTTTACAAGGAAGGTTTTACCTTGAGACCTTGAATGGCGTTCGGTTGGAGGGTTATGAAAAAGTTTTACTTTAGTAACGGATGCATGTTGTGAGATGGGTGGAGTTGGTCGATGAACGGTTTGATGTTTCTCGAATAATGAACAGAGAATTTGTCACTTTTGTGTTTTAGCTTATTATTGGTGTTGTAAGATTTTGTGTCCATATTTTTCAGAAGTTTTATTCTGTTTCACTGTTAAATTAAAGTAACTCCGGTTGATATGAAATATTTAAAGTTTGTAATGATTTGTTGTTTTTTGTGTGAAGTTTTTTGACATTATCTTTGAAATAGATCAAACTATCTGTAGGTAAGTATTTTATAATTGAAAGTGAAAGAGAAATCATATGATGCTGATTACATTTCCAGCAATGACATCCATTAATTATTACTGTAACTTGCAGATGAATCTGCCGAATCTAGATTAATCCTTAATGAAACCTGAACACCAAATAAGCAGCTAGCATTTTCAATCCATCTGGAGGCTTTGGATTCAATTAAGAAATGTGCCTAAAGTCTAAAAAGTAATGACTCTCTTAAACGGAAAATATTTAAAAATTTGAAACATGGCGATAGGTACTACAAAGTTCATCTGTATTTTAACTGATAATTTACATTAGTCGGAGAGTGTGTAGCAGCTGATCTGATTGATTTAATAAAAAAAAATAAAAAATGGCGGACAATTCACACACAACACCATCACCAACACACCATCCTTGGCACAACGGAGAACTATTTTGACATGTTTCTTGCAGTACGAAAATACTCTATTGTTTTACTATGAAAACTAACGTGGTTATTACACATTTTAAAACAAATACACGGGTAACTCACGTATAATATAGTCAGAACCAAAGACGTCAAATGTAAAAGACATACAAAGGCTGCTCGGAGACCTGATAAAAAATCATATTTACATGTGTTGGTGACTAGTGTAATGATTCGGATTATAATATCGTCTTGTATCACATTCACGCACAGAACATGCCATAATATAAATAATTTAATAAAATCGTCTGAAATCCAAGGATTAATTAAAAAATACACGATTTTCACCGCGACGAAATCAGACTGTTACGTTCGGGTATACTAAAATATTGTAATGACGTTACTTCATTCACTTTCTCTTCTTCTCTCGAGCGATTTCCACTTGAAAATGATTTCTCGCTTACTCGCTTTGTTGATCTTTTTGCGTAGCAAAAAAAATTCTTCATCTATGGTCAGAACAGTCCGACTCGAGTTTCGATCGCGTCCGGCGATCTTCTTCAAGGCGAGTGCGCGCGCATGTTCGCAGCTCAATTAGCAAATCGATTTTGTTTTACATCTATCATAACACCAAGAAATCAATAATTTCGTAAAGCAACTGTATTTGACTCAGAAATTGTAACTCTGCCAACATTGGTTCTCACTCACACGTTAAAAGATTGATCCCAAGTTTTTTTCCGTAGGTATTTTTTCCTCGGAATATAATTCAATAGTTAGACGTTTTTTGGTCCGGCCGGTCGGGTGAGGCACCGACGTGGTGCGACCCGGCACCGGCCCGGCACCGGACGGGCACCCGGTCACCCGGTCACCCGGCCACCCGGGAATCCAGTGACCTGGTAAAAAGGTCCGTCGGTAAGTCTCTGCGAAAAATACGCGATTCGTTTTCCAAATTTCCCCATTGCTGGTGACGAAATAATTTGAAGAATTCAATTGTTTCGTGCTGCTACATTTTGTAGGGCTTTTTATTTCAGTTTCAAAACTATCGGTTGGTCACAAAATGTTGAAATACCGTAGTTGGCTCATAGGACAATTGAAACATTTGTCAGATTTTATGGAAATTAATCACTGTGACAGTCTTTCCGCCAACGCACAGCATAGAAAGTTATATAGAGCAAACGTTTTAATACCTAATCCTGCAGCACATCTCTGGGTTGACAGGTTGGCAACATCTCAGACGTTACTTCTTTGACAAGATAACCCATAACATTTAATTTCGTAGATTTGGTCTCATTTGTTTGTTAATCTTAAAATTGATTCCAGCTTATTCCTTGTGCAGAGAATTGCAGTTGCCATCTAGCAAGGCAAAGCTGCCAGCATTCAAATTCTTTTAGCAGAATAACCCAGGCTAATATTACATGTAATTGTGACATTTGTAATTAGATTTATAGAAATAGTTATTTAAATTTGAAATGTTACCAAGCAATACACTAAGCAAAACATAATCCTTCTAGTACCTATTATAGTAAATGTCAAAGTTTGGATGTTTTTTACTCAATCACGTCGTAACGTCTGGATGGATCAGGCTGAAATTTGGAACACAGCTAAATTATAATCTGGAAGAACATAGGCTACTTTTTATAAACGAGAACGGGTACAACGCGAGTAAAACCTCGGGTTCTGCTAGTTATCCATAAAGACGTTCAGAAGTTTAAATTAAATCTATAATATCGACGGTAAAAACCAAACCTGCTGTAAACCACACCTTTGGCAAAAAATTTTTTTTGCAGATTGAGCATCAGAAAAAAATACTGCGTCGAATGGTCCCACTCCCGTGTCTCTACGACCTCTAGAAATTTTTGTACAGCATTGAAATTTTTTAATTTTTTCAAAAAAGACAACATTTCTCTTGCTGTAAACAACACAAAATCGGCCTTTTTCTTTCATTTGCTATTTACAACAATTTCCCTTTTGCAAATTATGTGTGCATTGTAATAACAGCATCATGAAATGTTGAGGACTGTGGGTTACAGCAAAATTGCTCATACAATTAAGTAACGCATGGTATTTACTACATCTATTACATAATCAAACGTGGGTAATTTTAATTTACTACATTTTAAATACATGTAGTGTTATAGACAATCACTAGTTACGCCAACTTAAGTTCACTAAAATTTCCCGGACTTTGATATTTAAGCTATTTTCAACACGATAGCCATCTGCAGATTCTGCTCATTTACCGCCATTGTAAAATACGTTCGCGCCGGTTGCACCGCGGATCCCCACGTCGTTCAGTTATGTACGTAACTGTGTGACACTTGGGAAGGCGTGACGAGTGTGCTGTTGTTGTGCTTTACTACCGAATTAGATTCAATTTATAAACGTAAGTGATTTGACGATGAATATTTATTATACAACTAATTTAGAGATATAATTTGGAATATAAAAGTAAAATAAACTATGAATGTGAAAAGTAACTTAAATTATCTATTACCTCTTCATGCCTAAATTGCTGAACTTCTGAAACATGGGATACTTTTTATCCTGGAAAAGTTAAATTTACCGCGATTTTTGTACTGGTAGTACCTCGCCTGGCCTCGTGGCTTAGTTGGTAGTAAGTTGTCTGCGAGCCGAGGATCGTGGGTTTGATTCCCACCCAGGGCAAATATTTGTTAGATGAATACAAATACATATTTGTTTTGTGTCAGGATATTTCTATGTATAATGAGTATGTATTTTTAACTTCACAAGGGAGCTACTAATCAGCCTGCATCCATTTAAGATCATATTCTGTGTATTTAAACAAACAATACTTGTTTTACAACTTTTGTTAAAAATCAATACCTACATCATCATCAGTGCATGCTAGTCTACTGCTAGACATAGGCATCTTCCATGGTACGTCACTCAGCCCTGTTGTCGGCTTTTCTTCTCCAACCACTACCTGCAGCCTTACGTATGTCGTCACTCCATTGGGTTTCAGGACCTCCTACACTACGTTTACCTAATCACGATTGCCACTTTAGAACTTGTCTACCCCAACGGTTATCGGTCCTCTTATAGATATGACTAGCCCACTGCCTCTTCAATTTGCTAAGACGTTGAGCTTTGTCAATTACGAATGACGGATGACTTCATTTCGAATATGATCCCTCAGAGAGACATCGAACACAGCTCGTTCCATAGCATACTGTGCGACCTTAATGGACTTGTGTACGGTCTTAAGTGTCCGTTTCTACGTTCCAGCACTGTAGATCATGACTGGTAGAACGCACTGATTGAAAACTTTTGTCTTCTGGCTTTGTGGGATGGGTGACGAGAAGAGAGAGTTTCCCAAACACTGTACAGCCTAGCTGAATCCTCTTCATGGACTCACATTTGAAATTGTTTTCCAAGTAAAAGCGTTCCCTGGCTATGGCAACCGATCCCATAGTTAGGAGCTCGTTCACCATAACATTGGTTTTATCTAATATTTGGACACCGATGCGTTGGGAAAATTCAGCTAAGCTATTCAGCATCTCTTGTATTTCCAGCGTTTCGGCCATCATAACAATGTCGTCTGCGAATCGTAGGGGAGAGGTGTATTCACCGTTTATATTGATGCCACATCCAGTCCAATCCAGTGTCCAAGATATTTCCTTCAATGCGTTTGAGAACAATTTTGGGGAGATTACGTTGCCTTGTTCCACTTCTCGTCCCAGGTGGATCATTCATCTGCAAGTTTTGAACTTGAATGGTCATAGTAGCGTCGTCAAACATTTTATCATCTCGATATATCGCCAGTTAATTTGACATCGCTGTAAGGATTCCAGGACAGACCGGGTTTCCTCCGAGACGAATCCCTTCTAATAGTCCGAAAACACCAAACAAAGGAGCTGATTGTACTCATTGTTCTTCTGGATGATTTGCCGCACGAAGTCAATGTGGTCCATGGTGCTATACCCGCTGTGAAATCCGGCCTATTCTGGTGGTTGAAACTTGTTGAGTCTTCGAATAAAGCAACATGTGATAACAACTCAGAAGGGATATTAGTCGATAGTTCTTCAAAAGGGTTTTGACACCATTTTTGAAGAAGACTGAGTAAGTATTTTGTGTACTTAACATGGCCTTAAAAGGATGCAAGCTGATTACCAATAACCTTGTTTAGGTATTATATCAGCTTTTTGGATGCTATAATACAATTTTTAATAAGTTTGGGGTCAGATGGTGTTGTGTTTTAAATATCTGCCCATATTTATTTACTCTACTTCTCCACTGGAAAAGTAGCATATTTTCGCCAATTGATCTACTGGCAAGTAGTACGCAAACATCGCTGTGTTCCGATTTGAAGGACAATATTTCTGCCAAAATTATAGGATATTTAGATAAACCATCTTTAAGGACGGCACGATTTCTGCAGGACGCAGCCAACTGCAGCACAATTCTAGGTAATGATTTGGATTTTTAATGTTCCAATAGCCGCGTAATAATGTGATGGGCAGGTGTATTGCCTAACATTATCATCATGGTTTAGCATCACGGTCGATCCGAAGGCCTTAAGCAGAAGATAGGGTACCTAAAGTTCTCAATTTCCGATTTTGTGCTTTTTGTGCTCCAAAGTCTTTTTTGATTGTTTTTAAATTGAACAAAAATCAAATTAGTAGTGGTGATTGTTCCTAAACGCATTAAAATAACATCAAATTTATATCATCCCATACTTACATCGTTTTTATTTTACTGACCTCTCATAATTTCTGATAGTAACGACAATTAAGTGTACCGAGGCATTAATACTAATGTTATTTACGACATCATTTTCAAAACTAAATAAGTGCCATACGTTATTAAGACGATATTGCTTATATGTAAAATGTTTCTTTTGGAGCAGTCCATACATTTGTCTTCTTCATTTACAGCATTTTTGCGTAACAGAAAAAAAAGTGACATTGCTGTAACCCACAAAAACATAAACAAAAACAAACTTTTGATTAGTTTTAGTTATTTCATTTAATAAACAATTAAATAATGCATTTTGTTTCTAAAAATTACATTTATAGGAATAATAGTTTTTGAGTTAAGAATTTTTTTGTAAAATCTCAAAAGTTTTTTGGCTCTGGTGAACATTTTGCATTTTGTGGGTTACAGCAGGTTTGGTTTTTACCGTCGATATACTCCTCCCATTATCAATTGGGAGCGTACTCAGAACACTTCTAATACTACTACGCTGAAAAGCAATACTTATTAAAGTTTTAGTATTAAAGTTAACGTGGTTGTTACACATATTTATTGGGTAAACGGGTAACTCAATCCAGCTGACTTGTCAACTTATGTAATTTGTCAACAACTTACGAGAGTTGTTGATAAATTACACAAGACAGCACACATTTTTAAAAAGGTAAATGACGCAGCTGCATACAGCAATCACATAAATACTTCGATGACCTACTAAGCTCGAGTTTTTCTCATCACATCATAACATAACCATAATCTGCGCCATCATCTGGTCACAGTTAATTCCCCGATCAGCCAGTTATCTCCCGCAATATCTGGCAGCAAATTTCCCGCGTATCGCGATACCTCGCGTTCCGGAGTACCTACTGCTGCTCAGCCTCTGTGTCCCCCGATATCTTCACCAATTTATCTGCCTCCGCGGTGAAGTAAAATACACGTCAAAATCGAGTTTACGTCTAAAAACCAATTTGGATTATCTGATTTGCGAGTTTATATAAAAATGGGTTTTCTGATACAGTCGCGACGGTGTTGCGTTTATTGTTGATCTGTTGGCGTCTTCGGGAAGATGAACTGACTCGGTTGTCGTGGATTTTTTTGTCGAGTTGCTCAGGTGGTATTGTGTGGATTGTCGCATACGATTATTATTTTTAACAATGATAGGTATAAACTTATTTGCCATATCGCCTGCTGTTAAGCGACGATGCGGTCTAAATAATCTATTAGAACCTAGTGAACATAGTGAGGTGTACGTTCCTACAAGAAATGTATTCGCTCTCAACTCAAAGATTGTAATCATTGGAAAAACTCCATCCAGGTAACGCATTAAGCCTAGACGTTCATATTGTGATATTTGAGGCCAATCCCATTCCAGTCTTGGAACTACAACCGTGAAGCGATGTCGTTCTTTTGAGCTACGAGTAGTTTGACATCGCATTTATTTGTACTTAATATATTCTATTCTGATATTGTGTGTTATTTCATTAAAAACAATATTACATCGTCACAAACCTGGAACATTGATATCTATTAACATAATATACATAAATTTGAATTTACACGAAAAAATATAATTAAATAGCACTGCACTCGTCACCCACAGTTATAAATTGGTTTATCTCTTTTCTTAGTATTTACATTAAATAAAAGTTAAGAAGTTTCTGACGCTGATTTCAAGCAGCTGCATGAGTATTTTTTTCAATTAATTTTACACAATTTCTCTTACAAAGTGCTCTACGACAGTTGTCTTCAGGTGACCTCTGCTGTCTACCAAACTTTGGGCTACAACCGAAGACGCAGCAACAACTAACATTCATTACCTATACTAACACACACACACAACACACAAAAAAATTGGTAGTCATAGGAACTGCTCACAGAAACAAAAACTTATAACTCGGAATTTGCTAGCTAGAATTCAATTCACAGCCCACGAAAAATCTGTCTAGTCGCGCTAAAGAAAGTTTTCACTTCAAAAGGTGTGCTTCAAACATACCTAAAAGTATTCTAAAAACTGATCATCACTGTTACCAATATATTTTACGATTTCGCCCTCCAATTTATCTATAAACAGAAATAGCTTTTGACGAAAAGCGTTCAAAATGAAAAAGTAACATTGAAAGATAGATAGATAGATAGATAGATAAACTCTTTATTGCACTTACATAACAAAGAAAAATACAGAAAAAATAAACTTTAAAGTAGCAATTGGCGACCTTATCGCTGAGAGCGATTTCTTCCAGGCAACCATAGGATGGTAACAAATAAATCAATAATGGAAGACGGGGAGTACAATTAGGAGTACTAACAATTTATAATAACAAACAACTAATTTAAAAAACAACAATATATATAAATATTATATATATATTGATTTCACATCCTAATACACAAATAATTTCATAATAATAGACTAATAGATAAATAATGAATAATAACATGTTCAACGAATTAAAACATTTAAAGATAAATAGATTAAAATTTCATGACGATTTTAAGGAGAATAATGACTTTAACTAGCTGATGACTGCAACAAGTAGAACTCTTTAACTTGGTTCTTAAAAACAGCAAGAGAAGGAGCTTGTCTAATGTTGACGGGCAAGGCGTTCCACAACTGGACAGCTTGGAAAGCAAATGACTTGCCATAAAAAGTTTCGCTGCGCGCCGGCGGTGTTTCAAGGAACAAGTTATATTTTGACCTGAGCGGTAGACCATGTGCATTGCTCCAAAAAATGAAAAGTTTTTTTAAATACCGCGGAAAAGAGGGGTTAAATAATACGCTATAGAGAAAAGACAAAATATGAGCATTCCGACGAAAGCGAATAGGGAGCCACTTGAGCTGTATACGAAATTGAGATACATGATCATACTTGCGTAAACCAAATATAAATCTTATACAATAATTTTGGAGACGCTCAAGTTTATCTAGCTGATCTTCTTTGAGGTCAAGAAAGCAGACGTCTGCGTAGTCCAGGATAGGGAGAAGAAGAGATTGTGCAAGCGCAATTTTAGTAGCAGTGGGTAAAAAATTACGTAATCGTCTCAATGACCCGCCCGATGCAAACAGCTTACAGCTGATCGATTTCAGGTGTGATTCCCAGTTCAACGTGCGATCAAAAACAACGCCAAGATTCTTAACTGATTCGCTATACGGTATAGTGACCCCATTAAAAACAATCTTAGGGATTGCGGACCAATCGACTCTAGCTATCATGTAGGCACTGCCGAGTATAATAACCTGGGTCTTGTTGGGGTTTACATCTAAGCCGAAGGAGTTACTCCAGTGTACAATCTGCTTAAGATCGGCATTTACGATGTCAATAGCCACATTTAAGTCCGAGAGTCGAGCTTGCGAATAAATTTGGAGATCGTCTGCATAAAGGTGGTAGGAAGAAGTTAAAAAGTGAGAAATAGAATTGATAAAAATGGCAAATAGAAGTGGTGATAGCACGCCGCCTTGAGGGACTCCAGCATTTGTACTACACCAAGACGAAAAAATCTCGTCGAGGCGAATACGTTGTCGGCGTCCATACAAGTAACTGTGAAACCAATCGATCACCGGTGGAGATATGTTAATAGAACGCAATGTCGCCAGCAAGATATCGAAATCGACGACATTAAAGGCATTACTGAAATCTAACAGAGCTAGAACAGTAAGCCTGCCGTCGTCCATACCTTTGCGAATGTCGTCGGTGATCTTAACAAGAGCAGATACAGTGCTATGCCCGGGACGGAAACCGGATTGGAACGGATTAAGAAGGTCTTGTCTGTTGAGGAATTGGTTAACTTGAGAGTGGACAAGACGCTCAAGGACTTTGGACAGAAAAGGAAGAATAGATATAGGACGATATTCGGAGAAGGAGGCAGGATTTGGTTTCTTTGGCAATGGAATGAGCTGTGCATCTTTCCAGATAGCTGGAAAAACACCACGAGACATTTGGTCGGATGAGTTATTTTAAAACTACGCCGTTCGTTTTAATTGGTGTAATTGGCTCGCAATTTGAGCGCCTTTGAAGAATTAATTGCTCAGTTCTGAAACAAGTTGGATTAAATTAAATAAATCGATGGGACGCTTTCGTATTTGTTGTGATTGAGATTCACCTGCGTGTTATAAAACTGACCCTTGTCTGTTTGTGATTAAAGCTGATTACGTCTAGAGGTAGACCGTTTGATTTAATTTTTGAAGTGAAAATTTCTTTTGGCGCGCCTAGACAGATTTTTCATGGGGTGTGAATTGAATTCTAGCGTCACGCTCGGGTATGATAATAAATCTTCGGGTAAGCTCGGGATTATGGCCATCGGCCATCTAGACATGCGACAGCCAATGGGAAACGCTGAAAGGGCGTGGTCTGGGCATCATGGTATGATGGCCATCTAGAAATGCGTGAGCCAATGAGGAATTCCAACGCATTTCTAGATGGCCATGCCATAATGGCCAGGCCGCCCTCCGGTTACACCTAGTTTTGGTACCTAAATTTGGAATCACCTACGGTAGTTTCCAAAGTAAGCTATTAAATCCTGAGTTATAAGTTTTCACTTCTATCGGCAGTTCCTATGACGCCCAATTTTTTTTTATAGGTAGGTATGTCTGTAGTGACTGGCTGAACTAGACTGGTCTAGTCAGGAAAATGGCAACTGTCGATCCAGAGTCCCGGGTTCGAATCTCACGCGCATGACCACCTCTTTTTGAAATCATCTTCCTAGTGAAGAACGGTGAAGGAAATCATCGTGAAAAAATCGACAAGTGACTGATGGTAAGTAACATGCTTTGCCTGCCCATACCAGTTTAGTGCCACGCCGCTTTTGGATCATGAAGAGCCCAAATCATTACCTAGCTTTGCATTGTCCTCATCACCCAGAGATATAAGCTGATTTATCTCTACGCCCTGTATTTTCTATGGGTATGTTCTGTTTTAAACTGTAGGTACCGTACTTGTGTGGTTGTAAATTCGAATACCATTTTCACATCTGATTATGTTTCCAAGTGCAATCGTACTCGACCAGCGTGTTCTTTCGATCGAGATTAATTTCTTCCGAAAAAAAAAAAAATGTTTGTCTGTAAAGTCGGTTTACTGACGATAGAACGTGACAACGTCTTAAGAAAATAATAATACTGATGGAATGGTAGCATTTTTCAAAAGAAAATTTTAATTTCATTTGTTTAATAGATTTGTATGTAAAAAGTAATCAGTAGAATTTAGTCATTTTCAATCAAAACAATGCAAAAAAACAATGCAAAAAAGCTTTTAGATGCCGGGGATCGAACCCGGGGCATTTCACATGCAAAGCGAACGCTCTACCACTGAGCTACATCCCCGCTTGAACTACTGGTCGAAATAATTAATACAACTGTAACAAACATGCGGCGAGGTAACGACCAACGGTAACGCGGTAACGGTACATGACGTCATGTTTTGTGGGCGTGCAGCCGGCTTCATCGAATTATAAGACGTTATCACGTCAAAAACATTTTCGATTACATTTATGCGTCATTCCTTAATTCGCTGTTGACTAGCTTGTTGGATTATGGCATTTACATAGTGCCCACTATTCAGACACTCACTACAAAGTAGTCAGGTCTCAGGTCTTAACAGTGGCAATATTTAGTAGGCTGTTGTGTTATGGTAATGCTAAAGTATCCCTAAAACGGCCCAAACACTATTTACATAGTTTAGTTAAAAATACAAATCCTGCAATATATGAAAGAACGATGAAACATTCAACTGTTCAGCGGGACATTCGCTACAAGCCCTAGTGCTCCTAGATGTCCCGTTATTTCGCCTTTAATCCCCCCGCGTATCACTCCAGTCACGTCCGCGTATCCCGTATCCCGTATCGCGTATCGCTCGCGATCGTTCGCCGCGATTGACTTAGTTTTATGTTCGTTTGGAGCGTATCATTAACGCGGGCACGAGTTCGGGAATCTTCGGTAATCTTCGGTAACTGCTCGATCGCCGCGGGCTGTACGTGACGCGGTGTTCCCCGGATCGCTTCTTACTTATTGGGATAATAAATAGATCAGATATGTTTTTATGTGGTTTACAAGTTAGGGTTGGGGATATGAGTTTTGAGACAGTTTGTTGTCTTTTGTGAAAACTTTTCAATAGAAGAGAGTGGGTGTTTTTTAAGATGAGAAAAAAGTAACTATTGAACGCGTACTACTTTTACCGTTACCAAGTGGTTTCGGTAAAACGTATTATTTATTTACGGACCTAGATACAAGTACCTACACATGCTATTTTTTGATATGGGGAAAAATAATTGAACTCGCATGTAAATATGAGCATATAATATTGTATTTTATTTTATTTATACTTATGTCATCAATCTCGGATGGCCACTGTTTTTTTTACAAAAAAAGTGACGCGACAATTTGAACATAAAAAGTACAAATCACAGCCAAAATACTGCACTGCATCCATCATCCAGATATGTAAAAAGGTTTATATCTATTCCCCGTAGTTTATCTGGAAACATTGGACTTTAAACCGGAACACAGTATGTAATTGAAACATTATAGCTGAGCTGAAAGCTAACAACGGCGCGGTACTTCCCCTGCCGGATGAGTTCTACCACGTTACGTCACGTAAACGCTAGTAAGTGTATGAAGACGAATTCTTTTACATCCACCAGTGACCAGTGACAGCATTAGCAGCCTACTAAATGTTCCCACTGCTGGAACTCGAGGCCTTCTCTCGCAAGGAGAGAGTCAAGGTCATGATCCACTACGCTACCCCAGTGCGGGTTGGTGGATGACGCATGACCTCAAATGATTCTAGGTACATGTGGAACTCGGGGCCTTCTCTCGCACGGAGAGTCAAGACCATAATCCACCACGGTGGCACAGTGCAGGTTGGTGGATGGCATATGATCTCAAAAGATTCTAGGTACATGCCGGTGTCCTCGCGATGTTTTCTTGAATCGTTTAAAGTTAGCGGCACAGTTTACACCTGCCTTCGAAAAGAAGGCGGTGCGCGTGGGATTTGAACCCGGGGGCTCCGGATCGGCAGTCGCCGTTCTCCCGATTAGAATCGACCAGAGACACAGTTATACATTTCCATGTTTTATATTCTAAACTAACAGCAAGGACAGCCTGTGTAGTCCAGTAAAGCCGGAAAGGCCGCTGTCTCGGCGAGGTGAACACGCGATAAATTTGGGATAAAAGTGAGCAAATCCGCAGCCGAAGCTACACTGCCTCCTGATAAACATCGATGGGGACTGCCCGTGTACTATCTACCAGTTGGTGAGCTTTAGTTGTGGAATTACTGACATTCTATTATCAAACATTTATTCCTTTTTCTTAAGTTAAAACTTTTACAGTATAAATACATAAAAAAAACATTATGAAAACCTAAACCTAGATAGCTGCCAGCAGCGGGGCAGGGCCCAATTAATTATTAAAATCAATATTATTAAAATAAAAGTTTAAGTCTTGGGATACTTAGATGTGTGGATGTTTTGAATATTAATTTGTCGTTCAACTACGACGAAAATATTTGACGGATTGGACTGAAATTTGGAAGTTAAATTGATTAATCGGGATTAGTACATAATATTATATATTACTTTTACATTATAAATAAATAAATAAATAAATAAATATTGGTGGACAATTCACACACAACACCATCTGACCCCAAACTAAGCAAAGCTTGTATGATGGCGGCCAGATAGCTGATATAATACTTATATAGTTTTTAAATACATACTTATTATACATAGAAACACCCAGACACAGTGCAAACATTTGAATTCATCACACAAATATTTGCACTGGGTGGGAATCGAACCCACGACCCTTGGCTTCGCAGTCAGAGCTACTAACCACTAAGCCACAAGGCCAGTCATTACAATAGGGTACCGGACTGGGTCAAAAATACGCCATCCTAAAATTAGTCCGTCAGCTAGATCATGGAAAAATATTGGACACGTATTTTTTGTATTTTCATAGTATTAAAAATCGTCAAAGATATAGACCATCAAACTTCGAGGGTGGGGGGTCGCGACGTCACTCGTGAGTAAAAATCGTACTCACAAGTGTCGTCACACGAAACTTCGAAGTGCTGTATCTTCGTCATTTTTTGTTTGTGAAACAAAAGAAAAAATACGTGTACAATATTTTTTGGCAATCTAACTAACGGGCTACTTAGTTTTTTTGAGGATTGTACCCTATCGCAGAATTTCTTTAATTGTTTTTTCCTTAATTCTACGCATTTTCATAAAAATATGAGCTTTTTTTTCGAAAATGCGGCATTATATTTATTACCTAGTACTTTTTGGTGATTTTTAATATTTTAAACTGAATATAAAATTAAATTTAACGTCAAAACTGATAAGTATCAAGTGTTGTAATAAGCGATGTATTTTTTTTATCTTATGGGTAACTTTACCACCAGTCTCTAAAAACTCTCTGTAGCTATAAAAACTATGACCCTTTAGCCAGCATTTTAAAATGTTTTTAAAGCTGCCAAACCTTGGTGTATAACTGGTCTGATAAGTAACTCCCCGTATTTTATTTATATACTTCTTGTTCGCACAATTTTTCCGCATTAAAAGTGTTATTTGGGTCAATCTATCTCTGAACTGAATGTCACACATAAATATCTATTTCGTAGTTTTCACAAGAAAGACTAACAAACTTCCACGTTTCCATCCTTAAACACAAACTTTAGTGTTCGTAATATTAATGAAATCTTATTACAATTTATAATTAATATTTTATAATTCAGGTGTGCTTAGTGTAAGTAGTTGTTAGGTATGTAGCGTAGTGTAGTTCTCATTGTATTTTAGTTTTGTTAATAAAGGCTCTGCCCTATTAAAAAAAAATATTACGGTATCATTTAATTTCAAGTGTATTCTGTTAGCAATAAACATATTTTTGAAATTATATAGATTTTAAAATGGCTATTTAGCTTCCAAAATACCAACTTACTAAGATTGTGTGAGGAATGTCCACCAATTATTCTAATCTATCGACAAATTTATTGTTTAATGGTGACTTTATCGACATATTCCATCTGTAATTAATGTATTTTGTTTCCGGGGTTAATAGTTTCGGGTATGACGAATGACCATGAAAATATGGTGTATGACCCTGAACATGTATTGTGGTGATTATATAATACTAGCGGCCCGTTCCGGCTTCCCTCGGACATAACCCAGGCACTGTCTGCAGAGCCATCTGCCGGGCTTATTTGTGAATTTGAACCATCTTCGAATACACACACAAAAAAAAACATTCAAATCGGTTCCGTCGTTTAGGAGTTCACTCTCAAATGATTAAATTACTAAAATGGCTATAAAAAACAGGGGTTGGTGATAAAAAGGTAAAAATTTAAGGTTGTATGTATTTTTTAACGCCACATTATAAAAAAAAAAACAAAAAAAAAAGTCCAAAAATTAAAAAAAATATTAGGGTGTACAACCCCTAACACGTAGGGGTATGAAAAATAGCTAGTAGCCGATTCTCAGACCTACTGAATATGCATATAAAATTTGGTAAAAATCAGTAAAGCCGTTTCGGAGGAGTAAGGAAACAAACACTGTGACACGAGAATTTTATATATAAAATAATATATTGTGTGATATTTGTTCCGGAAGTTTAAGTTTTCTACCACACATGAGTCATCACAATAATATCTCATGTTAACGCTATGCAAATTTTTACCTGCATTTGATTGTATGTATTAGAAAAATCCTTCGTGTTTTTAATTAAAAAAATTAAGTAGTTATGATATTGCCAAACGCTGTTTTCCTTCCGGTCCAAAAGTTAAGCGACATGTATCCAAGAAAACCTTCTGACGACGGATTATTTCAGCCCAAACACACTTCATCATTTTCAATCTCGCTTTTGTTTATCCCAGCTAAAGAATTATACCATAATCTGCTAATACTATACCCTAATTAGACTTTTGAAAATAGTGTAATCATAAAAAAACGTTATAAATTACTGGAAAATTCTATAGCGTAGCGACTACGGAGCTACGACGAAAATAGATCTAAAAACTTAGGACTTCTACACAGACAGAGCACCTTTCAAGTAAAAATTGAATAAATTATAGCACATTAAAGTTTAAAAGTTATTTAGTTGGAGCACTGCTGAAGAAGGTAGGGAGGGTCTGGGCCGGCGGCGTCGAGGCGACGCGCGTAGGGTTTTAAATTGGTGAATAATTGGTCGGGGAGAGAAACGGGGGAAATCGAGTCACCGGCCCTTTCGAGATATAGCTATTGTTTACAAGTTTTAGTGCTTCCGTTAATAATTTATTCTAGTAAAATCGTCGTCGTCGTTGGTACTTTAGAGCAGAATAGTTACGTACTGGGGTTTATAACATTTTACTGCCGGTTTAAGTGAAAATTTAAACCTTAGAATTTTATTCATTCACTACACATATAATATATATATATAGGTACTATTGCACATGTAGGTGACGTGAAATTGCAAGATTTCCCCCATCCAACAAGCATCTAACGCGCATGTCCCGATTCGCTGCTCCTCCGCTGCTCCAACGCTACGCCGCCGCGTAGCTACTCCCCAATATTAGCATGTCAGTGACGCTTTTACAGTTTTTAATTATTATATATATAATTATCCCATACTAAAAACTCTACGTGGCTAAAAAGTATTTATTTAAAAAAATAACTATAATAGCATAGCTTCACTTAGTAGAAAGAAAATACAACGTAGCGAGTCTGTAATATTTTAACCGCAGTAAAATCCCGAATTACGTAACTATTATTACTGCCGCTAACATTTTTGTGACAATTACGGATATTTGTTCAGTTTCAGAGTGTGTACTTACATAAATAATATGATACAGGTAATTATATTCTAAAAAATATATTTTATTTGTATTATACCTATTACCTATTTTCCACAGCACAAGCTTTGTTTGTTTTCTACGAGCAGAGCCTTTAGTAACAAAACTAATTTACAATGAGATCTACACTAAAAATCTAATTAACTACTTACAATAAGTCCAGCTTTGCTAAGTTTGGGAACAGAGAGAGTTCTAAGAAAAGTACTGATCAGTATAATTTGTTTTATTAACGTGGACCAGCTATAAATAAATCTACTGTTCGTTCTCCAATAGTAATCGCCATTGTAGCTTGTAGTACCTACATCCCACACAATCCAAGATGATCCTTATCCGTGGTGGCTACCTCCCGCCCACGTTACATCGCCATTATACCCCAAGAACCAAATTGTAGTTGATATTCCCACAAAATGTCATCTATTTGTAGTCCTACAATTTCCTAAAAGCCTCCTCGAAATAAAGTCTACAAATGTAACTTTTCAATGACAATACAATTCTTTGATCTTTAGCATAAAATTATTGCATTATTCCAGCACTGTGTTTTCAATTAAATCGTCCCTTTTGTATTTTCTTTGCTCGGGCGGATAATTAAGCCAATAAGCCTTCAGTGGGAGGATCAATTCTCGTTTTATTTGTTGTCCCAAAACAGAGTGGCTTTGGCCTCATTTAGTTAAACGCCGGCCCATTAGAGGGACAGAGGCTGAGCTATCGGTTCACAACGCCGCGGGAATCGGGGTTTATAGATATTTATTTACTTTTTTCAGTGTTTGGAAAACATTGGAGTTTCGATGATGCTCGACGCGATATTGGCTTTTTTTAACATAGTCACAGAATAGTATAATATAGTGGAACTTTTTAATTACACATTTAATTATAACGTCTTACTTTTTATCGCGCTAGTTGCTCCACGTTTGGGCATCAACTGATGGTAAGCGACGGTGTCAAGACGAAGATGACTCATGCGAATCAAGAAAATATATGTCCATTCTAACCTTAAAAGTTGGGAACAATGAAGCCGGTAGCTTATTCCACTCTATGACTGTACGTTAACATCGCTCTTACCGATAAGGGCGTCAATCAAAATATAAATTAAAAAATCTTCCGTTTTTTTGTAATTTTGTTTTTTTGGAAAAGGAGTTACGAGTATCTCTATTAGTTAGTTAGTTATTAGTAGTAGTATAAGCTACTAGGCCAGCCATACTAGGTTATTTAGAACTCATTGTATTCAAAACCAAACATCACAACACTATACTTGAAACCTTGATATTATTCATAGTCACAGTAACTATATTTAGTTAAAAAAATACTAAATTAGTTTACCTTCTCTTACCATTTTCTCTTCCCGTTTTCCATTACATCTTCAAAAAAAAACTCAAAAACACTTTATCTTTCCATTGTTGGAACTTGAACATTTCTCTCATTAGAAACAATCAAGGTCATAATCTGCCCCGCTGGCCAAGTGCGGGTTGGTAGATTACACAAGTCCTCGAAGATATCCTTCGTGGAACATAACGGTTTCGTCGTGATATTTTCCTTCACCGTTAGGACCAGTGGTAGTGATAAACTTATTATTACTATTATACATTTGTCCTTGGATTAATACTCAACGGTGCAAATGGGATTCGAACCCACGACCTCGTGATTATTTAATCGGCTGTTCTCGACACTAGGCTACAATAAATTAAAGAAAAATAGTACATGCTTGGACATATTATTTTGTAGTGGTAGGACTCTTGGCAGAGTCCACCTGGGGAGGTACCACACCTTTGCCAGTTATTCTACCGCCAAGCAGCAATGTGCACATATTACTGTGTTCCGGCTTGAAAGACAATGTTTCCAGAGAAATTACAGGGCTGAGAGATACAAAACTTAGATCTCTGGGTGACGAGCGCAGTGCAGTGATAGGTAATGATTTGGACTCTTCATGTTCCAATAGCTGCGTGTCACTGTGCTATTATGTGGCAGGCATGTTGCTTACTACCAGGCACATGAACTGCTCGTCTCGTCACTCTTTATTTTAAAAAATATATATATATATAAAGCCAGGATGGGTCTATGGGGTCTAAAAACGAATATATTATATGAGAAACTGATTGATTAAGCTAAAACAAAAAAGTCGTACTTATCAGATGTTTTAAAATAATACAGATTTTTAAAATGCTAAAACAATTTACTATGACTGCTCCAATTTAAACACAATAAGCCCGTGTTCTAGATTTAAAATATATTACCCAAAAAATTGTAAAGGTTGTCTGTACGTATCTAGATTACGTTAAATTATATATAATGGTGAAAAATACCTTTGTTTTTCGGACAGTAGGTACCTTCATCTGTTAGGTTTTAATTAAGATTTTATCTCGTAGTATTTTATAATTGTAATTAAACGGGGGATGTGTTCGGTGTCAAAAAAGGTTATGAATTGGTTTCGGCCACTTCACACATTCATTACTGAGATTAATTTGTTTTTTTATTATGTTTTTCACGGGGTACTTAATGTTTTTGTTTGTTTAAGTGGAAATTTCTTTAGCCACGTTGAGGACTTTTAGGTTGGGGGAAATCTTATGGATTTGCGACACTGACATGCATAGGTCGGTCAGTGGTAGTGGCGGTAGTGTTGCGGCATAGCTTCGGAGTGGTAGCGGAACAGCAGTACGTGACATGTCTGCTATTTTTTTTAAATCAAAAATTGTTGTTATAGTACTTCTAGGCCAGGGATGCGTTGCTTGTGGGATTTTCCCGATGTTTACAATAGTGATGTCTTCAAATCAAGAGTGAATCGGTTTTTTTTCTAGTAAAGCACGCTCCATCGTAGACCGCGTCGTCACTCAACATCAGGCGAGATGGTGGTCAAGTGTAAACCTATAACAGTTATAAAAATCATGACTTGTAAAATTTGGTCAATAGGGAATTAAACTTGTGGGAGACAAGGAACCATAATGACACATACGAGTCGTAATTGCTGCCTAAATATGTAAAATGGCATTTAGCACTCAGCTTAACCTAACAACATTAGCATTCTCATCACAAAAGTAGAACCAAACCTCTATATCTACCAAAAATTCGTTCGAATCTTCCAAACCCTCAGTTAGCTTTATCCTTGGTAAAAAAATATTTTTGAAAAATATATAAAAACCTAAACAATGCAATATGTATAAGCTTTATTTTACCTGCCTTGTTAAAGCAAAATAACATTAAATAATTCCATCAATGGTAGAAATAAAATTAATGAAATAATATTGATCGCTTTTATCCACCCATCAACCTTCGACGCACATTAATGGACGAGTCAAACCAACTGAACATAACAAAATGAATACAAGGAAATTGAAATTTTAGAAATGGTGAAGCCAATTATTTTGACTATTTTAATTATGTTTTATTAATTTGGTGACATTTGAGGCATTAATTAATTAATAATTGGAAAATTAGTATGGAAAAGACTTTTGTTATGAATTTCAAGGAACAATTTGATGAATTCGACGACACGTATTAATTTATATTACAACCTCAGAAGTTGATTTAATTAGATATTGTAATACATAGGCATACCTATCGATATAATAACCTGAAATAGAAAACACAAGTTGACAAATGATGCACGCAGTTCTATCAAGCATTAAATGCTTATTCTTTTAAAATACAGAAGAGTTTTTGAAAAAAGAAACATTTATAATTGTTCATCATGCTCATGCAGTACCGGTATGGTATCACAATATGGGGCAATTCGATGGACGGAGAAAGGCAAAGTATTTAGGGTAAAAAACAGATGTGTACTCGTACGTGACATTCCATGTTCACAGCCAGAATGTATTGAGGGTAAAATATGCACAAATATTTTATATTAATATGTTCTAGTATTACAAGAACATATGAAGAAGAAGAACGGAAGTACAGACGCCAATCCAAACAATATCGATTCACTCAACAATGTGCTCACTCCTGCTTTTAGCAAACTGCAGCTTTCAGCGGGTGTGTAGTTGCGTCCGTAATTTCCTTAATTATACACTTAGTGAATAGAAATGCCCTCGCCATTCACCTCGGGCGCCCTTTTTGTTCGCGGAATGAGTTAACGACAGTTTTATGTGGATAGTTCTGCGAGAGGCGGCGCTGCGAGAGTTAATTATTTCTAAGGTGGCCGAGGAGGGAGCGCCGGGCGCGGCCGAGTGGATGGCGGTGATACCTAATTAACAATGAAGTCGTCTGCCTTAACATACTCCTGCAAATAAAAGAGACGTTGTTTCATTGTTGACGTCTGAGATTTCATTCCATTTTCGTAACAAAAATGCGTGGGATTGCACTGCCTGAGTCGGGTTTTCTCAATGGTTACAATACATTTAGTAGTAGTGGAACTCCTTGCAGAGCCCGCTTGTGGAGCTCCCACACCTTCGCTAGGTATTCCGCCAAGCAGTAAGGCTAACATCACTAAGTACCGGTTTGAAGGGCATTTTCAAGAAAAATAAGAAGTTCATAGTCACCATTTTTGGTGACGTCACTCATAGATTTGAGCTCGTTGTTAGGTAATGACATGGACTCTTCATATTCCAATAACTCCATGACACTGTACTTTTATAGGCAGCCATGTTGCTTACTATTAAGCACATCTTTTGCACTTTCCACCACTTTACTATTAAAATAAATCTTGGTGAACTGGGTTAGTTTCTTTTTTTAGCATTTAAATGGATGGCTTTCAAAATAAAAACTAATTTTGAAAGTTCTATAATATGGTTTAGGGTTTCAGGTACAGTGAAATAGACTATCTCGATGAAAACATAAATTTTTTGTAAGTGCATTAATTTAAAAAAACTCAATTACGAAAATCTACAAAACACGCAAAAAATTAAGAAAATACATTTCTTATAATAAAATTGGTAATTGTAAAACCGTTGCTACGAAAGCTTACGAACAAAATAATTTCCTTGACATTCAAAGGATTTTCTTGCAAATTTTCGTCATAAATAAAATTAATAATTTTTCCTGCGCCACTGAGCTAATAACCATTTATTTTCAACCATTTAGAGCGTAATAGATTGTTGATTGTTAGTTGTTCGAAACAACAAGACCAAAATTGTTTTTCAAAGAGCGAAACTTGGAAAATTCCCTCCATTCTACAAATGCCTATTTAGGATTTAAATTGTCTTTACTTGTGTTTGGTAGCCGAACAAGGGTTCTTTGTGTTATAGAAATTTGAATATCTAAAGATCGGAAAGCACTTCGTTCTAGAATGGTCTCCGGTCGGACCCTCATAGATTGAGAGATATCTTTGTCGATTTGTAAAGGTGTAGTGTACTGGCCTTGTTCGGGGTGGAACTATTGTTAACGTTAGCTAATCCACCTCCGTTAGTAGCCTGCCTATGTTAC
Organism: Ectropis crepuscularia; assembly: GCA_963693475.1. Lineage (NCBI taxonomy): Eukaryota > Metazoa > Arthropoda > Insecta > Lepidoptera > Geometridae > Ectropis > Ectropis crepuscularia. The sequence continues at coordinate 680,435 of OY856344.1, read as the reverse complement.
CGTGAATTTGAATATTCTCTAGAGGAACGAAATAGAAGTGCCGAATTAAATGGTCCAATTAATTATTGACATAGCGACGACACGCTTGGAAATAAAACTTTTGACTTTTGTAAGTTCTGAATTTGGCTATTTTAAATGTGTGTCTGAAGGCAAACCTAATGTAAATTTTGCGTGTAGAGTAAAGTTTTCGAAATTATTCGTTGTATGTTTTCACAAAAAACATATTTGAGCATAAGCGATAGTAAAACAGCTCGTTTTATAATGTTTCGACTGCCAAGGCTTGAGGTCTGCTCTCACATGGAGAGAGTTAAGGTCATAATCCACTTTGCTGGCTAAGTGTGGATTGATAGTCTTTCGATATGTATTTCTAGGAATGCGCTGATTTCTTCAGAATGAAAGCAGGTGGTGATGACAAACTTGCACACACTTTTACTTAAGACAAGACGTACAACTACGTCTTAAGTACAGACGGGATTCGTAACTACGATCTCACCGTTGTAAAATCAGACACTCCTACCACTAGGTCATAACAGATCTATTAATTACAAGACATGTTCAATTAATTAGTGCTAACGTATCTATTTTAATAGATAAATAAATAAATAAATATTGGTGGACAATTCACACACAACACCATCTGATCCCAAACTAAGCAAAGCTTGTGTGATACAAGATACTATAGAAATGATTTACCTTAGTCGGAACTAGACGGCGCTAGTTACTTGTTAATTTATAAATATATATGTGCACAGTTGAAGCAGTGACCATTGGCTTTTATTTCAACACCTTTACTGGCCTGTACATGGTCCTTTGAGCTAGATTCATCCTAGTGAATTTTGGATTACGTAGTAAGCTGGTGGACAGCGGATTACTGTCGCAACATTGCCGAGCTTTGGGCGGTGGGTTGAGGCTACTGCAAGGAGTTCCGGCATACCAGATGTGGGTGCCTCGTAGCACATTCCCCACCCAGGAGGTCAACAGTGCAAGTGGACCATCCCAGCGGGGCGTCGGGTGACGTCATCTGCTGAGGTGTTGCGGCGGAGTTGAGGCCCAACGAAGTTGGTCACCAGTTCCTGAAGCGATGACCAACTTCGTTGGGTCCAAACTCCGCGGCGCTTCCGCAGACTACGCAGGAAGAAACTCGTGTCCTCGTCGCGAGAAGGAAATTAAGGAAAGAAAACTTGCGAAGTGAAGCGGATTTGTTAAAAATGTGACTGAGCACTTGCAATAATAGTAGTAAAAAAGTAAATTTAACTAAATTCTGAACTTAAGATAGATAGATAGATAGAAACACTTTATTATTCACAACACAAAAAGAACAATAAATAAACAAAAAGAAAAATTCTTAAATCTAGTGAAACAAACGGTGACCTTATCGCTAAGAGCGATCTCTTCCAGGCAACCAGAGGATGCCCAGAAAATTTAAGATAGCAAGAGACGGGGTAAGGGACTATGTGCCGTAAAGTATTAAATACACATACATACATAGTATTAATATGAATATTAATTCATACATTCTAATACTTAAAATACTTATATTACATTTTGTAGGTAAGTATAATATACTAATAGACTAATCCATGCATTATATCATTAAGCAAGACAATTTGAAAAATAAGTTTAATTTTGCATTGAATGCAATAAGGTTGTATACTCATAGACACCGTACCATCGCCTTGTAATTTTTTATTGAATTTGTTTTTTAATTTAACTTTGTCAAAATGCATCATGCTATAGATTTTAAGTGGTTTATTTAAACGCATTTCAAAGGCACGAGTTAATTTTAAAAAATCACCGAAAGGAAAACTGACGAAAGAGTACCTACGTAGAAAGGAAAACATCACACAGAAACAGAAACATCCAATCTCTTCAAAACATAACTTTAGTTGGATAATCTCTAGGTAGGGTAGGTATTGACCAGACCACCACACCTTCGCCCTTGGTGAAAGAAACGCGCAATCACTCTCGCGTTCTTTTGCGAACTCTATTTATTGAAAATGATTGAGTATTGACAAAGTCCCGGCATCAGATGCAGCGTCGGGTTCCGTATACTCGGGCCACCCCAGAACTCAGACATCCGCAAGCAAATATTGAAACCAACTTTAAATGGAATTTTGATTCGATTTCTTAGCGGCGAATTATAATTTCAAATGAGTCGCGAGATGAAAAATCCGGATCGGACCATCGAAGTTTCGCAGAGACCCTCAAATACTTCGTCAAGGATCACTTTATGTCTAAACTGACTTTTAATGTAGCGAGCGTAAAGTTATAATGTAATACATATTGTGTGGGCGCTTTGGACTTTAATCATTTATTTATACAGACTCGGTGATGAGTTTTGTGTCGGTGGTGACGCTCGATTGCATTTTGTATTTCCGACATCTTTGTTTTTTTAAAAATGTCTGCAATTAGTTTTTACGTTAATTTAGCCCTAAAAGATGAATTGTGAATCAATACTTGTTTTGAATCTGGGTGTTTTTAGCCGGCTAAAATAAGAGTTATGTTAAAAACCAAAATGTTATATCATAAGAATGTATTTACGGTCATTTATTTATTAATATCTGTCTTCTGTAATACAAGCTTTGCTTAGTTTGGAGCTAGTCCGTCTCGTGAGAGGAATGTCATAGAAATCTATGAATTTATTTACTTTTATGAACGTATTTTTAATGATTGATGTGGCCAGTCCAGCCTTATTTAAGTTTCATCCGCTGCCACTTTCAAGGAAAGTGCATTCGCACGACTGTTTCTTGTTTGACGCTGAATGAGTCTAACCACTTGGTCACAGAATAGGGTTTTTTATGTAATATATCAATTTACGTACGGCTTTTAGGTCCACAGGCGGACAGACTTCCTTCCATCTAAGCTACGAGGCCAGTCATACTAAAGCCTTTTTTTTGTATTTGATTATTCTATGAAAGTCTGTCGTTCTCCGGAAAAAAGAATTAAATCACCAAACAGTAACTAAGGTAAAGTAATACTAAAACAGACACTACCAGTATCTACTAAGAAGTTAGGAACTAAAGGAATTTTCTGCCACAAATGGTTCATCGACACTCAACTGGTAAAGTCATAAAAAGAGAAAATAAATTCAGTTTAAGCTAAGTATTAATGATCAGCAAACAAAAGAAAAAAAAATACACTCCAATCAAAACTAAAAACATTCCCATTTAACGTCTAGTTTGACCGTAAACTGTTAACATATCTGGGTCAAAGTTTAAAACGAAAACACGAACGAGTAAAGTATTCAAACTAAAATGGCTTTAAAAAATCTGCCGATGCTTTACAAATACGGGCTGGTTCTAAACCCGGCTTATCTTCCATATCTGCGCGTCATTCAAAATGCACGACCGGCCGGGGAGCGATCCCACACTTTTTAAATTTTATTTTTCGTGCTTGGATGGAGTCATATTTATGTGTTGAGTATGAATGTTTGATGCCGGCCAGATAGCTCGCTCGTTCGTTGTGTTTACACCGGTGTACGGTGGAACATCTTTGATTAGATGGTTTCTTACATTTTTGAGGTTATACCGCTTTTGGTGTGTTTAAGTAATTGTTCATTATGGTCACGAATAACCGAGACCATGAAGTAGGTAAGCAACTAATATTAAACACTAGCGGTACGTTCCGGTTTGCCCGTAGCACATACATAGATACTATGTAGCCTATTAAAGAACTGAGAGATCACGTATACTTATATCCAATGGTGAAAGGATTTTGGAAATTGTTCCAGTAGTTCCTATGAATTGCGTCTTCATAGAAAAACCTCTTTAGCTTTATAATACGAGTACAGATGGAATATGAGGCAATTCGGATGTTTCTCTGTCACATCGGACGGCTGGAGCGGATTGGGCTTAATTTTGAGCACACAGTACTGTGTGCTCAAACATCCACATCATATTCTTACGAATATGATGTGGATGTACTCGTAGACGGGAATATAACGAGAACCGAAATTACACCTGTCAAATCGCGGAACGCTAAATGAATCCGAAATTTTCTAATTACAATTTTTGGAAATACTTAAATTATTACGTAATGCTCGGTTCTCCATCGTGGCTTCAAACTTTAACAATAGCCACATTTTAATCAAGCCAAAACGGAACCAAATGAAACAATTAAGATCGACTTCTCAACTTTCGTTCGGATTCGCTATCCTCTGCGCGAGGCCCATTAAATTCTTTGAAACAATCCGCGAGACGGCCGCCTTGTCCAGAATCACCGATTGGCCCGAAATTACCGACTTGGTTGAAATGGCCCACTTGCCCAGAACCACTGCCTTGCCTAATATTACCAACCGGTCAGACTCAGCACTTTCAGCAAAGATGGTACGAGATTTTAAGCTTTGACTGAAATTTCGGATCAATTGATGTTTCGCGATACTAGTACCTACTTAATATTGGTGGACAATTCACACACAACACCATCTGACCCCAAACTAAGTAAAGCTTGTGTGATGGCGGCCAGATAGCTGATACAATACTTATATAGTTTTAAATACATACTGATTATACATAGAAACACCCAGACACAGTGCAAACATTTGAATTCATCACACAAATATTTGCACTGGGTAGGAATCGAACCCTCGGCTTCGCAGGCAGAGCTACTACCAACTAAGCCACGAGGCCAGTCTTAATAAAATCCTCATTTCATTTATTTTATAATAGCAGCGCCCTGCGGGTTTACCCGTGTAGGTCCTGTATAAAACATACTACATACAACGTATTATACAGCAATAACGTTGCATAATACATCAGTTATTTAACTATATTAATAGATAACTGATGTTACACTCTTGTCGGTGCCGCTAACTGATAAGATTTCCAGATAATTACTGGGCTTAGAGATACAACAACTTAGATCTCTGGGTGACAAGCGCAGTGCAGAGCTAGGTAATGATTTCGACTCTTCATGTTCCAATAGCTACGTGTCACTGTGCTGGTACGTAGCAGGCATGTTGCTTACCATCGGGCCCTCCCCCCCCCCCCCCTAGCAAAAAGTGTTAACTGCGGATAAAAGAGTTTTCACTTCAAAAACAGCATAATAAACCAACAGGAATCATACTAGCGTTGTTTTAATTTTTCTGTAAAATATTCCTAAAATAAATATTCATGTGCCTGATGGTAAGCAACATGCCTGCCACATAACAACACAGTGACACGCAGCTATTAATTGGAACATGAAGAATCCGAATCATTACCTAGCACTGCACTGCTCTCGTCACACAGAGATCTAAGATGTTATATTTCTAAGCCCTGTAATTTCTCTGGAAACATTGCCCTTAAATCCGGAACACAGTAAAGTTTGCACATTACTGCTTGGCGGTAGAATAACTGGAAAAGGTGTGGTACTTCCCCAAGCGGACTCTGCCAAGAGTCCTACCACTACTAATTAATTAAATCCAGGGTAAAATTTCAACAAACTTTGAATGCCATAACACGCGAAAAGTATTACTTATTCTCTATTCCTTGTGCTAAAATCTGTAACTTCAACCACAGAAATATTACAAATCAGAAAAGTTTGTTTATTTCAACACGATAATCTCAGAAACTACTGGCTCAAATTGAAAGATTAATATGCTTTTGTTAAGGCCGATTTAAACTGAACGAACATAGAGGTAAAGCTGGAACAAGAGCATTATTTCTCGATCTTTTAGTGTAAACGAAAGATCGTTCTTAGCGTTTTCCATATTACATATTCCATAGAATCTTTGCGAACGCAAACAAAACAACGAAAGAATGCTCTACGTCTGTTTACACCAAATGAATTCGATACAGTGGGGATAGAATGAGCATTCGCTCGTCTGATGTAAATCGGCCTTTAGATAGCCCATTTATCGCGGAATTCGTGGAAGGCTGACGAACTAATTGGAATGGTATATTTTTGACTCAGTCATCATCCTAATTGTAAGGTCGCAGGTTCGAGTCCCACCTACATCTCGAATGTCCGTCATCACCACTTTACTGGTTTACTGGTGAAGAAAAACACCGCAAATGAGAAAGCCAGCGCCAACTAAAGAGCTGATGACTTTGAATGCTTTGACTGAACCGATTTAGATGAAGAACTATTTTTCTTTAAACTTTCAAACACAGAAACAACAAAATTAATTAGGCTTATAGTCGACCGCCATCTCGTCTGATGTTAAGCGACGATGCGGTCTACGATAGAGTGTGCTTACCTAGAAAATAAAACAGATTCACTCTCGATTTGAAGACTCCAAGATTGTAACTATCGGGAAAACCCCACTCAGGCAACACCTGACGATGCTATGACGCCACACACACATACAGAGAAAGATAGATAAATATACACACACGCACACACCCTCACCCTCTCACACACACACACACACACACGCACACGCACACACCCTCAGACACCTCAATCACATAACACACCGCCATTTTGCGTCGGGAGTTAAACACCAAGTTACTATTTATTGTGGCAAGTTTATTAATTTAAAATTATTCTCTGATTTGTTTTACAGAGTTGTTTGCATGTAACCACGTTAATAAATATTACATTAATTTCCTGCAACTTTCGTGCAAAAGTGCACTAATTTGTTTTTAATTGCTAAATGTTTTCTATGTGTAGGTATCACTTTTATGAGGTTCGTATTTTTACAAAATTCATATGTTTTTTTTAATATAATGGATGGCGTATCTTGGAAATTAATTACCTAGTAAGACTGCATGGTGAGTACAAAGCATCGTAGATGCTTGAACGTGAAGAGTTTAGCACTATAAATAATACTACACTAGTCATCCGTAGATATGAGATGTAGGTACTATATCCTGTTACTTCGCGGGAAAGTTTGGGTTCAAGGGTTTTCCAAGAAAAAAACATGTTCCTATTATGAACAAAACTATGTCTCAAATACTGTATATGCCGAGTACAAGGAATACTGTCAGGTATACTCTAAATATCCTCTTCTCTTGGTAGTTAGTAAATTTTAGTTAGTAGGGCGATGCGCCTTCTGCACAAAGTTTCGAAGGGAGTTGAAGATATGAAACAAAGTCGCAATCATAAGGGCTGGCGACAGAAGTTAAAACTTGTAACTAAAATTTGGGTGTTAAACAGCGCTAATGTTACACAATATATCGCCTGTATAGGTGTATAGCTACAATCATCCTGTTATTAGTCATGTCGGTGCTGCGACCTTGCAAGATTTCACGTATCCAAAAAGCGTAGTAGCGCGCAGGTCCCGCTTTGCTGCTATGGGGCGCCGTTACAAGTCACGCGCATAAACATACGCAACTCACCAAATATTCCCACTGCTGGGACTCAGGGCCTATTTTCGCAAGGGGAGACTTAAGGTCATAATCCACCACGCTGTCCCAGTGCTGGTTAGTGGATGAAACATGACCTCGAAAGATTCTAGGTACATGTCGGTTTCCTCACGATGTTTTGCTTCAGCGTTTTAAGTTAGCGGCATTATGCATATGACTTTGAAAAGATAATGGTGCGCGTGAGGTTCGAACCTGGGGCTCTGGATCGACAGGCCCGCCATTCTGCCGACTAGACCAGCCGTTACTTCGATGAAGCGAATGTATCTTTACCGACCAAACAGCGCTCTACGTGGTTGAAAAAATACTTCTAAAAACATAACTTCACAATTTAAACAGGCAACATTCTACTCGTATCTTCCGTGAACTCGGATCGATCTCGCTCCAGTGTATCGGCAACTTTCCCCCGTATTTAAACCCCCGAGCTTACCCCTAAAAACAGGAACATTTTTCCTACCTCTATTTATTTTGCTCGTGGGAATTCTTGATTACGCTAATCCGGGGCTTTGTACTTTTCCTTCACATTTTTAAATGATACTTTAGGATTTTCGCGATAATACAATTACGCGTCGGAGCCGGCTTTATTAACGTTTCATGCCTGTTTATTTGAGAAAAGTAAATATTTTAGTGAATAAAATCATGAATTCCGGAGTATTCTAATAGCTGATGTTTTTACAAGACTCGAGAGCTAATCAAGGTATTCAATTTTAGGATTTTTTGTGGGCTTCATAAAATACAAGAAACTATGTTAGGTATTATACAGAACACCTGACATGAACGGTCTTTGTAGTTCCCGTTTAAGTATTTTTCCCTTATAGCCTGTATTTAATTCTAGAATATAATAACCTGTGTTCCGTGATTGAGCAAACTATCAAAAAATTCACATTTAAATTATAAGAAAGATGAAAAATTTTCATGCCAAGAGTGAGTCTAGGTCTAGATCCGTTACATTTGACCACACTGCCGCTTAGCAGTCGAACTGCTGGTAATACGTAGAACTACGCACGATTAACTGACTGACACTGAACTGAAGAACGATTCATAGGAGCGGTCTAAAATCCAAGGGGAGAGGGGTATCAAGGTTCATGATTGGTGACCCCCTCCACAATAGGAGGCTGCGACCGCTCGTAGGTGGGATTCAAACCTACGGCTCACTGAGTAGAATCTTTACCTACAAACCCACGAAATCAGTGAAACAAAAAAGTACCACAAGCATTGAGCAAGTTGTGTAGTTATTTAGAAACACCGCTCCCCGGGCTTAACCTGCATAGTTCCCATTCCCTTTATTTTTCCGGGATAATAAGTAACCTACGTGTTCTTCCAGATGATAAGTACGCGGAGTCAATCTTAGCCTTTGCGGACGACCTTGCAAAACTTACACGCAATCCCAAACAGTATCTAGAATTGTTGAATGATGTTGATGAGTTCTGTACATGGACGGAGGGAATGAGGGCAAACCAAGTAAATGTCATTGTTTATGTCTGGGTAGACGAGATACCAAATATACTTCTTACGATCCGGGACTCTCTATAAGTGGCCAAAGAGTTGCCACAATTGCAGAGGCAGTGCCTTTCAAATTTCTTGGTAGAAAGATAGATTACAAAGGACCCACACCGTCATTAGAGGTGGATGTTGAAAATTTCATGAACAACCTCAATAAGGTTGACCAAACAGCCTATCAGCAATATCAAAAAAGCATGAATATATGACAACTATCTCACATCACGTCTCACTTGGCCTTTCCTAGTATATGACATCGGTAAAACCCTCCTGGCAAAGCTAGATGCTAATGTCATAAAGATATTGAAGTCATGGTTTCGATTGGCACATCCGGCTGATCCCTCTACTCGCTTTAGGGTTCACATTAGCTTTGGGATGAAACTAAAAAAAACATCTGAACTCTACAAACACCTAAGAGTTACAAAAACGCACGTTTTGGGAAAGTCGAAAGACAAATTAATTGCATCTCTCCCAAAAGACAAAAGCGCTTCGGACCTTGAATCTAGACTTCAATTCCATAAACAATTTATGGCAGGTGCACAAGTAAATACAGCTGGGTTGGGTGCGAGAAAGAAAAGGGAAGACCGAGACATGGTAAAAACCTTTCTACAACAAGACGAAAATGACAGTCATATTCTTTCTTTCTCAATCCTGGGTTCAGCACCTGATTGGACTATTTTAATGGACACGTATGAAAAGCACTATAAAATCCCAGAGGATGTGGGTGTTTCGTCATCCAGACCGGACATTTTCCTTTTTTCTAGGGCTACGAAACGCATAGTCCTGGTAGAACTTACCGTACCGTGGGAAACTAATATACCTAAAGACCACGCGATGAAACAAAATAAGTATTACGACCTTCAAAACGAATTACGATGAACCCGGCACCCGCACGGTGAATCCATGGAATGCTAAGAAGTACGTCTCTCTAATAAAGCATATCAAGTGATAATGTAAAAGACTTTGAATTCGCCCCGGGCAAACTACGACCATGTTAGTGTACTCTGAATAGTTTTCATTCGCTTTCAAGTCATATATTTCAACATAAATTAGTTCGGTTCTTATGTACAAACATTTAAGTTTTCGTTAATGTTCTTCGGCAGCTAAATTAGATTAAAATACTCAACAAACTCTGTCTATAGTAAATGAAAATACAATGATCATTAAACTTAATAAACCAAGTTAAACTAACGACTTACAAAAGGTTATTAAATTACTTGTAGTGAGAATAAAGTCTAGACCTAATGCAGATACTAAAAACTCGCTACAAAAACAATTTTATAGTGTTGTTATAAAATGTAATGCAAAATTAAAAGTTAGCGTAATTATTAGGTACTTCTTAGTAAACCTTGTCAATCTTAATAAATACTACTCAAGTATATTCTAAACTGATACCTCTACAAATACAATTCTAGTAACTCTAATTTTTAAACTCACAGAGACTTTAGGAAATACCATTGAAGCCCTTTAAAGACTGTTAGACTACAGGCCCGTGAACAAAATTCACGTAGTAAATAAACCACCAGGAGACCTATGTAGGATGATAGAAGGGTATAAAGTGTGTAATAAGATTCAGCACTATGCCGTCACTTGTAAACTGTCCAACTGAGTACAGTTGAAGAGAGGGGGTTGCAACCCTTGACCATTTCTCCTTGTCGCATGGATTTTGTACAGCGTAGCAGATTAATAAATAATAAATAATAGATTAGAAGAGGTATTAAAACTACAAAAATTAAAAAAAACAAGTTTTTAATTATTAGTTTGTCGGAATAACTCGTGATGTTCCACCGATTTACAGATTAAATTTGGGCATTTGGTTATATACGGCATTGGTTACATACAGTTTCAATAACTCTCCTAATCCATTATTTCGCAATGCCGTACAAAAATCATGCGACAATAAAAGTCTAGAGACCCACGGTCACTACCACTTGAAAACGTGGCCAAGGATAGAATCCTTAATACGTTGAAACAAACAACACCTAGCATATTAGTAATCGTGTTGACGTAACTCTATGAAAAGGTAGTATCGCTATAATTCCAATTCTATTTATATCTCCTCCTCGAGACTGGTTAGTGGCGCAAAGATTATACGTTAGTACCTTAAATAGCGCTTTCTATTCACATCTCCTTACAAATTCAATATTGTAACTGATCAGTGATCTCGCTAATTAATTTCAATAACCTCATCCGAGCTCCAACCGCTATAGATTACCGTAAATTGATTCGTAATTTTCCTCGAACGCCGCGCCGCCGCGCCGCTCCGTCGACACTTGTGAACTAAATCCTTGATTAAAATTGATGAGCAAAGTTGTGGCTACTTTGTTCAATGAAACATGGACACGTCTCTGATCGAAAACGCCATTTTACGCCATAATTTTTCTGAAAATACGACGTCATTATCTCAATTAATATGAAAACTTTTTCACAACTCCGACATTCCCAACAATTTTCACGAAAATTAAAATGAATGAGCGCAAAAAGGACCACAAGCAGTGGGATCCGAACCCACACTCCCAAAGGGAATCTGATTTTGTGTATTCTAGCCAGACGCATAATACGCAGAACAATTAGTGTACCTACAGGAATCAAACTAATGTGTGTAATCAAACATCACTGTGTATACCTACGACGCCCGCGATAGGGTTACCTCTAGGATTATACAAAAAACTGTCGTAATAGTTCTTTGATTGATTATTTTATTAAGAATAAAACAAAAATAAAAAGCAATAATTGCTAAAGTTATTCAATTCAAATGTATTTATTTATTTCGTTAATTTATGACGCTTTCTGATATCTGTGTGTGGAAGGCACTCGCACTCGCACCGTTCTCAACCGTTCCGAGTATCGTGTCCGTGAGGATATCCATGTGTGCGTCGATGCATTATATGGATGTGTAGATGTGTACCTTGACTTCTGTTACTCCGGTTATTTCGTGCATTAACCACTCGGCCGCGACTGCTGATTTTAATTTGTTGTTTGCTGTCGTCAGTAAAACCAATTTCATTTTAGAATGTTTGATTAATAGAACAATAATTCACTGCCTGTCGATAACTTGTATAACAGTCATTCTATCGTTTGTTACGTAAATGTTATTCACTTAAATTAAATAGAATGGAACTAATTAAATAAAAAACTAGTTTATCATCTATTTGGTGATATTGTTTTGAAGATATTAAATAGCGAACGAAGGTATTAAAAATAAGCAACAATATTTTTAACTTTTTTAAATGGTCGTGGACATTTCTCACTAAACACTAACTAGCCTCAAACTAAGCGAAGCCTATGTTAAACTCGTAAATACCAGATTGTGTAAAGCGGCCTTATCAAGTATTGCAGCTGTAGATGTATGTGCACAAGCGGGTATAATCTAAAAATATATTAGATTATTATTGTTTAATAATTCAAGACACTTAAAATTTCACTACAATTATTCAAATTACTTGATTACCGATGAGATTATTTATAATTTAGCGCTTAGCTTGTATTATGTTGAAAGGTACAGAATAAAATATATCAAGGTAGCAAACAATGTCCAGCCGTATTTCCTCCCACATCCGAATTTGTGCCTCCAGATTATCAGGGCGCAGAGTAAGGCCTAATAAAGCGGCCCTTGGCCCTCCCCCTCACGACCCTCTCAGCTAGATATATTGCCCTCTTCTACCCCTCATACCAATGCGGTTATGACAGACAAGAAAGCCTAGGTACGTAGGATTTACAATAGTGACGGTATAAGTTCAAATTCCATCTTTCCAAGTTCAGATTCACAAGTGTTCTATAATTAATGCTTTCAACCATGAAAACATCGTGAGGAAACGTTTCAAGAATCTTTCGAGGTCACGCAGTCACCAAACCAAAAATAACCAAATAAATTACTAACATGTTGGTAAATAACAAATACCAGTTTCAAATGTAGCGTCGGCGTCTCTTCCAAGGTCGTTACTAAGTAGGTACATATTTATTGTGATTATTTACGGTTCTGAATATTTTGTTATGATTTCTATTACGCCAAAATCAATGCAATGTACAATAATTAGTATGTTTTAATGAGAGCTTATTATTAATACGAGTAAGCTTGTAGAACGAATAAAAAATCTTAGTTTGTCGCATCTACATAGGATAATAGCATATACTAGAAATATTCAACTTTTAATGATTATGACTATAAAGATGTTTAATTTAAAAAAATAATTAAGTCGCCAATCCGCACAACTCCAGCGCGATGAAGTAGGTCTGCGAGAGAAGGCCTCAAGTCTCAGCAGTTGGAAAATTTAGTAAGTTCCTTACGCTTTTACGTATGTTTATGTGTCCAGTATTAGTTCTAATAGTAATATAATGCGGGTGAGCAAGCGGAAACCAAGTTTTAGGCCAAAACACAGTTATTAGCGTCGAGGGCTACAACCTGTGGGCGGTTAGCTGCGGCCTGGAAACTATATTGCTGCTAACTTTGTCACGAACACCGCCGTTGGGATTATTTCACTAATATTGGAACTAGTAGCTGTAGTAGTAGCTATATTCTGTGTTGAAGTGAAAACATCTTTAGCGGCATTTAGCTTTGGTGGTAGGGAAAAAAATTACGTTAATCTCACCGACATTCTAACGAAAACGACATTATTATGGAAAGAGGAGGCAGCGAAGAGGCGTAGCATTGGAGCAGCGGTGGAGCAGCGGAGCGTACCTTGCGCGTTAGACGCTATTTAGTATTTAGATGGGTGAAATCTTGTGAATTCGAGCCAACGACATGCGAATAGCAAAATATGTCTGTGGCTATACCGGAGACGTTTTGTGCAAGCAGCGTTAGTGGTGTTCTATTATTAAATTCTATGCTATGAGGTTTCACCTCTATTAGACCATAAGACTGAACATAAGAAATTTTATTTGGAACGAAGTTCCTCACGGAAGACTTTTCTCTTCAGGAGATAGAGATTTTGCTGTGTGACCGAACTGAAAAAAATGTGATACTAAAACCGTAAGAAAAAAAAAAAAAGGCAGTGACGTGTAAAACCTGCCCGTGATCAGTTACCGACTTTATTTTTCAGATCATCATACCAAAAAAATAAAAAATGGCAATATTTTTTTGCAAATTAGGTAGGTATATCTTATACCGTAATAAAAAACCCATGACTTTTTAATTTAGTTTATTTGCTAATGATACGGAACACTCGCACTTAGCCGGTTTTTGTTGTTTTAAAGGAACCAATGGTAGCTTTTCTCAAGGCGCTCCCTAATCGCGAGCATTTGCGCGTAATGTAACGTTACAGGCTCCAGCATTACATCAGTGAACCGAGCATTAAGTACAATGCGCACGGTGTAATGATACAATGTGTAATATTTTGATACTTGTAACATCATGCGCTTATTTACATTGCAGGCTGGCTAGTATTGTAATGTAATACCCAATACCCCATTCCCATTATTCCAGTCCAGCGATCGAATCCAGCGCTGGATTGCTTATTGGAAAATGGAAACCGGCACTGGAAAGCATCAATCCTGTGCCAATGCTTTCCAGTGCCAGCTTACATTATTCCAGTAAGCAATCCAGCGCTGGATTCGGTCGCTGGACTGGTATAATGTAAACTGGGTATTAAGCTCTAAGTGAAATCTATCAAGTTACATTACACGCGAGCGCTCGTCGGTCAGCGAGGTAGTATTGTAATTTAATGCTCAAAGTTGAATCTATAATATGACATTACACGCGAATGCTCCCGGTAATCCGGGAGCGCCTTGATAATAGATGCTGCTTACCAAACGTAGCGTGGGCCCTATAAAAAATTATTATCCAAGAATCCGTCACTCATTTATGATGTGAGAAGAAAATAAACGAAGCGATAAAACAGTACTCAAACACAATGCCATCGACTTCATAATCTTTTATCAGTAAATCTTAATACGGCTTACACTCGAAAATCCGCAAAAAATATAAATCTGAAATTCACAGATCATTTTTGTTGAGCACCGCAAATGAGTGGGATGTTATTCCGGCCTCGGTGTTTCTTGAATAATACAACTCGGGTATCACAATAAATAGGTATAGATATAAATAAATAAATATTGGGGGACAATTCACACACAACACCATCTGACCCCAAACTAAGCAAAGCTTGTGTGATGGCGGCCAGATAGCTGATATAATACTTATATAGTTTAAAATACATACTTATTAAACATAGAAACACCCAGACACAGTGCAAACATTTGAATTCATCACACAAATATTTGCACAGGGTGGGAATCGAACCCACGACCCTCGGTTTCACAGACAGAGCTACCTACTACCAACTAAGCCACGAGGCCAGTCAAAACATACCTCATAGAAATTGATTTAAGAAATATATCTTAAACCAAAAATATGTAATTACTTTCTTATTAATGTAACATTTTTTAACGCTTTTAGCGATAAGGCCGCCAATTGTTTCTAAATTTTAAGGTTGTTTTCTTTTTCTTAAGAAATTTTGTTTAATTTAGTGCAATAAAGAGGTTATATCTATATATCTATCTAACGTTTTTAGCTACAATAGGTTTGCATTTGACCGCCATGCCGTATGGCGCTAAGTGACGACACGGTCTACGATGAAGCGTACAGACTCAAAAAGAAACCGAATCACTCTCGACTTGAAGACACCAAGATTGCAACCACACAAGTTTTATGATGGCGGCTATCTTGGCTTTGTAATTCGTCGTAGTGTATTTATCAAATCAAATCAAATCAAATCATTTATTTGGCTTGTGGTCCTGGGTTACAAATAGATGATGCAATGATAATAGGGATCTCCAGTTCCCGCTTTGTCAGCATGCAAGCTGTTAATTTTTTGTAGTCAAATAGGATATAATAATAAAATATAATATGAGTAATAATTTGACACCGACATTCAATTCGAAATTAAGAATTACATACAGGAATAATAAAATTATCAAACACTGTTATGTCAGGAAAACCAAATTGAGAAGTCAGAGAAATCCAGTAATATCATAATCGAATTTTAATTTTAATAATATAAATTTTAATTTATTCTACTAGTCAAGCCCTTCTACTTGATTTCAATAGACTTGTGTAAAGATATGTTGTGATCCGCCATTTTGTTACGGCGGCCATCTTTTCAGTTTTCATCAAACATTATTTTAGCTAATAAAACTCCCTGTTAATTCACCTTAGAACAAAAAAAACGAATAAGTTTCGAGAGTTACTACGCCACAGAGAGACTCACAACACATACACAAAGACATGTTAAACTTATGAACACTCGTTGTTTTAGCATCGGGGTCTGAAAATGGACAATAATAAAAATGTCTGTTAAATACCAATACATAATACTGTGGTAAAATAATCGGACTGAGGTAAAAAATGTACCTTCCCATAGTGCGATTTAATAAAGCCGATATTCATAGGAGGAATTTATTAACCCGTTATGATATCCGGGCGCGGTGGCGGGCCGGCTCCGAGGCGGATTTATGAGACAGGGTCGCGGGATCGACGCGGCCGCGGTGAAATATCGCCAAGACTTACTGAGGGTATTACATGGAACCTCCGAGATTTTTCCCCATTATTTCTGCATGCGGATTAATATGAATTATTTGTGGGTGAAATAAAAAATTCAGAGGTTTGGGCGGGAAAGTCTTTTTTTGTAGACATATTTTTAAACCATATTAATATTGTCTTTATGGCACTTACTACGAGTACAAAGATACAAAGCACTTTTAGATTTTATCTGGTCTAAGAAGTTAAGGCTGGTCTAGTCGGGCTAACGGCGACTGCCGATCTGGAGACCCCGGGTTGAAACCGCACGCGCACCACTGTCTTTTCGAAGTCATGTGCGTAATGCCTCTAACTTAAAACGGTGAAGGAAAACATCGTGAGGAAACTGGCATGTGCCTAGAATCTTTGAAAGCGTACTCTAGTGAACTATCAGGTTTTGTAAAATATGAAATTCAAAGACTGTCTTGAGACGTTCTATGCAACTTTGATTATTATTTATTTTTTAACATTAAAACTATTTACATTATATTTTCAAATGCTTATTCGATCAATTCAATATTGAGCCTTGTACTTATGTACAATATAGTTGAAATTTAAATAGAGAGCTGCTTAATTTTCCTCAAAGTTCAAAGTTCAAAGTTCAAAGTTATTTATTCATAAATACAAATATTTACATGTCAAATCAAAAACATCTCTTAGATGACTGAATACAATAAAATAAAATTAAATATTATTTTACTTAACAACATTGTTATGTCTTAATACATTTATGGTTATTTTTCCATTTAAATTACATTGGGCTATGAAACTACAGCCCGCTTACGTCCATCGCTTTTTGCTACACAAAAATTCGTCAATTGAGTAAAATGTTTTTTGAACGAGCCAGTTTTTTAATTTTATTTTAAATACGTGATCGCTACACACGTCAGTTATATCTGACGGCAATCGGTTATATACTTCAACACCTACAACGCGTGTCAACTTCCTCGAACGCGCAAGCCTCGTGTGAACGGGTGCGAGACTGTTCACATTACGGAGATTATATTTAAATGAATGGCTAGCTCCTCGCCTCTCAAATGAGTCCAAGTTTTGTCTCATGTAGAGACCTACCTGGAGTATCACCAGGGATGGCAGAGTCATTATCCCGAGTGACCTAAAATAGGGTTTCGCTGATGTTCGGCGCGACACTCGTGCGATCGCTCTTATTGCCCGCTTCTGCATTCTGAACGCTCGTAGCCTGTCTGCGGCGAGCCCCCAGAGCTCAGCTCCGTATTGCAGAACCGAGTGAACAGTTGCAAAATAGCAAGTGCGTACTACGTCAGCAGAAACCACTTGAGACAGTCGACTCAGGGCGTAACACGCACCACCCAGCCTCGAGCACAGCTTGTCAATATGCGAAGCCCACGTCAGTCCACGGTCAAGCTCAAAGCCAAGAAAAGTGGTCGATTCTACTTGGTTTATCTGCTCTCCATCAATTGACAGTCTCAGATTGTCTTGCGGACGTCCGGACACCGTGAACTGCATGAAGTGTGTCTTTTTGAGGTTCAGGACGAGGCCATTCATCCTGAACCACTCCACCAGCCCACTTGCGGACTCGGATAGTCGCGATTGCAGCTCCTCAATCGTACCGGCGGCGACGATCACGGCCACGTCATCTGCGTACATGAACACCTCACCGGAAGGGATGAAGCCAGGCAAGTCATTCAATAGAAGGGAAAAGAGGACATTCGAGACAGACGACCCTTGGGCGACTCCCATCGACGTAGTCAATGGATCCGACCTGGTATCGCCCCCGTCTCCGACGACTACCTGTGCTCTGTTCCGTAAGAGGTCCGTAAACAGTGCGTGGGCGGGTCCGTTTATGCCATAGTGTACGAGCTTTGCAGCTAGTACGCCGTGATCGGCGACATCGAAAGCTTTCGATAAATCGCAGCATATCACGGCGACCCGCTGCTTCTTCTCACAGGCATCCATTACGCACTTGACCACTTCTCGCGTAAGCGTCGTGGTGGACCTGCCCGCCCGGTACGCAAACTGCCGGTCGGAGAGCGCTTCAGTGTCGGTCAAATAGCCTGTGAGACGACGGCTTAGGCCGTTCTCAAATATTTTTGATAACGCGGGGATGACTGACACGGGCCGGTATGCATCCAAATCCCCACGTTTCCCCCTCCCCTTAAACAAAGGAGATACCTTACTTAGCTTCATCGCCACCGGGTACGTTCCACCTTTCATACAGCGGTTATACAACTCGGCGAGATGAAGTGCGAGTGGAGCTCGAATACTGCCAATTAATTCCATAGATATATCATATATATCTTTAGTTGGCTTAGATGGTATAAGCGATATAATTTTGAGTACCTCATGCGCCGTGAACGGGACGAGCCTCATGCTGGTATCGGGTGGGGCGCGCGCGGCGGCCAGCGCGGCGGCGGCGCGCCGCACGTCGGCCCGCGGCGCGCGGCACGCCGACGCCGCCGCCACGAACCTGGTGTTCAAGGCCTGGGCAGCCGCTCTCCTACACACAAACCTATTACCCGTCTCGTCTCTAATGATTTCCGTGAAACTTGCAGGTGTTTTTTTACTTACGCCTCTCTCTGTATTTACCACTCTCCAGACAGCCTTAGACTTGCAAGCAGTCTTTGCTATCATTTGCGTGTAGAAACAGGTTTTGTGTTCCATCAGAGATTTGTCGTACAGGCCATTGAATTCCTTAGAAATAGCCAGAAGGCTGTCATTGTTCGGAAATTTTTCTGTTAGTTTTGCGGTCTCAAAGAGCATCATTTTAAGTTTTAATACCTCTTCATTCACCCAAGTGGATCTCCGGATATTAACGCGCCTGATGGGAAAACATTCCAGAAATTTATTTTTAAGAATAATCAGAACAGATTTAGCTAGCTCATCCAGAGAGTGCATGTATTTCTCGAATAAAAAATCCCAGTCTACGCCAAGCACTGCTGAGCAGAAATTAGTGCGATTCATCTCGGAGGAGCCCCTGACGAGGCGGGTCCGCGGCGGCGGCCGCCACGCCGGGCACTCGACCGCCGCGCGCACCGCCCGGTGGTCGCTGAGAGGGTCGTCCGGGGTGCAGACCGAGGTATCCACGGGTGTCGCCACCACGGATCCCGGCCGTCCATTGCTGAACACGAGGTCCAGACAAGTCGAGGATTCACCGCACACTCGCGTCGGGAAATCAACAACGCTGATGAAGTTATACGCTGACAGCATATCACCGAGATGTTTTCTATCGGGGCAATTTTTTCCCATCCAATTAACGTTAATGTCACCCATTATTACAAATTCCTTACCGCTTTCACTGGCTCGTTCAAGAACGGGTTCGAAATATGTCAGAAACCTACTAGCGCTAACTAAGTTAGTGCGATAAATACATAATACAATTAAATTATATTGTAATAACTCAATAGCCGATATTTCACAATACAGCTCGGTCGACAATTGTTCAAATTCACTGCATTCTACAGCCTTCACACCATCTTTAACGTACAGGCATGAGCCGCCATGCGCAGTATGCTTTCTACAAAAGCTAGATAAAAGAGCCTCTCCAAACTAGTAGTGTAAAGTGCGACTACGCGTGTTATGACGCAGTAGCGAGGGTTGTCTAGAATATAATAATAAAATGTTATGGAGAGTGTCGGCTTGTTGGTTTCTGGTTCCTTTATTGCACCGGCTGCCATCATTGTAGAGACATGGCGTAGTTTGCACTGGTCCACAGTAGTCCACATGTTTGCATTTATTTTCGAAAATTTTGTTTCTTGCCGAAAATATGTTTTTGTGAAAGTTTGACTAAATTGTAGTTATTCTAATAGGAAATAATTGGAGAAACTAAATATTCTTACCTTGCATATTAAGTATGCTGTTGCCCGCCATCTTGCCAAAGTTCACGCGATGATCCGGTAAATGATGGAGCAAGTTTTCTTACGAGTGATTCCTTTTATTTATACAACGAACTATTAAAATAGTTTCACTTTCTTCTAGCATAAACTACCTACCTACCTACATACCTAACTTTGACTTAGCTCTGAATACTGATAGTCGGTGTCACTGACATGACAGCATGACTCTGACATGTATTAGAGATCTATAGAATTTGAAAACAAAATACACGACACCTGTGTAGTTATATTCTTTATACTACACCTGCTCGGAAAGTACCTTGATACTTTATCAAATTTACGGTAGAAAGTACGTCATTGCATATCGAACAAATATGCGGCGAGAATACGCATCTGAGCGGGAGAGAAAAGTGTATGAAAATCCATTTCTTACGTGGGTTTTCTTTTTTAATTTTGGGTAAGACTATGCGCTGGTAACCTAAATATCAAAAGCCAAAAAGTTTTTACAGTGAGTTTTTATCTCCAAGTTCGCAAAATGACACTGGCCACTAGCTGTGTGTTGGATGGTGTCAAACAATTTGAAAAAAGAACATGTGAAAATTGCAGACGCCATTGGCGCCATTTTCAATTTGTGTGTTGTTTGAGGATTCAGTTTTCGTAGAAAAGTAAAATAAAAGATTTAGTTTTTTATTTTCCTCGTAGGTGTAGTATAAAGCACTATGTATCACTCGAGAGAAAGTGCGATTCCCGATCTCGGGTGTTTTAAAGCCCTCGCCTACGGCTCGGGCTTCAAACGACACCCTCGACGGTAATCGGTCACTTTCTCCTCTCGGTGAACAATGTACTATTACATACTTTACTCGCAAATCTATCTAAAATCATAATCAACTGCTAGCTGTTAACCGTCAAGCGGCAGGGAACCCATATGGGCTCGGCGCCGGATATGAATCATCATGCGAAAATATTGATTCTAAAATGTTGAGGTTAGTTTTAACAGAACAAATTATAAGTGAAGTTTTATCATCTAAACATTTTTGCGGCAGCAGTATAAAAAAAACTATGAACTAGTGAAATCAATTAATAGAATTTGTCTTAAAACAAGTCTCAACTGCGGGGTTAAAAAAATGGAGTGTAGGAATTTTTATTCGGTTACAGAGAGACCGATAGTTGAAAAGTTTTTAGTATTATAGGATCATACTGATCAGCTACACATATAATGAACAAACACGAAATGAAAAGGTTCAAAGGAGTTTTTTTGTACAGATCGATAACCAACCCGTACCTGCGGTTACACGCATACGTCACACGACAAATCTATCAAAGAAAAAATCTGACTCGAGTCGACTCAAAGAGAAATAACAACGAAACACAATCTGTACAATACACAATATATATCTGTGTACGTCGCATATTGGAATGTATCGCATACGTACTGCGTACTGATGGCAGGGGTGTCTATTGAAGAAAAAAGGGCCATTAACATCACTGGTTTTTAATAAGTAAACTTTAAAAATAATATAACATACTAAGACTAACATTATAATTGCAAAAGTTTGTTAAGGAGTTTGCAACTCTTTTGAGGAAAAATTACTGACCAGACTGAATGAAATTCTGCACGTAGAGACAACAGTCCGGAATAACAATACGTCACTAACCGCAAAACAAACTGTCAAGACTGACTGTATTTTACTTCTCTGCATTTTTATTATAGTTTTCGATTTTAACAACGTGGATTTTGATTGTTTGTATTCAAGTAAATAGAAGGAAACACAGACTGGACGTGTGTCCAGTTTATGTGATCAGTGAGGAATCGCGACCAATGTTTTAAGGGTCGTGACGTCAGGTCAGTCGTTAGTATTTTAGCGGGAAAATTTAAAATTATTTTATTGTTATAAATGTACTTATCGAAAATACTAATATTTTTGATTTTTTCTTTGTGGTAAACAAGCGTCAATCTTCAAAATAAAAGCAATTCCGAAAAATTGTTAACCAAGGTTAGTTAAAAACTTAAAAAACACAATCCAAAGTATCTAATCTAAAATAACAAAACAATGCACCCAACCATTTTGTGATCGTAAAAAAGCTGTCCCGTTTAATTCTAGCGCAGGTGAAATTCAGAACTAGTGGTCCCAAGAGGCCCTTAAAATGAAGCAGCTTCTCTCGCGTGGCAACCCTGGCCGGCGCGCGATCGGGCGCTACAAAGGGATCTACTTGCAATTGTTTCCGCTTATTTCTCTTACATTTTTATTGGTTTTCGATCTTCTGAAGCTCTTGTTTTCATTCTGTGTTAATCAAAAACTTCGTGCTCTAGATTTTTCTCTCTTGTTTAAATATTTTTGTAATGTGATTGATTGTACATGTCGGAGACTCGCCAGGGTTTCCATGTTCAGACTCGATCAGAATAAAAACTCAAAGTAAAAATAAGGCAACCAAATGCAAATTGATTTGGAATTTTCCGATTTTGTTGATTTTTCAAAACCGTGATACTAACTAATTCTGGTTAAATTATATCGAGATCTTTGAAGCAAGAAATTAATTTTACAAATCGGTACTTTGGTGTCTTCGAGGAGGTTCCTTTACGGCTTCGGTTAACTATACTATATTTATTGCAGAGTGTATATAGAGTGTGATAGTATATTTACTGCCCTCCATCGTAGACCACATGGACGAATGGCACTCGATTGACAAACCTTACTTCGGTTAAACAACTTATGCATTTGCAATTGATAATATTCTTATAACAAGTGCAAATGAGATTCGAATATATGATCTCAAGATTATGAATCGTGCGATCTACCCACTTAACCACCATGCTTTAGTTAATTTCTATTTAGCATTAAAATATCAGCCATGTTGGATATTCACTAGCTTCCTCCTTTTGTTCGAGAGGCACCTGCATTTAAATAAACAAATAAATATTGGTGGACAATTCACACACATCACCATCCGACCCCAAACTAAGCAAAACTTGTACTACGGCGGCCAGATAGCTGATATAATACTTATATACATAGTTTAAATACATACATATTATACATAGAAACACCTAGACACAGTACAAACATTTGAATTCATCACACAAATATTTGCACTGGGTGGGAATCGAACCCACGACCCTTAATTTAAGAGAAATATCGACAAAACAGTCCATTGAATGAGACTCCACCCAATATCCAATAAACTAACATGTCGACAAAGTGACCACGTCACTATTGACTGATGAAGTGCAACGAATTGTAAATGTATGTCAATTAGATTCGAATAGGGCATTGAATTCAGCTCGTTTACTTTGAGTGTGGTCACTTGTTTGATTCAAGTGCAGGAAACCGATCTCATGCTCTAGAGATTATGGTCTTTGTTCATGAGCAGTAAAGCTGTGGCTGGTTTAGCCTAATAGGGCTAGTGGGTGGCAACTGCCGATTTAAAAGCCCCGGTTCAAATTCCACGCATACTTACTGTCTTTAAGAAGTGGTGTTTATAATGCTCTAGCCCCAAGCGGCCAAATTTGGCCAAACCGGTTTTTGTGACTTTAAAACATTATTTTTACATGATGTACATACTCGATGATTAGTTTATTTTGATGCCTAAGGGATAGGAGATTATATGAATAAGTACATTGTCGTTTACAGACACACAAAATTTGGTTTCATTTTTGAGTGATAATTTTTTTGTGTGACGTCACGACGCCGGCGGTATTGCTGGCCGGAACAATGGGTTAAACCACCTATCTAATAAGGTGCACCTTATCTTAAAGATGATGGGACGGTTACTCTGACATTGTTTACGGAGAACTTTGGTGTACGACTCGCGTTATTATCCTTCCCTTTATTTTTCCGCCAATGACCTATCCCAGACTATAATCTGTTTTACTAATTTCAATCTGCTCAGTTGATAACGTTTGTTGCTCATCCACGTCGTTACGTGGATGAGCAACAAACGTTCAAGCTTCCACATTTTTAATATTACTAGTACTAGTTGCGCCTCGCGGCGTGACCCACAGCTCTGTGACTCGACTAACGGAAGTACAAAAACATTAAAAAATTGTGTTCCTAAATTTATGTTAGTCAAGGTACCTACAATAAAGTAGTAAATACTTACTTCGTATTTTATTCTATTCAAATCAGTCCAGCTGTCACAGAAGTAGTGTTAACAAACATAACACTAATGTTTGCCTTTATAACATTAGTCTGATAAAAGTAATATCCACTTAGTCTGAGTTGTAGTACCTATTATCCGTGTTAGTGTGATTTGGAAAATTCAAATCCAACCTACCTTTACAGTTTATTCTGGTATTATAACCTTTTCTGTGTAATCAAAGTGATTTTAAAAATCTCTGCTTTTATCACCCAGCACCAAAATATTATTATTTATCTTTATTTACCTTTAAAGCAAAACTTTTGAGCATTTTCAAACTGACTTCAAATATATTCCAATTTTTTTTACAGTCAGAAAACATCAACATAATTTGCATTATCTTGAATTACCTTCAAAGCGAAGCTTTCCACATTTAATTTCATTACATTTTAAAAGGCCCGCCAGCTAATAATATTAAACCTTTTTACGAAAAATATCCTTAAACCTGTAGGAATGTGAGAAGGTAGTAAAAGGGAAATGACCACCTTCCACACTGGCCGAGTCCCCTCTCGCAATAACTTATCTCCAACGTTATTGCATTCCTTATAAAAAGTCACAGCTGCATCTTTCCCTTATTCATTTAGTCTAAAAGCTGAACAAGCCGGCCTTTGTTTATGCGAATGAAACAATCGATATTATCGTAGCCTTGGCCAAGAACAACACTACATTTATAACCGACGGATTTTATGTTCCTACGATTGCTTTGGGAGAGGCCTAAGTCCAGCAGTCATAGATTAGTAACAGAATAGGGTAAGCTAATAGTGATGTTATGGTAGCAGTTATAGTAAAAGTTCAGAAATAAAATCTAAGACTACTTCTGATAAGCATAAGCGGCCAACTATAATCCCACCAAAAACATTCTGTAAAAAACTAGCCAAGTCTCGATGAAGCTGCATATTTATCTCTAAAAAGTAATGAAATCTAAACAAAGCCGTGCCAAGTCTAAGGTTCCTTACTGCGATTTCTTTATTATTATAGTTAATGTTGTGTGAATTGGCCGTTGAAGGGTTCACAAGGGTACAAAACCAGGTGCTCCATGACACCATTGCACCAATCTGTCGCCAGAACTGACCAATCTGTGGTCACTTGGAAAACGTTGATTCAATAACCAGCCAATTGTTTTTGTCTTACTATTTACCTAAATTGTATGTATCCTATATGGTGTGAACAATAAAGAATTTCAATAATACTTATGTGTAGGTGAGCTGGAAACAAACAATTTAAAAAAAATATTTCCAGTCTAGACGGACTTCTATTCATTGATAGAAGTCCGTCTGTACGTCTATTTTATGTCAGATAGGTGGTCGATTTGACGCTCCAAAAAAAATAGAGCAGAAGTCAGCATTCGATGCTGAATGCAGGTGTTGCTGTTGATTAACAACAGCCTGTTAAGAGACACTAGCGTCCAATTACCAATACCAGTATAGGGTATTATCTTGCTTAATAAACGTAAGTAGTTACAACAGATACAACATAACGTGTAAACAAAAATGACACTACCACTAACGAACTAACGAACTAACGTATAAAGAATGTTCAACGGCCAAGTCACACAACATGAACTATAATAATAAAGAAATCGCAGTAAGGAACCTTAGACTTGGCACGGCTTTGTTTAGATTTCATTACTTTTTAGAGATAAATATGCAGCTTCATCGAGACTTGGCTAGTTTTTTACAGAATGTTTTTGGTGGGATTTCACTTATTTTTGTAGAAACGTGGACTTATTAATTTATTATATTAGATGTATTATTTGACACATATTCTTTTTTTCCGGTTCTGATTCTACAGTAGCAACAGTTTTTCGTATTGCCCATTCGCGTTCATTATTTAAGTGGACTCTCCATAATAGGCAAAGAACTTTTGAAGATTGGAAGAAGACTGCAAATAAATAAAAGCCAGTCTAGCCTTATCCAGAGTTTTACTTTAATTTTATTTATATAAATAAATAAATACATATTGGTGGACAATTCAATATGCGTATTAAAAGCATAAGGGGAGGCATTTGCCCAGTAGTGGGAAGCAATAGGCTAGATTAAATTAGCAGATGTGTCCACTATGCTGGATTTTTGCAATGACAGTCGATTTTTTTATGTACCAATAGTAGAATGGGGCATAACTATATCTCTTATACAGCTGAGGGTTCTTCATCAGATACTTCAGACCTTTGATTTTTGACATCAAATGAAGAGACAAACAAAGTTGAATATTTTTTGTAAAGGCGTGTTTTCAAATAACCAGGTATACCACCAGGTACTCCAGATTTTCGATAGTCCTAGTTTTTATAGTTTTTCCTTGATGTGGCCATTAAACCCTAAGTCTGTACCAAATTTCAGCTCTCTGAGTTTATGGGAAGTACTAGTTCTATTTTGATGATCATGAGTGAGTGAATGAGTGTCGTAAATGCGAAACTTTGATTTCGCTTAACTTCCGAACTAAATGACGTACAGACTTCAAATTTTGGATTTTAAGTACGTGATTATAGCTTAGTAGATGACGAAAATTTCAGCGTTCTGGTCTTATCCAGAGGTTCTCAAATAACAGCCTGAAAATGCGACGAATTGGTTCCAGTAAAGGATGGTACGGCAGTGTTTGCTTCGCGCTCGACTTGGCGGGGGCACTGCCGTGCCCCCAGATAAGTATTCCCAGATTTGGGACTCGGGAAATTTTCTCTTAAAGAATCAAGGCAATTTTTCACCACACTGGATTAGTGCGTGTTTGCAAATGATACCAGGACTATTTATTCGAACTTATAACTTCAATATTGCGCAGTTTACCGCCACCACGGCTTGCACTTGATACTACACCCTTCATTTATGTTAATCAATGATATCAGATCCAGTATTTGCTATGATAATTAGTTTGATTTCCCTTTGTGGCGAATATTATGGTTATTATTTATTGATTAGTTTGTACATTAGTAATTTTGGGAATCATGAGCGCTTTGGATTTTTAAGCCTTGTGGTGATGGTGAAAGTGTCCAATATTGCAAGGTTTGAGTCCCGTTTTATTTAAATTTAGTAAATAACAAATATCGGTGAATATCTCTCCCAGAATCCCATCTTGCTTGATATATAGGAGCCAGACACTTGATATAAAACTCAAGGGAAAACACAGACTTATGTTACATAGACACACACAGTAATTGAACAAATGTTTGTTTTGCGTCAGACATTTTAATGTCCTCCCGGGGTGGGAATCGAACTCGCGACGTACGGTTCCGCAGGTACATTTACTAGCTACTAAGTCCTATTAATCAGCCACTAGTCCCAGTAGTGGGAACATATTATTTATACTGGGCTACTTAAATACTTATTTGCTAATATAGGTACGTCAGGAGTTACTCGTTTTAATGACGACTGTTAAAAGCGGTTAATAAAATCATATCTCCCGTAATTCAGTGTGCCCGCCGCATAACGCCGCGTTCAGACCTGCAACCAGCTATTTACGATACAATTTAATGTAGCCAACTTATAATTTATGTGGAATATAAAACAGGACACCGGCGCTGCAGTTTAGTTGCAGTTTTGTTACGAGACGAAGTTCAAAACAAACTCCGTACTCTAAATGTACGACCATTTTATCGTCAATGGATATTTTGCTCTAACTTACTCGTACATGGCTCTTAGTAAATAATATAACGAGAAGTAAACAGAGCAAAGAGATGAAGCATTTTATTTCAGTTAGGCCGGAACTTGGACTCTGCAAGTTCAAATAGCTGCGTGTGGCAGATTGCATGTTGTTTACCATTTCATGCTCGTCCCTTCACAGCTTCAAACTATTGTACAATAGGCATACAAATTGAAAAAAAACTTGAATGGTCAGTCAGTTATGCAAAATAAATTTTATTTAAAAAACCCGACTGTAAAAAACTTTAGCTGATACAGTACACTTACTACCTTATGACACTTGGGTGATTGAGACGAATCTTACGAAATCTTAATTGTCAAAATTCATCCAGCCGTTCGGAAGATACGTGGGAATAAAGAAATTTACAAACATACAAGATACGCGCGAAAAACATAGCCCTTCTTTCAGTCGGGTAAAAAATATTGTAGGTACACGTATTTTTTCTTTCGTTTCACAAACAAAAAACTGATTAGGCTTCGAGAGACGTCACTTCAAGGGACGATCCTTATGAACAAGTGACGTCAGCCCACTCCAAATTTTGATGATTTATATTTTATCGTTGAATTGTAATAAATTAATAAAACGAAAAATGAGGTAAAGGTACGCGTCCCATTTTTTTTTCATCATCTACATGACGGACTAAATTAGAGTGTTATATTTTTGACTCAGGCATCATTCCAAATCTATTTATTCTTAGCCGAACTTTAAAATAACTTTTCTAGCCAAATGTACAGACCATAAAATGTAATTATTCTAGCACGTTCCAGCACTACTCCGCATCATCACGTGTACGTCTGTACGTACCTTCATATACTATGTATTTACCTCAACCTGGGAAATTTCCCGAAATGAATAAAACAACGCAATTTTCTGGTAAAGACTTATTTTTGTGAGAATTTTCCCGCTCCGGATTGTGTTCTAGGAAATCTCAGTGGAAGCTGGATTGCTGTAATATACCTGCGTAATGCGGGATCTGCATCGGCTTAGCTTCTCGTATATTAACTGTGAATTACGAGCAGTGTAAAACATTAATGGCCTGTAATATACAGTAATAGAGATTATTATTGCATCTATTTTTAACCAACTCTCGGTAGTTTACGTTCTTGTACAATTTTAAAGCCTTGGAGTGATGGTATATGAGAGACGGCGGCTGGCGACTGGGTACGATCGAAGATCGGGCTAAGTGGCTTGCTATGCGAGAGGCTTATGTCCAGCAGCGGACAATTACAGGCGGTTTGAAGAGCAATGTTTCCAGTGAAATTTCAGGGCGTAGAGATAAAACGTCTTACTTCTCTGGTTAACGAGCGCAGTGCTAATGATTTAAACTCTTCATGTTCCAATATCTGCGCGTCACTGTGCTGTTATGTGGCAGGCATGTTGCTTGCCACCAGGAACATGTCCTGTTTGTCTCGTTACTCGATACTATAAAAAAGATGACACTATTAAATAAGTAATTTCGCCGTCGACGACGATCGAGAGACATATAGAGTGGTCGGGATGACTCCATCACCGCCGCCACATCGGCAGGACTGGGTTCAACCGATCCCTTAGTCCCTGTTAATCATAAATACACCATTTTTGACACAAGCGCAGCTTAGAAAAGTACTCAGAGACAAGCCCAAGATTCGAATCTACGACCACATCATGACTTATTTAAACTTAGCGCAGGACCTTTACTGAGTAAACTTTCAAACAACTTTACTTACACTCATACCTAGAGCATAACTAAACGCATACGAAGCATAAACTACCATCAATAGCTATATTCTCCACCGACTTTAAATTTACAGATATTGACTTGGTGGAGGAGAATTTTCAAAAGAATATTAAATTTCTTTCCATAAATAAGAAAAACGGGTATAAACAAAATGAAAATTACGCTGTAAATTGTTAGGACGGTGTGAGGTAAAACTAAAGTTTCTAATATATTGATGGAAGATCCCAAAGGATGCACGGCTAGCACAGGAAACCCATAATACATAAATTCCTTAACCTGAGTCGTATGGACAAGGGATAAACATGTTAGTTTAGGTGCAAAAAATGGGCAAACAGAAGTAAGAAATAATGTACTACTATTGAATATTATGAGCGGCTCTTTTGGATAAGTAAATAATGATCTTATTATACCTACGTTAAACACATCATACTGATATAATTTATAAGTTGAAACAATTTACACACTTCTTTGTAAATGTAGGTATATTTTAGGAGATTAAGTAATTTATGAATCCATTAAAAAAATTAAGTTGGGAAACACAATATTTCATTTTTAATTGACGGTTACACATGTACGGTATATATTGATTTTAGTTTCAACTGCATTATGCGAGCTAATGATTGCAAGACATGGCTTGTTACGGGTCAAAAATAACGGATCTAATAAAACCAGATATTCTTGATTTCCTGGGACTTTGAGTTTGGAAGATTGTTTGGAAGTGAAAACTTCTTTTGGCGCGCCTAGACAGATTTTTCGTGGGCGGTGAAATGAATTCTAGCGTCACGCTCGGTAATGATAAGACATCTTCGGGTAAACTCGGGACCATAGCCATTGGCTATCTAGAAATGCGTCATCCAATGGGAAATGCTAAAAGGGCGTGGCCTGCCCATCATGGCATGGCCATCTAAAAATGCGTTTTTGAAACTTTGACTTTGACTTTCAAAAGTTAAAAGTTTTCACTTCTATCAGCAGTTCCTTTGACTGCCAATTTTTTTTTGTACATAAGTTCAAGAATTTCTGGTTTTTAAATTGATGTTTTTTTGCTATAATATGACTGTATCAGTATTTTGAATTTTAAACTAATTTGTTTAGTTATTCTGACGTTAATGTGCATCATCCGTCCAAACATCCAAACTCTATCATTTACAATAGTTAGTGCAAGCGCCCTGCATCACAACACACATTGTGTCGCTCGGGATAAGATAACGCAATAAAGCAGAAACCACCGGGTGCCCAACTAATGCAAACTGCCCTCTACCACAAACTCCATTTCCATTATCCAACCATCGCCGCTCTAAAACCGAATACCATACATTTATGACCCATTGCACCGTCGCACTACACCGAACTATACTGTCCCATCGCTCGCTTTATTTAGTGAGCATACATTGCCGTCCGAGCTCGAAATGACTTTAAACGTTGTCATAGTAAACCGACAGTAGAGGAGTGGTTTTAACTGTCATTATAATATACGACGTTGGAGTCCCCGGGGTGGAATTTATTCATGGCGGTAATAAAATCTGTCGCGGTGTCCATGGTACGGGGCAGGTTAATTCCTTTTTGAAATTTCTCTTCGGGCGTCGGGAGGAGTGTCATTACTTGCTGTGGAGCGCGGAGTTTGGCTTTATGCGACATTAGTAAGTGTGTTCGTAAAGTTTTAGTTGTAAATTGAATGTGTTACTATGTTTGTCCGTAAATAAAGCTCGTCATGCATTCAGAGATAAACACAAACATGAACTAAAAATTTGAAATGCATATATAGGTACTTAACTATTTCTTTTGTTTTAACCTTCATTTCTTTTAGTTTAAATCATGTTATCCGCAGCCCACAATGTTCCCACAGCTGGGATTCGACGTCTTCATGTATTTTCTGGAATTTACATACACTAGTATTCCACCATATTGTTATTCCTATAAGTGACTAGCAGCGTCTTGCCATTTTACCCGTGCAGTCACCGTTACGGCTGCTTTCCCGTGAAAAAAAATGTACCGATTTTTGTTCTGATCTATTTAGACATTATGACGTGATTGAGTGACAAACATCCAAACATTCGCATTTATAATATTAGTACGATTAAAAAGAGAAAAGTAATTTGAAGTCACATTTATTGGCATCTGTCTCCGGGGGATATTTAATCCTCTCTCTTTATTTTCCCTTGAGATTAAAGAGACACCAGAACAACATCGTATCTGTGTCAGTTAAGCGATGGAAGGAGTTGCAAAACCAAACCCGGTGGAAAACTATTGTTACTTGACAAAACATTTTGTCCCTAAAATACGTATACTCGTAATAACCTACCGAGGGGTATACCGCCTAACGAAAACTGTCATAGCTTTGGCAATGCTCTCTCTTTCCTTTTCGCTTGAAATGATAGAGACAGCAATATAACAAAGCCATAGCCAATTTAGTCAGGCGGTAGTAGGGCGCGGGTTCCATATAGAACGAAGGTTCGGGACGAATCTTCAGGGACCGCTGTTAAATTGGATTTAAAAATTAAAACAACCGATTAACCGACATCCTTTTATTATTTCAGACCTCCATTTTCAATCTAAAAAATAATTGATTCCACAAAATTTGTTTCGAATTCGTTTTCACCCCAGACAACAGTAATCAGTTTTATTAAACTCAACTCAATTTAAGTCAGTTAACGAATAAGGGGCTTTGCCGACCAATTTTGAATTCTAGTTATGAAAAACATGATAATTTGGAATATTTACGAATATAAATAGCACCTTGCGGTATTACTCGCTTAGTTAGCCTGCGATAAATAAATAGGCTGGTAGTATTCTATGAGTTAGTCCAGACCATAGTCCACCAGTTTAGGGATATCCTTTTTTTTTATATTTAGTGACGAGACGAGCAGGACAAACATGTGCCTGATGGTAAGCAACATGCCTGCCACATAACAGCACAGTGACACGCAGCTATTCGAACATGAAGAGCCAAAATCATTACCTAGCACCGTACTGCGCTCGTCACCCAGAGATCTACCTAAGTTGTTATATCTCTAAGCCCTGTAATTTCTCTGGAAACATTGCCCTTCAAACCGGAACACAGTAATGTTTGTAGAGTCGACTTGGGGAACTACACACCTTTGCCAATTATTCACCGCCAAGTATTAATGTGAAAACATCATTGTGTCTGGTTTGAAGTACAAAGTTTCCAGTTTTTAATATCTGTGTGAAAAGTGCAGTGCAGTGCTAGGTATTGATTTGATCTTTACTAAACTTGTTCCAATGGCTGCGTGTCACCGTGCTGTTATAGCCATGTTGCTTAACATCAAGCACGTGTCCTACTCATCCTAGGCGAAGTGTGAAAGTATCGCTGGCAACATTTTATGTTCCATATTTTTGCTGTTAGGATTGTAAAACTCGCAGTATCAATCCGCAGATTATAATGACCTCAAAAGCCGCATAAAAGTTCTTAAGCGCTACTAATTAAAGGTCACGAACTCAAAGAGTCCAATACTTTGCTAAATTTCACGTTTAACTAACTCACTTAAGAGTTACCGAGACTGAATTAACAAGTGTTATTATCTAGATGGAAAACTTTGAGTTTTAACGTTTTGTATTTCTTAGGAACGTCGCGCGACTCAAAGTAGAAACTCAAAGAAAAAGAGTGATTCTTTCCATTCGGGTACCTGCCGAGTTAAGAGCTTTTCCTCTTTTGAATATATTAATATTTAACTCACTTTGTGGTCTTTGAAAAGGTAATGGTTTAAAAGAGTTTTTTTTAATATAAAGCTATCTCGTCATAAAGTTCTGTGATGGCATCAGTATGCGATTAAATATACAGAAAGAGCTGTGCCCCCCAGTCTAACCACCGACTTACCTAAACTATTAGTAGAAATTGCACTACTTTAATGATCAAATTTTAAAGTTTTAATGTTACATTTATTTATACTTAAACAAAAGTCTGAAAATAAGTTTCAAGTGTCTAGTTTCTATAATACTACGAAACTTCTATACAAACTTTTAAGCTACCTATTTCAACGCATTCACTCTTTTTTTTTTAAATAAGGAGTGACGAGACGAGCAGGACATGTGCTTGATGGTGAGCAAAATACCTGCTACATAACAGCACGGTGACACTCAGCTATTGGAACACGAAGGTTTCAAACCATTACCTAGCACTGCACTGCGCTCGTCACCCAGAGATCTAAGATGTTCTATCTCTAAGCCCTGTAATTTCTCTAGACACATTGCCCTGCAAACCGGAACACAGTAATGTTTGCACTTTACTGCTTGGCGGTAGAATAACTGGCCAAGGTGTGGTACTTCCCTAGGCGGACTTAGCTAAGAGTCCTACCACTACAATACTTTCTATCCTTATTTTAATGAGGTTTTTTAAAATAGCAAGCTGGACTAAATTTTATTTCAATTAGATCAGTAGTTTACGCCACGACACGAAAGAGTTACTTTTGCATTTATAATTTTGCAGGAATTTGTAGAGATGCATCTAAGTAATTAATAATTCTGGTATACAAAAATATTCTTAAGGAGTTTGTTCTAAGCCGTAGGGTAAACAACGCAATTATGTAGCCGTTTTCCTATTTGGTATTTGGTAGAAATGCGTACCCTGGAGATCACCAGGGAATATTCTAGAAGTTTTAGAAAAAAACTGGGAAAACTGACTCCACCGGAATGTGGGATATTTACCGTGATTGTAGTAGAGCAAGTCTCCGATAATAATTCTATAAAGTCTCGTGCAACAAATTTCAATGTAATTATTATTAAGCAGTAAACTCACGTAATAAAGTGATGTTTCTATTCTAGGCTGTAATTTACGTTAAAGATTATTTAATTTATTATTAAAATTATGATGATTGAATGTGCTAATACTAGGAAATTAATACTAGGGACGTAATATATACGGCGATTATTCAGTAGAACGATTCCCTGATATTTGAATACATATACCACGTTAGGGATGCTCGTTAAATATCTAAATACCTTAAAATCACTGAAGCGAACAGCTTCATATGTTATATTTAGCTTGAGAGTAAATGTAAACCAATTAAATTAATGTAAGAATTTATATTGACAACTTTTGGATCTTTCTAATATAAAATTTCAAAAAGGAATGCCAGTCACCTGCTTAGCTCTATCTACTTAAAGCACCACCCCTTCCAAAACTCTTTTTGAGATGGCGGGTAGAAGTAGATGGTTCTACACCGGTGCCCTCTATACAAAATTTTACCAGTCATATCTATTTCTTTAAATAATCAGATCCTTCTTCTTTTACATAACACATATTTCGCCACACCTAGATCGCAAATTCCTACTTTTTTTTAAAGTCTTTGTATAGGTATCTTTGTTTTTTGTCTTCTAATTAAGTGCAATAAAGAGTGTATCTATCTATATGTAGACTCAAATCCCTGTATTAAATACAATACTATAAGCATAGACGTAGAAAAAAGTCAGACGTAGTTTCGTTTAAACAAAAACTGTGTCACTAGAGTCGGCCACATTTGCACGTGTGCGTTGTCAGGTTGTCACAGATAGGCTGACACGCACACATGTACACAAATTTGCACGTGTAATGACCCACTGACGTGTGTATGTGTGCGTGTCAGCCTGTATGTGACTGCGCACACGTGCATATTATGTGGCTGATTCTATGGGCACAGTTTTTGTTTTAGCGAGATAACGACCGACTTTTTTTATACGTCCGTGACTATAAGCAAAATATACTATTGATTGGAGTGTAAATTGTACATTTATGAATAAAGTACTTTGACTTTGACTTGACTACAAATGCTACAGGTGATAATACATGTTGCATCCTGCGTGGTTCCCCTAGTGACGTATTTCTCCCGTTGCCGCAGGGTGATGCGCCGCGCCGGGCGCGCGCGCACCGCCACGTGACGTCACCCAGCATGGCGCCCGCGCCGCTGGCGCTGTTCCTCGTGCTGTGCCTCGTGCGCGGGGACACCAAGCAACTGCAGCAGGACAAACTAGGTACGTGGGAACATTGTGTTAAGAGAAACCGCCAGTGGCGACGCCTTTCAACTTGTGGTGTGTGTGGACAATGCAGGGGGCTGGGACAAAAAAACTTACTAAGTATGTTTATATTTTTTAATCTTTTAATTTGTTATCAAAATTATTTGTTGTTAAGTGAATAACAAAAGCTGCAGACGGAGGGTTCGAAAGGAAACTAGAATTGCTTAGAACGAACTTTACTGTACTTAAACTCACATTATAATTTTTTTTTTTTTTTTTTTATAGCATAGAGTGACGAGACGATCAGGTCATGTGCCTGATGGTAAGCAACATGCCTGCCACATAACAGCACAGTAACACGCAGCTATTGGAACATGATAGTCCAAATCATTACCTAGCACTGCACTGCGCTCGTCACCCAGAGATCTAAGATATTATGTCTCAAAGCCCTGTAATTTCTCTGGAATCATTGCCCTTCAAGCCGGAACACAGTAATGTTTACACATATCTTAAACCTATCTAACCTAGACGCGAATGCGTTCGAAATGAGAACGACACTCACATCATAGGATCTTAAGCCTATCTTACTTAGGTGCGAATGCCTTCGACGATCGAGTAACACTGACTTCTTTGTAGAAACCGGCTTTAATGAAGGGTTTTCTGGGTCACAATTTAATGAGGAGCGTCAACGAATTGTAGTTCGCACGAGGCAGGTCGTTACTACCGCCGAGTTCTGTTGAATTTGATGACTTGAACCTCACGAAGGAATGCAGCTCACGTTGTACGGACATGTGTAGGTGCTGGTACGTAACAAGTGTCAGCAACAGCAAAAGAAACAATATGTAAACAATTCCTAATTATTAACGATAGTCATGAAGATAAAATAAAGTGGCCAAGTGCGAGTTGGACTCGCCCTTGAAGGGTTCCGTTGCAGCAAGTAACATAATGTACATAGTACACATAGTTTTTTTAGTTCGTTGTAACTTTGATCGAAGTTTTAATAATAATGTATTTATGACGTACTAAAAAAAAACTACTCATCAGATCGAGTTTAATCCAATTTTCGTTGGTAGTTTGCATGGTAATGTACATCATATATTTTTTTCAGTTTTTTCATTCTCTTATTTTAGAAGTTAGAGGAGGGGGGACACACATCTATCTATCTATAAGGAATCTATAAGGGTTCCGTTTTTACGTTTTACCGAACCCTAAAAATCGAAACATGCGTCAGACGTCGGGCCTGCGCTACACATTCGGGAGTGCGATTCAATCCCCGCAAGGTTGCCCCGTCTACACCTACTATATAAAAAAAGAAGCGTCAAAATCGGTTCAAAAATGTTAAATTTTTCCGAGAACACACATAGAAATAAGTTATTTTCTCCGAAAAAAAAAATACTCAGAATAAAATTCAGACACTCGCCTAAATAGAAGAAGAATATTATAAAAGCTATCATTAGGGTTCCGTAAAACGTAAAAACGGAACCCTTATAGATTCGTCATGTCTGTCTGTCTGTCAGTCCGTCCGTATGTCACAGCCACTTTTTGCCGAAACTATGAGAACTACACTGTTGAAACTTGGTAAGTACATGTATTCTGTGAACCGCATTAAGATTTGTACAAAACAATAAAAAAAAAAGAAAAATTAGGGTTGCCATACTGATAACTGAAACTCATAACATTTTTTTTCGTCAAACCTACACGTGTAGGGTGTCTATCGATAGGTCCTTAAAAATGATGTTGAGGTTTCTATTATAATTTTTGTCTACACTGAATAATTAGCGCGAGAGACACTTCCAAAGTGGTAAAATGTGTGTCCCTCCCCCCCTCTAACTTCTAAAGTAAGATAATGAAAAAACTAAAAAAAATATATGATGTACATTACTATGCAAACTACTAACGAAAATTGGCTTGAGCTCGATTTGAGTAGTAGTTTTTTTTAGTACGTCATAAATACACTATTATTGAATCTTCGATCAAAGTTACAACGAACTACAAGAATTATGTGTACTATGTATATTATGGTACTTGCTGCAACGGAACGCTTTATGGGCGAGTCCAACTCGCACTTGGGCACTTTATTTTTACATATTATTATTATAAGTGCTAAACGGGCAGCCATCACGCGCTTGCACTCTCCTTGAAAAAGGCCACCGGACGCGACGGAAACTCAAGTCGGATTGACCGACCATATTACACGTGAGTTACCCGTTTACCCAATTTTAAATAATTCAACTCAATTTATTTCATTTGCAAAACATAGGTTGTACAATTTTACATTGTTACATAATGTTGAAGCTAAGTATATATACGTGCGCCATGCTTTAACCTTATGGCATGCAAATAAGAAGCTATAACTTAGTCGTCTATATAAATGTAAGAAAAATTTAGTTTGTTTGTTGATATTTCAAAAACCTCCCCACTGATTTCGATAAAATTTAAAAATTACTATACCCCCTCTGAAGTATTTTCTACCAAACAAAAAGTCTTCTCAAGTCTGTTAAAACAGAGTGCAAAAATATCTCACAGTAAAGTGTTGAAAAAAACGAAATCCCATTTCCCATTCTATTCTCAAGTAATATATTATTTAAATGTAAATAAACCGTAGTCCCAGTCCGGGCACAGAGCGGTAACACAGAGCGTCCACGTGAAGATACTGCGGACGTTATTTGCCTCTAGTTCGGCGCAGTTAATGAGCCGCCTCGGCTCTGCAGTTTGTTTTACCTCGCTATTGCATTAGGCATTATTTTTGAACGAACGGGCTGGGAAACGCTTCTGTATAGTATTTATTTCTTTAATTTACAACTAGCTACAGTTTTTTTGTTTGTTTTTAACTGGCTTCCCAAATTAAGGTTATACATTTCGCAGTTTGATTTTGATAAATTCAAAGTTTCACAGCATATTCGTTAGCCGCTTTAAAAGGTAGACAAATGTAATGATCTGGCGTCCCGACATGCTAATACTACGCAGCGGCGGCGTAGCAGCATAGTGTCGTAGCGGCGTAAGCAAGAAGTGCGAATTAGTGCGAATAATTGATGGAATCTTGTGAGTTCGTGTGTATTGTGCAAACGTTAGTGTCTGCCGGTTTGAAGGGTAATGTTTTCAGATAAAGATTTCTATTACCGAGCATAGAGATAAATTATTTGATGTCTCTGGGTAATGAACGCGGTGCTAGGAAATGATTTGGACTCTTCAGGTCGCACACCTCCACACACGCACGGTCCTGACACTGTGCTGTTATGGACATGTTGTTGCTTACTATCGGGCACATGTCCTGCTTATGTCATAAAGATATTATTATAAACTTACTTAATCTACTGTGGTTTATATCTCTCGTTTTATACTATACTGATGTTTGTTATAGTTTTGCGATGACATGTAAGTACAT
This sequence comes from Ectropis crepuscularia, assembly GCA_963693475.1. Classification (NCBI taxonomy): domain Eukaryota; kingdom Metazoa; phylum Arthropoda; class Insecta; order Lepidoptera; family Geometridae; genus Ectropis; species Ectropis crepuscularia. The sequence goes on along the minus strand of OY856344.1, from coordinate 641,515 downwards.
ATTTATGTAATGTACTATTCCATCAATGAAATATGTCTTTATAAAAATGCAGTGTCGAGATTTGTAGCACAGCCGCATATTGGGCTCAGAGTGGGTGACGTCACGCGGGGGGGAGGAGGTTCGCACTCAAGGCGCTCTGTACCGCGGGTAGCGGGTACATTTGCTGATAGATTTCCCGAACGTCCCGAAGCCTCACGGATTTCGATTGATATGGAATTGGAAAATTCAAATTTGCTTCCCAAATAAAATGCAGCTGTCTTTCAATCTTACACTAACCTACCTAATATAACTCTTAGTTCAAAATATCAACAGAATTATCTTTGTAGGTATACAAATAACCATCACACCTGATCATAACATTTTAAGCATTTGCTTAAAACTGGTAAAATGTGTGATTATTGTCAAATCTGAATGGAAATGTTTAAATGTTTGCGACGTCACGTGACCTTAAACAAACAAGTTTCAGCGTAAGTTCAGCTTTGCAATGACAACAATTAACATTAGTAAGTAATTAGAAAATAATAAATAATCTAAATTACAACTAGCGGCCCGTTCCGGCCTGACTCACATTGTCGTAAAAGATCATTAATAGAAATAAAAACTACCCTATCTCTCAAGTTGGGCCAAAACACATAAATACCAAGTTTCGTGAGTATCGGTTGACTTGGTGAAAAGTTACCAGAAACAAACATTTATTTTTTATTTATTTAGATTATAATTAACAAAATGCCCGACGTGGTAAAAAAAACTCCTGAATATTACTTAGACCAACTCGGAACGCTCCGCCACTTAGACGTAATTTTAAATACAGATAATGTAAAAGGGGTAAGTAACAAAAGTGAAGCAGCAATGAAAACTTACCCGTGTAACAATATGTAAATCTCAGTTTTATTACACGCCAATTCTAGATTCAAAATTAATTTCATGCAAATGTCAGAAGTTTTCATTGGAGCTGGCAAGACAGTATTATACGGTTGTCACCTCGAGTGGTTCCAATGGCGCGAAGGAATTTCATCTAACTCGTCATTCATAGTTTGATGTGGCTGCTCTGTAGCCGTGACAGAACTGCGCAATGCAACCACTGCGGTTTCCACAGGAACTAATATTTCAACTTACCAACTAATAATTCAACGGAAAACGTGCATCGTGTCTGGTTTCGAATAAGGTCGCGCCTCTGAGCGTCTCTGAATGGCCTAAGAGCTTGTGACTTCTACACTTTATTCGATACAGTTTGTAATAAAACTTTAACGTTAATTCTGGACATTGATGATATTTGGATATTTGAAGTGAAAACATTTTAGGTTGGACATATTTTAAGGTGAAAAAAAAGACAATTGGACTCGTAAGACTGTTAACCGCTGTATAAAATTACAACTGTACATTATATACCAGATTATTAAGTGTTGTAACAAATGATGCGGCTGAATATCATTCAGACCGTTAGTTAAAACGGCGCAGTTTAGTAACATTAAACGGCTTGCTTGTTAATTAAACGGCTGATAAAACTAGTTGGCTGCGACAGATTCAGATTCTTTATTGACCTTATAACCATGGTGTGTTACATTAGGCAAGTCAGATACAAATATAAGTTTCTTAATAATTTAAAAATAATTTACAGTAATTCAGTTCAATGCCAAAGCTAACAAGTCAAAAATGAAAACAAAAATTAACAACAACAAATTACGTCAAAATCAGCATAAATAAAAATATATCATTATAAAATGTCAAATTTCCATAATCAATTATACATACACATTATCACATCAAAAAAGAGAGAACATCTTCATATACATAAATTACGTGCCATATTATTCTAATCCAGACTAAAATCTATTTGAGCTCTAAATTTTTGAATGATTCAATATTTTGTCCTTACAACTTAATTGAACAAAAATTATCCAAGGATTCATATTTATTATTATTTGTTCATTCCATATCCGCATCTGTGAGAAAAATATTTGTGCCAAATAGCAGCTTCCTCAAACATTTACAGAGTAAGTAACTCGAAACTATTTGGAAGAAAAACATTGCAAAATATTTTCAGAACAAATATGGAACTAAAAATATTCACATAGGATAGATATATTTTTCTTTGTGAGGACGATTCTAAAACATATACCGAATGTTTTTGGTCGTAGTTTACTTATGTATATTTAGATTGTGGTGCAATTTTTTTTAGGTTGTGCAATTTATTTGTTGTAAATATTTAGGACTTTTTAAAATACATACAACCAGACCAGTAGCTAGCAATAGGAGACCGGACAAGAATTCGGTGAAAAATTCCGTGGATCATTCTGGCACATTAGGTGTTTCATAGTATACGTTGCACCCTCACTAACTGTACGACTTCTGCGTCTGTCTATCTCACTTAGCCACGCATAGTAGAATAAAAGTCTAGTAGCCACTGGCTCTTGTTCTAGAAAAATTCAATCCGAAATTCAATAAAATTAATCAGTAGAAGAATATCAAGAGATTGAGTTCCCCGGCGCTCGCCTGCTTCAACAGACGCCCGAACAGAACGCTAAAAAAATTTTAAAACTTAAAATACGATTTGGAATGTTCTGGTTTTATTGCAAGCTAAATGCGTTCGCCGCAATAACGCGATCGCTTTACGAGCCGAAGCTATGTTCTTAAATTTGGTATAGTATATCACTTGGAGCTCATTTCGCAATAAAAAGTGGCTTTTATTACTTCTCTTTTGAGTTTTTATGTAGAAGGCGGTTCGTTGTAAAACGTAGTCAGTAGACAGATGTAAAGTAGTGGGCTACATTCGAAGTTCAACCCGCTTTGATGACTCCCGTTCTTACGTGACCCCCATTTTAAGTTCGTTTTATGACTGCTCTATCTGAGCGGCGACCTTGTTATTCCGCGTTTGAATATTCATTTCGTATATTTCTTTTGGAACATTTTCGTTCGCCATCTCTGGGGGATGAACTCGTGATTCAATTGTTTTTTTTTTACTTCCGCGCCATTGGTTTGTTAAAATATAAACGCGAGATACAAATTGAATGTAGTCACGCCTAGTCAGTTACTGTTTTTTTTAGTACAGATTGACGGGATGAGCTAGACATGTGCCTCATCGTAAGGAACGTAACTGTCCAAGATATCACAGTGTTACGCAGTTATTGGAACACTTTGACTACAAATCATTACCTAGCACTGCAACACGCTTATCATCATCAACAGCCCACTAAATATTCCCACTGCTGGGACTCGGGGCCTACTCTCCCAAGGAGAGAGTTAAAGCCATAATCCACCACGCTGGCCCTGTGCGGTTTGGTGGATGACACATGACTTCGAAAGATTCTAGGTGCATGTCGGTTTCCTCGCGATGTTTTCCTGCATCGTTTTAAGTTAACAGCATTGCGTACATGATTTCTAAAAGACAATGGTGCGTGTAGGGTTTGAACCCGGGGTCTCTTGATTGATAGGTGCTGTTCTCCCGACTAGATGTAAAAGTTGATTTTTTGCAAGCCCTTTCTCTGGAAACATCGCCCTTCAAACAGGAGTACCATACCGTAGCATATTACTGCTAATATACGTTAGAATAACTCACAAAAGTGTAGTAAATCCTCAAATGGACTCTGCAAAGTTATCCACTACAAAACAATCTTACTGACCAGCTAATGCACTGAACCAGTCTATTATCCAACAAATCTATTACACGGAGTTGCCAAGTTCTCGGTCAAAGACATAAATCAGCCGACGGCGTCAGCCGACGTCGGCCGACGCCGGGGACGCCGCGTCGCAACTCCTGCATTCAATCCGTTACAATTCGCCGCAACAATAAAATAACATGCATAAATCCGATGCATAATGCAGCCGTAACGATCGCCTCGCGTGCCGGAAAGCCTGTTTGTTCGTTATCGTTGAAAACTTGAAGATATGCTATTTGTAAGCTCTTTGTTATTACTTGGCTGTTGTTAACGTAACTCCCGTTTATTGATACTCATCTTTTTGATTTTTTTAAACGCGAATGTTGCTGTATTTGTTGCTAATGTAAATATTGTAATGGTATTGCACTCTTTGCAGCGTCCGTGGAGAAGTACCACACCTTTGCTAGTCATTCTACCGCTAATCTGCAAACATTACTGTGTTCCGGTTTGAAGGGCAATATTTCCAGTGAAATTACAGGGCATAAAGATAAAACATATTGTATCTCTGGGCGACGAGCGCAGTGCATAGCTGCTGCTTGTCACTGTGCTGTTATGTGCAGGCATGTTGCTTACCATCAAGGACATGTCCTGCTCGTCTCGTCACTGAGATACTATAAAAAAAATTAATATAGTTTTTAATCATTCATGATTTTAACTCATATTGAAAACATTGCACGGGATTTCCCATCACGGACATGGGACCTTGGGACCGCGATCTAAATTCTTGTTTAATAATTAACTGAAGAAAGCCGAAGAGAAGACATCCAACAAGATTTTCGGGAATAATTACTGCGGCGATGAATAAACATTCATTGATATTTTCAAAAACTATGTTAAAAAATAATATTGTATTCATAGTACCTATCACAGATTTATTTTTTAAGCCTCTTTTTAAACTTAAAAGCCAAACAAACCTTAAAAGTAAATTACAAGAACCGAAAACCAAATTCAAGTAACATACAAATTCATTTCCAATTTAAAAAATACAAAAAAAGAATCATATACCAAAAATTCATAAACATCAGACCCGAAATTCATTCCAACAAAACAGAATTCAAAGATCAAATCGAGCAGAAACACGAAATAGCGAAATAAAAAATAAATAAAAAGCGTTGTATCGCGCTTTTCAATGGCAGATTTGAAACCGTGATTTTGTATTTCGGAGCTGTCTCCTCGCCTAGCTGCGGCGGCGGCTTCACTTACTTTGTTTTACTTTTAGGGTTCACGGGACGCTAAAACAATATTTTATGAATGATTACTATAATAGTTTATAAAACTAAAAAACACGCTTTTACATTTCAAATAGCCAATCCGCCACCTTGGCACGGCCGCCATGTTGGATTTTGTTATTTTATGTTATTTTTGTATATGTTATGTTGTTGGATTTAGGTAACGTGATTATTTTTTTCGTATCCCATTCAGCAAACTCTTTCATTTAATACCTATATCATTAGGGTGCATTTCAAGTAGCCTGTCCGCCGTCTTGGACGTCCGCCATATTGAATTTAAGTCACATGACTATTTTTTCGTATTTCTGGCAGCAACCCCTTTCATTTGATACCCTTATCATGGGGGTGGATTTCAAACAGCCAGTCCGCCATCTTGGGAAGGCCGCCATATTGGATTTGTAATGACGTTTCTTATCTAGTCATGTGTTGTCATCAGAACTCAAAGCGTGTGCAAAATTTAATTCTAATCGAAGACCGGAAAGTGGATCAAATTAAGATTCCAATATTTTCTTACATACATACTTACAAGTGAAGTTAATAAAAGCGTATTAATAAACAAAAAAATGTCTGTGGTAATTTCTCCCACAATATTATCTATCCCAAATAAAGAAAATTTTGTGTTACATGTAAGTAAACCTATTCTTCTTGAATAAAATCGATCTGCCTGGTTGTAGCTCCAAATTAATAGCTTTTCATCAAATGCATCATACTCTTTGTCTTAGAACTTTCACGCTCAATTCCAACTCGTACGTCGTAAAACATTTTTTTTAGTATAGAGTGACAAGACAAGCAAGAACTGCCTGCTACATAACAGTGACACGCAGCTAATGAAACATGAAGAGTACAAATCATCACCTAGCACTGCACTGCGCTCGTCCCCCGGAGATATATAAAGTGTTTTATGTCTTAGCCCAGTAATTTATTTGGAAACTTTGCCCTTTATATAGAAGAAAGTAATGTTTGCACCTTCTACGTTCGATTCCAACTTAAGCGTCGTAGAATCTTTAACGTTCGATCCCAACTCGCACGTCGTAGAACCATCTACGCTCGATTCCAACTCGCACGTCGTAGAACCTTCTACGCTCGAATCCAACTCGTCCTTGGCATATTTTTCCGCAAGAACAGTCGCGAGGAAACTTTCAACCGTCATAGATAAAAACTTGATACAAATACCTCGGACTGGAAACTCGGGACTTTTCATTTCCATCTTTTTTATTTCATTTTTGTACGGCCGCGATAAAAAGACGAATTGATTTTGCATTGCTTGTGTAAAGTCATATCTATTTCCACGGAGGTTGTTTATCGAGCCTCTGTTGTTTCTGAGTTTGTTTCCATGTTACTATATTTTTTAGAACAAATTAATAGACTTAAAAAGTCTGAACTTTATGTGTAAACGATAACAATAACTTAATAATAATATACAACGTGGTGCGGGTAACCTCAACAATATTTTGACAGTCTGTTCCAATACTAATTTGGACTTCGTCTCCGAAGGTCTCTTTCCCCTCAGCATGTTAGATCATGAGATAATAAGTGTCAAAGTTCGACGTAAAATTGACCTGACAAACGCCTGTACAACTGACAAACGACCTTGCCTGTCAAATACTAAAGGTATGACTGGCCTCGTGGCTTAGTGGGTAGTAACTCTGCCTGCGAAGCCATGGCTCGTGGGTTCGGGTAAATTTTTGAAACGGAGGTTACAATCGGAAGTAAGGTGTATAAATATGACAGATAATTCCTTATAGTAAATGGAAATACAAAATCTCAACTTCCTAAATCAATTACTCGTCAATGTTTACCGTGTTCACGAGTTTGGCAAAAAAAAAAACCTAGTAAAAATGTTTCTCCTGCCACCACTTCTGATCCTCCCTATGTCACCGACTTCGGTTCCGACTCCGATAAATCAAATTTAAAAAGTCCGACCGCGGCTTCGGTTCCGATACAATGACCTCCGTTACATCCCTAGTGTTTACAATACCACAGAATACTTAGAAGTTAGTATGTACCGAACTTATTATTACCGTTATTATTTAATTTCTATGTAACTTCCGAACCACACGACAAATATTGTTAAAAATTTGATGAGACCATATTAAAAATGTGTTCTTTCTTACAAAATAAGAATTAACGAAATTGAACAATGCAAACATGAGTTTCAACTAAATACACATTCTGACTTTCACCCCTTTCTGCTAGAAAACCGTGCAGAATTTGGGGATTAAAAGTAGACAGCTACCATTTACTTAGTATGATCTTAAATTATGTCAAGTTTCATTTGAATTGAATCAGTAGTTTCGGCGTGATGAGAGTTCCCTATACAGACAGACAGACAGACATGAAAGAAAAAAAATGCAGTTTCGCCATCAGTATCGACAATGGAGTACCCCCAAAAATTTTTTTTCAAAATATCTTCAATGTACAGAATTCGACCCGCTACAGTTTTATTATAAGTATAGATAGATAGATATAGATTATTAAACTCAGATAAAAAGTAAGTACATATGTAGATATTTCTAATAGAAAAACCATATTATTATTTCAAACTTCAGTAAATATTTCAGTGATCTATTTTGATAAATCTAGTAATGATATTGTTATAATCACAGAACAGAAATCAAGAAGAAGTAGCAAGTAGGCGGGGCAATCGTAGTACTAAGTAAGCGCAATCTCCGCATACTTTGAGAGTACGCCCACTTCCGAATACTTAGTCGTGCTCTGCCACTACTGCAGTACTCCTGAATCCGCGATTTTGAATAAAAAGTAAGCAGTCATGCCATATTGTGCAGTTATTGAGTGTAAAAACGATAGCCCTGCCAGAACTTTATCCAAAGGAGGCATATCGTACCATCAGTAAGTCCTATTTTATTTAATTTTGATTTTATTGTGAAAATAAATTAATATTAGCTTAAAGAGAGAAATGATTTAAATGAAGTCAACTTTAAAGTCATTGAAATAAGGTCCATTTTCATTCAAACTATATGTGATATTCTCGATCATTCTATGCATGCGAGTAGCGCTACTCAGTAGCGCTACTCAGTGAATGATGGGACGCAAGCTGTTGAAATTGCTAATATCGATATTTCTAACTTGTATAGTGCTGTGAACAAAATATATTATCTTTTATTATTTAGTATTTGAATAATTTAACGTTTTATTTGAAAAAAGTACATTTTATCATTTCAGTTCTCCTAAAAGTCCCGTTGTTAAGGAGAAATGGATAGAAGCTACAGGAAGACAAAATTGGTTTCCTTCCAAAACAAGCACGATTTGCTCTGAGCACTTTTTAGACAGCGATTTTATAATAAAAAAAAGGAAATAGGTACACAGACGAAACAGCAATACCGACAAAAATAATTATATGTTTTCGTGTATGCGTGTTTATTTCTTACATTAAACCCCCATTTTGGCTATGGTTCATTTTATGAAAACCTAAAATCCTATAATCATACCTTTAACCTCATATCATAGTTGTTTCCACATAAAATGTTATGATAATTTCCACATAAATTCAGCGGCTTCTACTCCTCGAAAAAAGTTTCTATTCATGGTTATAAAAATGTCTTGAATTTTTACTGACAACAACTTAAATGACAAGGTCGTCCCTCAAAGAAAATAACTATTTTCTTACATTGTGTAATGCCGGCTCCTCATTCACGCGTGATCCACGCCGTGATATTCATGCCGTGACTTCGCGGTTTGCAGTTCACGGTAACGATAGCATCTACCTACACCCACACACTTTCGCGAGGTCTTCACAGTTTGGTTCGCGCGCTCAACGAGAATGGACGTGGAATGGACGCCGATGTACCGATAAACCAGACTGGTTTATATATTTCGCCTGATCCAGCGCCGCTACGAATCGAATCTCTTACTTTTTTTCGATACGCTCGATAACTTGATAAAAGGGACTCTTTCTTTTTTTTCAACTCAGTTATCGAAATGTTCATGGAATCACTGATTCGTTTCCGTGCATCGTGAATCTTCATTTTATTTTTATGGTCCGGGTGTTTTGCTAGCCAAAGTATACTTTCAATTTGGTAATACTCTATCAGAGTAAGCTCCAAGTCGTTACTCCACGTGACGCTCATTGCACGAAAAAAACACCCAACGTAACACGACCGTTCGACACCGAGTCCCGCGCGCTACGGAAATGATTCGCGAATGGGGATGCTGTTCGCAGTCGCGTGGTGTGAACCGAGCGCGATCCCTTTGACGCGGGTAGAAAACCGACTCCGATCGGGGAACGCCGCGATCCGCGAACGCGAAGCCGCGAACGCTAGGCGCGATGCCGTGAAACTATCCACATTCACAAATCACGGCCTTCGCGGGCGGATCGCGCGTGAATGAGGAGCCGGCATTTTACAGCTATCTGGCCGCCATATTACAAGCTTAGCTTAGTTTAGCGTCAGATGGTGTTGTGTGTAAACGTTTCACCTATATTTATTTATCTTTACCTCACTCAAGAAAAATATCATTCGACTAAAATACAAATTTTAGTGCTACTTGCTAAGACCAATTTCATAATTACTTTATTTACTTAAGATATTTATTTAGTTTCCTCCGAGTAATTTTGTAGTTTCTTCCTAGTAATTACTTTCTTTTACAAAACTCTGTTACGCTACACTCTATAGTTAATAAAATTAAGATGGTACATGAACAAATTTAATCATAATATTATGATTACATTATACGATAGGGACGTAAACTGAATAACGTAATATCGATAATTTAATGAAAATGTAACAGCAGTGTCTTATCACTATTAGCACAACCGGCTTATATTTACGAATCCCTTATTTTAAAGAAGGTAGCGTTCATAGTTGCATAAATTACATAAAGTGCCATCTAGTGTGAAGTAGCAGAACTAGTGAGCACTAGATGTCACTAATCTTACAATTAGTGACATCTAGTGCGCACTAGTGAAAACAACTTACATTTTTGAAAGATGATAATAGTTACCACCTTATTGTATTCTACTAAGGTTGAGTTTAGAAAGTTCGTAGCACTGATGTATTCGATACGCCCTAAAAGTCCTGATAATGGTACAAAATAAGCGACTTAGTCACATTCAGGATACGGTACTTTTTTCTGTAATTAGATAAAATTGAGTTATCCAAGAAAGTCGTAACAACATTTTGAATAGTTGACAATAACAGATTTATTCTGTTTAGCAATAGGGTTCATTTTTGAGTACGTAACTAAATGCAATACATCATTTTAGGTTCGTCACTATGCGACAAATCACTTGCATTGTTTCAATGTGTTTAAAATATATCAAAACCACGTTTGTGTGCAAACGTGATACGGTGGTTTTCCTAGTGAGGTTCAGCTACGAGCCTTCTACTTGATTTCTGTTCTGTGGTTATAATACATATAACTTTATTCACGTTCACGTTATTTTTTCTATTTTGTCAAATTTCAAAAACCAACTACAAGTACAGTTTAAAATTAAATACATATTCTATTCCAATGAGACAGTAAGTTTTCAGAGAAAACGAATACCTACCTATATGTAATCAAAATAAGCTAATTTTGTATTTTTATGTTACATATATTTTTCATAAACCACTACACCGATTACGATGAAATTCATACGGGAATACCTCTTTAGAGGTATTTTTGATTTGTTCAACCAAATAAAAAAGAATCATCAAATTGATTGATTGCGGAGCATTCGCGTGATATACCTACTCGTACAAAGAAGAAAAATATTTAAACGAATTGAGAACCTCCTCCTTTCTTCTGTGTTTACCGAAAAACCTGTTCATTCTCGGCTTGAAGATACCAAGTTTGTATCCTTCAAGAAAATCGCACTTAGGTAACGTCGTAGTAGAGCAAACGTTTAATTCACAAGCCTGAGGTCGTTGGTTTGGATTCCACCTGCTTCTCTGAGCATTTATCCTAGTGTAGATGTACTCGTATAAGTTTGTCATCGCTATTTACTAGCTTAAGGGCGTACCCCGAGCAAATTACCTTGAGTATTTCTTACCTTATCGCACACCGCAAGAAAGAGCAAGAGAGAAACAGTAGAATTTGCCGCTGTTTTACGCTCAATTTTTAGAATACACTCTTTATAAAATCAGATTTTGGTCTTTTGAAAAAATATTTCTACCAAAATGTTCGTAATGCAATTGTCTATCCGTTGGTGTAAGTACAAAGTCAAAATAATGTAGGTTTTCCGAGGAGATGCATGATAACTACAATTATTTAATTTTTTCATGGTTTCGTTATGAGGCGATTATTTAAACAATAAGTCCATTAACAAAAAAATAAAACTATCATTTTGAAGCCAAGAAGTTGTAGAAATTTAATGTGTTATTACCAGTTGATATTTGTTTTGGCTAATGAGTAGATAGCTCTGAAAACTGCACAAAAAACTCGTTTTGCTGGGGGACGCACCTTAACGATGTAGAAAAACATCGTGGCGAAACCGGCCTGTTCTAAGAAATACATTTTGAATGTTGATGACTTGCGTCATCCACCATCTTGCACTTGGCTAACCTGAATGGATTTAACTATCCTTTTGAGAGAAAACCTCGAGTCCTAGCTGTAGGAACAATAAGTAGGCTACATATATCGTTTCTAAACTTTCGTGATTTGAACACAAACATAATGAGTTCATAACACAATGATTTCGCGGAGTGAGTTCGAAGAAGTCTGGTGATACGGTTAGTGTTGTGTGTCGTGATGGTAACCCTGCGATTTTTGAAGACCAAATGAGGGTAGATTGAGATCACCTCTTTTCGCGATGAGACGACCCGCAATTTGTTCAGTCTTCTCGTGACCACGGTGGTTGTCACACTGCCGAAACGTCGAGGTAAATAAATAAAACCGGCCAAAGTACGAGTGGGACTCCCGCACGAAGGGTTCAGTACCATTAGCAAATAAACGGCGAAAACCTCTTTGGTTTTATTCGAAATTTCTAATACATCGCAAATTCGGCAGATAGGCAAAAAGTTTAGTCAAAATATTGAATTTTGGATCACGATTCTGACGATGAATTCGATATCGCGTTCTATTTTTACTACTGGCGCCATCTAGTTTATTTGGGACGAACTAATCGAGCAAAAATCAAGTTTGTTGTATGTGAGCCCCCTTTAAATAATGTTTTTATTTTATTTTTTGTTGTTATAGTGGCAATATAATTACATCACCTGTGAAAATTTCAACTGTCTGGCTATCACCGTTCTTGAGATACAGCCTGGTGACAGACGGACGGACGGATGGACGGATGGACAGCCAAGTCGCAGTAATAGGGTTCCGTTTTTACCCTATGGGTACGGAACCCAAAAAATGATCTATATCGTGAATATTGATTAAGCCTCGTATAACCATTATAAACTACTTATTCTACTTAAAATTCCATTGGTCTACCAAATCGAAACTACGTCTTGTCCATTCCCGACGAGCTCACCTCTATTTTCGATATTACATCATTCGATCTGACCAAATCGGTTGCATCGAATCGAAACTCGAGTCACGAAGTGGCGAGACCGCCCCGAGGGGGTATTCTGGCGTCAGAAAACATCACAATATAGCGGAAAACTTGCTGACGGCGGCGCGCCGCCGGCGTCGCCGGGCGAGCTCGATATGCAGTTAAGTTGACTCGCTCGCGCCGAATGAACTGTCCATTCACAGAATAGCGTCGCAGTTTGCCGTTATTAGTTTGGGGTGGCGCTTTTGAACTGCGGACGAAGATTTATTCAGAGATGTCATTCTCCCCATTTGTTACCTTCTCACTCGGATTTTTTTTACGAATAAATAAAATTGAATTACTACAAAAATAGTAAGTGATACTTAATTATTTTCACTAATAACGGAATCTTTATCGGATTCTTTTCAGCCTAAGCCCAGTCAGTTGCTGGAACGTTGCAGTTCATAAACGTGAGGTTCGAATTCGAATCCCAATTGCATCTCTGAGCATACACTTAATGTTACAAATAATATCCAAGTTTGTCATCACTTCTCGCTTTAAGGGCAAAGGAAAATATTGTGAGGAAACTAAAAAATCTTTAAAATCTTTCGAGGTCATACGTAATTTGCATAATACGTAAATAACCTGCTCTGGGTCAGCGTGGTGAATTATGGTCTTAAGTTTTTCCCTGTGAGAGACTACTAGTGGAAATATTTAGTACGTTGCTTTTAGTTTACGCTATCGGATTTTTATTTGTCTAATATATATACGTTTCTGAGAGTGTGCTACGTACTCTACGTGATCTAAAACCACCGAGCCATTTTTAAATTGGAACATCCAGAAAGTCGAAAAACCGCAGCCGGTAAATATAGTTGACGTATCGAATACTAAAACGGAAGTGGTGTGACTCAACTTTTGTAATAAGTACAGGCAAGGATTAGAAAATTGTGCCTAAGTAAGCCATTTGTAATGGATTTAATCTGGATGTCTTCAAACCTACAGTGAATCTGTTTCACTCTATCTTAAACTGCGCATCGTCAGTTTATATCACTTGAGATGGCGGTTAAGAGCAAGCCTATCGTTAAAAAAAACACGATGTTTTTGTCAACAGAGACGACTGTAATTCTATTGTTTCTACCCGCTTGATACACCAGTGTGTAATATTATAGTACCCAAAAACTTGGTTGATGACGAACACATACAAACTTAACTTTGCGGACGGGTTTTAGGCGGGAAAAAAATATCGTATTTTTATATGGGAAGGTATACCGATAAATTTGTGTTTAATGGCGTCTACTTGAAATGGTCTTTATTTTGATTTATAAACCACATTAAAATTAGATTTCATTTACATAGAAAAATCGTCAAATTAAAAAAAATCTCCATTTTCATCTTGCATATTACCTAATTATAAACAAACGATACCGCTAGAAGTGTAAGAAACTTCTATACTTGGTAATAAATAAAACAGTCAAATAACTTGTATCACTATATTACATTAACTGGAGATAGTTACAGTACAAAATTCAGAAATAGAAAGAGACATTTTGATCCTCGCAGGGAGTTTTTAAATGTTTTTACGGCGAAGTCTGCAGTCCGTAGTCCGTTTCTTCTCCGCTTGGCGGCGCCACGCGCTTCCGCTGATGACGTATTCTTAGCTCCGGACAGCCAATGACAGCGTTTCTTCAAACGCTTCCGGCATAGGCACCGATCGCCAACACGGCCATGCTGCAAGGTGTATGCCCCAGACACCACACGAGTTTAGACAAAATTCTGAAACATAACACAATTTTTTTATACACAAACAATTCCTCCATGACAATCCATTTCTATTCTTTTCGAAAATTGTATTATTGGCTTTTCTTGTAAGGCGAGTAACGTGTTCTGGTTAGACCGAGTTTTACTGAATTAACATTCTTATTACATTATTCGTTATCTTGGTTCGTCTTATTATTTTATCAGTCTTCACTTAAAGGGATTATACCACACTTAAGGAAACCAGTTAATTCTAGATCAGTCTTCACTTAAAGGGATTATACCACACTTAAGGAAACCAGTTAATTCTACACCAGTCTTCACTTAAAAGGATTATACCACACTTAAGGAAACCAGTTAATTCTAGACCAGTCTTCACTTAAAGGGATTATACCACACTTAAGGAAACCAGTTAATTCTAGACCAGTCTTCACTTAAAGGGATTATACCACACTTAAGGAAACCAGTTAATTCTAGACCAGCTGTCACATTACTTGCACTCAAAGGGATTCACCTCTCTTAAGCGTACCAAGTTAATGCACAACTCGAGTAACGAAAAGATAACATAATATTCGGCAGTCGCATTATTTGCACTTAAAGAAATGTATCTCACTTAAGGGTACCAAATTAATGCTCTGCTTTAATACACATCTCTCGGACTAACCTTCATCAAAATTTTTGAGTAATGCATCAATTAAGATTGCGGGAATTATGTTAGAATTTTATCTAGACTCGCACAATCGCCTCTTTTATTAAATCATCTTTCTGAAATGTAGTTATAGTAATACTGAAACAAATACCTATATTACGTCTAATAAATACGTTATCATTTTCAGCTCGCCAACATGGTAATTAGTCAGCTTCCCAATCATACATGTGAATCGATGACTTAATGTTTTCTGCGGCGGCTACTCTAGTGTTAAGGTACAAGTTGGCGCCGAGACCGCGAACCTGTACCTTATTACTCCTTTCACTTTCTTTGACATCCGCCACCTCATATCTGTCATTTCCTAGAACCTTTTTTTACGCGGAAAGGTCCTTTAAACACAGGTACTTAATAATTGTATGCTTAATCCAGCATTACTTTGACTTTGTATTTTAACTAATACTAAATCACCCACGTCATATATTTTCGCCTTGGTGCGGGATTTATCGAATCTTTGTTTTTGTAGTCTTGCATCGGATTTTTATTAATAGTACTATTTATATCTTATTACAATTTTTTCACACATTGGTCCCATTTATCGGTTGCCAACGAAATACTTGGTATTACCAAACATTTTTGAAATACCCTCCAATTCTTTAATGACTCTCGACCTTATATACACCTATAAGCCAATGTAGGGACACACATGCACTGTCACATGCATAAGCATAGAAATGCATACGTGTATACCATAACTGAATGTAGGGAACAGTCGTTCGGAAATAATTAACGTGTACAGACGTTCGTGTAGAATCCGTCATTCGATACCGTGCATAGATAGTCGGTTATTATAGTTATAGTATTATTGTGTTGTACGTTTATATTCAAAATATAGTGTTATTGTGTAGAATATTTACGCAGTTTAATTTACCGAACCTGACCATATATATATATATCCTCAAAGGCGACAAGATATCTACAGCCAATATACCTATAAGCTACATGTCTACGGAAAAATGGCCCAGATTGTTGTAATAAAATTTTACAACTTGCCAAATACATTTCTTTGGTATATGTATCCCAACTACGACCTTGGGACGTTCTTCGGTAAACGTTAAATCCTAGTAGTTCGTAATTGTCAAAAATGTCTTTATTACTACTTTGGTCGGCTTCTCCTGATTCCAATGTTTCTTTGATCTTAGCTATTTCAGGGTTTTGTACCCGAACCGTCTAGAAAGCTCGAATAACCTAGAAAGTCTGTCTCAGTTTAAAAAAATACGTTTACCTGTTTTTTAAGTTAGCTCATTTCTGCGAAATATTTGCAATACCGGTCGTAGCAATTTGATATTTGCTCCGACAGTGTCCGTTACTAAATATAATATATTGTCATTTGTTGGCCATTTACTTTACCTCACTCAGATAAGTAATTAGAAGCTACACAATCATCTAAAACTTTTATCACATAGAAATCAATATCAGTCAAGTGAACATCATTCATTTGTAAATTTATATCTACTATACCTATGCGTCACAACATAAACTTAAGATTCTGCTTCGAAAACCTAACAAAATTTTTGAGGGTAACAAATTTTACACAACTAAAATCTCTAGATTCTGTAATGAGTGAACAACTGCTGCCAGTGTCAATAAAATCATCATGGCATAGATTTTTTTTTTGCCGTGGCTAAGCCCATTCATATTTATCAACTTGACGAACTTACTTCGCAAATCAGAGAAAACCATTTTGTTTCTTGATTATCAAATTTAGTGACAATATTTTTATGGGATCAATTGCTTTAATTATGTTATTCAGAG